>CM062629.1:14704129-15304129 GCA_025617555.3 Puccinia polysora | reverse complement strand
TGTGCCGGCCGTCAGAAGCAACACCATGGCCTAGGACTTTGAGCGCCGGGACACAAACGGCCAACTTCTTCCCCGACACCGTCAGGCCTGCCTCCTTGATGCAAAACAGGATGCGTTCCAACGTCTGCGCGTATTCCCACAGAAAACGTCAGACGCCAGGAACTTCAACCAGCTCCGCCCCCTTGTAATCGAATTTTGGACCTTTGATGCCCGCGTCGTTGATGAAGATTTGGACTCCCTCCAGAAGATCATCTTTCAGGATCCGAGCCATTTGCGCCTGGTACACCGCCACAGAATTGGTTGCGCCCTGCGGTAGCCAAGTCAGCTGCATCCTTCTCAACCCAGTCTTGAATGCCATTAGAGGCCGCAAGCAAGGATCCTACCTGCGCTGGTTGTATTCCCCCATCAAATCCACTAACCCGTAACAAGCGCGCCCCGCCATTGACTCAAGGAACTCCTCAACACAAGGGGGCCGTCCTGCGTCCCAGATCGTAAAAGAGTTGAGCTGCTGTAGATCGTGGACAATCCTCAACAACTTTCCGTCCTGCTTAACTACCGCAAAGATTGGACTGGAGTAACTAGACGTTGACTGTTTGTAGAGGCCATTCTTCACCCCTTCCCGCACCAACTCCAGAAACTTCTCCCGGACCGCCCGCGGTATTGGAGTCTGCTTGATCTGCCACGTCTTGTGATCAACAGTGGGGATGACATAGGGGTCACCAATATTGTTTTTCAGGAGCCCCTGCTCTTCAGGTCTGAATGCGAGCGCTCTTTCCCAAAGAACCAGAAACAAAACCAGAAACTCACGCTCCTCAGTACTCAACCATCCCGTCGGGCCAAAATTGAAAGCTGAAATCTGCTCCTCCGTGATCTGCGCTGAACTAGTAACCCACCCCAAAGTCTTAATTGGCGTGACCCAAGGGTCCCGCAACCAAGAGCTTGTTCGAAGCGGTCTGTTCAATTCCTGGGGCATTGGCTCATTCCTTGGTCGGAACTTCTGTCACACCGGCTTGTACTTTCCAGCGTTGCATTGCATCATCCGCACGCCTCCTTTGCTGTAGGTCCTGCGCAGAACGGAACCGCAGCTTTTGCCTTCGCTCACGAGTGTGACAAAATGATAGGGTTTTCAAAGCGTAGTACCCTTGGGCAATGCATACTGAGAAAAGGGACTTACTTCTGCAACGTGAGCGCCCTGCACTTTCCTTCCTCCTCCTCCCTGCTCCTCATTAGTTGACCGCCCGCGCAAAACCAGAGCTTGTTCCGTGCAGTCTCCTTGGTTGACTAGGAAAAATCCTCCAAAGGCTGCCCGTTGCAGACCAACTCCGCGTCCGGTTCCTCCTCATACTCCCACACTCTCCTCTGCTTCCCTTGCCCCTGATTGCTGATAGTTGTCTCGAACCTTCCGCCGGACAAATCCTCCACCGTCAACGCCTCCGTTCCCACCTCCGGAACAAAAACCATTCGTGCTCAAAACCCAAACATGAATGGCCTTCCCAAAATCACAAACCCACAATCAACCAAAATAAAAGAAAGAGGCCTACGGAGCCTTGCGACCTCAACCTCCTCCTCCTTGACTACCCCATACACACAAAACTCCCCTCCGTTAAGCACGCAGAGACCCATTGCACATTTCCGCCGAACCAAACCCAAATCATCCACCATCCGCAATGGCAGAAGGTTCACCATCAAACCGCTGTCCACCATAGCCCAAACCTTCCTTCCCACTATGACCATTGGAACTTAAGCATGCGGAGTCAAAACCGATTTCAACTCACACTCCCCGCACCCCTCCTCCTTCTGCACCACATGAACCCGCTGCACCGTCTGAGGTACCCGGCCCTGACCGCAATCCCGCAACGCCTGAACCATCTTGTCTACCACCACCAGAGACATGGCCGCCAGTTCCGGCAAGTTCAGCCGGACCGGAGTCTTGTTCCCCATCACCCTATGCAAGATGTCTGCCGCTTTCTTCTTCCCTAGAGGATTTGCTGCCGGCGCCTTGGTTCCGGGCACGTACGCAGTTGGTTTTGGAACAGCCAAGGGGGGTCGCTCCTTTGCCTCCACCTCCATTTTATCAGAGACTGCCACCTTTTCTTCCGTTGCCACTACACTTACCTCAGCTTCCACCTGAGGTGGTTGCCACAATCCGGGACCGGTAACAATGCCCAGTGACGCTCGTGCCATTGTTCCCGCCTCCTAACCCCATGTGCGCACCTGCTGCATTGCGGTTGGCTGGCTTGGCTCCATCAGAATCTGTTTGCCTGTTGGGAAAATGTACCCCATCCCCGCCGTTCAAACCAATCCCGCGCTGAGATCCTTTGTAAGCTCCTTGCACGCCAATCACCAATGACTGTTTGCCCCGCAGTACAAGCACCCCCTTGGCACAAAGGTAACGGGCGGCCAAAACCCTTCCACCATGTGAGGTGGAGGCCCTCGCGGCTGCTGCTGGCCCATACAGCTCATGCAGATCTTCAAATCCTTCATCATTTCCGTCAATTTGCTTACCGGAGGGGCAGGCGCAGGTTAAGGAACTGGAACACGCGTGGAAGTATGTGGGACTGGGGCCGGAAATTGCGCCGGAGCCGGAACCTGGGGGGCAGATTTCTTCGGTCCTGCTGGGAAGGACTTAGCGGTGTCCTCAATAAGCTCCTCTAAGTCAACCTTACTCTCCACAGCCTGGAAAATGACAGCCAACTCCGGAAGGAGCGCAATGCTCTTGTCCAATGACCGCTTTACCAAGTTGTGATCGTAAAGATGCTGCTGAACCCTTGCCCGGAGTTGAGCGCCTAAACCTCCCAGAAGCACGCGTTTCATGGCCCCCATCTGTCCCGCCACCACCTTGTTCTTTGACAAGTACCGATAGATCCAATCAAATGTGGAGGTGTACTTCCCCAGCTCCACCTGCGTTCTGACTCCTCCGTGCGCGCTCGCCTCCGAGGCCACGCGGTCGAAATTGCTTTCCCGGAATAGAGGTTTGTGCCTACCCCACCACATTGGAATCTCCGCCTTCAGTTTTGGCCAATCTTGATTCTTGTAGCCTTCCATTTCCTCCTTATCCCGGAGCTTCTCTTTGTCCATAATGAACAGGACAACAAGCTGGGCCTTATTGGCGTCCGACGCACCTTCCGCATCTGCAATACCTTTGTATCTCAAGATGAATCGCTCCACATCGGCAGTGTTGAATTGGATGTGAGGGTAGTCGTGCGGCCTGATGCAAACCAGACGAGTGGGTTCATGGTCACTGGATACCAATCGGGGAATGGCGTAGCTTTTCCTGGGTTGAGCGGAGGGAGGGGGAGGAGGAGGGATGGAAGACAAGAGTGGGGTCGGAGTAGCGGACCCGGAGACGGAAGGAGAAGAAGAAGAAGAAGAAGGAGCGACTGTAGGAAGGTATGAATAGGACATTTCGCCCGGTTACCTTTGAAAGACAAGAAAGGGAAGGTTATTTCCTGGCCAGACCCCCCGATGTGGAAAAAATAAAGGTTATCCCCCTATAATTGTCCCAAGGTTTGGAAGTTAACGGTTCCCTGCTTTGAAAGGAGATGAGGATTTCCAAAGTTGCACTTAAATGGGAAATAGAAATAAGGAGATAAAGAGATAAAGAAAAGTAGAGAGAGAGAGAAATCTCCAATCCTTCAATCCTAAGAACTTTCCACCTGGATGTGTATCCGGTATGAGTTCATTCAATCTCCTGGTGAGATGAGTGATCCAATCCAATGATGTGATGTGATTCTTCTCCTCCTCCTTCCTTCCCTTCCCCTCCTCCAACCCGGAGTTGGGAGGGATGATAAGTCCTCCCTCTCAACCCTAACCTTAGTACACGCGCAAATGACAGTATGACAAAGAAACAGGAAACAATCCCAAAACAGAAACCCTAGCCTCCTCTCCCCACCTCCTCTGTACCAAACTCCCCCCATTGTCTGTACGCCGTTCCGTCAATCCGGTTCGTCCTTCTCATGACACAGTCCTTGCACTGCGCCCTACTCGGAGCCCCCCGCCCCTGTCTGTATCCGTTTGTCTGCGCCCGTCTTGGTGTTTGTTAATATCCGGCATGATCCGCGCGCTCCATCCGTTCCTTCATAGCCCGCGGATTTCTCCGCCCCTACGTATCCAAACCGGCGCGCCCGCAAACCTAGTCGAGCGCACTACCTGCCAAATGCGATCCCCAGGGCGGATTGCCGCCCACGCCCATTTGATGCTGAGCCAGACCCGTCAACCAGGTGAGGAGCCAAACAGCGGCTGCTGCTGAGCACTCTGCATACCCTAATGCTGAGCCCGCTTGCCTCCAATGCTGAGCGCGCAGCCGCGAGGCAGTTACCAATCCGTGTCTATAAATTGAAACCACAATGTGCCAAACTAGCCCCAGATAGCCTTCCAGCCTCAGAACATAGGAACAACCCTCTCTACATGCCCTGAGATGGTCTTATTACCCTAGAAAGGCATATAAACAGCCCCTTTTAGATGATTTAAACCTCAGTAATTTTTAAGTAATCAATCCAGACCCTTTGCCATCTATAATCAAGTGTTTATTCAAGATAATCAAATGATTTATGGCCTCAGTCTGATATTACAATTATTGATTCCAGAACCATTGTTAATTCCATTGAAAATATAAGCAATATCCCCAAAAATGGTGCTGAGAACCTTTCAACCATGAATTTCTGCAAGTTTCTTGGAGTGTCTGCTGAATTTAGTAAGTTATCTACTCCTTGCCTCCAGGTGTAAGTGCTGTGAGTCAGAAAGTCCACCCAATCCCCTTGAGTAAACCCCTTTTGAGTAATCACTTAGGACCTCATTTCCCCAATGTCTTTACACGGTTCAAAAGAGACCCTTGAAGAGAGGATTTTATCCAATAAAGATCCCCTGTTTGCACAAACTGTTGTCACATAAATGGGATTGCCCAATTTTTATGAACCACAAAACACATCAAGAATTCTTCCAAAAAATTATTAAAAATTACCATCCTGTGCGGAAGATGGCTCAGAATCTACAAATACTCATATCTAACCATTCAAGTCTAAATAAAATAATACAAAATGGGGAAATATGTCGGAACCATAAAAATAAAAAATTAATATTAAAAATAGATTCTGACAATTATTTCACATGGAAATATGACACAGGCAGGGCTAGCCAGCTGACAGCACCAAGACTACGTGCAAGAATAGCTCTAGCTAGCGTGCCAGCCTCACCACGAAAGCACAACCCTCTCCACGTGCCCTGAGAAATTCTTATTACCTTATAAAGGTATATAAACAGCCCCTTTTAGATGGGTTAAACCCCAGTAATTTTTAAGTAATCAATCCAGACCCCTTGCCACCCGTGATCAAGTTTTCTTTCAAGATAAAAAAGTGATCAATGGCCCCAGTCTGATAGTATAATTCTTAATTCTAAACCCATTGTTAATTTCATTGAAGAATATCAGCAATATACCCAAAAATTGTCCTGAGAACCTTTCAACCATGAATTTCTGCAAGTTTCTTGGAGTGTCTGCTGAAATTAATAATTTATCTCCTCCTTGCCTGCAGGCATAAGTGCTATGAGTCAGCCAGTCCACCCAATCCCTTTCAGTAAACCCCTTTTGAGTAATCACTTAGGACCTCATTGTACCAAGGTCTTTAGAAGGTTCAAGAGAGAGCCTTGAATAAAGTTTTTTATCCAATAAAGATCCTCTGTTTGCATGAACTTTGGCCCCTCTTGAAAAATATATTTAAATCAATTTAATTCAACCAAAACATTCGAAATTTGCACTTGATTGTAAATCAACCATTTGAGCATTTTACCTAATTTTCTTGGAATTATTATTATCACAACACCAATATATCTTTCTGTAGCTAAATGAAACAAAAGTTCATGGTATCATTAAGTTGAAAACCAGGCACTGATGACTGGGATTATGGAGGATTATGTTCTTGGAAAGGTGCGGATATTCATTTAAAACGCAGGGATCAAGGGGCCTAGGAGTGACTATGGCATGGAAGCAGTTGCGGGTAATCCTGGGATACTTGGTTCATTTGGGAATACGCACATAATTTAGAGAGGATTCTATTCCATTTCAAGGAAGCAGGGCTGACTGTTTTGGGGAAAATTTTTATGGAGGTGTTCCAGCTATGGAGGTCCTCAGAGGTGAGGTTTCTGCAAGGGGTCAACAGATAACAAATTCCAAATTCAACAAGTTCCTTGAGTGGAACACTCTGCAGAATCTGAATCATGTCTCTCAGTTTTTAGGTTGGTGCAGATTTCTATGCATGTTCATTGAGAATTTTGTGGAAATAGCAATTTCACTGCAGAAGTTAAGTTGGAAAGGAGCCCAAAGGAACTGGTCCAAGGAGTTTGATTGTGTGTTTTGGGAGCTGAAGGAGATATTAAAACAGTGGATCTTGCTGAAGGACCTGGAGTAAAACAAGGGTGGGATCCCATTGGAAGTATTTTTGAGTGGGTTTGGGGAAGGGGGAGTAATGATTCAAGAGGAAAAAGGGAAGGATTGGCCCATACTCTACAAATTGGTAACCTCTTCAGAGCTTAAGTGTTGATATTTGAATCCAAAATTTAGAATTCAGCAGAGTTTAAAGCATGTGCTGTGTGGGGTTGCATTTAAACTCTGGGTAGATGTGGAGGCAATAGCCAGAATGATTGATTCCCAAAGATTTCCTCATGCTCCCATGACTATTTAGATTGCTTGATTAAAATTCTTCAAATTTACAGTCAGGCATTTTCTGAGGAAGGCTGTCACAATTCTGGGTTCTTTGTCTCAATATCTGGAGATTTGGAAAGCGGTTCAAGAATATTTTGACATGGAGCAGAGTCTTTAATGGAGGCAGTAAAAACTGAAGGAATCTAAAGGCAGAATCCAAAACATTTTGGAAAGTTTTAGGCACTTGAAGAGTATCTCCAAATGCTTAAGTTTCAAACAGTCTTACTGGGATATTTAGTCCAATGTGTTTGAAGGAAGGACCCAAAGTTTTTTTCTCAGGAGGGAAATTTGTGGAAGTGGGCCACACCAAAAGCTTTAGTCATTTTAACAAGTTTTGAGGATCAAGAAGGATTTTTTTGGAGTCTCAAGAATAAATTGGGCCATTGAGGAGAACCCAAAACCTAGAGGAGGGTAAAAAACAGGTTCTGGTGGCAAGGAATTCATTTTTAAGCGCAGGATTGTGTCAGGTGTTGAAAAGTGTGTCAAAGGAGAATTACCACCAGGGCCGAATTTGGTTCTCTGGCTCACCAGAGACACAAAGTGACTTTTGTTGCCAATTTTGTCTCAAATATGTATTAAAAGTTTCACCATGAAAAAACAATGATTTTTCTGTGATTCAAGTCAAAATATTTAGGGTTTATGGTGGATTTTTCCTGGATGGATAATAAAAGTCAGCTGGTTTTTCTCTTTGTTGAAAATGAAAGTCAGGGTGATTTCACTTTTGGGGAAAATGAAAGTCAAACTGATTTACAACCAGGGCCAAGATGGCATCAAGTGCTGACAAGTGAGTTAATTGGAACATAAAAATAAAACATCTACATAAAGTATAACCACAAGATGGCCCAAATATGAACGTGGTGTTACTGACCTTAAATATATTAATTTCCAGACAAACAGGAAAGAAAATTCCACCATAAAAAGAGACAGTGTAACAATCAATGATCAATAAATCATCCCAGGATGGGCTTAACCTAGTCACATAAAAATAAATCAAGAAAAATTCATACTCTGGGAAAAGCAATACTAATGTTGCACTTGCTTTCAATCAGGTAAATACTCCTTAAATGGTTCATGAAAATTGTAAATCACATCTTCATCAAAATAATTACATGTGTGCCACATATGAGTGTACAAATGGGATGCAAAAATTGGGTCTCTGAAGTCCATTTTACAATCACACAGACCATAAGGGCCTGTGTGGTTGTCACTGATTTTGGGAAACTGGCCTCAAAAAACAAAAAATAACTTATTTGAGAAATGGGCCCTCACAGGCCTGTGGGGTGGCCAGGCCATCCAAACAACATGGGCTTCAGGGGCAATAATTGAGTGAATTACTTAGCCAACCTGTTTGCCCCACAAAAGTATTTATTTCTCCATCTCAGTCTTGGACCGCCCATTGGCACATTTTCCTGTTTTGCGGCCTGCTTGGGGCCGCAGTTCCCTGTCTTTGGCCCACTTTGGGGACCAACAGCCCACAAGTGACCAGCGTAGGGGGTAGAGGGACTCATTTTGATTCCCTCCACCCTGGCTTGTCCTTGCAGCGTCTAGGGGGGGCACAAAAATTGCTCCCCCCATCCCCTCACCTCCATAATTTCAAGGGAGGGGACAAAAGGAGCGGGGTGGGTTGGCCAGTTTGATCAAAGCAACAGGGGGGTGCCCAATGATCACTCCAACCATCCCCTCACCTCCATTTCCCCAAGAGAGGGGACAAAAGGAGTGGGCTGGGAAGGCCCTTCAGATCAAAGAAACTGGTGGGGGTTGGGGGCACAAGAATTTCTCCCTCCATCCCCCCACAGCAGTCGCCACAAGGGGGGGGGAAAGGAGAGGGCCAGTTGCATCCAAATAAACTGCGGCTGCGGGGGAAAATTACTCGCCCCATCCCCTCACCTCAGTTTCTGCAAGGACAAAAGGAGTGGGTTGGTTTCATTGAAGCAACCAGCCAGGGTTGGGGGGGCAAAACTTGCTCCCCCCATCCCCTCACCTCCATTGCCATAAGGGAGGGGACAAGAGGAGTTGGCTGGTTGCATCAAAGAAACCAGCTGGGTCTGTGGGGGGCAAAAATTGCTCCCCACATCCCCACAGCTCATTATCCATGAGGGGGGGGGGACAAAAGAAGTGGGCCGGTTGCATCAAAGCAACTGGGGGAGAGGTGGCTGCGCAACAATTGCTCCCCCCATCCCCTCACCTCAGTTGCCGCAAGGGCGGGGAAAATAGGAGAGGGCCTGTTGAATCAAAAGAACTGGCAGCGCAGGGGGGGCCAATGGTTGCTCCCTCCATTGCCGCAAGGGAGGGGACATAAGGAGCAGGCCAGTTGCATCAAAGCAACTGGAAGTTGGGGGGACCTGACCACCCTTGCACCTACAGGGGCTGAATCCCCCCTTTCATGAGGGGGAGGAAGCACAGGCAACTTGCTTTGCACCAGAATGCTCTTGTTTTTATGTATGCCTCCAAACACTAGCCTTTTGGTGCAAGTGTTTTGTAGCAAGCTGGTTTCAACAAAGCAATTGGCAGGAGGGGGATGGTGCAATAATTGTCCCAAGGGAGGGAACAAACAGAGCAGGTCAGTTGCATCAAAGCAAATGGTGGTGGGGGGGGACCTTACCACCCTCCCACCTACAGGGGCTGTCTCCTCTCACCTGTTATTGAGGGGGATGAAGGATGGGCAAGGTGGTTTTCACCAAAATGCTGTGTTTGGATGTATGCCTCCAGAAAAAAGTATTTTGGTGCAAAGTTTTTTTTTTGGTTTAATGTCTCCAGAACAAAATAAAAAATAATAAAATAAAATAAAAATAAACAAATAAGATAGATATGTGAGAATTATTGACCCACAAGCTTAGTCAAAGAGCAGCACCTAAAGCAAAAGAAATTCTGAGACAATAATGACTTATGATTGATTCTTAATATGAGGCAGGGGCAATGGCACACTTTTGAATGTGAATGAATGGATGGAAAACAGCAGGGATAAGAGCTCCTTAAATACAAAAGATGTTGCTCATGTGGGGCTCATGTAATAGCAAGCAAAAGGCAAAAAAATCCGCCCCAAATGGGCTCTACAGGCTCTACAAGCCTTGCTACTTGGTTTGGGCTTACTGATTCCACTTGGAATTAGTCCCTGAACCCTTAAGAGCAGTCTTTACCGGTTGAATTTGGTGTTTCCACCCTTACTGGGCTGAACCAGTCCTTGTTGCTCTTCAGAACCTGGCTGGTTGTCCCTTACATCAGCCCAGTTACCTGTTGAGAGAAAATCTCCTTCATGCCAAATCCCAGCTCCTTTTTACCATAATTTCTTCTTTTTCCCCACTCCCGCACCCAAATTTGTTGCCTGTCTCCGCGCGTTCACCCCATGAGCATCTTCCCCATCATCCATCATTGATCATCTCCTTCCATCATCCAAGGTTCTCAGATTTATGAATTTTTCCATTGTCCCATTGTCCCTCATCCTCTATCAACCTCTTCCCTGATCCTTCACTCCGCCTCAATCATCCCAACATCATCCCAATTCATTCAATCACACCTCCCTTCACTTCCTTCCTCTCCCTTCTCAATCATCTCCAAACTTTCATTCATTGCATTCCTCAACTCAATCCAATACTATCATTTCTTAGATCATCCTCACCTTTTCAAGACCATCCTCAGCTCTCAAACCTCAACCGTATAAATGCTCTCAATCATGCTTGAAACTTATCCCTCCTGAAGCTCATTTTGCCTCTCTGGTTGATCCAACATATCACTTAATTTCCTGTTTTTGTTCACATGTGAGGTTTTTCTACCTAGGATTGAAAACAGATTCTGACTCATTTGTTTAATCCGCTACATTTTTCAGCTAGTTGGTTTGCCCTTTGACTTTCTTTTCATTTCTTTATTATCTTCTTTTTCCAAGCGCCCCACCTTGTTCTTTTGTCTGCACAGAGTGAGAATTTTTCCCATCTCAACTTGTTTCTATTCTTTGTTTCATGAAATTTGTTGATTTCCTTTTTTCAGTCTGTTGGTTCAGGAAATTTAAGATCTTCAGATTTTCATGGTTAAAGGCCAAATTTGATACCAGAAAACTGAATCACAATCTAAAGCATGGCCTCTCCACATGGACCAACAGATCTTAACTCCTCTCTGCTCAAAACCCTGACGGACTCCATTCCCACCTTTTTGAAGTCAAAATTCTCACTTTGGCGCTCAAAACTCATGACCATATTTGCCTTGACATGTGTTGCTCAATTGCTTCAATCACCAGAACCCAAAAAATGCCCCCCAAACTTAATCTTAAGATGCTTGGTTACATCTTGGCAAGACTTGAAAATTGAACGTACATTAACTGCGTCAAGAACTACCACTTCACAAGCGGCATAGAACTCTGGAAATTGATCAATGAATTCTATGCCTTGTCTCAAACGGCAAATAGGTCTCAAGTATTACTTAAATTTCTCAAACTTCAATTAGACACAAAACATGTTGAAAATTTCATCAACAAAGTTAAATCTTGTATGATCCAAATTTCAGAAATCAGAATCAAAATGGACAACAACATTTTTGCTTACCTTATACTCTACAAATTTACACCTGAACTAGAAAACCTCAAGACTACTATTACCCACTCTCTTGGAGAATCAAAAGTTTTTGGCAACTTGGTACCTAGACATCTAAATCAGATCAAAAACAAAATTGCTGCCAGGAACTATGCGTCAGCCATGTTGAATAAGGGTGTGAAACAAGAATTCATCAAATGCTGAGCCACATGGCACAACCCTCAGGCCTCTCATCCCAAGAATTCCATTTGGTGTTTTTATCCTCACCTCTAACCATCTTCAATAACAATAACTCCAAACCAAACAAAAACAAACCCACCACCGCTACCTTATCCTGCACCTCCTACAACTTTGCCATAATCAACTCAAGACTCCTCACCAAACACGCCATAATTCTAGACTCTGGAGCATCCAAGTCCATTTTAAACTCTCCAGATTTTTTTGAAGACCTCATGGAAGACCATACTCAAATTCAAATTGGAACGGAGGATTACTTGCTTCACGCCAAAGGTGCCAGAAATGGCAAGTTACTGTCCAAGATCTGCAACATCCTCTTAAGTAAATTACTCTACGTCTCTCAACTGGTGGTGAACTTTGTATCTCTGGGACAATTTTTGAATAAGGGATGCTTTTTGCACATTTCAGGCCCAAGCACCTTTGTTGTAAAGTTAAAATACAGCAAAATTCTCTCTGGATCCATTGAAGACAATCTTTTAGTCATAAAAGATCTCACCCTTCCTCAGACCAAATCAAAGCATGCCTTCATCACCCTCACTAATATTCACAAATAATTTGGGCACCCTCACTTTCATCAGACCAATCTTATTTCAAGGGAATTCCCTAGAAAAATATGGAATGAACTGTTGTGAAAATCATGTTCCCTTTGAAAAATTCACCAATCATTCTTCAAGAGCCAGCTAACCAACTGCTCAAAGCCTTTTTATCCCATTCACACCAACGTGTGTGGGCCCATCAATCCCATCTCCAAAACCAGAAATCAATACTTCCTGCTGCTTGCTGATGAATTCTCCCTCTTCAAAACTGCCTTACCAATCAAGCTCAAATCAGAAGTTATGGATGAAATAATTAAATTTTTCAAAATACACTCTAATCAATTTGTATATCAGCTCAAATCCTTCCACTCAGACAATGGTGGTGAATTTTTGAATTCCAAACTCTCAGATTTATTTCTAGAAGAGGGCATTATACACACCACCTCCAAACCAAACACTGCACAACAGAAAACCATTGCGGAGCGCGGAAAACAAACAATTGTTGAGGCTTCCAGAACCCTCCTCATTGACATGTCCTTTCCAGTAGATCTGTGGGATCAAATTCTTGTGGGATTCTGTGAAATTCTAAACTTGCTGCCTGCAAAAGAATCAAAACTAAGTCCCTCAGAGATTTGGAACATTCTCAAGCCCAAAGTCAACATAATTTGAACCTTAGGATTGAAGAACATTGAGTTGAATCTTTTACGGAAAATCCAAAAATTCAAAAAAAGGGTGGGAAGGAATTCTTGTGGGTGATGACATACAATTAAATTACTATTGAGTTTCAATTCCAGAACATGGCAAAACAATCCATTCAAAACATGTTAAAATTCTTGAAAAGGCAAACCTTACAGAATCTTCAACTTTGTGTGAACCTCCATTTAACTCTCTCCTTCAAACCAACACCAATCTCATGAACACTCTAATGTTGAAAAAACAACATGAAAATTTGGATAGTCCACCAAATTTGCATGATTCCAAGTCCCTGGAAACACTTCAAGCTTCTGAACCCATCTTGGACTCCAACACTCCAAAAGACCTCCCTACCTCTGATTCCTCTGATGATGAGGATTTGACTCCCCAAATTGCTCCACCATCCATAACCTTAAGAGACTGCAAAAGCTAACAACGCCCTTCACGCTATGGATTCCTGACCAGAACTGTTCCTCAAAGCTATGAAGAGGCAAAAAGCTCACCAGACTGTCAAAAATGGACTCAAGGCATGAATAATGAACTCAATGGAATTGAGTCCAAGGGCGTCTTGACAGGCTGTCACTCTCTACCAGAAGGCAAGCAAGCTCTGTCAACGGTATGAATTTACCGCCTCAAAATGAACCCCGACAACAAAATTCTCATCTTTAAGGCCAAACTGTGTGTCCAATGGTTTTTTCAAATTGAATTATTCAACTACAGGGAAACCTTTTCACCCACCGGACAGATAATGAAGCTTTGAGCAATTCTAGTATACGCCTTCCACCACAAAGTCCTGATTACGCAGATAGACATCAAGTCAGCCTTCCTCCATTCCAAACTTGACAAAGATATCTATATCAAGGCTCCCCCATGGTAAAAAATGCCATTTCCCTATCTCAAACTGAATAAGGCCTTGTACAGCCTGAAACAAGCCCCAAAAATTTGGTTTCAAACCCTCAAGCAATGGATGCTTGATCAGAATTTTGACGCCTCCTCTGCTGACCCCTTCCTATTCATGAATCAGTATTCCTAATCCTTGTTTTCTGTTATGTCAAGAATCTTGTCATCATTGGTAATTTGCAAGAATTTCAAGCCAAATTGAAGAATAAATTTTCTATCTCACATGAAGGTCAACTTTCCAATATCCTTGGCAACTACATTGTTGACACACCCAACGGACCATGCTTACATCAACACAACCACATCAAAATGGCGCTGACAAAACTTGGAATTTCTGAATCAAAAACAACCAACACTGCCATAACCCCTGGTATTTCTCTCAAATCAGCTACTGATGATGAAGCCTCCAAATTCTCCAATATCAATATTAACTATTACTCCTCCATGGGTTACCTCAATTTTCTAGCTACTAAAACTCAACCCTACCCCTCCTAGGCTGTTTCCTCTCTATGTAGATTTAACGCAAAACCTGTCCCTTTGTCTTAAAAAAAATTCCTTCAGCTTTGATATTGAATTGTTGAGCAACTCTGACGGTGTGGTGCCCCATCCTGGACACCCTGGCCAGTGCGGATATTTTAATTTTTTTATGATTTTTCCTTATCATCATTCATAGGTATCATTATCAAAAAAAAAAAAGAAAAAGAAAAAAAAGAAAAAAAGAAAAAAAAACATCTTCCATCCCTCCCTCCCTCTCCCTCTCTCTCTCTCTCTTATTTTTCATCAACTCGACCATCTCAATCAATTTTTTTCACTCTAACTCTCCCAAAACATCAGCTGAAACTCAAAACGGAAGATGTCAATCAACATCAATCAAAACGCTCCTACAATTGATCAAAAAGACCAGATCAGTCGTCCTGAATTCATCAAGAACGTTGCTTGGAATCATTGATCCATCAAATCCTTTTGATCCACTTGCTCTTGTCTATCTGGATCATTTGCTGGGATCTAAGGGCTCACAAACCTCTCAGGGATTGGATTCTACCTCGCCAGTCTCACAATCATCAACTCGTTGATCCTGATCATCAACTGGCTCAGACTGATCGTCACCCCTAACTCTAACTCATCCTCTCATCCTCAATCCTCACTTGATAACATAATGTCTAACCTCAAGTTTGGTTATTGGTTTTGGTCATCCGGTCTGATCAATAATGCCTTTGGGTTCATCCTCTGGTGGACACTCTTTTATGGATTGATCCACATCTACAACTAAGCAAGCCCACCAAACGGGGGGCACTACCATTGAGACCAGGATCTGGGCCCCTGAGGCAAATCACTGGTCCCAACCTACTCACTCCCAGAAAAAGCTCCCCTATGGCTCCCTCCCATCTCACCTCAATCCTTGCCCTCAGTCAAGGGAGGCATGTCATGGAGCCAGGGAAAATTAATTGTCACGCTCTTGATTCATCATTGTCTACTTGGACCTCTCATTTTTTGTTATGTTTTTGATCTCCTTGTGCCTCTTGATCAGACCTCCTCCGTGTCCCTCATCCCAATTGGTCTTGGATGATGTATTGTTTGAGATATCTTACTTTTCTACCAATTCTTTCCACCTCTAACTCGCTGGTCTCCTGCCCGGCTTGTCCGTTGCCCGGGCGGGTCTCTTATGTTTCTTTTGCCCGTCAGACGCCTGCCGGCGGTCATCTGCCGCCTTGGCAGTCGCCCAGGCCCATCAGGATGTCCGGGGGGGTCCCTCTTTGGTTTTTTTTCATCGGAGTGCTTTTTTGTTTCTTTTTTTTCTTTTATTTTGTTTTCTCATGACACTGATCCTTAAAAAAAAAAAAATTATCCGCTCCCATTTGTAAATCTCTCTTGTAAATAGTCCACAGGCCTCTGGTCTATAAAAGGAGGGGCTCTCCCCTGCTTTTTCAGGGGGAGATCATCATATCATCATATCATCATCAGATCATAGGAAATCATCTAGGGTTGTGTGTGCTTATGCCCCCCCCATTACCGTGAAATTAAGATCCTGATCCTTATCCTGGGTATATCTTTGATTGCCCCCTGATCCATTTTTGACCCTGAGTCTTTGCCCCTCTGTGGCCTGATCCTTATCACCAACCAATAGCCTTGCTGGTTGAAGAAAAATTCTGTCTGTTCAAATTTACTCCTTGATCCCTTTCTCTGACCATACTGGTCCTGATCCTTGATCATCTTTCTGGAGCCAATCACGATTGATTGAAGAGGTCTTATTAAGCTTAAGAACTGGAGTGTTATACCTCCCTTTATTTCCTTTGGAGTTGCATTCTGCCAGCCTATTCTTGAGTCCCTTGAGAAGTGTTGAGGTTATCCTTGCTTCAAATCAGTTACTGTTTGCTTTTAGAGCTTCTTAACATCGTGGTTTGTCTTTTACAGCCACCCTCAGTTATTTGGTACCCTTCAAGCGCTTGATTGCAGAGAGTTGGGCAGGTTCATTGAGAACCTGGAGGTTGGTTGGGTTTGAGTTGATCATCCCCAATCTTCTGCTGACGACCAGAGTTATTAGGTTGTGGGTGTTGTTTACATACAACAGATTTTGTTCTTTGAACTCTAAGAAGAATTTAAATTCTTTTGTTCAAGTTTTTCCCTGCATAATCTTGTCTCAGATAGTGCTGTTCCATCCCTACCAAACTATTATCATCTTTATCCTCTAATCCTTGATTCCTCATTTACCAGGTTCTGGACCTTTATCTTGGTTACATCTAAATATTTTTGTAACACAAAGGAGGGCAGCCTAAACAGAACCTTTCCCCTCCACAGGACTGCCACGGCCTAGCACCGTTTGGAGTCTTACATTTGGTCTCCAGGGCCAGGATTGAACCAGCACCCTTGGGATTTACACTCCCAACTCGAAGAATCAACTCCGAAATCCAATCCAATTTTTTCTTTTTTTTTTTCTTTCTTTCTTTTTCTGTTTGTTCTTTTTTTCAGATCTGATCTGTGGAGGCAAATTGTTCCAGAAGTAATCCTCCCAATTGTGCACCATCTGGGCAAGATCCTTGTTGTTTTTGTGAAACTCTACTCTTGCCACACTTGTGAGCCACCTTGGAACTCTGATTGTTTGGATCTCTTAGGAACCCTTCAACATGGAATCTTCTGGATCCTCCTCATCTTTTTGGGCCAATATGGTCAAAATCAAACCTCAGAACAAAAACTTAGGCTTCAATGGGACCAATGTCAAACGATTCCTGGACTCCTATGAGATGGCTGCTGAAGTGGATGGTGCCAGTGAATATGATATGGCTTATCAGTTACAATTTTTTATCTCTTCTGAAGAAGTTATGGAGGTTATCAAATTGTTTGAGGGATTTGAAACTCATAACTGGAGGCTCCTAAAGGAGGCCATGTTGGCCTATTGGGGAAAAATAGATGTAGCCAGATTTACTTTGCAAGACTTGGATGCCCTGGTTTCTCAATGGATCTCAAATGGTGGTATCTCCTCAGCCTCTGACTATCAAGCTTTCAGAAAATCTTGGGACCCTATCAAGTAATAGCTTATTGGGAACAATCAAATTGTTATGTTGGACGAAATTTGAGTGCGATTTTTTCAGTCTTTCTCTCCAGGAGTGCAGGAAAGAATTGAGGATGAATTGGTGAAATCTGGATCCATGATCATGACAAGAGATAATTAGTTCAAGCTCCCTGCTTTCATGGTTCTGTGGAATACTGTGGATAAAGTGATGAAAGGTAAAACAGCTCTCAACTTTGAAAAACCTAAAATCACTGAACCAGTCCTTGCCCCCTCTTTTCAAGCATCTAACAAAATCATGAATAAGATGGAAGCCAATTGCAGACCTAAATCCAATCCTCAGACCCACCGAGAGACACCTACAATAGATGGATCACTAAATTACTTCAGGAATTTGAGAATAAAATAGATCAGAAAATATCCTCCTTAGCCAATCCTAAACCTTCTAATTCTGTTCCTAAATCTAATATAGTCTGTTATTATTGCCATAGGGAAGGCCATGGTACTGGGAGATGCCCTGAACTCCAGAAGGACAAGGAGGAGAAGTTAGTAGAGCAGAAGGGAAATAATTTTTCCTTCCTAATGGTGCTTTGATCCCTTTTGATTCATCTTGTCTGATCCGTCATGTGGTGGCCTCATACCAACCACCAACTCCTAAGGAGGCATCCTTGGTCTCTGTGAATTTTTGATTGTCCTGTCAAACTCTGCAACCTTGGTATCCTCCAGCTATCACTTCTTCCAGCTTCCCCGGCACCTATCAATCTGATCCAGCTAGGAAACACCATGAGGAACCAAAACCTCATAATTCTCCTTCTGTTCCATCTTCAATCCTGCGAAAACCTGTTAAACGTTGATCTTCACCTGAGCCTCCTTCCTCTGATGTGGAAGACATGGGAGTAGAAGGGGAACCACTTATGGAAAGGTTCCAGGAAAACTCTGATCTTCCCCCTCTTCAACCTGTCCAACCCTCAGATCCTCTTCAAGCACCTATTTCATCTGATCTTCCTCCCTCCACCCAGCCCAAAGTTTGATTTAAAAGGAGCATCTCCATGAAATACCCTAATGCTGTGGAAGGAGTATTAAATAAAATTTCTGATCTTAAAATCCCTGATCTATCTGTGGCTGAACTCCTGTCAATATCTCCATCTGTGGCTGAAGGGATGAAGAAATGGGTTTCTTGTTGACATGTGGAGATTGGTCCGGACAAATTGAAGGTCTCCTCTGGTACTCTGATAGAGGATTCTGGTGGAACAGATCCCTCTTCAGATACCAACCTTTATTCCTGTCCTCTTGGCTTTCTCCCATGTTATCTTGGTGATTCAACTAAAACGTTTTCTCCCCTTGTGGATTTGGGTTCTCTGCTCAACTTGATTTCGGACTCCATGGCCTGCAAGCTTAAACTTAGCCCAAGGGTCAGTTTCAATTCTGCTGTGTATGGAATAGGGAATCAGTCCTGTGAGCTGGTTGGTATTGCTGAGGATATCCCTGTTCAAATTGGTTGAAATATTGTTGGCACCTGTCACTTCTGGATCACTTGTCTGGATGGTCCCATGATCTTGGGAAGGCCTTTCGTAATGGATTTTGGTGCTACCCTGATGTTTTCTGATCAAGTTGGGGAGAGAATTCTCCTCCCTGATGCTGATGGCAGAAAGATTGAAGTTCCTCTTTGTTCTCTGGATTCTGGTTGTTGGGAAAGAGAATTCCCTGGTCATCCTCCCAAATCTGTCCTGAAAGGAAATCAGAAAGAAAACTCTCATTCCTCTCATCCTCATTTTTTAGCAGAATAGTTGGCCCTATTGATAGTTGTAGTTCTTCTTAGCCTCAGACTTCAACTCATGGACCAACTCCCACCTCAGAGGCATATCTTTCTTTTTCCTCATCATTTTCTTCTCATACAAATAAGATCAAAAATCAAACACAAAAAAAATCCAAAAAATCCAAAAATATTCCTTCTCTGTCTGGATCTGTTTTATCTTCTTTTCCTTTTTCTTTTCAGCCTGATAAATCATCCTCTATTTCGGTTTTGAATCTCTGCAATGAGTCTAAACTAGATCTCAATCTTGATTCTTTTCTTGGTGGCCTTGGTATGAAGGAGTATGGTCTTAGGTGGAGGCAATTTGGGGTAGAAGTAATTCCTCCCAATTGTGCACCACCAGGGGCTTCTACAACTGTCATTTTTGAAACTCTACCCTGTGCCACACATGTGAGCAATGTGTTATCTTTTGGATACTCTTTTATGGAGAAAGCACCTTTCAAGGACGCAGCAGAACATCAAACTTGGAAAATGTTGGAACATGGTCTCAGTTCTCATAGTCAGGTCTCACTGGTCAATGCTTGGAGGAAGCAAGGATTCCTCTCCTTTGCCACCAAGTACAAACCAGTTGCAAAGAAGGTCAAGCCAGTCAACCAACCAATGCTCTCAACCTCAATCCTCCCCTTATGCATCCTCCTCTATCCCCCGATCCTTACTGTGGTCTATCCCAATCCCTCACTGGTCCATTTATTCCCTCTTGTTGGGTCACTGAAGAACGTCTGAAAGTGGTCAACTTTGGTCCAGATGGATGGCTTCTTCCTGATGAGTTAAATTTGATAAAAAATGTCCTAGCTCTTAGGGAAAAATCCATTGCTTTCTGTGAAGAAGAGAGAGGTCTCTTGAAAGAATCCTATGGTCTCCCTTACATCATCCCTGTAGTTGAACATGATCCTTGGCAAAAGAAAAAGATCCCAATCCCTGCTGCTAAAGTCAACAAATTCATCAGGTTGGTCCGCGAACAAGTCCGAACCGGTTTATACAAACAATCAACTTCTAGCTATTCCAGTCCTGTTTTTTGTGTCCTGAAAAGTAAGGGTAAACTTAGAGTAGTTCATGATCTCCAACCCCTTAATAAAGTTACTATTAAAGACTCTGGCGTGCCTCCTGCCACTGAAGAATTTGTTGAATCTTTCTCTGGGAGAGCTTTCTATGGTCTAGGTGACATTATGGGTGGCTATGATGAACAATCCTTGCATCCTATTTCTCATCCCCTCACTACTTTTGATACTCCCCTTGGTCAATTTCAACTGACTTGATTGCCTCAAGGTTCCACCAACTCGGTTGCAGTCTATCAGGCTCAGATGATGTGGATCTTCCAGGACAAAATCCCGGATCATGCGGGTATCTTTATTGATGATGGTGGGATTAAAGGCCCATTTTCTGACTATGATAATGAGCTCTGAAGTTGGCACTCAGGAATCCAAAGATTTATCTGGGAGTATGCTACTATCATGGAAATAATTTTGTTTTGAATTGAGGAATCTGTCCTTACTGTCTCTGGATCAAAACTTGCCACCGTGTCCCTGCCTTGGAAATCGTTGGTCATATATTCTGCAAGGAAGGAAGAAAGATGGCACCCTCTAAAGTCAACAAAATCATCTCCTGGCCTACCCCAATAAATCAAACAGAAGTTAGAGGTTTCCTAGGTGTTGTAACTTATGTCAGGATCTTCATTCCCTAATTATCCAAAATATGTATTCCCTTGTGTCGCTTAACCAGGAAGGATGCTCAATGGATTTGGACCCAAGACTGCAAATGATCATTTCAGTTTCTCAAAAAAATTGTTGGGAAAGACATTTTTTTGAAAAATATCACTTATGGACCCAGAACCGGTAAGATCAAGCTAGCAGTGGACTCTAGTTATCAATCTGTTGGGGCTGTCCTTACCCAGGAAAATGAAAATGGTTTGGATCGTCCTGCTCTGTATGAATCTCTTCTTTTCTCAGATGTGGAATCCAGGTACTCCCAGCTAAAACTGGAACTTTGCAGTGTGGCCCAAATGTTGAAGAAACTCCAGACTGTCCTTTGGGGTCAACACTTTAAGTTACAAGTCAATGCACAATCCATTATTGAAATGATCAATGCCCCCAGTCTTCCAAATGCTCCAATGACTCGTTGGGTGGCTTTCGTCCAGTTTTTCTCTTTTTTTATTGTTCACAGGCCTGGAAAATCTTTCACCATGCCTGATAGTTTTTCTTGACGCCCTCTTGGAGATGAAGAATCAGATGTTGGAGTGGATTTTGACAAGGAGGAGCCTTTAATTTGCCCTGTCTTCACCTTTTCTTCCAAAGATTATTCTGGCTTCCAACAAGGGTTCTGGCTTAAATTAGAGCAGTACCTTTCAACTCTCCAAAGACCCCCTGATCTCTCTGCCAAAGAATTTTGGTCCCTTAAAAGGAAGTCCTCCAACTTCTTTGTTCAAGGCACCAGGCTTATGAAAACAGGGAATCCTTGTGCCCTTATTGTGGTCACTGTCCCTTCCAAACAAGATTCAATCCTGGAAAGTCTCCATGAAGGCCTTGTTCATCATGGGGAAACTGAAACTTATCAATGAATATCTGAACAATTTTGGTGGCCATCTTGGAAGAAATCCATTTTTCAATGGTGCAGGAGTTGTGAAGTGTGCCAGAAACATGATCTTAGGCGCCCAGCTGAAATTTTTTACCCCACTGGAGAGTCCACTGTCTTTGGGAGGATTGCTATGGATGTGGTTCACATTAAGGCTGGTGGAGCTAAGTACCTCATTGTGGCTAGAGATGATTTTTCTGGATGGTTTGAAGCAAAGTTTCTTAAGAACCTCAGCTCTGAATCAGTAGCAGCTTTCATTTATGAGACTTGGACAATGCGTTATGGCTTGGCACAATCTTATTTGACTGATGGCGGCTCTGAGTTTGGTGGTAAACTGGATGATATTATCCAATCACTTCCTGGTCAACATAGGGTGACCACTCCTTATTATCCTGAAGGCCAAGGCATGGTGGAAAGAGGCCATGCCCCTTTGAAGGCTGCTCTTGTCAAACTTTTTGGTGAAAGTGGCAAGAATTGTTGCAAATTCCTACCCCTGGTCCTCTTCTCTGATCCAATTTCAACTAAGGAAACCACTGGCTATTCACCTTAGCAAATCATTTTTGGTCAAAGGGCTGTCCTTCCTCTGGATCTGGAAATGGAATCTTTCTTAGGTATTTCTTGGGAAAAGGTTTCTTGCACCACCGATTTATTAGTTGCCAGATCCAAGCAGCTGGAAAGGAGTGAAGATGTATGTAATGAAGCTTATCAGAAGATGATGGAGTCTAGGGAAAAATCATTTCAGTATTGGGAATACAGGCATTTGAAGCAAATCAGGGATCCCTTGAACGCTGGGGATCTAGTCTTAGCTTATAATTGTTCCTTGGAAACTCAGTGGGGAAAGCTTTTCTCTAACCGCTGGAATGGTCCTTACCAAGTGATCCATCAAGTTAGAGGTGGATCATATGTTTTGGATGAACTGGATGGTACCCAGATGGCCAGAAGGTTCTCTTCTGATCAGGTAAAGAAATTTCATTCTTGTGGAGGCAATTTGTTCTAGAAGTAAGTCCTCCCAATTGTGCACCATCTGGGCAAGATCCTTGTTGTTTTGTGAAACTCTACTTCATGCCACGCATGTGAGCACCTGGGACGCCTTCTCAGCCACTTCTAGGGTTTTCCTTTGGATGGGTCAACATATTCTTTTTCAATCAATCTCAAGATCAAAATGGCCATTCCTCGGTTTCAATCATCTTTCTTTCCTTTCTTTTTTTTATGGCAACAAACTCAGGTGCAGACTAGGGACAGTCTGTAAGTTGGGGAGAGATGTGGTTCCCCATCCTGGAAACCCTGGCCAGTGCGGAGATTTTAATTTTTTTATGATTTTTCCTTATCATCATTCATAGGTATCATTATCAAAAAAAAAAAAAGAAAAAAAAAAGAAAAAAAGAAATAAAAAACCATCTTCCATCCCTCCCTCCCTCTCCCTCTCTCTCTCTCTTAGTTTTCATCAACTCAACCATCTCAATTGATTTTATTCACTCTCACTCGCCCAAAAATTCAGCTGAAACTCGAAACGGAAGATGTTGATCAACATTGATCAAAACTCTCCTACAATTGATCAACAAGCCCAGATCAGTTGTCCTGAACTCATCAAGAACGTTGCTTGGAATCATTGATCCATCAAATCCGTTTGATCCACTTGCTCTAGTCTATCCGGATTGTTCTCAGGGATCTTAGGGCTCACAAACCTCTCAGGGATTGGATTCTACCTCGCCAGTCTCACAATCACCAACTTGTTGATCCTGATCATCAACTGGCTCAGACTGCTTGTCACCCCTAACTCTAACTCATCCTCTCATCCTCAATCCCCACTCAATGACATACTCTCTAACCTCAAGTTTGGTTATTGGTTTTGGCCATCCAGTCTGATTGATAACGCCTTTGGGTTCATCCTTTGGTGGACACTCTTTTATGTATCAATCCATATCTACGATTAAGCAAGCCTACCAAACGGGGGGAACTACCGTCGAGACCAGGATCTGGGCGCCTGAGGCACATCACTGCTCCCGACCTACTCACTCCCAGAAAAAGCTCCCCTTTGGCTCCCTCCCATGTCACCTCAATCCTTGCCCTCAGTCAAGGGAGGCATGTCATGGAGCCAGGGCAAATCAATCGTCACGCTCTTGATTCATCGTCATCTACATGGACCTCTCAGTGGTTTTTATGTTTTTGATCTCCTTGTGCCTCTTGATCAGACCTCCTCCTTGTCCCTCATCCCGATCGGTCTTGGAAAATGTATTGTTCTAGATATCTTACTTGTCTACCGATCTTTTCCACCTCTAACTTGCTGGTCTCCCACGCGGCTTGTCCGTTGCCCGCGCGGGTCTCTTACCTTTCTGGTTCCCGTCAGACACCTGCTGGCGGTCATCCATGGCCTCGGCAGTCGCCCGGACCCATCAGGATTCCCGCGGGCCTCCCTCTTTGGTTTTTTTCCCTCGGAGTGCTTGTTTGTTTCTTTTTTTTTATTTTCTTTTGTTTTCTCATGACACTGATCCTTAAAAAAAAAAAAAAAAAAAAAAAAATTATCCGCTCCAATTTGTAACTCTCTCTTATAAATAGTCTACAGGCCTCTGGTCTATAAAAGGAGGTGCTCTCCCCTGCTTTTTCAGGTGGAGATCATCATATCATCATATCATCATCAGATCATAGGAAATCATCTAGGGGTGTGTGTGCTTATGTCCCCCCCCATTACCGTGAAATTAAGATCCTGATCCTTATCCTGGGTATATCTTTGATTGACCCCTGATCCATTTTTGACCCTGAGTATTTTCCCCTCTGTGGCCTGATCCTTATCACCAACCAATAGCCTTGCTGGTTGAAGAAAAATTCTGTCTGTTCAAATTTTGGAGTGTGTTATACCACTCCTTGATCCCTTTCTCTGACCATACTGGTCCTGATACTTGATCATCTTTCTGGAGCCAATCACAATTGATTGAAGAGGTCTTATTAAGCTTAAGAACTGCAGTTTTATTACTCCCTTTTTTTCCTTTGGAGTTGCATTCTGCCAGCCTATTCTTGAGTCCCTTGAGAATTGTTGAAGTTATCCTTGCTTCAAATCAGTTACTGTTTGCTTTTAGAGCTTCTTAACATTATGCTGTGTCATGTACAGCCACCCACAGTTATCTGGTACCCTTCAAGCGCTTGATTGCAGAGAGTTGGGCAGTTTCATTGAGAACCTGGAGGTTGGTTGGTTTTGAGTTGATCATCCCCAATCTTCTTCTGACAACCAGAGTTATAAGCTTGTGGGCGTTGTTTACATACAACAGCTTTTCTTCTTTGAACTCTAAGCAGACTTTAACTTCTTTTGTTCAAGTTTTTACCTGCATAATCTTATCTCAGATAGTGCTGTTCCATCCCTACCAAACTATTATCATCTTTATCCTCTACTCCTTGATTCTTCATTCACCAGCTTCTGGACCTTGATCTTGGTTACATCTAAATATTTTTGTAACACTCAGGAGGGCAGCCTAAACAGCACCTTTCACCTCCACAGAACTGCCATGGCCTAGCACCGTTTGGAGTCTTACAACGGCGGTAAAGATCCTATGTTGAGGTAAGTCATACCGGCTATCTGATCTTGCTCTATTTCTGTGCTGTCTCATGGCACAGAAACATTCAGCCCATGGTTTCCTTATGCTCAACCAAGGGTGAAATCAAATCACTTATCTTAGCTACCCAGGAGAAAATCTGGATCTTCAACCTTTTAAGGGAATTAAATCCTTCTCTCACCCTCACCCATGGATCACACATTGACAACAAGGCCTTGAACAATCTCATCAATTTTGAATCCCATCACAGCGTGCTTAAACATATAGACACCCAGATCAAGTGGCTCTGAGAGCAAAAGGATGCCAAAATGCTCATTACCAACCTCATTCCTTCAGAATTGATGCTGGAAAATCCACTGACAGAATCAGCCATCAAGCCTTCAGTCAAGAATCTTACTGACTCAACAATGAAAGCTCTCATTTAAAGACAGCGGCTTGTTGAGAGTAAATATCCTTCATGCCAAACCCCAGCTCCCTTTCACCATTGTTTCTTCTTTTCCCCCGCTCCCGCGCCCAAACTTTTTGCCTGTCTCCCTATGGTCAGCCAATGACCATTCTCCCCATCATCCATTGTTGATCATCTCCTTCCATCATCCACAGTCCTCAGATTGCTCAATCGTTCCATTGTCCCATTTTACCTCATCCTCTATCACCCTTTTCCCTGATCCTTCACTCCGCCTCAATCATACCAATATCATCCCAATTAATTTCATCACATCTCCCTTCACTTCCTTCATGTCCCTTCTCAATCATCTCCAAAAGTTCATTCATTGCATTCCTGAACTCATTCCAATACTATCATTGCTAAGATCATCATCACCTTTTCAAGACCATCCTCAGCTATGAAACCTCAACCGTATAAATGCTCTCAATAATGTTTGAAACTTATCCGTCCTGAAACTCAGCTTGCCTCCCCAGTTGATCCAAAAAAGCACTTTATTTCCTTTTTTTGTTCAAATGTGAGGTTGCTTCTACCCAGGATTCAAAACAGCTTCTTACCCTTTTTTTAATCCACTACATTTTTCACCTAGTTTGTTTTCCCTTTTTCTTTCTTTCAATTTCTTTATTATCTTCTTTTTGCAAGCACCCCATCTTGTTTTTGTGTCTGCACAGGGTGAGAATTTTTTCCATCTCAACTTGTTTCTAGTCTTCATTTCATGACATTTGTTGATTTCCTTTTCTCAGTCTCTTTGTTCAGGAAATTTAAGATCTTCAGCTCTTCATTACCTCTGTGACTTCACTTACCAGGCTGGTTGCTTCATTCAACCAGCCATTGGCCCCTGGCATGGACCAAGTGGGACCCAGAACTTACCTGGGTCCGCTTGCAAGCTCACAAGGGTGGGATGTAACTGGCAGGAGTTGTGGTGGTCTTTTGTAGACCCAAGTTATAATTGGCTGCGCGCTCTGCGCTCAGCAGGGGAACCGCGCTCATCAATGGGTGTGGCTTTCCCGCAGAAAGTCTCCCTGCGGGCTCAGAAGCAGTCAAATTGGGCTCAGCATCTGGAGATGCGGGAAGGATTGGATTGGATCAGATTGGATTGATTGCGCGCGGATTGCGTTTTCCATGAAGTGGATTGGATCACGTGGATATATCTTGGACATCTGGAATAGTGCGTTGGGCGGATACAGACATGCGCGGGGGCTCCATGTTGGGCGCAGCGCAAGGCCGCCTCATGAGAAGGAAAAACTGGTTGGATGTAATGGCAGGCTGCTAATACACATGGATATGGGATAGGGGATGTGGGATATGTGATGTGGATTATGGGATGGGAAGGATAGGGTTGAGGCTAGGGTTCTGGGCTTAGGTGTTTTATTTCATCATTCTTGCTTGTTTTTGGTTGTACTTAGGTTAGGGTTAAGGGGTAGGCTCCTTAAGCTGCACCCTAAACCTGGATTTCATTCAAGGATCACATCAGTTGTCATAGGCTTTGGAAGGATCTTTTACTCTCAATTATCTATTTCTCAGTCAAAGGGTGAAAAGTTTCACTAAGAGTTTACAGAAGCAAGGGATTAATAATCTGAACTTAGAACCATTAAAGGAGAAGTCCTCTTCTGAATTCCACATCTCGGGGTCTCTCCAAGAAGTCATCTTTTGTTCCTTGTCTCTTGGAACTAGCAAGTGCAATGTCTTAGTACCACCCATCAACCAATGTGGGGTCATCTAACGTTACCCCCACTCCTCTTCCTCCACCTCCTCCGCCTTCTTGGCAGCAAACCTCATCAGGGGCGGGATACGGTGTCCCTTTTTCTGGCAATGGCACCAACCACAAGCCCATTTGCATCACTCCGCAGGACTCTCCTCTCATTGGGTTCAACACTGAGGACATTGAGCAATTCCTTGCGTGATACAAAGGAATCCCCAATGCGGAAAGTGCAACAGGTTTGGATAAGGCTCAGCTTGTTGTCCTCTTCATCAGGGATGAAGAGAAGCTTTGAAATGTGGAGTAGATGGAAAGGTATGAGGAAATAAATTGCCTGAAAAGGAAGGCAGAAATTTTGGCACGGTGGGGAAGGCGCAAACCTTGGTTTCAGGAAAGCCACTTTGAGCTAGCCGCGGCGGAAGCAAGCACAAATGGTGGAGTCCGGATGCAGGCGCAATTGGGGGATTATGTAGTGATGTTTGATTGGATCTATTGCTACCTGGCAAAGAACAAGGTGATATTGGGACAGAAGGGCGCAATGAAGAGGGTGTTTTTGGGAGGACTCAGTCCCCCACTCTGCAGGCGGGTGCAGTGGCACTTGTACAACAACAACTTGGTGAAGAGGTTGTTGGATGGGAGTATTGCGCTTCTTCCGGAAATCCTTGTAATTTTTTGCGCAGTGGAAAGCAAGCTGGACTTGGAGGAACTGATGGAGGACTGCTGAGGTCTTTCCTAACAGGGCCTAAGATTTCTGCTTCCCAGACTCCGGTGTCACTGACACAAGCTCCAGCCACGGGCCCCTTGAAAAAGGAAAACGCTTTGGTCAAACCACCAACAACAAGCCCAGAGATTGGAGAAATGAGGGAATGGATGAATTACTTACAGATCTTTCTGATTTGAATGTTGTCTGAGTTGCGCAATCCTCCTCCTCACCTTTGGGGACCGCTTCTGCCTTTGAATCTGCCCGCTTTGCAGTTATGCAATTACTGTGGAGACAAGGGACATTGGCAGTCGGGCTTCAATAACATGAAAAAGGACCTTGAGGTGGGAATGGGATTCATGTTCCCAACAGGCAAGCAGATCTCCTCCAAACCTGGGAATCCAACTGTCATGGGGAAAGTGCGCGCGCAAGGACAGGAATCAGCGGTAACTGATCAGGCTTTGCTGGGGATTGTCACTGGTCCTGGGGTATGGCAACCACTGCGTGTGGAAGCTGAAATTAGGGTCTTAGAAACGGAGGAGTTGGAGGCGGTGGAAAGGATGGATGTGGATGCCAAGGAACGGGTACCTCCGGCAGCTCCTAAGCTGATTGCGCGCATTCTGGAAACAGAGGGATGGCTGGTGAATCGGGCAGGGAAGAAGAAGGCAGTGGAAATTGTGCGCAGGGTGATGGGGAATGAAACAACTATTCCCTTGACCCTGAAGTAATTGGCCACAGTGTTGCTGGTGGTAGTGGATGAGATGTTGAGAAATAGCCTTGGCTAGATCAAGCCGGGTGGGTAATGTCAATTTTCCAGTATCTTGAGGGTTCTCAGATATACAGAGCATGATGGATCAAATTTTCATTTGAAGGTGAGCCCATATGGGTTACTTGGCTGAAGGTCTTCCATCTGAGAGAGACTGAATTTTTTGAATTAAACAGAGGAGTTCATGAAAATCACATAAAAAGGCAATCCTTCTGTCTCTTGAAGCAATTAAGATACCCTGGATGCAAGCAAGCAGGTAGAAGACAAAAGGGAGGGAATTGGGGTGGAATTCTAGTTGAGTCAATTCAGTGCAATATTGTTGATTTGAAAACTCTGAGACAGTGAGGGAAGAGTGGTAAACATTGGATGCTTCAGGGTCTTTGCACTTGTGCTTTTTCTTCATGCTGGTGGAGAGCTCCTTTGGGTCTTTCTGGGAATAAGCCTGAAGTAAGGTGAAGCTGATCATGACATCAAGAATGAGGCTGTGTAGCTCTTGAAGACAGTCCCTAGGCTCAATGGGCATAGCCTCTGACTGATTGGTGGGCATAGCCTCTGACTGATTGGTGTTGGCCTAATTTTCTAGAACCATGTGATGCTCTATTGAGCAGGGCTGCAGTGAATTTGGAAATGTCTTGATGCTTTAGAGCCACATAAACATTTATAGGTTTTCCTTGACATTGGAGACTTGAGATGTGAGAGCAGGGGGAGGCTTTGCACACAGTTCATTGGCAACTGTTTGCACTGGGAAAGCCACTTTCTTGGCCCATTTATTGATTGCTTTCCCAGTGGGATGGTTCAAGGCATGAAGAAAGAGCACCAGATTGGATTCTATATGAGCAGTTTTCTGGTCCAGGGGGGGGGGGTGCACCAGCAGGACAAGAATGGCTGTTCTGCAGGCAGTTGAGGGCAGCAAAATTGATGATTTCTGGTGCCCACCATGGCTCATGTGCGTCTGAGCGTAGAAAATCTGTTTCTGTGAAATGAAAACGTGGTATTGGCAAAAAGAAATCTTGCAAGTTCATGGGATGTTCAAATAAAAATAACCTTGCTCACAGACCTGACAAACCCAGTTACCATACTCAAAATTGGCTTAATGGGAGATGAACCACATTTCTGGTGGTTACATAGTAGTGGTGGCCTGGAGACAGAAATCCAAAAAGTGCTTCACAGCATCCCATCCCATTTGGACTTTCTTTGGAGATTTCCTACCCTTGAAAGATTGAGTGATTGAATGAAGCTCCTTGCTTATTCTTTTGTGATAAATGATGGTAAAATAACCTCTACTTGCTAGATCATCAAAATCATAAGTGGGCTCCTCATCTTAGGAAGCATCCATACTGGAAACAATAGGCTGGGGAGGGGTTGGGTCTGGTTCAATAACTAATGCTTCATTGGATGTCTCACGTTGATCTGGGGCCACCTGGGATTGCTCAGAAGTGACTTGGGGTTCCTCCATTGTTGCAGTGCGTTGGGCACATAGGGAAGTTTCAGGAGTTAATGGGATTTCTGTTTAAGGGGAGGGTGCAATGGCTTCATGATTTGATGCCGCATCAGGGGAGGAGGGGGCTGGATTGTGATTTCCCATGATTTTTAGATGTGGGGTCATGTCCACAAGGAGATGAGTCAAGCATGGATGTTTTGGAGGTGGCTGTAATGGGGGCTGTTGGGACAATGAGGAGCTGGGTGTGATTCTCAGCCCTTCTCTGTTGGGGAGAAACCTTTTATAATTTTATTCTAAGTGAAAAGAAACCAATCAGACCTCCAAATCTGCAAATGTGAAGAATGACAGTGGGGCAAAAACTAACCTTTTTGGATATCACTCAAGCAGGAGTTTAACCTGTTCAAAGTATCTTGGATTGCCCTGGGGATCCTGAGGCAAGCACAGGTAGTGACAATCTCTTGAATAGTATCAACATTCTGATAGAATTCTTCCTTGGTTACTTCATGGACTTCTGATGCAGGGTTGGACTCTTCTGCAGGTGCTGAGAGTTGTTCATCTTCATGAGTTGATGGTGAGGACTCTTTTGATCATTACAAGGCATTAGTAAATGGATTCCAAGGTTGGTAGGGATTGTTCTTTCAATTTCATGAAATAAAAAACAATGGTTTAAAAAAACTGAAGGTGGGATTGCTTGTGTAGGAGCATAGGATGCCATTGTGAGTGGATTAATAAACAGATGGGATGAATATGTGAAGCTGGCTCAAGGGGTATTGGAGAATGGAGAAAAGGGGAAAAACCTGAGGGAAGGGAAGTTATTTATAGCCATTGACAAGAAGACTTGTTTCATTATTCTTGCTGCAACCCACCAAGAAAACATGGCGGCTGACAATGTCTACATGATACAACATGCAGATCCATAGTAATTTGTGTGTCATGCTGGTGTGATGCATGTGACTTGCATTATCTGGGGATAGAAATTTCCATATATAAGCCTTGCTGACTTGCTGCATTAGCTGAACAATAATCTAGCACATTTATTGATGATGAAAATTGCTTCTCATGACCAACTGTAACCATTAGAATGCCTCATGGATGGTGACCAATGTTCTTCTTAATGGTCGCTGACCATTGCAGTTCTTCATGGATGATGCCAATTGATTCTCATGAGTAACTATTACTATTATAATGCCTCATGGACAGCAAGCAATGTTCTTCTTAATGGTTGAAAACCATTGAAGTTCTTTATGGATGATGACAATTGATTCTCATGAGCAACTGTGACCATTAGAATTCCTTATGTACAGTGACCAATGTTCTTCTCAATGGTCCCCGACCATTGCAGTTCTTTATGAATGATGAAAATTGATTCTCATGAGCAACTGCGACCATTAGAATGCCTCATGGATGGTTACCAATGTTCTTCTTAATGGTTGCAAACCATTGCAGTTTTTTATGGATGATTACAATTGATTCTCATGAGCAACTGCAACCATTATAATGCCTCATGGATTGCAAGCAATGTTCTTCTCAATTGTTGCTGACAATTGCAGTTTTTTATGGATGGCAAGAATTTATTCTCATGAGCAACCACAACCATTAGAATGCCTCAAGGATTGTGACCAATGTTATTCTTAACGGTTGCCAACCATTTATTCTCCTGCCAGTTTCACATCAAGGACAAGAGTGTACCACACAATGTCACACAGTGTAACATCTTATCTACACATATCGGAGTATTGGTGACACGCGGTGGCTTGACACACCTGATGTGAATCGTGAGCAAATTTCCCCATGGCATAGTGGAAAAATTGTACTTCTCAAGAATTTTGATGCAAAAGTAATGTACAGGATAGTGAGGAGGGATGACAACAACCATATGAGTGAGATTGGGAAGAAGGAGATGAGAGCTAAGGAAGAGGGGATTGAGGTGTCATACTGCAGGGATTGGAACACTTCCCTCCAATCCCTGGTGGTGAGAATAGTTGACCTGAATATGATATGAGCACAATTTCAAAAATCAGCCATGATAAAGGAACCCAAAATGGAGTTGTACGCTGGGCAGCAAGCATAGAAATCCTGAAAGGATCATGGTGCATAGGACATAATGGGATTATGCAAGTGGGTGGCCAAGGTCCAGCTTGGCTTTTGAGTGCTAAACAAGGGTTTGGGCATAAAATAAGCTGTGGATCAAAATTGGCTTGATATTCCTACAGCCTTGTGAAGGAACCCAAAATGGAGTTGTACGCTGGGGGGCAAGCGTACAACTCCTGAAAGGACCATGGAGCATAGGACATAATTATCTTGGGGAGCATCCATACCAGAAACAATGGGCTGGGGAGAGGTTGGGTGTGGTTCAATAACTAATGCGTCATTGGATGTCTCATTTTGATCTGGGGCCACCTGAGATTGCTCAGAAGTGACTTGGGGTTCCTCCATGGTTGCAGTGGGTTGGGCACATAGGGAAGGTTCAGGAGTTATTTGGATTTCTGGTTGAGGGTAGGGTGCAATTTCTTCATGATTTGATGCTGCATCAGGGGAGAAGGGGGCTAGATTGTGATTTCCCATGATTTGTAGATGTGGGGTCATGTCCACAGGGGGATAAGTCAAGGGTGGAAGTTTTGGAGGTGGCTGTAATGGGGGCTGTTGGGACCATGAGGAGCTGGGTGTGATTCACAGCCCTTCTCTGCGGGGGAGAAACCTTTTATAATTGTATTCTAAGGGAAAAAAACCAATCAGAGCTCCAAATCTGCAAATGTGAAGAATGACAGTGGGGCAAAAACTAACCTTTTTGGATATCACTCAAGCTGGAGTTTGACCTGTTCAAAGTATCTTGGATTGACCTGGGGATCCTGAGGCAAGCACAGGTAGTGACAATCTCTTGAATAGTATGAACATTCTGATAGAATTCTTCCTTGGTTACTGCATGGACTTCTGATGCAGGGTTGGACTCTTCTGCAGGTGCTGAGAGTTGTTCATCTTCACAAGTTGATGGTGAGGACTCTTTTGATTATTACAAGGCATTAGTCAATGGATGCCAAGGTTGGTAGGGATTGTTCTTTCAATTTGATGAAATACAAAACAATGGGTTAAAAAACCTGAAGGTGGGATTGCTTGTGTAGGAGCAGTGGATGGCATTGTGAGTGGATGAATAAATAGATGGGAAAAAGATGTGAAGCTGGCTTGAGGGGTATTGGGGAATGGAGAAAAGGGGAAAAACCTGAGGGAAATGAGGTTTATTTAGAGCCATTGACAAGAAGACTTGTTTCATTTTTATCGCTGAAACCCACCAAACAATCATGGCTGCTGACCACGTCTTCATGATGCAACATGCAGATCCATAGTGATTTGTGTTTCATGCTGGTGTGATGCATGTGGCTTGCATTATCTGGGGTTACAACTGTCCATATATAAGCCTTGCTGACTTTCTGCATTAGCTGAACAATAATCCAGCACATTTATTGATGATGAAAATTGCTTCTCATGACCAACTGCAACCATTAAAATGCCTCATGGATGGTGACCAATGTTCTTCTTAATGGTTGCTGACCATTGCAGTTCTTTATGGATGATGCCAATTGATTCTCATGAGTAACTATTACTATTAGAATGCCTCATGTACAGCAAGCAATGTTCTTCTTAGTGGTTGCCGACCATTTGAGTTCTTTATAGATGATGAAAATTGATTCTCATGAGCAACTGTGACCTTTAGAATGCCTCATGGACAGTGCTAAATGTTCTTCTTAATGGTCCCTGACCATTGCAGTTCTTTATGGATGATGAAAATTGATTCTCATGAGCAACTGCCACCATTAGAATGCCTGATGGATGTTTAACAATGTTCTTCTTAATGGTTGCCAACCATTGCAGTTTTTTATGGATGATTCAAATTGATTCTCATGAGCAACTGCAACCATTAGAATGACTCATGGATGGCAAGCAATGATCTTCTTAATGGTTGCTGACCATTGCAGTTCTTTATGGATGGCATGAATTGATTCTCATGAGCAACTTCAACCATTAGAATGCCTCAATGATGGTGACCAACTTCCTTCTTAATGGTTTCCAACCATTCATTCTCCTGCCAGTTTCACATCAAGGACAAGAGTGTACCACACAATGTCACACAGTGTAAAATCTTATCTACACATATGTGAGTATTTGTGACATGCGAAGGCAAAACAGGCGTGATGCAAATTGTGAGCAAATTTACTCATGGCATAGTGGAAACATTTTACTTCTCAAGAATTGTGATGCAAGCATAATGTACAGGATGGTGAGGAGGGAAGAAAACAACCATGTTAGTGAAATTGGGAAGAAGGCAATGAGAAGCTAAGGGAGAGGGTATTTAGGTGTCATACTGTAGGGATTGGAACACTTCCCTGCAATCCCTGGTGGTGAGAATAGTTGACCTGAATATGATATGAGCACAATTTCCTGAATCAGTCATTGTAAAGGAACCCAAAATGGAGTTGTACGCTGGGGGGCGAGCGTACAACTCCTGAAAGGATCATGGTGCATAGGACATAATGAGATTGTGCAAGTGGGTGGCCAAGGTCCACCTTGGCCTTTGAGTGCTACACAAGGGTGTGGGCATAAAATAAGCTGTGGATCAAATCTGGTTTGATATTCCCACACCCTTGTGAAGGAACCCAAAATGGAGTTGTATGCTGGGCGGCAAGCCTACAACTCCCAAAAGGATCATGGAGTACAGGACATAATGAGGTTGTGCAAGTGGGTGGCCAAGGTCCAGCTTGGCTTTTGAGTGCTACACAAGGGTGTGGGCATAAAATAAGATGTGGATCAAAACTGGCTTGATATTCCCAAAGCCTTGTGAAGGAACATAACATGGAGGTGTACGCTGGGAAGCCAGCGTACCACTCCTGAAAGGACCATGGAGCATAGGAAATAATGAGGTTTTGCAAGTGGGTGGCCAAGTTCCAGCTTGGCGTTTGAGTGCTACACAAGAGTGTGGGCATAAAATAAGATGTGGATCAAAACTGGCTTGATATTCCCACAGCCTTGTGAAGGAACATAACATGGAGTTGTACGCTGGGCAGCCAGCGTATCACTCCTGAAAGGACCATGGAGCATAGGAAATAATGAGGTTGTGCAAGTGGGTGGCCAAGGTCCAGCTTGGCATTTGTAGCTACACAAGGGTGTGGGCTTAAAATAAGCTGTAGATCAAAACTGGCTTAACATGCCCACACCCTTGTGAAGGAACTCAAAATGGAGTTATATGCTGGGGGGTAAGAATACAACTCCTGAAAGGATCATGGTGCATAGGAAATAACAAGGTTGTGCAATCTGTGCCTACAAGGGCTCAACTGCAATTTTTTTGGCTTGTGCAAGGGTGTGGGTATAACTCAAGAGACACCTGTTTTGAAGCTTCATTTTGACACACCTCCTGGGGTGCTTGGCATAGATATTATGCATTTTGTGTTCTCAAGCTGCTTGCACAGAATTGCAAACAGAAACAGTAGGGTGCAGGAATCTTGGTGAAAGACAACCTTCAAGCTTTCCCATGGTTGGAAACCATTGGGGCAAGCTAATTTTTGACAGGAATTTGGGAGAGCTAATGGTAGGGGACCATTGGGTCAAAATAATGGTTGGCAACCATTTGGGCAAGCTTATGGTTGGCAACCATTGGGGAAAGCTAATGGTTGACAAGAATTGGGGAAAGCTAATTTTCAGCAACCATTGGGGCACGCTCATGGTTGACAACCATTTGGGAAAGCTAATGGTTGGCAACCATTGGGGAAGGCTAATGTTTGGCAACCATTGGGGGAAGCTAATGGTCAGCAACCATTGGGGCAAGCTCAGCCTAAGCTAATGAACATCAACCATGAGGCTAAGGTAATGGATGGCAACCATTGAGGGTGAGTCACCCCTCAATGCATAAATGCATACAAGGTAGTGTATAAGGTGTGGGTGGATAGTGCACCCAATTGACAAATCAATCCCTCCCTCCATCCATCCATCCCTCTATCATTTGATCCATCCATCCATCCATCCATCCATCCATCCATCCATCCATCCATCCATCCATACCATCCATCCATCCCTACCATCACCACAAGACTTCTTCACTATGTCTACATCACCTGCACACAGCAAACCCATACCCTTAATTCCCTCTTCCCAGCCCACTGAGCCCACTGGAGATCAACCAACTGCTGATCTAGTACACACCAAACCCCCACCCTCAATTCCGTCTGCCCAGCCTACTGAGCCCACCGGAGATCAACCAACTGCTGATTGTGTTGGAGTCTGAGGATATGCAGATTGAGAGTCAGACAGAAGGATGAATTTCATATCAGAGATAATAGTGAGATCAAAAGAAAAGAATAAAGAGAAAAATATTTTACCTACCTGAGGATATGCATATTGAGAGTCAGACAGAAGGATGAGGAAGGAAACCTCTGGTCTGGCTCCAAAGTCTGTCCTCAGGTAGTGTACAACCAGTATGGAGCTGTGACATGTGAGGATGAGAATTTGTGAAGTGTGAGATAGAGGTGGTTGAGTGCGCACAGGTGACAGGTGGTTGTAGGTGAGGTCAGATGATAAGTAAGGAAAACACAGAGAATATAGTAGGTAATGAAAGAAGGAAGAAGAAATAGGACATGGCTGGATAGAGGAATACAGATCTGATGGAATGAATAACAGAGAGATGGAGAGGTATTCCAACACCCCCCCTTGCTAACCATGGCCTGTAAGACCAAACATCCGTTGATGGGATTCAAGGAGAACACAAGATAGAGGCTTGGTAAGCATATCCACTAGCATGTCCTTAGTAGTGACGTGACCTACGGTGAAGAACCCTTTGTCAACACACTCTTGAATGAAGTGGTGACGAGCATTGATGTGCTTGGTTCGCGAGTGGTGTGCCGGATTTTTGGCAAGATCCTTGGCACCCGCGTTGTCAACAAGTAAAGGTACCCGGGACCCATCCCAAAGAAGTAGCTCGACCAGGATGTTGCAAAGCCAAAGACCCTCCTTGCATGAGTCAGAAAAGGCTTTGTACTCCGCCTCAGTGCTGGAGAGCAATACTGTAGGCTGCTTTTTTGATTTCCACGAGATGGCCCCGCAGCCTAAACGGAATTTGTGGCCGGAGGTGGAACTTCTATCTCCCTTGTCCTTGGCCCAATCTGAGTTGCTGTACCCAGATAGGTGAAGGGAGGGACCGCCCAGAGTCAGACGGTGGTCGCGGGTAGTGTGGAGAAAGGGAAGAACTTGGAGGGCCGCGTTCCAGTGGTCAAGGGAGGGATTGGTGAGGAATTGGGAGAGTTGGTTAACAGCGAAGGCTACATCCAGACGGGTGCATTGAGATAACCATAGAAGAGAACCTATGAGCTGATTGTAACGCGCCGGGGAGGGAGGCGAGCTCAAAGTGCGAGGGGAAAGACTTTTGAAATGGACATCAGTGGGGGTCTGGGCTGTGACGGAATCCCCAGGAAGGAAGGATTTCATAACCGAGGAGATGTAATGACTTTGACAGATGGAAACGGACTTGGCGGGAAGGTCACAGGTGATGGAAATGGATAGGAAGAGAGAGAGGTCCTCGTCCGAGCCAACCTTGAAGCGTTTGCTGATGGCCTTCACAAAGGAGGTGACAAATGAGGAAGTACCAACAATGGCAAGGTCATCAACGTGGGCGGTGACAGCCCCAACAAGAACGCCGCCATCAAGTTTGTAGTCAAGGGAGGGATCATACGAGGAGCGAGAGAGACCAAGAGATAGAAGTGTGGCGTTGAGCTTGATGTTCCATTGATGGGGGGATTGCTTCAGTCCGTATATAGCTCTGGTAACCTTGCAAACCCAGTCCGGATGTGTCGGATCCTCAAAAACAGGCGGCTGAGACATGAATACAGGCTCATCCAAGTGGCCATTGAGGAAAGCTGTCTTGAAATCAAGCTGGCGACCAACCCACCCTTTGTGGCCAAGCAGGCTGAGCAGCAGGCGTAATGTTTCAAGCTGCAGAGTCGGCGCAAAGACTTCGGAGAAATCCAGTCCTTGAACCTGAGAATACCCCATGGCAACAAGCCTGGCTTTCAGCCTAATGATTGAGCCATCCAGGCGCCTTTTCAATTTGAAGACCCATTTGCTGCGAATGATCCTGCGGCCTTTGGGAGGGGGTATAAGGGTCCATGTGTTCATCCCGTGAAGAGACAACATCTTGTCCTGAGCAGAGGCAATCCAGCGGCAATGGTGGGGCGATCAAAGGAGTTGCTTCCAGGTTGTTGGGGCTGTAAGATTGTCCTTAACCAAGGCGTGAAGGGAGAAGTTTCCAAAGCGGGAAGGGGGACAAGAAGTGCAAGAGGAACAACGTGGGGTAGGCGGGCCTGGGGGAGCACAAAGAGGAGGCTGGAGGGGAGAGGGATGATCCAAAGAGGAAGGGAGGATTGAGGGGAGAGGGGAATGAGGGGATGGCGGAGAAGTTGTAGGCGGTGTGAGGAAGAAGGGAGGGAGAATGTGCAAATCAGAAGATGGAGCAGGACTGGATGATTGGAAGGGCTGGGCGGAGGAATTGAGGGGGGTGGGGAATTGGAAAGAGGCGGAATTGGAGGAGTGGGGGGGGTTGGGAAAGAAGGGGTACGAGGGGGGGACATGAGATGGTAGCAGGGGCGGGAGGTGTTACGGATGGTTGTGGGGAAACATCAGGGCAAGGAAAATCTACTGGGATGGAAGGTTGAGAATTGTCGGAGATGAAAAACCGCCCCTATGGAAATGAGGAGTCTTTGAAAAGGCAGTCGCAAGATTTGATGATTTTTCTTGAAGTCAGATCAAACAGATGGAAACCTGAATGATCAGCTAGGTAGGATAGAAGAATGGAAGGACAACCTTTTTGATCCAGCTTTTTTCTGTTTGCCTTGGGGACTTTGTACCACACAAGACATCCAAATGGATGAAGGTGTTTTGGGTTGACATTGGGTGATTTGAGGATAGAGTTTGGTGAGGCAAAACCATGTGGAGTTTTGCACGGATAGGAGTTGAAGTAGAATAGGATTTGGAGTAGCGCATCCTCCCAGAAGGATTTAGTGATTTTTGATGATAGAAGGGAGCATTAAATCAGGTTGGAGATGGTCCAATTTGACCTCTTGGCAACTCCATTGAGTTGTGGTGAGTGAGGTGGTCCTGGTTCGTTGGAGATTCCCTTTGAGGAGAGAAATTCTTTCATGGGCTGATTGAGGTATTCACCTCCATTGTCTGATTTGATGGCAACAATTTTCAAGTTGTATTTGTTTTTGAAAAGTTCTATGAAGGCTTGAGTAGCTGGTAGAACATTGGATTCGAGTCAAAGTGGATAAGCAAAGAGTGCTTTTGAACAGTCATCAATGAAAGTAACAAAATATTTGTAACCCTCTCTTGAGACTGCCTTGAAGCTGCAAACATCAGATTGAATGAGTTCACCAGATTTTGTTGACCAATAACTTGAGCGGGAGTGAAATGGCCTTTGTTTCATTTTTGATTGAATGCATATGGTGCATTGCTGGACTTCCTTTTTGTTCATTGGGTAAGGTTTTATTCCATGCAATTTGAGGTACTTCTGGAGTGACTTCAGATTGAGATGGGATAGTCTGCAGTGATAACCAAAGAGACTATTGTCAGAGGTTTGGACAATATTTGAGTGGTTTGATTCCTTGTTGCTTACAATATCTTGCAATAGATAATACATATTATCTTTTCTGTATCCTGTTTGCAGTGGTTTGATGATTATGTTTGACACTGACTTGTTGAATATTTTACAGGAGTCTTTCTGAAATACCACAGTTAGTCCCACGTCGCATATGTTTGAGATAGAGAGCAGTGGATCATGTAGGTCCAGGGCAACCAGAGACTTGAGATGTCCAAATCAAAATGGAATCATTCCTTGTTTGGTTGACAATATCATTGATCCGTCTGCAAGTCAAATAACCGTGCTATCAGAGACTCTGTATTTCACTTGTTTGCTGTAAGGAGTCATTGAAACTGAACATCTGGAGTTGAGATTAAAATCTTTACACTGTTTGGTGATGATGTTTGTGGAGTTGCACACATCCGCCAAACCGGCATGTATGATGACTTGGGAGTCGGAAAGGTTGTCCAAGTCAGAATCATAGTTGTTTGGGTCTGTTTTGCTTATATTCGCGTTTGCAGATTTTGGTTTGCTCGTTCCAGGTCTGTTCCTGAATTTATTATTTTTCTTTTTCAGTTGTTGTAGGAGTTTTTGTGCCTCAGTACACCTGGAGAAAGAATTTCCTTTGACATTGCAATGCGTGCAGAAGTAAGTCTTTGCTGGTCTGTTCTTGGTTGTCTGATTTTGAGATTTTGATCCTTTTGGTTGATGCAGTTTCACTGAGTTAGTCAGGGCATCCTCATTTCTGGTTTGACAACGTAGGTGTTCCTGTTTGAGTGCTGCAACAAGTTTGGCGGGTGGAACGGAATCCTTGTTCATCATGCTGGACACACAGCTTAACCAATTTTTGGGCAGGGAGAGAAGAATTGCGGTTGACTGAAGATCATCGGCGGTGAGAGGGTTCTTGGTTGTGATGAGCAAGGAGAGCTTTTCTCCGTAGGAGACAATTTCGGAAAGGTGAGTGGTCATCTCTTTATCGTTCAATCTTGTGAGGAGAAGTTTCCGCAACCAGTACATTCTTCCACCGGATGAATTATCCTGATGTGCGTCTCTCAAAGCTTTTCACATGCCAACGGCGCTTTCCTCGTGCTTGCGTATGAATTGGAAGTTTGATGAGGTTATGGATCTTGATATGACAAAACATACCGCAAGGTTGTCTTGGGTTATAGTTTCTTGATTCGGTTTTTGGGGATTTTTGCTGATTAGATATCTAACCCCTGAGGCTTGGAAGTGGATCCTGAGTATCATGGGCCAGTCAAGGTAGTTTGAATCCAAATCCAATCCTGGCAAGCTGAGGGGGATAATTGACCAAGTTTTTAGTACTTGTTGTGAGGTGTTATTATCCTCCATGGTTGATTTGGCAACGTCCTTGGCTGTGGATGATCCTTCTTATTTAACAAGAGCGTTCATGCACTCTGGGCTCATAACCTGTTGGATTCTGAGGATATGCATATTGAGAGTCAGACAGGAGGATGAGTTTCATATCAGAGATAATAGTGAGATCAAAAGAAAAGAATAAAGAGAAGAATATTTTAATTACCTGAGGATATGCAGATTGAGAGTCAGACAGAAGGATCAGGAAGCAAACCTCCGGTCTGGCTCCACAGTCTGTCCTCAGGTAGTGTACAACCAGTATGGAGCTTTGACATGTGAGTATGAGAATGTGTGAAGTGTGAGATAGAGGTGGTTGAGTGCGCACAGGTGACAGGTGGTTGTAGGTGAGGTCAGATGATAAGTAAGGAAAACACAGAGAATATAGGAGGTAATGAAAGAAGGAAGAAGACATAGGAGATGGCTGGATAGAGGAATACAGATCTGATGGAATGAATAACAGATAGATGGAGAGGTATTCCAACAGATTGCCCAGCAATCATCACTCCAGACCGTGATTCCTCTTTTCACTTTGTCATTTTTGCCTCAACTACTGACCAGACCTGCCTTAGCCTCTCTTCCACCACCCCCACCATGGGTTAAAGTTTTTGGCACAAAATCATCATCAAGCCGCCATGCTGAACCCCCACCTCCACCCCCATCCCAGACCAGTGGCTTGATGAGCACACAGGAAGCCTCAGTTGTCTCAAAGTCTAACTTCCTTGCTAATAGAAAGTGGCAAATGGAAATCACCATGAAAAAAAAGGCTGCACCTGCCTGCAGGTGAAGCACCTGAAACTTGTTTTGACTTGGTTTTGACTCTGAGAAAACCCTGTTTCTAACTTGAGTTGGAACCTGAGAAAATTTGTTTGTATCAGTTCTTGAGGATTCCAGGTAATTCTAGTTCATGCATGGAGTACAGAAGATTTGGAATTATGGGGAAGTTCAATTTTATGTAAAGTGATAGAGGAGTGAAGCAGTGCGGTTTCACACCTGACACATGAAACCTACTTGCTGGGTTGGATAAGTCAAGATTTTGATGCTTTTTTTCTTTCTATTTCCTATTAGAACATTACAAGAGGTTTGAGGGTCCCTTTTTTTTGTTACTTTTTGGTTGAAAAAAATTGTATTTTTTGAAAGGATTAAATTCAGTTTTTAATATCTTCTTTTTCTTCTTGTGAAATGTAATAAATCTCAATTTGATGTAGGAAATTGAAATTTCAATCTAAATTTTAACTGAAGATTCAAAACTCTGCTAAGACATGTTGGAAATTTTGTACCACATAGATATTGAGTTCAGTTATACATTTCAAATAAATCAATTTGAAATTGAAATAATTGAGTATTTTCACATTTTATTTTACAAAATGAATGAAATTACAAAAAGCAAACCATTGCCTTGAATGATTTTATTTCTCTAATATCTTTTTGCAGAAAATTTGTTTAAAATATTTCTTATAATATTGGAAGCTCAAAAGAATTAATCTAGTGATATTTATTTGTTTTATTTAGCAGGAATTAATTAATAAATAAAGATTTTTTAAAATTGAGAGCTTTTGATATTGTTTTCTGGGTGACAACAGAGTAAATATAGAACTACTTGGAATTCAATTTATTCAAACCAACGTGGGGATTCAAGTTATTTTGCTAATCTTTCTAGTTTATCCTCTACTGGATTCATCTCCAATTCCAATTTCTCTGTCAAATTTAATGTGGCAAGAAATAGAGGGCAGTAACAATTAGAAGGGAGGGATTCACATGGTTTCATCTGATAATTTGGGACTATTTCATCATAAGTTCTTCCATATTCTACTTATTTTTTAGCTTAAAGTTCACCTTTCATCTCAGATAAATAGTTGAGAGTGTTTTTATCTAGATTATGAAGAAATTGTGAATACATTTTGCTTCTCCAATACACTTGGACAGAGTTATATTTCCCCTCAAAGTCTCCTTCTGTATCTGAGCAGCATTCCTTACTAGGGAGAAGGCATTTTGCCAAATCCTTTCCCATATGGTGCTCTGCAGTGGCCAAGAAGTTTCTGTATATCTTGCAGATTCAAGACCAAAATTTTAGCCAAGAAGATTTATAAAATGGAGAGAAATCTTAAGCTTACTCTGTGTTTAACTCTAGACCTAGGCTTCTTGTTACGTGTCCTAGGCTTCATGTAATTATCCTTTTGCCAACGGAGCCAATGTTCCAGTATGCCAAAGAGTGTTTCCTTCTTGCAAAACTGAATATCAAGTGGATAATTTTTAAATGCATCATTCTCCTTAGCATTTAACCAATGTTTTATCATCACTTCTGACAATATTTGGTCCCACTTTGTTGAATTATGATGGTCCCATTGGAAATTTGGAACATGTATGCCATAGCTTTCTAATTCTTTCTGGCATTGCTCTTTGAACTTTCCAGGAATGCTCTTCTTCCCTCCATAGAGTTCTTCATTGGTTGTTTCCAAGTTGAAAAAGTTGTTGTTTGTGTCAATTGTATTGATGCTATTTGAGTTTAAAACTTGTAGTTGATCTTCAGTGGGTGGAGGCGGAACCCTTTCTCCCCAAGATTTCATGTTTAAAATAGTCTTTACATAGTCACGTAGGCATAGACTTATGGGGTCATTGGAATTTGGCAAATGTTCTAGTACTTCCTTGTTTAATGTGGGATTTTTGATGGATTTTGAACTATGAGGAGGTCTAAAATCAATGGTATAATATAGGGAAGTCTTCAACTAGCACTTGAAAAGGTTGTTGGGTTGTTTGAAGTGTAGATTTTATGGAGGGAGAGAATTTGCAGGCAATTGAATCTGAAGTTATTGGCTATTGAATATGATGAATTTTGAGAGATTATAAAGGGTTCATGTACAAATTGAATATATATCAAATTGGGAATGCATCTACTCTATAATTCATTTGAAGAATGTGAGCCAAATTCTAAATTGTGCAATGAAATAAAAAATACTGTCAGAAGGAAGAAATGTTTGGGAACTACAACTTGCATTTTGATAAAAATGACCATATTTTTTATTAATGTTTTGCTTTACCATGGATCTTGATTGAGATGATTACTTTTTATCATTTTAAATGATTTCAGGGATAATAATCAGTCAGTTCACTTAACAGGGGAAAAGAATTAATCCAAAAATAGATTGACACTTATTATTAATTTATACAGTTGAAATAATCTTATAGATTTTACAATGAAATTCAAAAGCTTTCTGTTGCAAACCAAGTATTTCCTTGGTAAATTTATTTAAAATCAAAAAGAAACCTATTATTAAAAATAGAAATTTTCTAAAATTAATGGGATGAGCACTTAAGTTGTTGCAAATTTCACCCCCATTTTTTAAATCCACGGTATGATCAAGAGGATCAATTTTACCCAGGTTTAGTATTGAAATTGATGAAATGCTTTTATCATTTTTTACATGGGGAGTCAAATTTCAATTGTGAATTGGTATGAAAATGCTTGAAAAAAAGATGCTTCCTCTAATGCAATTGAGAGGTGCAATTTTGATCCAACTTGCAGTTAAATCTGATTGTGAATCTGTTGTGATATCTGCTACAGGTAAAGAAATTATTAAAAGTTTTCTTAATAACTGAATATTTCTGGTTTTGAATGCAAATTTAGAAGTATTCATTTGAAATTTGAGTGCTCAAATTCTCCCTAATTTAAAAGAGGGCCAAGGTAATATTCTTAAATCAAAAATGGTATGAAAAATTTGTTTCTTGATCATTTACCACATTTTAGGTAAAATTTTTGCAATTGAAAGTAGATACAATTTAATTTTTTGATAAAAATCATGTTCTTACTTCCTTTCATGTATTGAAACCATTTCATCTTATTTGGTTAAACATGACTTTGGAAGATTAAACTGAAATCTCTTGAGACGTATCAAACCTGACTACATAAATAAACACAAATCATACCACGTTTCCCCTTGTGCTTACCTTCATGGGTGGGTTGGATTTCATGAGAGGAAAATATTTCACAAAAAGAGCTCAAGTTCCTTGCAACACACATCAAGCTTTATTTTTCAACTTTTATTTTTGTTTTAAGCCAAATATGATTGAATTTCTTTACAAAGAGAGCTGCTTATGAAAAATTTGTTCTTTCATTTAAAGTCATAGTGAATTTTTCAAGATTCTTTTGAGATTAAAATCAGGTGATCTCATCCAAAAATACTTTGATTTGATACCTTTGAGGTAGCAAACCCCATTCATTGGAAAAATCCATGGATTTTCATAGGATGAAATAATTCATTTTATAAGTAAATCAATTGACAATAAATCTGATTGGGTTTTTCCACATATCAAATCATGCATTGGACTTGAAAATTTAAAGATTATCAAAAGTTCAGACACTCCATAGTTGACAAACTTCCATGTATTATTGATTTTTTTGTGAAACAAAGATGAGGTTTTCTTTCCTCATTTCATAAAAAGGCTTTTTCTAGCATTGACTTTGAGATAAGGCACTTATTATTCTTTGTTCTTGTCAACCCTTGTGTTATAATTGAAAAGAGGTCTAATTTTCATGAAGGATCAAGTAGAGAATCCAATAATTGTGAAAGTTACTGGTAATCATTGATGAGAAACATTTAAAATTCCATTGGAATTGAACTTCTATTGACCACCAATGGAACAGCTGTAAAAGAAATAGAAATTAATGATAAATATGATATGATTTTTGAAGCATAAGTACTTACACCTTCCGAGGAATTAACGCTCCTCCATCCAATGGTGCCAGAAATTTGGTATTAATTGTTCTGGAATATGTAATTATAAGGCCTCCCTGTCAATTATTCTTTGAATTCCGCAAACCCAAACTCTTTCATTATGCTCTTCATGCATCCAGATTTCACTTGGTGCCCAAATTTCAGGACATGGCTCAATTTTTTCCTTGAGCTCAGGATCAATATGTTGGTGTGTTTCTTCCAACAATTCTTTTTGTTCATGGGATATTAGAACCATTTTCTTTTCTTGAGGTTTCAGGGGTATTGGGAGAAATTGGTGGATTGGATATGTGTTTTCCGTGAGGTATGAGTTGGTTTGATAAGTTGGGTACAAATCAATTTTGGTTTGATATTTATAGGAAATGAAAAAGAAGTGTGCTATTGCATGACTTGAAATTGAATATTGCATATATAAAAAACCTATGCATATATTGTATGGAGATCTTCATTGGTGCTTAGCATTATATGCATTAAATACAGTAATTGAAGAGTATTTTATACTGTATTACTTTTGTAATGATTTTACAGATTTTAAGAAATTCCTGTGGCATTTTGAAGCAGAAATGTTGAATATTATTATATCTATGGGTTTGGAGATGATATAAGAATTGGAATGAAGTTTCCTTGGTTGATTCATTTCTTAAGAAATGAATCATTGGTTGATAAATGAAGGTATTGCAAATCACTGATGTTAATAACCAAAATAAAATCACAGCTAAACTTAAAATTAGGAAAGAGAGATATTTGCATGGATTTTGATATATTTATTTATTTGATTAATATTATGTATACTAAAAACAGCCATGATATGATCCCTTGCTTTGTTTTATTTCCTTTAAGTAACCAATCATAATATTGAAAAGCATTTTTTTTAGATATCCAGTAATTTTTAAGCAGGGTGCCATGCCTACTTGCTTTGAGTTGAAAATCACCTTTTTATGAGTGTTTGAGCAAAACACAGCATCAATGCTGTTGGGGCAAACTAAAAATGATATTTGAATATGGAAGGCACAAAATATTGGATCAATTCAATGTTCCATTGATGGTGTTTTTAATATACAACATAATTCAATTCTTCATTGAGTGGTTTTTGACTCCCATAAAATCAGAATATCAAATTAATTTTTAAACAAAAACTCTGCTATTCTTGATTTAAAGAAAAATTTTGAAGATTTTTTCACAATTTTTATGCTTTGCAGCAGATGATGGAAAGAAATATGTAATGAGAAAATAATCTAATTATCTTCCAAAGATGTAGGGTTTGGTTTGAAATTAAAGGGCCACACTTAATCTTTTTTCAATTTCAAATCAGCAACTTAGTCAATAAGCTTCAAGGGCAGTATGATCATGAAGCATTCAATCATCCAAAAGAACCATGTTTCCAAGTCAAGAATTTGATTATCTCAAGATCAGAAAAAAAATTGAAAACAAGAATTATCCATTGGGAAAAACTAACAGTCTGATTTCCTAAAATGTCAAAAGAATTGAATATGGGAAGCTTGGGGTTCTGAGGCAACTTCAACTAAATTAGAAGAGGTAGTTGTTTCAACAGCCTAAACAGTATTAAAGTGGCTACCCAGATCATAGTCAGTAACCAGCACAATATCCTCCAGAAGGACCTCAGCCAATTTTTCATAATAAAATCTTTCAGTAAAAATTCTAATTAAATCTCTCCAGTTTATTTTTTAGTCTTTACTAAATCCCATATCTTGCAAGGTAGTAGGAATATATGCCCTTGTGTTACCAAGTTGGCCGCAGAGTGGATCAGCAGGCAAGCCAGCCTTCAACCTTGACTCAAGCACAAGACCGCCAAATTCAAGGAGCATGCCAGAATTTGACTTGGGCATGACTCATTGATTTCCTGGACATACCCATATGGCAGCAGGACCAAAAACTAACATGTGTGAAAAACATGCTAGAGAATTGGTTTCCCATTGATTCTTCTTCTCTGCCAATTCCTTTGAAATAAAAGGCTGCTGATTATCTTGTTTTTCATCAAGCCATAAGTTGATGAGCCCAGTGACTAGGGAGACAACATATTCAAAAACAGTTTGAAGGCCACCTCTTCCAGAATTCATCTCAGCTTCCTGGTTAGCACCTGACCTCTTGTGTTGAGCAAAGGTGGAATCATCAATTAAAGCTGCTTGCAGGTTGGCAAAGTAACTTTGTGCTTTGAGTAAAGCTTCATCTGAAGTGCCGTCAATACCTTCCATTGAGAAGAGGACATTTTGTGATATTTTGTGTAAGACTAAACCTATGATGTCATTCAAGGTGTGCTTCAGTTTCATGTATGCCCCACGTATTGGCTCTCTGGTATAAGTTAGGATCTCAGAGAGGGGATGCATATTGAGCTGCACTGTCTTCTTGGAACAAGAGAGGGAGTTTGTGTTTAGGAAGGTGCTTCCAAAAAAAAATCATCATCTTTTCCCAGCAAAATCTTTTCTGATAAATCAAAAAGTAAGAATCAGTTTATTTTCATAGGAGTGGAAGAAGGCATCATGAAAATTCACCCCCTTTGCACCGTGTAAAACAGAGATCCAATGATTTTAAGATTGTTGATGACTCGGGGGGGTTTGACATGATCCTTTGGCCAAGAAGGTTAAGGTTATTGGTAATTAGAAGCTGGGTACTGCTGATAATTTTGGAATAGGTGAAAGGTGTTGCATTGTCCTTTAATTCTTCCCAGTATGAAAACCTCAACAGGTCTTCCTTAGTCAAGCCAACAAAAAGTTCTAGAAAATGAAATAGAATTAGCTGCCATGATTTTCATTCCATCCCACAATAATTCCACTGACCAGGCTGATTTGAGCCAGGATTTGATGTTAGCACAATGATTTGGGAATTGGTTTCAGTTTGGCTACTAGCCTGGCCTCCAGGCTGAGATGAATGGGTCAATGAAGGGTTCTCAATCCTTAACCTCAAAGTTCTCTGTTCCATATCCCTAGTAATGAGTCCGTCATCAGATGCATTCCCTTTTTTGAGTGTAGAAGATGGGCCACTCTGATTCAGAAAGGGAAGATTAATTTGGAAGTCAATTTTGGGTTAATTATCCAGCATAGCCTTCAAAATAGGAAACTGACCGGCTCAGGGGATGTTGGGACTAGGGTGGGTGCAGGTGTGGGACTCCTGGGTAATGGTTCATTAAAAATGACTTCCGGTTGCTCTGGTTGGCCATCACTTGAGCAAGTGAATTCTGTGTTGGACTCAGAGGAGTCAGAGGAGGCTTGAGAGCTAGAGGGTGGCCTTGATTGGGATTTTCTAGCTGCTTGTCAAGCAGCTTGGGCAACCAGCCGGGCAGATGCCCTGGTTCCTGGAGCAATCCGGGGTCCTTCAGCTGGTTTTTCTGGGTGCAGAACTGGGGTATTGTCAGAGGCCTGGACAGGGGCAATATCAAGGGAAATAACCCCAGCTTCTTGAACTGGATCCTCCACAGGCACAGCTTCAGTTAATGTTTCAGGTTCACCTGGAGATATGGGAATGTATCAGCTTTGAATATTTGGATAATTTTTGATAAAAACTTTGTTGCATCAAATGATTCTCTTGACTCACTGGTTTGGCTGGCTGGGAGCTCTCCTGGAACCACTGTAAGCTGGGGGGCAGGATGATCTTGTGAAGTTTGTGTTTCATCATTCACCAATGGTATGTTGTGATTCGATTGGACAGTTGAACTATCAGCTATTGTTGGCTGTTGTTGTTCTTGAGTTGAAGGCTCAAGCAGACCAAGATCTCTGGAGGTTTGTAACCTCATCTTTTCCACCTTTTCATTGTACTTCTTCTGATAAAAATCAAGAATTTACTGCAATACTTTTTTATGGGATCTTTCAACATATTCCTCATTAAGGAGTGCAGTCAATTGATTAAGAGCACGTTGTTCTAAAAATTGATCATACCAGTTCAAATAAGTATTAGACCACAAGGGACCCAGGAAATTTGAACACTTACCTGGGAAATCATCCATGGTATAATCAAGAAAGTTTCCGAGGTAAAGAAGCTGGAGATGATGCGGTTGAAATCTGATGGGGACAATGAAGTTAAGATCAGAATGAACTGAGACCTCTTGCTGAAGGAGCTGTGGCTTATATACCCTAAAAAATCTACTCAAATGTTACATGTGTGTAATATGAATGACAGTTGCTCATTAGTTAGAATCTACATAGTACAATTTGTGTAAATAGCATGGGGCATTCTGAAAGTTTGCGCTCTCCTGCATATCACATATACATATAAATGTCATTTCAAGGGAAGTGGACAACTTATGATAAGTTCTCCACCTCCCTGGACATAAAACATGTGACATGGAAAAATCATGTGGGAAAGATGGGGAGGTGGACGAGTTGTGCTAAGTCATCCACTTCCTTTCAAAAATGTGTAGCATGATTTTGAATATGCAAATCAATTGATGATCGCTGGGACAGTGGGCAACTTAGCATAAGTTTTCCACCTCCCCCGCCTCTCCACTGGGATTTCACATGCCATGTGATTCCTGTATGCACACATGTCCAGGGAGGTGGACAACTTATCATTAGTTGTACACCTCACGGGACATGTGTGCATACAGGAATCACATGGCTTATGAAATCCCAGTGAAGAGGCTGGGGAGGTGGAGGACTTATTCTAAGTCTTCCACCTCCCCCGATTTATCCCATCTTACATTCCAACGAGTAGAAATGTTGTACAAGTCATGAACACTTTGAAATCAGTTCATGAATGAACTGGTAAGTGTTTTGGCACAAGGAGGTGATATTTCAATTATATACATTGAAGCACATATTTAACCATATCTAGCCTTCTTTCCATTTACTCTAGTTAAAATTTCAGAAGGAGAACAATTTTGAAGTTTAATAGCAGCCATTGCTAGTTTTTTTTTAATTTGGAAGGAGCAACCAAAATGAGTATGATGTTCAGTTCTTTGAAGGCTAAGTGGAGGAAAAGTGTTTTGATGAGGAAAAAAAGAAGTTTGCTGTAAAATTTCTAATATGCCTCCAGCTTTTGCATAATCAAATATGAAACCAAGAGTTGGAAATGAGAGAACATGGCCTGTTTCTTGAGAGGGAGGAGGGATTGGGGTTCCAGTAGTTTTTTCAATATAAGAGAACAAACCGTAAGTATAACCATTTGAGTCTTCCTGATCCTTATGAGGAACATTGGAAAATTCATCACAAGTGAAAATAACATGAGAAGCATGAAGAAAAGAATCCCTTTTGTAATTCAAATCTGGAGATGTCCAGTTTGGAATTTTGAACTCCTCTGATACTTCCTTAATCTTCACATGAGCAGTGTTGGATAAACATTGGATTCTATTGAAAATCAGTTGGTTATGTACTGGAAGCTTAGACCACAACAGATCATCATTTTCTTTTTGGTCTGGGTTAATATCCTGTCTACTTGCTTATATTCCTATTTAGAAATATAGTTGGATGGTAATCAGTCAACAAAGACATGATTAGCAAGTTTGTGGTGATTCCCAATTACCTGCAGAATATCCTTGGTCAGTGCCCTGACAAAAGCCAATTCCAAACATAGATCCTATTTTTGTGTTTTTGTTGGTTTTGTTCAGGTTCTGTCAATTGTTTGCCATCACATAGAGATCTTGTACCATCTCTGAAAATTGAGTTTCTAGCCATGTATATGGTCTTTTCTGCAATGAATGATACTTGAGCACCACATAGGGTTGATACTTTCTGTTGCAAACCACTTGTAGATTTACTGGGAGTCCTACTTGTGGTACTACTACTTGGCATGGACTTAGACCCTTCTTCAGGGTGATGAAGTAGATTGACTCAGATACACACTCCTTATTGCCATAATCACGTTTAGCTTTTCAATGCTTTTTATGTGCTCTGGATGAGGATGGGATGGATGGAATTAAGGGTTGTGGTGGTGGCCTAAGAACAGAACAATCTTGGCTTCATTACTGATGATGCTTTAGATTCAAGGGCTCATCATCACTACAAACTTTGTCTCAAAAGCACCAACAGGAATACAAGGGACAAGGATTGAGATAAAAAAAAGAGGTTAAAGTTAGTAATATGAAAACCCTTCATGATGATTGAAATACATACATGTTTCTACCTTTAACCACTTTCATAGACACATCCTCATTATTTGTTTTCACTGGAAAGGGGTGGGCTTGAGATACGGTGAATGCATTGGAGTTGACTTGATCCATGGTTAACTTTCAAAGATAATGATGAGGATGTGATGAATGGTTTACAGATGGGTTCAAGGACAAGAGGGAATCAATCAAGGATCATTGGATTATAAGTTGATGTCTTCATTGCTGCTTACTGTAAAGATGAATACAAGAATGGATGGTCTTGATGCTGATATGTGATGATAAAAGTTCAGTTGATTTGGTGAAGACACGTGCTATGATTGGAAGAAGAACAAAAAAGAATGGTGAAGAAGAGAAAGAGGGAATTCAGTGTTGGATTGATGAAGATGAAGGATTCAAGAGATTGGAATAGGTGCATGAGTTCTTACCATTGAAATGCCTTGATGATGAGTGAAAGCTGGAAGAGATGTGTTGCAGTAAATGGGTAATGGAAGGAGTTTGATGGAGGGATTCTTTTTTATGATGAGGTTGATTGGAGCATGGTTTGATGGCTGAATGCTTGAGAGGTGATTGAAAGGTTTGAGATACCAGTAGAGAACAAAAGGAATCAGTCTACATGTTCAGAAAATGTTCAATCATTGAAAAATAGGCTGGAAACTTGCCTGGGTGGACTCCTTGGGATTGCTTGGGGATGGTGGATTGGGTGTGCTTGGTTGATGGTTGAAAAGGCCTCTGGACCGCTTGTTGATTTTCCAGCGCTTGTTGTTTTGCTTGCAATTTGACGAGAAAGGCTCGCTGATGCAAATGCTTCAGCGAGTTTGCGATTCGGTTGCAAATTGCTTACGCATTCGCTGACGCATTTGCTTTGGCGTTTGCTAGCGACCAGCAGGGGGCCAGGGCCCATTGAGGTGCACAGACCTCTCCCAGGCCCCTGGCAACCTGCAAGACCGCAAGAGGGTCGCGTTTGGCGACCCTGTTGCTAATTCAACGACCATCGGTTGTTCGCGTCTGTGAGGATGGAAGCGAACAAGCGATGAAATTGCAATCGCTCCAGGCCCCATTTTGGCATCCCGGGGGCCTGGAGCTCTTGGTGCCCTTTAGGGCCATTTCCATGGGGAGCCCAGGGCAAGTGCCCATGGGCTTTTGCCTTATGGGAAGGTTAGAAACCATGATATTGTGTTTGGGCCATTGGAGATAAAAAGCTTGGCATGGACATACCATGCCATATATTTTTTTTAAAAATATGATTATAATGCAAACCAACAGTTGTGGATGAATCTTACATAAGAAATATGCATAAATTTAACAATAAATATTCATCTAACCAAGATACATTATATTCATCTATTCAATATCAGATAGGCAGATCCAGATGATATTTTTGAATTTGAATAAGATTCTTTTAAACATTTTGTTGAACTTACTCTATGATAAAAAGAAGTAGAACCAGACTACAAGGGTTGAAGACAATCAATAACCAAAGGACAAGGCAGGAGAGCTGATTTAAGGAAGGAATGAGATACACACCAATACTGTAAATAATACAGTATGACGGACTAAGGTAGGCTGAGGAGATGAGTTTGCTGAGGAATTGAGATCTTCATGATAAGAGTCAACATAATGATGAGATCAGAACATGAGGAGTGATTTGAGTCAAATAGCGGTTAGGAGATTTTTGTGTCTTCTCACCAAACAAGAGAATGAGGAGTCAGCAACAGTTGAAGGTGTTGACGTGGCTTCGGCGATTTAGATTGATGGTCGATAAGTCGTTGGTTGATAGATAGCAGTTGTTGGTGGTAGGTGGTCGCGGTTGTGAGAGTATGACAGGTAGTAGTAATGGAGTAGAGAAAGAACTAAGAAGAAAAAAAAGAAAGGAAGAACTGTAGGTGGTCGTTGATCGAATAGGATTTTTATGGAGATTCAATTGAGAAAGGGAGAGTCAAGTCAAGATGAGTTGGAAAGGGGAGGCCGCGTCTTCATCACTAGGTGTGACATGTCATTGATAGTTGACATGGCTCTGGCATCGCACAGCGTTGAGTCTAGTCAGAAGACCCGTATTCCAACACATTTCTTTTTAATAATTTAAGAATATCTTAGTAGAATTCCAAAATATAGAAAAGGAATAGAGCAATAGCTTTCATATTCAATAAGTAAAATTTCTATATGTGATCCTTCATCAATTCCACTTTTAAAAAGATTTAAAAAAATACTTTCAACTTTGAAGGAGATATATAATAAATAAAAAAATTTCCTATTTATCTCAAAGTAAAAGTAAAATTAGGCAATAATTTTTCATTTAGTTACTTAAATACCACAAAATTAATTTATAATCATGATCTTTATTTCACTACAGAAAAGATGTTTTTTAAATAATTTTTTCCAAAGAAAATGTTCTCCAATGGTTATTTCACTGTTTTTAAACTCCAAATGAATAAGTGCAATGAGTTTCCAAAATTTGATAATTTGAATATTTCAATGAAGCCAGCATCCTTATATTTTTTTACTCTAAATGTTCAGAATAAAACAAACATGAACTTTTTCATAGTTGTTGGTCCCTGTGAATCTTCCTGATTACAAGATTCATAAAAAGTAATGGCATTGATCAATTTACCATTAAATTTGAGCTATTGATCTATTGATCAAGGTGGGGTTTTAATGTATGGAACAACAATGTCAAATTGTTTTAGAATTGATTCCATTGCCCTTGGGGATAAAAATTGTGGTATTTATAATTCATGTCATGATTTATATTCATTGAAATAACTGGAGAAACTCTTCTGTTTCATGATAGTGATTTATGCACATAAACCTCTGTGGAGATGGTGCACTTAGCCTAAGTGCACCATGTCCCTTCAGACAACCAGTTGGTAGTGGTTGTGGGTGGCCACAAACCTACATGACACGGTGGCCAGCATTGATCCTCTTAGCCCTCATGCTGGAAAGCTTTTTCTTTAAGTATAGACATGGTCACTTCCCACTGTGACCAGGTGGATGTAATTTATCAACAATTACCAACATATCTGGGACCTTTGGGACATGATAAATATGGAATATTTTGGGTTATGGGAAGTTTCTTGAACCAATGAGAAGTATCAATAAAATATATTCAGGGCCATGCAAGAGCCACAAAATCATTAATTTCTACCAAATTTCTTTCTAGTATCTCCATATAATTTATCTTTTTGGATGAAAGGTATGTGCCAACATGTGCATTTCAGTAAAAACTAGTTACTGGAACAAACATGGTGGACAAATTAGCAGAACTTGTCCACTTTGCCATACTAATTACTAAGAGCCAACCATTTTTTGGAAATTGGATCATGATGGCTCAGGGAGGTGGACAACTTAGCCTAATTCATCCACCTCCCTGAGCCATCACACACTTTATAATGTGAGAATTGATGCTATATTTTTGTATCATTTCTGGGTGTTTCAGAAAATTAGTATGTGTGTGATTCTGCAGGGTGAGAAGAATCAATTTTGCTCTTTGATTTTCAAATGTGCTGATTCATTGATGTGTCCACCAAAACTGCCACTGTTACAGAAAATCAATTTTATCTTAAAAAATAATTACAATTCATAACTTTGGGGTCTTTTTAAATCCATGTCACAATGAAATTTCACAATGTATAATTGATAAGCCAGCATACCCAATAATCCCCAAGATATTTAACTGGGACAGAAATATTTCAGTGTTTATCCACTGAAGAATATTTTTCACCAAATTTAATTTTTGGAGCCTTGTTCCTACCATCATTTTTTCAGGATGGGTTCAATGAATAAGCAAGGTGAAGAAAATATTGTCAGGGACATGCAATGATCAGAAAAACCTGTACCTCTACCCATTTTCTTTTAAATTTGTCCATGTTTTCATTCATCCTCTTGGATAAAAGATATTTTCCAGCATGGGCATTCCAGTACCAGCCAGTTTTTCCCAGAAATAAAAATGGTGGACTAGTTATGCAAAATTGTTCACTTCCCCGCACTATGGACTGAGAACAAGCTCACTTGGGGAAATTGGGAAATATTCATTGGGAGGTGGACAACTTAGGCTAAGTTTTCCACCTCCCTAGGCCACCATCCAGTTGATCATATGGGTATTGATGTTTTTTTGTGCATCTCTGCGTGTTTCAGGAAATAATAATATGTGGCAATCTGTAGTTTGAAAACAAATGATTTCTTTCAGTCATTTTTCATCTAGTAGATCTTCCATAAATCACAAAAGAAAATGGAATTTATAATCACCCTCATCCTTCACCTCCACCCTTGCTTGGTATTCTCTGAATTTCCCAGGTACAGCACTGGATGATAGTAATGTTACTCCACCAGAAGCTGATGAGAATTTCAAAATGGACTGTCTCTCACAACAAAAAAAAATCTCCTCATGCTTATCAGTTGAGAATGGCCTCAAAAAGATAGACACTCCAAACCAGATGAATTCAAATTATTTATAATTTCAAACCAAGCAGGTCATGAACACTTGAAGAAATGCACAACTTCAGAAGGGAAAGATACTTTGCAGGCACTTTCAGAGACCCCAGAAAGTTGAATTCAGCCACTTCAGTTGAACCTTTTGGGAGGTTGATTTGTTCTTTATGCCATGACCCAAACTCTTGTGGGATGTTTTGAGCTCTTGATTGGAACATGACTGATGATTTTCAGTGCAAATCTTAGTCATATGTCATGCAAAACCTGTTTTTTTCTTCTTTTATGTAGAAAATTCATTCATTATTATCATCTATGTTCCTTGGAATCCCCCACTCCCACTCAAAAATGTTTACAACAACAAAAAGTTCAAATCTAAGTTTTTTTGGAACCATTTGAATAAGCCATGCTGATTTAAGTTTATTTGAAAGGTTTTTACCAGTCAAAATTTGCCCTTGATGGCTTTCAGCACAGGCAAATAAATTCAAAAGAGCCTATAATACATGGTAAAATTCATGAAAAGGCCTAAAAAGGATGGTGGGGGACCAATTGGTCATTCAAATTTTCTGAAGAGTGGAGACGGGTTTTCCCACTTTCTGTATTAATTTTTAATGATCCAGGGCAATTCTTAGCCCCAAGCCAGTGATTTTATTAAAGATGGAAGGATGATGACAATGAATTAAATTTCAAATTTTTTTCAATGTTTCATTTGCACACCTAGATACATCCTTTAAGTTTGCTAATTTAGCATATGATATTATGCAAGGGTTTGTATGGTTGAATCAAGTTGAGATTCCAGAATAATCACTTGAAGTTCTACAATCCAATTTTGGGAAACAGGCACCAAGAGAGCCAGAACAAACCAGATAATATAACCAAAAAGATATAAGGGTTACAGGCAGAAATCATTGGGGCAACGGACATTTGGCTCATTACCAGAGATTTGTTTTCAGACTAGGATTGAGACCCCCATGGCATGGGATTGATTTAGACTGATCTTTTGCTAATTCAATTGAGATAGATTTTATGATTCTGTCTAATCATTCATTCAACACTTTTGGTGTACAACCTTTGTTTTTAAATTCTTGTCAAATTAAAGGACAATACATCCTTTTTGGGGCCCTTTTTATTTTAGAGACACACAAACATTCTGAAGCATGACCAATTGGAAAAAGTAACTAATTTGAGAGGTTTTCCATATAGTTAGAGACTGGGTACAAATTTCTTTTTTTGGAAAGTGGCATTAGGGTTTGGAATCATTGGATTTTATCCCAAAAAATACTCATGTTTTGAAAAGAATCAAGAAAATATCATTTATTTCTTGCACATGCAATTCAGTTGCAATACTAATCAATATAAATTTCTTGCAAGTTCAAACTCTTCACAATTTAATTTTTCCTCAAGCATGAATGGGAACAAAACCTTATTTTGTTGCATAAAAATGACTTCTAACTTTTCTCAGAGGATGGCACAGTAAGAATAAGTGCCTTACCATATCACCAATTTTTATATGTTGATAGATGCAGGGAGGGAACAAGGTGAAATCATTTGAATGCACAAAATTCCAAGACAGATCTTCAGAAAGTCAATGACCAGTAATTGGAAAAGAATTCATCATTCAAAGCAACTCACCAACAATGCTATCCAGTTTTTCCTGGTAAGGTGGTCCACTTGAGCTAAGTGCACCACCTCACCAGGAGGAATCACCCCTCAATTGCAGATTTAACAGAAGTTGGCAGCCCAAAGTTTTAAGTCAGGTTGATCTTGTTTTGCACATACAACTACATTCCTTCCAGTGGGTATCTAATCGACAGAACAACCTACTAATTTTTCTTGCTCATTACTTCCAAAGAAATGGTCGCCAGTGCCTCTGTTCAACTCCAAAATTATTCTCCTTTTGAACTTTTTGTAAAAAGTAAAGAGAGCTTGAGCTCTAGTGAGAAGAAAGGATTAAAGAATGAGTGAAAGGAGCTTATAATGTCAAGCGTAATGGACCTGAGATCAGGAGGAAAAGGACACTCCGGTTAATCTGTTGGCTGAACAGATGATGAATTCCACTTGAGAGCACTGGAGTTTATATAGACTAAATACACTATAGGCTGACAAGTGGTTGAGTACAAAATGAATAAGCTAAAATTAGCATAAGCAGTTTAAGTGACATGGTAAGTGAAATGCCATGACTAAAGAGTCTGATAGCCATTACTAAACAGTCTGATAATCACAATACTACAACACATCTCAGTTACATTTTACCTGTTGTTTTAGTACTTGAAGGTTAACAATAATAAGATAAAATCAATCAATCAATGATACTCTGAACTCCAGTGAAAGTCACATAAAAGAAAACTCAAACTCTAAAACTTTTCACTAGATCACGTGGTTAAAAATCCAGATATGGTTAAACATGTCCTTCAATGTATATAATTCAAACATCACCTCTTTTTGCCAAAATACTCACCAGATATTTCATGAAATGATGTCAAAGTGTGCATGAGTTGTGCACCATTTATACTGGTTGGAATGTAAGATTGGATGAATTTGGATTGATGTACAACTTATGCTAAGTTTTCCAACTTCCCATCAAATTAGAAGTGGCTTTACTGAATGGTAAATGTATAGGTAATGTCCAGGGAGGTGGACAACTTATCATAAGTTGTCCACCTCCCTGGACCTGTTTACATACAGGAATCAGATTTCAAGGGAAAATCATGTGGGAAAGCTGGACAGGTGGATGACTTGTGCTAAGTTGTCCACTGTCCCAGAAATCATCAATCTTTTGGCATATTCAATATCCTGCTACCATGTAGTTGAAGGGAAGTGGAAGACTTATCACAAGTTGTCCACCTCCCCAGCTTTCCCACATGATTTTCCATTGAAATCTGATTCCTGTATGCACACAGGGTCAGGGAGGTTGACGTCTCATATTGTCAGCTTGCTACTATTGCAGAGCAAGCTGCAAAAGTAACAAAAATAACATAAAAATAATAATAATAAAATTAACCTAAGAAGGAGTAGGAAAACCATAAATATTATTACAGAAATGGGTTCTCCCCCATAAATTAGGTAGGGTCACTCACTGACCCCACCCTTGAAATCCAACTCTTTATATTTTGAAATAATTATGGAAAGAAAAACCAAAATACTACGTCTCCATTATTGAGCTTTTTGGCCAATTAAATATTTCACACACAATGTCACGTATAGGTTTCACACCTAAAATTCAGTCAGAATTGAGGTGTTGTGTATATTTTAGGAGTTATGGGCGGAAATGTGTTTTGTCACAATTCCCGCACACAGACGCCGCAGCCCATGCACCCGCGCGCCGCTGAGATACAGCCCTGTCACACCGTCGAGGTCCTGTACGCAGCCCCAGGCCTCTGACAAGTACGCAGCCATGGGACTACGGGTTGACAGAGTGACAGGCGGCCTGGGAGGCTCAGGTACTGCGTAAACAAGCAACAACCTACACAGGAACATTCTACATATGTAATAAATGTTCCCGTGGATATTAGACAGTCTTAAAATACATAATATTATATAAAAATACATAAATAATCCTTATAAGTATTTTTTATTTAATATAATTCAAAGTACCAAGAATGTCGAAAATAAGACAATGGCAACTTCTAAAAATATATTAAAATACTTTAATATACTTTTATGAGAATTACTAGACATCAATATCTTTGTGGCATACCAAGAAAACCAATGATGTAAAAAATTTACATCAATTCACATGACTTATATTTTTAAATAATTATCTTAGTAAATAAACTGGAACTCGAAAATAAGGATTAAAATCAATATTATACCTTTTACTCCAGTTATATAATACATAATGAGAACTTACCTGAAATCAAGATGTCCGTAGAAATGTCTATTTATATAATAATTAAATTACTGGGAAAATTTACTAAGGATAATTAATTAAATAATATATAAATAGGACAGATTAGTGTTATTGACACGTCCTAATGTCTATTATAAAGTGGAATAATTCCCATACCCTGAAAAATTAGATGCTACCCGTGCTATAGCACCAACAACACATGATAGGCTACCCCTGGTTACCCTCCTAGCCTTAGAGTCCGTCTCTTTGAGCACCTACAACCCTTGAAAGGACAATATTGGGATTCCAAAAGCTATAAATAAAGAGCTCTTTTGAGGATATTGATGGGCAGAGACCCAGTTATATTCATATCCAGACACCGTGGCAAGATAATCAAGTACTTATAAGAGATAGGTAAGTGATTTATGTAAATTTCTGATCAGTAATATCCGTCTTCAAACCTCTTTTATATCAATTGAAACTGCTGAACAACCTTATAACCCCAGTAACAGGTTCAACCCATCAGTGCACGTCTCAGACAGATACCCAAAGGATTTAATGATATACCAGTGAGTTTTAATTATACTTTCTCTGTTTTGGCAGCTTGGCTACAAGGCCCTGCCACTCCACCGTGTATTTTATATACATATTATCTTTGGGTAAAATATTCTTTAAACTAAAGAGCCCAAAGTAACCAGGACTACGTGTTTTCATGCTCAAATCCCTGAAGAGAGGTGTTAAAGATCCCCAATATAATTGTGGCCCATCTATAAAATATTTAATAATCAATTTATTCATATTCATTTAAAACAATAAACAATAATCAAACCACTTAACCTTGCAATAAGCTTAATCCAAATATTTTACGGATTTTTGCTGCATTTATTAAATAATATTATTATTATTTACTCTATCACCTGTGGTAGCTAAAGGATAGCAAGGGTCTTGGCATCCAACAGGCTGAAAAATATTCATTTTGTGTGGTGAAGCAGAAACTTTGGTGATATACACCTGCCTATTCCAACAAATCAACTAGGTGAGTCCTGCACAATGTAATCTCCCCATGATATTATGCACCCTTGTTACATTTTTCCTTATTCTTTTGTGCTAAGTGGTCCAGGCATGTTGAATTCTCATATATTCTTTTGGAATGATGATTTAGAAATGTTAGTTATTTCATTGATCCTAATTACTGGTGTAAGAAGATCCAGTAATTAAACAGCATTCTGCCTTCTTCACAAGAAATAGCAGGAATTCATATCACACCATTTTTAAAAGAATGAAATTGAAAACCATGCATTGTTCTTCTTGCCCTTTATTATTTATCTAATATGATCTGGTCAGATTTAGTCAAAATCAATTCAGGAAAGAGGAAAATTATAATCCTCATTTCCAAGAATTTGCACCATGCAAAATCTGACACCTGATTAATCATATTTCTCTATTATTCAGTTTCCAAAATTGAACTCTCAACAATCAATTTCCACTGAATATCAATCAATGCAGGAAACCTGCATCTGTGTGGTACCCAGCATTGCATTTTTTCATCTTTGGGGATTTCAAGAATCTTATAATAAAAACACAGCAATGCAACATGCTATTGAACCTGTGCCAGTATTATCCATGTCTACGTGATATATTATTCAAATAGCACTTCAAACAAATCAATAAGATTGCCAAGGAGTAGTCTGAACTTCATATTATGGAAAATTGAATCTTGTTATATTTCAACTCCAGCTCTTCCTCATGGTGGCTGGAATTTTTGAGCTAATTTTCTCATTCAAAAATTTTTGGTCAATTCCATAGATATGATAATGAGGAATTTTTTGGAAACATATAATGGTCAAGATTGCTTTCTGTGGGAATTTTTGTGATAATTAAGATCATGAAATGCAATGGGAAGCTCTTGCTATTTATTATTGTAAAAAATTCCCAGAATGAATAACTCAAATTTGACTGCATGATCCCTATATATTTTTATGAATGATGCATAAGTGCCACAAAAAAAAATGATCACACTTTTTGGGGAAGATGGCAGCCACAGAGTCTCTTTTCTATGTCAATCATGAATTGCTTTATAATTGAGCTCTTCCCTTGTTGAAGAAGATGCCATTCAAATCTCTGAGTATAATTATTTCCATATCCTTTTCCCACTTGGAAGAAAAATTTGAGAACAAAGGGGAATCATAATCTATAATATCTTTATTTCTGAAAATTTTCCAAAGGTCAATAACAGGAAATATGACTTATTCTGTAGTGACTTCTTTCCAGTCTATCCACCAGGCAGTTTGTTTCACTTTTTCTAAGGTTCTTTCTGTGGATAAATGTAATGATGAAAAGTTGTCATGGCATTCCTGGAGTATATGTTGTATATTCTCTTTGTTGCTCAGTAATAATACGCTGGAATGTTGGTGTCTATAGTAAAGTAGACCATCCCAAAAGTTAAACCTTCCTGCTTTATAGGTTTTAAGTAGTGAAGCGGGCAGGCTATTTATCAAAGCTGCTTCTGGGGATTCACATTCCATAATGGTGATCAGCAGCTTGATATCAGGAGAGTAGCTATCCCTTACTAGGTTGAAGAAAGCAGTGTCTAATTCACATAAGTGGATTCCCATTATTGGAGCACTTAATGCAAAAAGATTGATATTCAAGATAGGAAAGATATCTTGATATTCAGGGTCATATGCTGGATTGTTAGAGTCATTAGGCAACGCATTCCTACTTAGACTATCAGCATTCTGATGTTTAGCTCCAGCTTTATGCACTATAGTCATCTGCCCTCTATATTGTTGTATAGCAATTTGCCACCTGAGCATATGTCTGCTGGGGGTTTTCATGTACATAAGAGTTCTTACAGCATTGCAGTCCGTGATTACTTGAAAAGTGGTGCCTTCTAAGTAATAGTGCAGCTTCTCTAAAGCCCATACTAGTGCCAAACATTCAATTGAATGGCCCCATATCTCTTCTCAGTATCTTTGATCTGTCTAGATTTGAAGAGTATGGGTTTTTCTACTGGTTTCTCTTCTTCTATCCATTCCTGATGCAAAGCAGCTCCTAGCCCTTCCATGAAAGCGTCAATGTATAGTTTGAAGGGTTTAGAGTAATCTGGTTGGATAAGTAGAGGAGTAGAGGTCATAGCTATTTTTAATTCCTCATAGTTCTTTAGTCTCTCATGAGTCATTTCAAATAGTGTATTGTTGTTGCATACCTCATACAGACTTTTAGTTAGCATAGCAAACTTTGTTATATATTGTCTGTAATAACTGCAGAAACTGATGAAGGACAGTAATTCTGTCTTGTTTTGAGGCATAGGTATATTCATGACAGCAGCTATCTTATTTTGATCAGCAGCTAGAGTTAGACCAGAGGCTATATGTCCTAAGGCTTTCCATTCTCCGTAGCCAAAATTACATTTGTTCATGGAAACCTTTAGTCCTGCTTTAGAGATATTCTGGAGTACTAATCTTACTTGTTTACTATGCGCATCCCAGTCATCAGAGTATATGATAACATCATCTATGTATACCATCATCCATCCTTGTCTGATGTAAGTACCTAGAACTGTATCCATTTTTCTCTGGAAGTGTGATGGAGCATTCTTTATTCCAAAAGGCATCCTGAGATATTCATATATTCCCAAATGAAAGATTATTCTCATAAACTTCAAGCTTTATCTGGTGAAAACCTTTAAGCATATCCATAGTAGTGATGTAATTGGCCTTGGACAAATTATGCAAAGCATAATCCATCCGGGGTATAGGATAATAATCTGCTTGAGTGTAATTGTTGAGCATTCTGAAGTCTTCTACCATTCTTGACTTTTCATTATGCCAAGCTATGATTACAGGTGTGGTGACATCTACCTGTTCATTATGTCCTACTTTCCTTGATACTTGTATGTCTTTCAGTTCTTGGATATGTTCCTCAAAAGCTTTTCTAGACTTAGGACTAGCCGGATAGGCTGGTCTTCTTAAGTTAGGAGGATAAGGAGGCTTAATGGTCAATGTTAATACCATATCATGTCCTTTAATATCACCAATAGGATGGTCTTTACTACAGAAAGCATTATGGTTCTCAAGGCAGATTTTTAATATATCTTTCTTCTGTTCCTCAGAAAGTTTTGTATTCAGAGATGCTTGAGGGAAATATTCTTGATCAAAGTCTTCCAAATGCTTTTGGTAAGTAAAGGAGGGGAAGTGAGACTGAATAGTGCATATCTTAGACTTCTTATCCCAATTACCTCCTACTGTGAAGTATCTTCCTCTGCTCTGGAACACTTCTATACCATATAGACATAAGGCATCATTACCCAGTATCAGGTTGTCACACAGTTGGTTGAGTAATACTACAAAATCCACTTGTATTCTCAAAGATCCTTTAGTGTGAGGTAGTATTATGGGAGCAGTCCATACTCCAATAGCATTCATAGTAGAGTTTCAAGAACTGAACATGGCTTTTGGGACAGGTAAAAGGTGTTCCCTCCAATGAGGGTCCAATTTTTTTTAAGAATTCCGCACAGACACGTAAACAAAAGGCTCCACTATCCAGCAATAACCTTATGGGTCTGTTTTTATACAACCCAGTTGCATAGCACGTTTGACCAGTGGTATAAATTTTCCCACTCATAGGTTTAACTGTTAATGGTTTGACATCCATAATGTTTCTAGGAATTATAGTAGGATCCCATTGTTGGGGTAGGCCAGAATCTCCATGAATGTTATTGATCTCTGCAGAAGTACCTATATCCCCTTCTATAACATGAACAGGGTTGGTCAAGATCAATTCACATTCAGAAAGAGATCCTTCAGTATCAGCTATGTCTTCATAGTTCTGATTTTCTTCAACCTCTTTTCCTCCTTCCAAGACTGCTATCTTCCTTCTTGGTAATGGACAGTCTTGTCTCATATTCCCATTCTTGTTACAATTCCAACAAGTTGCAGGCGTCCTCTCTTTCTCCCTATTCTCATTAGGTTTCTTATTGTCAGAGGCATTTATCAGAGGAGGTTGTTCTCTGGTTTTTTTGACAGTTTAGTTCCCTTTGGGTCTAGGAGGGGCTTTCTTGTCCAACCCATTCATTTCTTTACTTCTTCTAACACATTGATTAGAGTAGGCAAGTCCGCATCCATTCTCATCCTACATCTTACGCTATGGTTAAGATTGCCAGGACACAGGTTGAGGAGTCTTTCATTTACTTCCTCTTTATCAGCATCTGGATAAAAGAAATCCAATATTTTCTTCTGTTCCAAGCACCATTTGTGAGTTTTTTCCTTGGAGGGGTCAAATGAGGAATTTTCGAAATTTTTCATCATTTTCCTTTTCCACATTCTAGAACCAAATTGTTCTTTAATCAGAAGTTTCCAAGAATTCCATGGTAAGGATCCTACTTCTTCTTGCTTACTGATAAACCAGTCCAGTGCTACTCCTTCAAATAGTATGGGTAACCCAACTACAGCTATAGCTTCTGGTAGGTCATAAGAGTTAATGGTGTAATCAATAAATTTAATAAAATTTATGTGATTGTATTCTCCTTCTCCAGAGAACTTGGGCCATTCAGAGATAGGTGGTAACAATTTGAGAGCTTTCTCCATCTTAGGAGTGGTACTAGGCCTAAAGGTGTCACTCCTATGCATTCCTAATAAGGGTGGTGCATAAGGAGTAGTGTTTGTCTGGGAGGCTTTGGTTCCTCTGTAGTACTCCCCAAGGGGTTGGTCAGATGGACTTTTAAGTCTCTAAGATTGTTTTTGATCAGATTAAGTTGCAGGTACACTTTGTTATTGAGAACATCCAATTTTTCACTAAGGGATAGAATAGAAATGTTAGTGGTGGTTGCCAATTCTTCTTTTAAGGGGTGGAAAGACATAAAAAAATCTTCTTGTATTCTGGATAAAATATTCTCAATTGTTTGAGTTTGTTTGATCCTACCTTGATTAATTGTCTCCAATAAATGCTCTGTGTGTTCTTTAATCTCTTCCATTCCTACCGTCTTTGTTTGGTTATTAATTAATTTGGCTACTACTGAGGTCACTTTTTCCATTTGGGTATACACCCTGTCCAAATTTTCACAAACAATTTTGAAATTATGACACATATCATTAGAAAAGGAATTAATTACATCAGAGGTCTGTTCGGGCTCAGAGTTAGAGGCTTATTGTTGTAAACCTTTTTCCACTTTTGAGCTAGTGATATTATCTGGTCCCAGTCTTTCTTTCCATTTGGCTTGGGATGGGAAGAGGATCTCTTCTTTCCTGATCCTTTGCCTTTCAGTTGGGCTAATTGATCCCACCGATTCCACTTTTCTACGTAGGATTCTACCTCTTTTCTTGGAATAATTTTCTGAAGAGCTATCTGGGTGGCTTTTGCCTGGGAGATTATCTTTTTCATGGATACCATGTCCTCCTTGGCTTGGGCTTCTTTGAATTCTTCCCACTATTTCAGGTGGTCTTTGACTAGGTCTTGGTCCTGGACTCCTTGGCCAGATTCTTCTGGGGTGGCTGCAGGGAATTTTCTTGTAAAGGAGGGTTGCTTGATTCTGCTACTTTCTCTGGCTCTAGGTTGGGAGAGGGTAGAAGTGGTTGGTGCTGCTCCTTGCTCATCAAAATTTGGTTCACGGGTTCTAATCCCTTCATTTTTGTCCTTACTGGTGGTCTCACGGTTACTGAGAGCTGTTGGCAAAGATCCATAGGAGGGAATTCTTCCTGAGGCTCTTGTGTTACGTCTGATCATTGTCAGAATAATATTTTTATAAGTTTTTTACAGAAAAAATCCATAAAAATAAGTTTTATTTCAAAACTCACTTAAATTGATATTCAAAGGTACTAAGACCTTATTGGGGTTGAATTGATCTCTAGTAGGTAATCCTACGGGGTCTTGGTGAGTTCCAATGAGGTCTTCACCCATCCAATCAATATTTTCAGGGCGTCCGGAGATGTCTGGGACTTCCTGATCTAATAGATCCACTTCAGTGGTGGTGGTTTCTGGTACAGGAGGGTTCACTGGTAAAAAATGTGCATTTTATTGGTTTAATAAAATATATTAATATTATTTTAAAAATAATATGGTAATGCAAGTTGTGTCCTAACTTTTATATTTCAAAAATTAATGTATGCGGTATTTTTTCCAAGCTTCTTGTTTTCTTAATAGATCCTGAAAGTTGATACACCTTTCAAGATCTTCTTGTTCAAGGAGTTTATCTAGGTGTTTGCATGCAGAAGAAATATTAAGTTGCTCAGCTGGAGTGAAAGATTTCCAACCGGTAGGTTTATAATTTTTAATGTATTCTTCTTTTCTTATCTTTAAAAGATTTAGATAATAGATTATTAATTCTGCATTGGTTTTTAAATCCACTGCAAAAGATTGTAATAAATCATGGTTGTAAAGTAAGATAAATTTATCTTTGATTTTATTTTTTTGTGAAAATGTCTGGTCCAAGGTATTAAATATAATAAAATGGAATATTTCCCGGCCAGACCCCCAATTGTCAGCCTCCTGGATGCCAAGACCCTTGCTATCCTTTAGCTACCAGAGGTGATATTGTAAATAATAAATATATTATTTAATAATTACAGCAAAAATCCGTAGAATACTTTGATTAAGTTGATTGCAAGGTTAAATGGTTTGGTTATTGTTTATTGTTTTGAATCAAAATTGATTATTAAATATTTATAGAGGGGCCACAATTATATTGGGTATCTTTAACAACTCTCTTCAGGGATTTCAGTATGAAAACATGTAGTCCTGGTTACTTTGTGTTCTTTAGTTTGAAGATTATTATACCCAAAGATAATATGTATATAAAATACACAATGCAGTGGTAGGTCCTTGTAGCCAAGCTACCACGACAGAGAAAGGATAATAAGACTCACTGTTATATTATTAAATCCTTTGGGTATCTGTTTGGGACGTGTACTGATGGGTTAAACCTGTATACTGGGGTTATTAGGTTGTTCAGCAGTTTTTATTGATAAAACAAGGTTTAAAGACGGATATTACTGATCAGACATTGCCATGAATCACTTACTTATCAATTATAAGTATTTTATTACCTTGGCACGGCGTCTGGATATGAATATTACTGGGTCTCTGCCCATCAACATCCTCAAAAGATCTCTGTATTTATAGCTTTTGCAGTCCCAATATGGTCCTTCTGAGGGTTGTAGGTGCTCAAAGAGACGGACACTAAGGCTAGCAGGGTAACCAGAGGTAGCCTGTCATGTGCTCTGGGTGCTATAGCCTGGGTAGCATCTAATTCCTTAGGGTATGGGAATTATTCTACCTTATAATGGACATTAGGACGTGTGTTAACACTAATCCTTCTTTTTTATGTAATATTTAAGTAATTATCCTTAGTATATGTTCCCAGTAATCTAATAATTATATTATTAGACATTTCCACGGACATTTTGATGTCAGGTAAGTTCTCATTATGTATCATATAACTGGAGTAAAAGTCATAATATTGATTTTACTCTTTATTTATGAGTTCCAGTTGATTTGTTAAGATAATTACTTAAAAATATAGGTCATGAGAATTCATGTAATATTATTACATCATTATTTTCCTTAGTATGTCACAAAGATGTTGATGTAAAGCAATTCTCACAAAAGTATATTGAAGTATTTTAATATATTTTTTGAATCTGTCATTGTCTTATTTTCGACATTGTTGATACTTTGCATTATATTAAATAAAAAATACGTGTAAGGATTATTTAGGTATTTTTATATAATATTATGTATATTTAGACAGTCTATTATCCAGGGGAACCTTTATTACATATGTAGCAAGTTCCCATGTATGTTGTAGCCTGTTTACGCGGTAACCGGGCTGCCTGTCACTATTTCAGCCCTTAGTCCCACGGCTGTGTACTTGTCAGAGGCCTGGGCTGCGTACACAACCTTGACGGGTTGACACGGCTGTATCTCAGCTGCGCGCGGGTGCTGTGGCTGCCGCAGCTGCGTGCGGGAATTGTGAAAAAACACATTTCCGTTCGTAACTCCTAGAATATACAAAACACCTCAATTCTGACTGAATTTTAGGTGTGAAACCTATACGTGACAATGTGTGTGAAATTTTTACTTGGCCGAAAAGCTCAATACTGGAGCCATAGTATTTTGGTTCTTTTTTTTCTTAATTATTTAAAAATATAAGGAGTTGGATTTCAAGGGTGGGGTCAGTGAGTGACCCTACCTAATTTTGGATGGGAAATTGATTTCTGTCATAATATTTATGGTTTTCCTACTCCTTCTTAGGTTAGTTGTATTATTATTATTTTTATGTTATTTTAGTTACTTTTGCAGCTTGCTCTGCAATAGTAGCAAGCTGTCACTGTATCAGAAACCACCACCACTGAAATTGATTTATTGGATCAATAAATCCCAGATATCTCAGGACGCCCTGAAAATATTGATTTGGCAGATGAAGAACTCATTGGAACACTCCAAGACCCCATAGAATTACCTACTAAGGATCAATTCAATCCCAATAAAGCCTTGGTCCCTTTGAACATCAAATTAAGTGAGTTTTGAATAAAAGTTATTTTTATGGATTTTTTTTCTGTAAAATACTTAGAAACATTTTATTCAAATATGAATAGACGTAACACAAGAGTCTCAGGGGGAATTCTCTCCTATGGATCTTTTCCAACAGCTCCCAGTAACCGTGAGACCACCAATAAGGAAAAAAATGAAGGGACTGGAACCCATGAATCAAATGTTGATGGACAAGGTACAGCACCAATTACTTCTGCCCTCTCCCAACCTATAGAAGGTGTGGAGCGAATAAAGGTTGTCCCCCTATAATTTTCCCAAGGTTTGGAAGTTAACGGTTCCCTGCCTTTGAAAGGAGATGAGGATGTCCAAAGTGGCACTTAAATGGGAAATAGAAATAAGGAGATAAAGAGATAAAGAAAAGTACAGAGAGAGAGAAATTGCGAATCCTTCAATCCTAAGAACTTTCCTCCTGGATGTCTATCTCGTATGAGTTCCTTTAATCTCCTGGTGAGATGAGTGATCCAATCCAATGATGTGATGTGATCATTCCCTTCCTCCTTCCATACCTCGGAGTTGAGATTGAGGATAAGTCCTCCCTCTCAACCCTAACCTAATTACACGCGCAAATAACAGTATGACAACAAAACAGAAAACAATCTCAAAACAGAAACCCTAGCCTCCTCTCCCCACCTCCTCCGTACCAAACTCCCCCCATTGTCCGTACGCCTTTCAGTCCATCCGGTTTGTCCTTCTCATGACGCGGTCCTTGCACCGGGCCCTACTCTGAGCCCCCCGCGCCTGTCCGTATCCGTTCATCCGTGCCCGTTGTGGGTGTTAGGTAATTTTTGGCATGACCTGCGCGCGCACTCCATCCGTTCCTGTATAGCCCGCGGATTGCTCTGCCCCTACGTATCCAAACCGGGGTGCCCGCAAACCTAGTCAAGCGCAGTACCTTCCAAATCCAATCTCCGGGGTGGATCGCCGCCCACGCCGCATTCAATGCTGAGCCCAACCCGTCCACCAGGTGCGGAGCCAAACAGCAGTGTGGTGCTCCAAAACCTAACCTATAGCCATCAGACTCACTTTTCTAGTATAAGGACAGCTCCAATCATCAAACAGAACTCAAAAATGGATTCTACACCAAAAATAACCCCTAGTCACTCAGCCAAAGTACCCCTCTATCTCTCATGGTTTAGAAGATACAGCTTAAATCAACCCTGGCCTACCCACACCCCTACCAGGTGTCACAGACCAGTGAAGGTTCATGGACATACCCTGGATGCCTTCAAGTACATACCCCATACATTACAACCATACAGCACCAAACAAACCTGCAGCAGTATACATAATTAATATATGCAAGGCACTGCATGAAGAACCAAACAAATCACCTGTATACACAGCAATATATGCAAGACACAGCATGCAGAGGCTGTACAGAATCATACAGGACATAATAAAGAAGCAATATATGCAAGGAACTGCATCCAGAACCAAACAAGCAGCTGTATACAAAAGAAATATATGCAAGACACTGCATAAAGGACCAAACAAATGACCAACCACCACTAGACAGAAGTAATTTATGCAGGGGGCACCTGTATCAATGCAACACAGCAATGCATGCAAGGGTGTACATACATGTAGATCCTGCACAGCCTCCTCCTCTGACCAGCAAAAATGCCTCATGAACTGTATTCACTGTATCAGGGAGACCCTCAAGGGCAGCCCTGAGGGCTGGATTTTCTATAAATAGAGGGCCTCTCTCCCCCATCCAGGTCCCATCAGTTCCCCCCATCCTCCCCTCCAGGGATCACCATGCCTCCTAGGCACCCTTAACCCATACTTTGACCATACTCACCCCATTATCCAATAACCCATACTGTAAAAATCATCAATCCCATAAACCATACCATCACCATCACCATCCACCATCAACCACCACCATTACCCTTGACCATCCACCATCAACCACCACCATTACCCTTGAACATCCATCATCATTACCCCATATTTTTTTTTGACCATGAGCCAACCCAATAACCCATACTTTTGACCATCCACCACCACCATTATTTACCCAATACCCCATACCTTTGAACATCACCACCATGTCCCCATAACCTAAACATCATCATCATCATACACCATCACCATCATCACCATCACCAATCATCATCATCACCCATCATCACCATCATCATCCATCATCATCATCCATCATCATCATCCACCATCACCATAATCAACTATCATCATCATCCACCATCACCATCATCAACTACCATCATCACCTACCTCAACCATCATCATCATCATCAAGCATCATCAACCATCATCATCAGTTATCAAGCATAGTATCAACCATTTCAGCTTTATCACTCAACACCTGTAACATCAAGGGAGTATTCATCAGTAACCAATAAAACAACATAAAGAATATATAAAGGATAAGACTAGAGAAAGGATTCTTCCCTTACTCAGCTTCTATCCACCAGGTCACCTATCTGTTCCACCATTTCTTCCTTATCAAGCTTGAATACATTGATCCTAGGTCTGATAGAGACTACTATAGTAGCAACTCTATTTGAAAATCAGCCACAAATCTCTTTGCTTTTATTGTTGTGAGACTACTATAGTACTTAGAGGGGCAGGCAATTCAAAACCACCCTTAGTCTTCATCTATCTTATTAGTAGTTGTAGTACTAAATTCCCCCTCAAGTGACTGCCAGCAAGCTATTTGCTAAACTTTACCCAATCCCATAGGAGTCTCCACAGCGGCTGCTTCTGATCCAGCAGCTGCTGCTTCTGAGCACTCCGCATACCCTAATGCTGATCCTGCTTGCCCCCAATGCTGATCCCGCAGCCGCAACGCAGTTCCCAATGCGTGTTTATAAATTGAAACCACACCGGAGAAGGTAACAGAATTAAGCCACCCTCCATTACAAGAAGATTCCCTGCAGCCACCCCAGCAGAATCTAGCCAAGGAAGCCAGGATCAATCAGAGAGAACCTGAAATATTGTGAAGAGCTCAAAGAAGCCCAAGCCAAGGAGGACATGGTGTCTATGAAAAAGATAATCTCCCATGCAAAAGCTACCCAGATAGCTCTTCAGAGAATGATTCAAAGGAAAGAGGTAGAATCCTACGTAGAAAAATGGAATTCTTGTGATCAATTAGCCCAACTGAAAGGCAAAGGATCAGGAAAGAAGAGATCCTCTTCCAATTCAAAGCCAAAGGGAAAGAAATATTGGGATCAGATAACATCCCTAGCTCAAAAATGGAAAAAGGTTTACAACAATTAGACTCTAAATCTGAGCCCAAAAAAACCTCTGATGTAATTACTTCCTTTTCTAATGATATCCGATATAATTTCCAAATTTTATGTGAAAGTTTGGACAGTTTTGATACCCAAATGGATAAATTAACCTCAGCGGTAGCCAAATTGATTAATAACCAAACAAAGAGGTTAGGAATGGAAGAGATCAAAGAACACACAGAACAGTTATTGGAGACAATTAATCAAGGTAGGATCAGACAGAATCAAAAAATTAAGAATATGCTATCAGGAATCCAAGAAGATTTTATTATGTGTTTCCAACCCCTAAAAGAATAATTGGTAAACACTACTAACAGCTCCATTCTATCTCTTAGTGAAAAACTGGATATTCTTAATAAAAAAGTGGACTTGAAACTTAATCTGATCAAGAATGATCTTAGAGACTTAAAACTCTGTCTGAAAAACCCCTTGGGGAGTACCACAGAGGAACCAAAACCTCCCAGAAAAACCACTACTCCATATGCACCACCCTTATTAGGAATGCATATGAGTGACAAATTTAGGCCTAGTCCTACCCCTGAGATGGAATAAGCCCTCAAACTGTTACCCCCTATTTTTGAATGGCCCAAGTTCTCTGGTGAAGGAGAATACAATCATATAAATCTTATCAAATTTATTTACTACACTATTAACTCTTATGACTTACCAGAAGCTATAGCTGTAGTCAGGCTGCCCAGACTATTTGAAGGAGTAAAATTTGACTGGTTTATCAGTACAAGAGAAGAAGTAGGATCCTCACCATTAAATTCATGGAAAATTCTGATTAAAGAACAATTTGATGCTAGAATTTGGAAAAGAAAAATGATGAAAAATTTCAAAAATTCCTCATTTGACCCCTCCAAGGATAAACCTCACAAATGGTTCTTGGAACAGAAGAAAATATTGGATTGCTTCTATCCAGATGCTGATAAAGAGGAACTAAATGAAAACCCCCTCAACCTGTGTCCTGGAAGTTTTAACCATAGTGTAAGATGTAGGATGAGTATGGATGCTGACTTGCCAACCCTAATCAATGTGGTCAAAGAAGTAATAGACATGAATGGGTTAGAAAAGAAAGCCCCTTCTAGACCCAAAGAGAACTACAACATTAACAAAACCAGAGAACAACCTCCTCTGATGAATACCTCTGATAATAAGAAACCTAATGAGAATAGGGATAAAGAGAGGATGCCTGGGACTTGTTGGAATTGTAACAAGACTGGGAATATGAGACAAGACTGCCCATTACCAAAAAGAAAGATAGCAGTCTTGGAAGGAGAGCAGGAGGTTGAAGGGAATCAGAACTATGAAGATATAGCTGATACTGAAGGATCTCTTTCTGAATGTGAATTGATCCTGACAAACCCTGTAAATGTTATAGAAGGAGATATAGGTACTTTTGTAGAAATCAATAACATCCATGGGGATTCTAGCTTGCCCCAACAATGGGATCCTACCATAATTTCTAGACATATTATGGATGTCAAAACATTAACAGTTATACCTATGAGTGGGAAAAGTTATACCACTGGTCAAACTTGTGATGCAACAGGATTGTATAAAGACAGACCTATAAGGTTATTACTGGATAGTGGAGCTTTTTGCTCATGTGCCTGTGCTAAATTCTTAAACAAATGGGATCCCAATTGGAAAGAAAACCTTCTTCCCGTCCCAAACGTCAGGTTTAGCTTTTGCAACACTACCATGAATGCTATTGGAGTATGGACTGCTCCTATAATACTACCCCATACAAAAGTATCTTTGAGGATACAAGTGGAATTTGTAGTATTTCTCAAAAAATTATGTGACTAACTGATACTAGTTAATGATGCCTTCTGTCTATATGGTATAGATGTTTTCCAGAGATACTTCACAGTAGTTGGCAATTGGGACAAGATGTTTAATATATGCACCATTCAATCTAACCTCCCCTCCTCTACTTATCAAAAGCATTTAGATGACTTTGACCAAGAATAATTCTCTCAAGCGGCTCTGAATATTAAACTTTGTGAGGAAAAGAAGAAAGACATATTGAAAGTCTGCTTTGAGAGCCAAAATGCTTTTTGTACTAAAGATCATCCCATTGGTGATATTAAAGGACATGATATGGTATTGACATTGACCATTAAGCCTCCTTATCCCCCAAACTTAAGAAGGCCAGCCTATCCTTCTATTCCTAAGTCTAGAAAAGCTCTTGAGGTACATATACAAGAACTAATAGAATTACAAGTATTAAGGAAAGTAGGGCGTAATGAACAGGTAGATGTAACCACACCTGTAATCATAGCTTTGCATAATGACAAGTCAAGAATGGTAGGAGACTTCAGAATGCTCAATAATTATACTCAGGCAGATTATTATCCTACACCCTGGATCAATCATGCTCTGAATAACTTGTCCAAGGCCAAGTTCATCACTACTATGGATATGCTTAAATGTTTCCACCAGATACCAATAAGCCCTGAAAGCAGGAACTTTATGAGAATAATCTGTCATTTGGGAATATATGAATATATTAGGATGCCCTTTGGTATAAAGAATGCTCCACCACACTTCCAGAGAACAATGGATACAGTTCTAGGCACATACATCAGACAAGGATGGATGATGGTATATATTGATGATGATATCATACAATCTGATCATTGGGATACTCATATTAACCAAGTAAGATTAGTAATCCAGACTATCTCCTCAGCAGGATTGAAGGTGTCCATAGAGAAATGCAAATTTGGCTATGGAGAATTGAAAGCCTTAGGACATATAGTCTCTGGTCTAACTCTATCTGCTGATCAAAATAAGATAGCTGCTGTCATGAATAGAACTATGCCTCAAAAAAAAACAGAGTTACTGTCTTTCATTAGTTTTTGCAGTTATTAAAGACAATACATACCAAAGTTTGCTATGCTTACTAAGATTCTGTACAAAGTGTGCAACAACAACACTCTTTTTGAAATGACTCATGAGAGACTGAAAAACTATGAGGAACTAAAAATAGCTATGACCTCTACTCGTTTACTCATCCGACCAGATTACTCCAAGCCCTTCAAATTGTACATTGACGCCTGTATGGAAGGGTTAGGAGCTGCTCTACATCAAGAAAGGATAGAAGAAGACAGACCAGTTGAGAAACCAGTACTCTTGATATATAGAAAGATCAAAGATACAGAAAAGAGATATGGACCCAGTCAGTATGTATGTTTGTCACTAGCATGGGCTTTAGAAAAGCTACACTATTACTTAGAAGGCACTACTTTTCAATTAATCATGGAACGTAATTCTGTAAGAACTCTTATGAACATGAAGACTCCCAGCAGACATATGCTCAGGTGGCGAATTGCTATAAAACAGTATAGAGGTCAGATGACTATAGTGCTTAAAGCTGGAGCTAAACATCAGAATGCTGATAGTCTAAGTAGGAATTCTTTGCCTAATGACTCTAAAAATCCAGCATATGACCCTGAAGATTGGGATATTTTTCCTAGCCTGAACATCAATCTTTTTGGATTGAATGCTCTAATAATGGGGATGCACTTATGTGAATTAGATACTGCTTTCTTTGACCTAGTAAGGGAGAACTACTCACCTGAAATCAAGCTGCTGATTACCATTATGGAATGTGAATCCCCAGAAGCAGCCCTGACAAATAGTCTACCTGCTTCATTACTTAAACCCTATAAAGCAGGAAGGTTTACCTTTTGGAATGGTCTCCTTTACTACAGACACCAACATTCCAGTGTATTTGTACTAAGTGTCACACAACCAACCCACGTACTATAGGGCAATTCTTAGATGATTGTGAGTGCGGAGGAATGCTGAGTGCGAGGGCAAGTGCAAATAGCAAGACTCAGTTGCAAAGTGCAAACTTAGTGATGCCAGTTGGCAAAAGGCGAGAGGAATGGAGTGTGCTCCTAGGAGGGAAACTCAACCCAAGTCCGATGTGATAACTGGGTTGTAGCAAAATGCAAGAAAGTATGAAATTAACTAACTGAGGAGACAATCATCAGGCAAGGGGGTAGCCTTTTTAAGGTAATCCAAAGTGACTAGATACAACCTGACGGGGAGCCAACTACAGTTGAAGGCAGTGAGGCAAATGAAGCACGGGAATGGGATAGGAAATAGAGAAATATTACAATCATATCCAAGGTCATGGCATAAGTGCAAGACAATAGAATCTGAGTGAAAAATTTTTATGATGAATCAAGACAGGAGCAAATGACGTTGAAGGTAATACAAGTGAGAAGTAATAGTGTACGCAGGGTAGGGACTAGTCCCATTGCAAACTGTATAGTAATGATGGCTTAATTAGACCTAGATGCGAACTAACAAAAAGTGCGTGGCCGGAGATGGAAGTCCAAGGCTGTTGATGGTCCAGGGAAGGATAATGGATCTTTTAATGGATTACCAACCGGTATGGAGTTAACTGCAAAGTTTGCAAGTATATACTGAGTTGGTCGCCAAGATTGGAAGGTCAACACAAGCCAGAGGAATTAAGTGGATTTCACCATTGATGTTGTGCTTTATTTGTGTCACGCTGTGGTGCCCCATCCTGGACACCCGGGCCGCCTTAAGACCTCAGTTCATAAACTGTTGCGCAAACGTACCGCCCGGCTGGACAACTTATCCTCAGGCTCATCCAACTATTGTTTACCCGCGCGCGCGCGCCGCGCCTCGCCGCGCTGCCGTTCCATTATCCGCGCCGCGCCGCGCTCCTTTCATCCGCGCGCGTCGCGCGTCCTTTATCCGTGTTGCTTGTCATCTCCGCCTTTGTCATGGCACCTCCTCATCTTTGTTGTTGCGTGTCTTCATCTTTGTCGTTGCGCGTCTTTATCTTTGTCGTTGCGCCTCCCAATCTCCTCATTCCTACCGTCGCGCGGCGCTCATCCATGATCTACTGAATCCATCCCGACCGCACCCGCAAGCATTTGGCAGATCCTCAACCAACGCAAGTGACCACATGGTTGCCTTCCGTTTTCCGCTCTATTTGTAGAATCCGTTGTATATAGTCTAACAGGGCCTCCTGCCCATATAAGGAGGGGCTCTCCCCTGCCTTTTGGCCCATCATCATCGGCATCACAGCATCCCATCATCCCATCATCATAAGCAATTTATCCGTGGGCATCCTTCCCCACTTATCTGAGCAAATGATCCGGGTATATCTATGATTGCCCCTTGATCCTTTGAGCCTCCATACTCAAACTCTGTCCTTTGTGACCTTGATCCTTATCACCAACCAATAGCCTTGCTGGTTGAAGAAGAATTCCTGTCTGCCTGAATTCTTGAGTGTGTTATACCACTCTGATTCCTTTTTCCGACCATACTGGTCTTGATCTCTCCTTGATCATCTTTCTGGAGCCAATCACGTTTGATTGAAGAGGTTTTATTAAGCTTAAAACCTGGAGTGTTATACCTCCCTTCTTCTTTGAGGTTGAATTTTGCCACGCTATTCTTGAGTTCCTTGAGAAGTGTTGGGATATTCTTGCTCAAATTCGTTATTGATTTGCTTCTAGAGCTTCATAAACAAATTTCTTTTGTTTTTTTCAGCCTCCCACAGTTATCTGGTACCCTTCAAGCGCTTGATTGCGGAGAGTTGGGCAGGTTCATTGAGAACCTGGAGGTTGGTTGGGATTGAGTTGATCTTTCCTAATCAGCTGCTGACGACCAGAGTTATTAGCTTGTGGGCGTTGTTACTTACAACTGCCTTGTTCTATTGAACTCTGAACAAACCTTGACTTATTTGTCCAAGTCTTTCCCTGCACCATCTTGTCTCAGATAGTGTTGTTTCCATCGCTACCAACAACTCTTATCCTCTTCTCTTAGTTTGATTTCTCATCCATAAGGTTCTGGACCTTGATTCCGGTTACATTTAAATATTATTGTAACTCCTAGGAGGGCAGCCTAAACAGAACCTTTCCCCTACACAGAACTGCCACGGCTTAGCACCGTTTGGAGTCTTACATTTGGTCCCCCGGGCCGGGATTGAACCAGAAACCTTGGGATTTACAGTCCCAACATGAAGAATCAACTCCGAAATCCTATCCAATTTCTCTTTCTTTTTCTGTTTGTTCTTTTTTCCAATCCGTGGAGGCAGCTTGGTCTAGAAGTAAGTCCTCCCAATTTGTGCACCGCTCGGGCAAGATACTTGTCGTTTTTGGCAAAACCCTACTCTTGCCACACTCGTGAGCCACTTTGGAAATCTGCTCTTTGGATCCCCTAGGAACTCTGTTATTCAATATGGCATCTCCCGCTACTCCAACCGCCTCTGTTTGACCTAAGATGGTAAAGATCAAACCCCAGAACAAGAACTTAGGCTTCAACGGTACAAATGTCGAGCGATTCTTGGACTCCTACAAAATGGCTGCTGAAGTAGATGGAGCTAGTCAATTTGATATGGCTTATCAGTTGCGATTCTTTATCTCCTCAGATGAAGTTATGGAGGTAATCGAGTCTTTCAAGGGATTCGAATCCCACAACTGGACGCTTCTCAGGGAGGCTATGTTGGCATACTGGGGTAAAATAGATGTGGCTAGGTTTACTCTGCAGGATTTGAATGCTCTGGTTTCTCAGTGGATCTCCAATGGTGGTATTTCTTCAGCCTCTGACTATCAGATTTTTAGAAAGTCTTGGGATCCCATTCAAAACTATCTTATCCGAAACGATCACATTGACACAGTGGACGAAATTTGAGCAAAGTTCTTCCAATCTTTTTCGTTGGCTGTGCAGGAAAGGATTAAAGAAGAACTGGTCAAATCTGGATCCATGATTACTACCAGGGATAATTGATTCAAGCTCCCTGTTTTTCTTACCCTTAGGAGTACTGTGGATAAAGTCATGAAAGGTCAAACTGCTCTTACCTTTGAAAAGCCTAGAACTACTGAACCAGTCCATGCTCCTTCTATTAAAGAGTCAAACGATATCATGATTAAAATGGAGGCAGATTGTAGGCCTAAAGCAGATCCTAATTCCAATCGAGAACCTACTACTATAGATGAAATCACCAAGTTACTTAGAGCCTTTGAGAACAAAATAGATAAAAAGATTTCTTCGCTAGCTACTCCTAAAACTCCTTCTTCTGTCCCCAAATCAACTCTGGTCTGTTACTACTGTCATAGGGAAGGCCATGGAACCGGACAATGTCAAGAACTTCAGAAGGACTTAAAGGAAAAGTTGGTAGAGCAGAGGGGAAACAATTACTTCCTCCCTAATGGTGCCCTAATCCCTTTTGACTTGTCTCGTCCTATCCAACATGTGGTGGCCTCTTACCAGCCATCACCTCCTGTGAAAGCATCTCTTGCTTCCTTTGAATTTCGATCATCCTGTGGTACCCTCCAACCTTGGTATCCTCCAGCTATTTCTTCCTCTAGTCTTGCTGGGACTACTTATCAATCTGATCCAGCCAGGAAACGACATGAGGAACCTAAACCTCATAAGGCTCCTTCCTTGCCAACTTCAATCCTTTGAAAACCCGTTAAACGTCAATCAACACTTGAGCCTCCTTCCTCTGATGTAGAAGACATGGAGGTGGAAAAGGAACCACTCATGGAAAGGTTCCCAGATCACCCTGATCCTTCTCCCTCACCTCAACCTTCTAATCCTATCTTAGATTCTGCGTCACCTGAACTTCCTCCCCCCACCCAGCCCAAAGTTTGATTTGAAAGAGGCATCTCCAAGGATCACCCCAATGCTGTAGAGGGAGTATTAAAGAAAATTTCTGATCTCAAAATTCCTGATCTATCTGTGGCTGAACTCCTATCAATCTCTCCATCTGTTGCTGAAGGAATGAAGAAATGGGTCTCTCGTCGACGTGTGGAAATTGGCCCTGAAGAACTCAAAGTCTCCTCTGGCACTTTAATGGAGGACTCTGGTGGAACCAGTCCTTCTATAGAATCCAATCTTTATTCCTGTCCCCTTGGCTTTCTTCCTTGTTATCTTGGTGACTCAGCTAAAACTGTTTCTCCTCTTGTGGATTCTGGATCTCAGCTTAACTTAATCTCGGATGCTATGGCCTGCAAGCTCAAACTTAGTCCTAGGGTCAGCTTCAACTCTGCAGTATATGGGATAGGAAATCAAGCTTGTGAACTGGTTGGTATTGCTGAAGATTTACCGGTCAGGATTGGTCAAAATATTGTTGGAACCTGCCATTTTTGGATTACTCGTTTGGACAGTCCTATGATCTTGGGACGACCCTTCTTAATGGACTTTGGTGCAACCCTGATGTTTTCTGATCAAGTTGGGGAGAGAATTCTTCTCCCTGATGCTGATGGCAGAAAAATTGAAGTTCCTCTTTGCTCCTTGGATTCTGGTCGTTGGGAAAGAGATTTTCCTGGTCATTCTCCCAAATCATCTTTTAAGGGGAAGCAGAAGGATAACTCTAGTTCCTCTCATTTTTTAGGGGAATAGTTGATCCTACCAATGGTTGTAGTTCTTTTCAGCCTCAGACTGCAACTCAAGGGTCAACTCCCATCCCTCAGGCTTATTTTTCATTCCTTTCATCATCCTCTTCTGAGCTCAAGAATATTAAAAAACAAAAACATATCAAAATAGAAAAACCCAAAAATATTTCTCCTCCATCTCCTTCTCTCTCTGGATCTGTTGTGTCTTCTTTTCCTTCTACTTTTAAGTCTGATCAATCTTCTCTCAGTTCCAGTTTGAATCTCCGCAATGAGTCTAAACTAGATCCTAATTGCAATTCTGTTTTTGGTGATTTTGGTATGAAGGAATATGGGCTGCAGTGGAGGCAATTTGGGGTACAAGTAAGTCCTCCCAATTGTGCACTGCCAGGGCAATCTTTTACTGTCATTTTCGAAACCCTACCTTGTGCCACACATGTGAGCAACGTATTATCTCCTGGTTCTCCTTTTATGGAAAAGGCACCTTTCAAGGATATTGCAGAACATCGGACTTGGAAGATGTTGGAACTTGGACTCAGCTCTCGTAATCAAGTCTCTCTGGTCAACTCTTGGAGGAAACAAGAAATTCTCTCTTTTGCCACTAAGTATAAACCAGTTGCTAAGAAGGTCCAACCAGTCAACCAGCCTATGCCTCTCAACCTCAATCCTCCCCTTATGCGTCCTCCTCTATCTTGCGACCCTTACTGTGGTCTTCCTCAATCTCTTACTGGTCCCTTTGTGCCTAATGGACGGGTCACTGAAGAACGTCTGAAGGTGGTCAACTTTGGTCCAGATGGATGGCTTCTTCCTGATGAGTTAAATTTAATCAAAAATGTCTTATCTCTAAGAGAAAAATCTATTGCTTTCTGTGAAGAAGAGAGAGGTCTCTTGCGGGAATCCTATGGCCTCCCTTATATCATCCCTGTAGTTGAACATGATCCTTGGCAAAAGAAAAAGATCCCTATCCCTCCTGCTAAAGTTGACGAATTCATCAAGTTGGTCCGGGAACAAGTTCAAACTGGCCTGTATGAACAGTCAACTTCTAGTTACTCCAGCCCCGTCTTCTGTGTCCACAAGAGTAATTGTAAACTTAGAATAGTTCATGATCTTCAACCTCTTAATAAAGTTACTATTAAAGACTCTTGTATCCCTCCTGCTACTGAAGAATTTTGTTGAATCCTTTGCGGGAAGAGCTTGCTATGGTCTAGGGGATATTATGGGTGGCTATGACGAGCGATCTTTACATCCTATTTCTCGTCCTCTCACTACTTTCAACACTCCTCTTGGTCGATTTCAACTTACTCGATTGCCTCAAGGAGCCACCAACTCGGTTGCAGTCTATCAGGCTCAGATGATGTGGATCCTCCAGGATGAAATCCCTGATCATGCTGGTATCTTTATTGACAATGGCGGAATTAAAGGTCCTGTATCTGACTATGATAATGAGCTCTTACCTTGGCATTCAGGAATTCGTCGTTTTATCTGGGAATATGCTACTACCTTGGAGAGGATTCTGTTTTGAATTGAGGAATCTGGCCTTACTGTCTCTGGATCCAAACTGGCGGCTTGTGTCCCTGCTCTGGAAATTGTTGGTCATGTGATCTGCAAGGAAGGAAGAAGGATGGCACCAGCCAAAGTCAACAAGATCATCTCTTGGCCTACCCCAATCAATCCAACTGAAGTTAGGGGCTTTCTAGGTGTTGTCACTTATGTTAGAATCTTTATCCCATCTTTATCCGAAATCTGTGCACCCTTGCGTCGTCTAACCAGAAAAGATGCTGAATGGATTTGGACCCAAGATTGTGAATGTGCTTTCCAGCTACTCAAAAGGATAGTTGGTGAAGACATAGTTTTGAAAAAGATCTCTTATGGACCTGGGGCTGGAAAGATCAAGCTGGCTGTCAATTCTAGTTATCAATCTGTTGGGGCCGTCCTTACTCAGGAAGATGAAAATGGTTGGGACCGTCCTGCTCTTTATGAATTTTTGTTGTTTTCAGATGTATAATCTAGATACTCCCAGCCCAAACTGGAACTCTGTGGTGTGGCTCGAATGATGAAGAAACTTCAAACTGTTCTCTGGGGCCAACATTTCGAATTGCAAGTTGATGCTTGATCCATCATTGAAATGATCAACGCTCCCAGTCTTCCCAATGCTCCTATGACTCGTTGGGTGGCCTTTATCCAGCTTTTCTCTTTTGATATTGTTCACAGGCCTGGAAAATCTTTCACCATTCCTGACGGTTTATCTCGACGACCTCTTGGGGACAACGAATCTGTTGTTGGAACCGATTTCAATGAAGAGGAACCTTCAATTCGACCTATTTTCTCTTTTTCTTCACAAAATTATTCTGGCTTTCAACAAGGCTTCTGGTTTAAATTAGAGCAGTACCTTTCAACTCTTCTAAAACCTCCTGATCTCTCTGCTAAGGAATTTCGATCTCTTAAACAAAAGTCTTCTAATTTTTTTTTTCAAGGCTCTAGACTTATGAAGAGGGGCAATCCTTGTGCCCTTATTGTTGTTACTATTCCTTCTAAACAAGATTCTATCCTTGAAAGTCTCCATGAAGGCCTTGGTCATCGTGGGGAAACTGAAACTTATCGACGATTATCCGAACGATTCTGGTGGCCATCTTTGAAGAAATCCGTCTCCCAATGGTGCAAGAGTTGTGAAGTTTGTCAAAAACGTGATCTCAGGCGCCCAGCCGAAATTCGTTATCCTACTGGGGAGTCCACTGTCTTTGGAAGGATTGCTATGGATGTGGTTCACATTAAGGCAGGTGGTGCTAAGTACCTCAATGTGGCTAGGGATGATTTTTCCGGATGGGTTGAAGCAAAATTTCTTAAGAAACTTAGCTCTGAATCAGTGGCAGCTTTCCTCTACAAGACCTGGACAATGCGTTATGGCCTGGCTTGATCTTACTCTACTGATGGTGGCTCTGAATTTGGGGGCAAGCTTTCTGAAATGATCCGATCCCTTCCTGGACAACATAGAGTTACTACTCCTTATTATCCTGAAGGCCAAGGCATGGTGGAACGAGGCCATGCCCCTTTGAAGGCTGCACTTGTTAAACTGGCTGGTGAAAGTGGCAAGAATTGTCGCAAATTCCTTCCTCTTGTTCTCTTTTCTGATCAAATCTCAACCAAAAGGACTACTGGCTACTCACCTTATGAAATCATCTTTGGTCAAAGAGCAGTCCTTCCTTTGGATCTGGAAATGGAATATTTCTTGGGTATCTCTTGGGAAGAGGTGTCCTCAACCACTGATCTGTTAGTTGCTAGATCCAAGCAACTGGAGCGAAGTGAAGACGTTCGTGATGAAGCTTATCAAACAATGATGGAGGCCAGAGCAAAATCCGTCCAGTATTGGGAGGACAAGCACTCTAATCGAATCAGGGAGCCCTTGAACCCTGGTGACCTAGTTTTAGCTTATAATCGATCTTTGGAAACCCAGTGGGGCAAGCTTTTCTCTAATCGTTGGAATGGCCCTTATCGAGTGGTTCATCAAGTTAGAGGTGGATCTTATGTTTTGGAGGAGCTGGATGGTACTCGGTTGGCCAGAAGGTTCTCTGCTGATCAAGTCAAGAAGTTCCATTGTTGTGGGGGCAACTTATCTTACAAGTAAGTCCTCCCAATTGTGCACCACCAGGGTCATTTGCTGCGTTTTTGTTGTAAAACTCTACTGTATGCCACATATGTGAGCACCTGGGACGCCCTCCTTGTTCTATTCCTGCCGCTTCTAGGGTTCATTTGGAAGAATCAAGATTTTTTCCTCAACTCTTCAACCACTCTCAAGATCAAAATGGCCATCCTTTGGTTTCAATCATCTGTCTTTCCTTTCTTTTCTTTCTATGGCATCAAACTCGGGAGCAGACTAGGGACAGTCTGTAAGTTGGGGAGAGAGGTGGTGCCCCATCCTGGACACCCGGGCCGCCTTAAGACCTCAGTTCATAAACTGTTGCGCAAACGTACCTCCCGGCTGGACAACTTATCCTCAGGCTCATCCAACTATTGTTTACCCGCGCGCGCGCGCCGCGCCGCGCCGCGCTGCCCTTCCATTATCCGCGTCGCGCGCCGTGCCGCGCCGCGCCGCGCCGCGCGTCCTTTATCCGTGTTGCTTGTCATCTCCGCCTTTGTCATGGCACCTCCTCATCTTTGTTGTTGCGTGTCTTCATCTTTGTCGTTGCGCGTCTTTATCTTTGTCGTTGCGCCTCCCAATCTCCTCATTCCTACCGTTGCGCGGCGCTCATCCATGATCTACTGAATCCATCCCGGCCGCACCCGCAAGCATTTGGCAGATCCTCAACCAACGCAAGTGACCACATGGTTGCCTTCCCTTTTCCGCTCTATTTGTACAATCCGTTGTATATAGTCTAACAGGGCCTCCTGCCCATATAAGGAGGGGCTCTCCCCTGCCTTTTGGCCCATCATCATCGGCATCACAGCATCCCATCATCCCATCATCATAAGCAATTTATCCGTGGGCATCCTTCCCCACTTATCTGAGCAAATGATCCGGGTATATCTATGATTGCCCCTTGATCCTTTGAGCCTCCATACTCAAACTCTGTCCTTTGTGACCTTGATCCTTATCACCAACCAATAGCCTTGCTGGTTGAAGAAGAATTCCTGTCTGCCTGAATTCTTGAGTGTGTTATACCACTCTGATTCCTTTTTCCGACCATACTGGTCTTGATCTCTCCTTGATCATCTTTCTGGAGCCAATCACGTTTGATTGAAGAGGTTTTATTAAGCTTAAAACCTGGAGTGTTATACCTCCCTTCTTCTTTGAGGTTGAATTTTGCCACGCTATTCTTGAGTTCCTTGAGAAGTGTTGGGATATTCTTGCTCAAATTCGTTATTGATTTGCTTCTAGAGCTTCATAAACAAATTGCTTTTGTTTTTTTCAGCCTCCCACAGTTATCTGGTACCCTTCAAGCGCTTGATTGCGGAGAGTTGGGCAGGTTCATTGAGAACCTGGAGGTTGGTTGGGATTGAGTTGATCTTTCCTAATCAGCTGCTGACGACCAGAGTTATTAGCTTGTGGGCGTTGTTACTTACAACTGCCTTGTTCTATTGAACTCTGAACAAACCTTGACTTATTTGTCCAAGTCTTTCCCTGCACCATCTTGTCTCAGATAGTGTTGTTTCCATCGCTACCGACAACTCTTATCCTCTTCTCTTAGTTTAATTTCTCATTGATAAGGTTCTGGACCTTGATTCCAGTTACATTTAAATATTATTGTAACTCCTAGGAGGGCAGTCTAAACAGCACCTTTCCCCTCCACAGAACTGCCACGGCTTAGCACCGTTTGGAGTCTTACAACGCTCATAGACTGAGGTAGATTGTACTGAGGAGAGGATATGTCAAACTGATGAAGACAATAATCCCTAAGTGCAAGGCGTGAATGTTGCCCGTGTATAAAGACGCGAGCTCCTGCAAGGGTTCAGATAAATTTTCTCATCAATTTCCAGTCGTTGATAATACTGTATACCCTTTATTATTATTTACTTCATTAATTGTTAGACTTATAAGTTAGATAAAATGTTGTCATTTTCATCCCACCATTGCAAAAACTGTATTTGGCAAAAAGAGTGGTGTATCCCTAGTACTGCCATCAGAGGTCTTTGAGGCAAGTGGGAGCAGTGTTGTCTTTGCAAGGTTGCTTGTACCTTTCCCATAAATAGCAAGTCGTCTGTCAATGCTCCCACGGAGTCATTGAGAGAGATGGGGAGTAATAGTTCCGTGCCAAGGGTTAATTACAAGATACCACCATTGCTGGAGATAGAATTCCTGGGTACTCAAGTTCCTGGTGAGTACCAATTGGGACTGACTAGTAATAATAAAGGTAGTGACTCAATTTCACTCGTCTTGCTAGTGTTGCCCCATTTCCGGAGGTATACCACAAACACACCACCACCACCACCTTATTGGGGACCGCCGACTGAATTTCTGGGAGTCCAGATGAATACCAAGGTGCGAGATGAAGTGCCAGGTGCGGAACCGGTTGGGGTCATAGCCAAGGAAGTGAGGGAGGAAGGAAGGAATTAAACGGAAAGGGAATTTGGAAATGGAGAAGACGGAGACGGAAGTGGAGGAAGAGAGGGAAAGGAACAAGAAGAGGGGGCTGTAACAGAAGGAATGGGAGAAGGGAATGGAGGAGATGGAATGGAAGGAATAGAGGGCCAAGTCAAAGCAAATCCGTTTCAAGTCAAAGTGAAAATCAAGACTGATGCAAGGCAATTGACGGGCGATGTTGGGGAAGGTTTTTTGGGAGGCCAAAGTTAGAGAGCATACGAGGAGCTCTTGGAGGAAGGTGGATGGAATGCTCGGCCAATGCAAGCTTGAATTGCAAAGTGCAAGGAGATCTTTGAGGGGCACATTGTTAAGGAGGTGCTGGTTCTTTTAAGAATTTTGTCATTGATAAATGATGAAGACCTGGATGCCTGTTGATCCATGGTTGCGGAGTTGACCGCCAATTGGGAAGATGCGGAGAAAGAAATGAAGGAGAATTTGTAATTATTATTATTATTTTTTTTCTTTTTTTGTATAAGGAATGGGAATTTTATTTGGTAATAATGACAGGAGGATGAGAAGCAGCAAAAATGCAATGAGATTGAGGGATTGATTGATGGAATGGAGATTTGGAATGGAATGGGATTGGATGAGATGGAATGTGGGGTGGAATGGGATTGGATGGGATGGAATATGGAATGGAATGGGATTAAATGGGATGCAATCATGATTGTTGAGATTTACAAGGGTAGCTTTCATGGAAATCTCAAATCATATCTGGAGAATTGCAAAGGTGATGGGCTGGTTCCCACAAGGTGTGATCTTTGTCAGACTGGAAGCCAGACCATTCAACAAGGTATTGAAGTTTTTCTTTGCGTAACCTGGAATCCAGAATATGGCTTACTTCCCACTCTTGATGATCAAGGACAGTGACCGGTGTGGTGACCAATCCGGGACACCACGTGAAAAAAAAAAAAAAAAAAAAAAAACTTTTGGTTGTACCCCTATTTGTACCTTCATTTCCCCCATCTCTCAAACTATCCCTGTCCTAGCGGTCTAGGACAGGCCTCTTGCCTGTCTCTCTGCTTTGATCCCCCCCTCCTATGTTCAACTCCTACTTTTCGCGCTCGCGGCCCTGACTTTTGGCGATGCGAGCGATTGTCAAACCACCTTTGACGATCCCTTCCATCCTTCCCAATCCTCTCATCCAACCGACGCCCTTGCTTGTTGCAATGGTGTAAGACTCCAAATGGTGCTAAGCCGTGGCAGTTCTGTGGAGGGGAAAGGTGCTGTTTAGGCTGCCCTCCTAGGAGTTACAATAATATTCCAGGTTCTCAATGAACCTGCCCAACTCTCCGCACTCAAGCGCTTGAAGGGTACCAGATAACTGTGAGAGGCTGAACAAAACAAAAGCTATTTGTTTATGAAGCTCTAGACGCAAATCAATAACAAATTTGAGCAAGAATATCCCAACACTTCTCAAGTGACTCAAGAATAGCGTGGCAAAATTCAACTTTAAAGAAGAAGGGAGGTATAACACTCCAGGTTTTAAGCTTAACAAAACCTCTTCAATCAAACGTGATTGGCTCCAGAAAGATGATCAAGGAGAGATCAAGACCAGTATGGTCGGAAAAAGGGATCACAGTGGTATAACACACCCAAAAATTCAGACAGACAGGAATTCTTCTTAAACCAGCAAGGCTATTGGTTGGTGATAAGGAACAAGGTCACAAGGGACAGAGTTTGAGTATGGAGGCTCAAAGGATCAAGGGGGCAATCATAGATATACCCGGATAAATGGCTCAGATAGGTGGGGAAGGATGCCCACAGATAAGTTGATTACTGATGATGGTCTCATAGGATGATGGGATCCTCTGATGATGGGCCAAAAGGCAGGGGAGAGCCCCTCCTTTTATAGACATGAGCCCTGTATACTATGTACAAGAGATACTACAAATAGGTGCGGGAAAATGAAAATATAAAAAATAATAATAAAAAAAAAAATTACATGAGAGGAAAAAAAGAAATGTCGCCCGCGTCGAGAATGACCGCGGGCAACCAGATGGACACCCGCGACAGCGGTCGCAGGTGTCGACAACGGTTGTCGTCGCCCGATCGGCAGCGACAACGGGGTGAAAGTTCCGACGGCCGCGAGCGGTCGTTGGTCGGATTGGATGATGGGCGAGGAGGGCTAGGGTGGATGAACGTGTCAAGATAGATGGATGGATAGGATTCAGTCAGCCTTTCGCGTCCATTGCCTGGGAGAACTGGTCGTGGGGGACTCGCGACCGGAGGAGAAGGATGGGTTGCGACTGTTAGAGTTCGAAGACCAACGGGTCTCGTGGATCAGTTTTCTCAATTCAAACACGTTCCAATCCTGGGATAGACCATGTTTGACTTCATTGGGTGTTGTCGTCCAAGAAAGAACACCGTTAGGAAGAAAATGATGAGTGGAGTGATTGTTGGAAGACTGGAGAGTGTTAGGATGATGATGATGATGATGATTGGTCCCGTTGGACGGTTTGAGGTTTGAATGAGGATTCTGATGGTTGAGATGTTCGTTCAAATAGCTCACCAGTTGTAAGCTTAGGATCCCATTGAGGATCGATCCACAACCAAAGTTGATCATCAACGTCAGGTCACCCGTCTTGGTCATTGTTGTAAACAATCTGGCAAGACAACCTAAGAAGGAGCTGAAGATCAAGAAGCTTGAGAGTTGACCGGTCGACTTTTTCTTGTGGTTGATCATGATCTGTGGGATCTTGGAACTGAGTGATAATGGGATTGAGAGTTTCAAGAGGGCTTGTAAGAGACTCGAAGGCACGGGTGTGTTGGAGACCAAGGAAAGCGCGAGTCGTGAGAGGGTTGGTTGTTGGATGACCCAATTGAATAGCCGAGGGAGAAGAAAAGCAAGGAGGAGATCAGGACCAAGATGATGGGAGGAGATGAAGGACCCATAGGGGTACAACTGAAAAATATATATATATATATATATATTTTTTTTTTTTTTTTTTTTCCGTGGTGTCCCAGATTGGTCACCACAACGGTAGTCAACTATCATTTGATTGGTCTCATCATACCCACCAACTCATCCGAGTCATCATCATCATCACCATCACCATCATCACCATCAAGCTCCACCCTTGATATCGACCAACAAGGAGATCATCATCCATCAACCCCTTCATCAAATCATCCTACCATCCAATCCGATCCATCAAGCCTAGCTTCCGACCCACTCATTCTACCACCACCCAATCATCATCCTCAACCAACTGATCAGACTTCAAGCTCTCAACTCACTCACGCCCTCCTTGCCCGTCATCTGATCCGACCAACGACTGCGAGCAACCGCTTGCGGCCGTCGGAACTTTCACCCCGTTGTCGCCGCCGATCGGGCGACGACAACCGTTTTCGACACCCGCGACCGCTGTCGCGGGTGTCCATCTGGTTGCCCGCGGTCATTCTTGACGGGGGCGACATTTCTTTTTTTCCTCTCATGTAATTTTTTTTGTTTTTATTATTTTTTATGTTTTCATTTTCCCGCACCTATTTGTAGTATGACTTGTACATAGTATACAGGGCTCATTTCTATAAAAGGAGGGGCTCTCCCCTGCCTTTTGGCCCATCATCAGAGGATCCCATCATCCTATGAGACCATCATCAGTAATCAACTTATTTGTGGGCATCCTTCCCCACCTATCTGAGCCATTTATCCGGGTATATACTCATTCTACCACCACCCGATCATCATCCTCAACCAACTGATCAGACTTCAAGCTCTCAACTCACTCACGCCCTCCTCGCCCATCATCTGATCCGACCGACAACCGCGAGCGACCCCTCGCGGCCGTCGGAACCTTCACCCCGCTGTCGCCGCTGATCGGGCGACAACAGCCGTTGTCGACACCCGCAACCGCTGTCGCAGGTGTCCATCTGGTTGCCCGCGGTCATTCTTGATGCGGGCAACATCTCTTTTTTTCTTTCCTCTCATGTCATTTTTATTTTTTATGTTTTCATTTTCCCGCACCTATTTGTAGTATCTCTTTTAAATAGTGTGCAGGGCCTCATTTCTATAAAAGGAGGGACTCTCCCCTGCCTTTTGGCCCAGGATCCCATCAGACCATTATCATCTCATCTCATCTGTTTCCCCCATCATCATAATCAACTTATCCATGGGCATCCTTCCCCACTTATCTGAGCAACTTATCCCGGTATATCCATGATTGCCCCTTGATCCTTTGAGCCTCCGTACTCAAACTCTGTCCCTTGTGACCTTGATCCTTATCACCAACCAATAGCCTTGCTGGTTGAAGAAGAATTCCTGTCTGAATTCTTGGGTGTGTTATACCACTCTGATCCCTTTTTCCGACCATACTGGTCTTGATCTCTCCTTGATCATCTTTCTGGAGCCAATCACGTTTGATTGAAGAGGTTTTATTAAGCTTAAAACCTGGAGTGTTATACCTCCCTTCTTCTTTAAGGTTGAATTTTGCCACGCTATTCTTGAGTCCCTTGAGAAGTGTTGGGATATTCTTGCTCAAATTCGTTATTGATTTGCTTCTAGAGCTTCATAAACAAATTCCTTTTGTTTTGTTCAGCCTCCCACAGTTATCTGGTACCCTTCAAGCGCTTGATTGCGGAGAGTTGGGCAGGTTCATTGAGAACCTGGAGGTTGGTTGGGATTGAGTTGATCTTTCCTAATCAGCTGCTGACAACCAGAGTTATTAGCTTGTGGGCGTTGTTACTTACAACTGCCTTGTTCTATTGAACTCTGAACAAACCTTGACTTATTTGTTCAAGTCTTTACCTGCACCATCTTGCCTCAGATAGTGTTGTTTCCATTGCTACCGACAACTCTTATCCTCTTCCCTTACTTTTATTTCTCATCCATAAGGTTCTGGACCTTGATTCCGGTTACATTTAAATATTATTGTAACTCCTAGGAGGGCAGCCTAAACAGCACCTTTCCCCTCCACAGAACTGCCACGGCTTAGCACCGTTTGGAGTCTTACACCGGTTTGGGAGGGGGATGAGTCTTGCCTGGGTATGGGACTCAAGCTGGCTCTAGGAGAGACACATGAAAGACTGGGTGGATAACTTTCCATTTTGCAGGCAAGGTAAGCTTAAAGGCGTTAGGGGAGATGACTGATTCTACCGCAAAGGGTCCAAGCTTTCTTTTGTAGAGTTTGAGGGTTGGGCAAGTACTGAAAATATTGCAAGCATTGAGCCACACTTGATCTCCTACTGCAAAGGTTGGAGCCGTAGTGCAAAGTTGGTCTGCTTGCTCCTTATAGCGCTGGTTTGCTTCCTTGAGGTTGGTTTGAAGTTGAAATTTAAGGGATTGAATTTGTTCAAGGTAATTGGTATCATGTTGAGAAGGTGCTACATGAAGGGAAGAGAAAGTTGGGTTTCTACCATAAAGAGTTTCGAAGGGCAAATGTTTGGTGGAGGAATGAGTGGAGTTGTTGAAGGCAAACTCAGCTAGTGGGAGCCATTGCAACCAGTCGTCTTGTTGATAGGGGACATACATTTGAAGATATTGTTCAAGAATCTGATTAACTCGCTTGGTTTTCCCGTCCATTTCCAGGTGGTACGCCATTGATAAATTGTGAGTGATCTTCAAATGTTGGCATAGCAAGGTCCAGAAGCTCAAGAAAAACAGAGATCCACAATCACTAACTATATTATCAGGGAGAAAATGTTTCAAAAATACATATGCTATGAACAAGTTAGCTCAGTCTTCTGAAGAGGCTGTCAAATTACTGCGCAGAAATAAAGCCATCTTTGAGAAGCAATCTACTACTACTAGAATAGCATCATATCCACTAGAAGAAGGTAATTGAGAGAAGTTCCAAGGAGGAGGCGGAATTGGAAGTGGCTGGAGCAGCCCATACTTCCGGTGATTTGAGGACTTGTTACAATTGCAATCATAGCACGCGCTAACATAGTCTTTTACTTCTTTGGTCATACCAGGCCAGTAGAAGTCTTGTGCAATTGATTGGTAGGTTTTATCCTTCCGTTGATAAACAGCAAGCAGAGAATCATGCTGTGACTCAAAGATATCTAACTTAATGCAAGAATTATATGGTACTACTATACAATTATCATAGACTAAGAAGTTATTATCATCAATACTGTAACTTCTATCTAATAAGTTTGCACTCTTGCAAATTTCGATGCACTTGGGGTTGTGGTGTTGAGCTTGTTGGAGTTCCGAAGCCAAATCTCGTAAGTGAGCAATGATTGAACTGAGTTGGGCAGATTGGGTTGAGAAGAGTGTCCTAATGTTTTCAGGGTTGTTTTTGGCAAAGGTGCTCCCCCCCTGGGTAAAAGTTGTACCAACATGATAAAGCATCAGGGACTACCGCTTGTTTCCCAGGGTGGTACATGATCCTAAAGTCAAAATCAGAGAGGTATTTGGCCCATCGTACCTGTCTACATGTGAGGACTTTTGAGCTCATGAAATACTTTAAGGAATTATGATCAGTTAAAACCTCAAAGGATTCTCTAAGGCTCAAAAGGTATGAACACCATTTCTTTAAGCAATAAACAATTGCAAGAAGTTCCTTGTCATGAATCTCATAGTTAAGCTCTGCAGCGAGCAACTTGCAAGACTCAAAAGCTACGGGGTGAAAGAGAGAAGTGGAGGAAGAGAACTGTGAGATTAATCCTGCGATTCCATAGTTCCTTGCGTCTGTTTCAACAATAGTGCAAGCTAGCTCATTGAAGTGAGCAAGTATTGGAGCAGTGGTGAACTCTTTCTTCAGAGCTTCAAAATTTGAAGCAGCCTGTTTGGTAAAAACAAAAGGAGTGTCTTTTTGAAGAAGGTTAGTAAGATTCACGGTTTGCTTGGCGTAACGCTCAATTAACCTCCTGTAAAAATTACTGAAACCAAGGAAAAATTGAAGGGATTTAATGGAAGAAGGTGAGGGCTAGTCTAATATGCCTTTGCTTTTGGCTGGGTCCATCAATAGTCCTTGCTGCAAGACTATGAGACCTAGAAACCAAAGGGAAGAGGAATGGAATTCGCACTTAGAGGCTTTTGCAAACATTTCATTCTTGCAAAGTCCCTGCAGCACCTGTTGCACATGTGCAATGTGATCTTTGAGGTTCCTTGAGTAGACTAGTATATCATCTAGATATACCACGAGTTATTTACCTACAAGATCAGAGAAAATTTCATTGACAAAATGTTGAAAAGTGGAAGGAGCTTTACAGAGGCCAAAAGGCATGACGGTATACTCATAACTGCCAAAACGGGTTCTCATTGCGGTCAAATACTCATGACCTTTTGTAATGCAAATTAGGTTATAGGCACCTTGAAGGTCTAACTTTGAGAAATAAGCAGCTCCATGGAAGAGGGTGAGGAGATGTGACATAGGCGTTACTGGATAGGCATTCTTTGGGGTTACCTGGTTCACTTTCCTCTAGTCAACACAAAGGCAAAGTCCACCTTCCTTTTTTGGAACAAATAGGACAGGTGAACCGGTATTTGAATTGCTTGATCAAATAAATCCTTTTGCTACATATTCCACAATGTAGTCTTGAAGCGCAATTGATTCTTGCGTTGAGAGAGAGTAGACTGGTCCTGGTGCCAGAGGTGGGCCAGTAAGTTCAATCTTGTGATTGTAAGAATGGGATGGAGGCAGTTTATCCGCTCTTTCAGCTGCGAAGACGTCAGGAAAGTCATGATAAACTGAAGTTCAAGACTCTTGAATGATTTCTAAATCTTCAATCTTGTCATCTTCAAGCACCCGATTTCAGGTGCTTTCATGATGCGAGAGGATTAGGGAGCTCAAGATACATCATTTGGTTGGTGTCTGTTTCTCTTTGAAGAAACAGGAAAGAGGTAAGCTGGATAGGTAAGTGATGACTCCTAAATTTGAAGAGTGAAACTGGGAATTAAGTTCAGGATATTGCAAATCTCCTGGCGGAAAAGTGTCATCCAACTCAATGACAGTGTCAGGTAGGCTATTTAATTCTTGTTTGAAGGAAAGATTAGCGTTCTGGGGGTGCAAGGTTCAAAGGTTAATTACTCCTTCTTGCCAATTCACATTGGGATTCCAGTAAACTAGGAAAGCATGGCCTAGAATGTTATCATCCATTCTGGGTATAGCCAAGAAAAATAAATCCGATTCAAAGCTGGGGAAATTGGAGAATGCAAAGGTCCATTTTGCCTTTTGGGAGACCCAATAAGACGGTTCAGTTGCACTACTTACTAAATAGATAGGAAATTTATCTATCTCGGAATGCGTAAGATTTTTGGAAGTGGCAAAAGATTTACTGATGAAGGAAACATTAGCGCCGGAATCAAGTAAAACTCAATAAGGGGTGTTGTCAGAATGGAATAGGATAAATCTCAAACTAGGAGCACCTAGTGACTTGCAAGTGCAAAGATTTACTTGCGGTGATTTAGATAATGTGTAGTTTTCCTTGCAAGTATCAGAAAAACTACAAGCTAATTTTTTGACTGCTTATCCGCTTCACGCGCTAACTGCTTTGCACAACATTCAAAATCATGTTTTCCTCAACAATACATACACAGCCCATTCTTCTCCCTCCATAGCTGTTCCTTGTTCTGTAGCATCCTGTTTTGTTTGCCCAAGAACTTTGAAGTTTTGGTCACAGTTTTCCCTTTTGAGTTGGAGTTCATAGTCGGGGTTGGTTTGGATGGTTTTGGGTTCCTTGCGTTTTGCTTTGAGGAGTCATCCACCCTTGGAGCCGAGGTGGACCATTCATGGCCGTTTTGCCAAGAGCAATTCTTGTTGTGATAGCCATTATCAAGCTCAATCACTCAATCAATTAGCTGCTGGAGCAAGGTTGTCTTATGCCCCCCAACTGCAAGCTGTTTGATCAAGTCTTTTGGAAATGGAGTAGAAGAGCATCCTTGTTCCACTTGATGCAAGACTGCAAGGTTCAAAAGTGAGAAATATAAACAGAAGCTCTACTGTTTTCCTTCATAACTAGACTATTAAGTTTTTATTTGGCGTTTCAAACTTCATTGGGGTGGCCAAACAGGGTGAACAGTTTTGCTTGAACCTTTCCCAGTTGTTGAGAATACACATGGGACTGTCGTTGGAAAAAGGTTTGAGGTACGGTGTGGAAAGAATAAGGGTTTTCCCCCTATAATTGTCCCCAAGGTTTGGAAGTTAACTGTTCCCTGCATTTGAAAGGAGATGAGGATGCCTGGAGTCGCACTTGAAATGGGAAATAGAAATAAGAAGATAAGAGATAAAGAAGAGTAGAGAGAGAGAGAAATCGCCAATCCTTCAATCCTAAGAACTTTCCACCTGGATGTGTATCCGGTATGAGTTCCTTTAATCTCTTGGTGAGATGTTTGATCCAATCCAGTGATGTGATGGTCTGATTCCATTCCCTGCATCCATCCCCCTCCTTCCAAAGCGGAGTTGAGAGTGAGGATAAGTCCTCCCTCTCAACCCTAACCTAAGTACACGCGCAAATAACAGTATGAAAACAAAACAGAAAACAATACCAAGACAGAAACCCTAGCCTCCTCTCCCCACCTCTGTACCAAACTCCCCCCCGAAGTCTGTACGCTGTTCCGTCCATCCGGTTTGTCCTTCTCATGACGCGGTCCTTGCAACGCGCCCTACTTGGAGCCCCCCGCGCCTGTCCGTATCCGTTTGTCCGCGCCCATCGTGGGTGTCCGGTAATATCCGGCATGATCCGCGCGCTTGCGCGCGCGCTCCGTCCGTTCCTTTATAGCCCACAGATTGCTCCGCCCCTACGTATCCAAACCGGTGCTCCCGCAAACCTAGTCAAGCGCACTACCTTCCAAATCCAATCCCCGGGGCAAATTGCCGCCCACGCCGCATTCAATGCTGAGCCCAACCCGTCCACTAGGTGCGGAGCCAAACAGCGCTGCTGGTGATCCAGCAGCTTTGGCTGCTGAGCACTCCGCATACCCTAATGCTGAGCCTTCTTGCCTCCAATGCTGAGCGCGCAGCCGCGAAGCAGTTTCTAATCCGTGTCTATAAATTGAGACCACAACGGTTCAAACCACTGCGAGGCTCTACCTCCTAAGAAGGACAAAGCATACATAACTTTATGTCTATTGGAAGGGAAATTTTTGGAGTCGTTTGAGAAGATGATTTTACAGGACTGTAGGTAGGATCTAAGCTTATGAGGGTGTTCTCCCGTAAAGTGATCAGGTTGCTTCATGCCCGGAGTGCAAAAGCTAGGAGTACTCGGACTAGATTGTGGGGCACCATGAGTGAGGGCCTTGATCAAAGTCGAAAGCAGGGTTGAAGCATTGGGCTTGGGAGCAGTAGTGCAAACCCCTGGTCTACCACAAGTCAAGGTTTCATTGGAAGAATGATCAGAATCTGCGAATTCTGCAAGAGGGTCCGCCGGAACATCCCGTGGAGGGGTCCAAGGATCATTGAGGGGTTCAACAGATGGCTATTTAGAGGGAGGAACAGGATCTAAGGGTTTTTGGGCCCAAGGAGCGCTGGTTCTCCCTACCCAATGGATATCATCATTGTAAGGGGCAAGGGAAGCATTCCTGGTTGGACGAGTACGTGACATTGAGAAGAAGAATTCTAATATAGGTTGGCAAGCTACAATAGATGAGTTGATTAAGTTCATTTACTGTCACATGAACACCCCACATACTATAGGGCAATTCTTGGATGATTGTGAGCGCGGAGGAATGCTGAATGCAAGGGCAAGTGCAAATAGCAAGACTCAGTTGCAAAGTGCGAACTTAGTGATGCCACTCGGCAAACGGCAAGAGGAATGGAGTGTGTTCCAAGGAGGGAAACCCAACCCAAGTCCGATGTGATAACTGGGTTGTAGCAAAATGCAAGAACATATGAAATTAACTAACTGAGGAGACAATCATCAGGCAAGGGGGTAGCCTTTATTAGGTAATCCAAAGTGCCTAGATACAACCTGATGGGGAGCCAACTACAGTTGAAGGCGGTGAGGCAAATGAGTGACAGGAACGGGATAGGAAATAGAGAAATAGTACAATCATACCCAAGGTCATGGCATAAGTGCAAGACAATATAATCTGAGTGTACAAATGTATGATGAATTGAGACAGGAGCAAATGAGGTTGAAGGTAATACAAGTGAGAAGTAATAGTGTATGGAGGGTAGGGACTAGTCCAATTGCAAACTGTATAGAAATGATGACTTAATTAGACGTAGATGCGAACTAACAAAAAGTGTGTGACCGGAGATGGAAGTCCAAGGCTGTTGATGGGCCAGGGAAGGGGATTGGATCTCGTAATGGATGGCCAAGAGGTATGGAGTTGACTGCAAAGTTTGCAAGTATATACTGAGTTGGTTGCCAAGGTTGGAAGGTCAAGGCAAGCCAGAGGAAGTAAGCGGATTGCACCATTGATGTTGTGCTTTATTTGTGTCACGCTTATAGACTGAGGTAGATGGTACTGAGGAGAGGATATGTCAAAGTGATGAAGACAATAATCCCTAAGTGCAAGGCCTGACACTAAGCAACAAATAACATATACAACATATACTCCAGGAATTCCATGAAAACTGTTCATCAGGGAATCTATCCACAGAAAGAACCTTGTAAAAAGTAAAACAAACTGCTTGGTGGATAGACTGGAAAGAAATCACTATTAAGTATGTTACTAGCTGTGAGACCTGCCAAAAAGCTAATGGCAAAAGTTTTGGACTCCTACAGAAGATCACTGAACCTAAAACCAGATGGGAAATCATCAATATGGATTTTGTCACCGGCCTCCCCCCTGGAGGTACTCATTCATATAAATCTGTCCTAGTTATAGTTGACAGATATTCTAAGAAGGCAAAATTCTTACCTAATCACAAAGAATAAATTGCTATGGATGTAGCTTTACTATTCTGGAACAGGATCATAGCTGATGTTGGTATGCCCCAGATTATAATCAGTGACAGAGACCCCAAATTCACCTCTGAGGTTTGGAGGAATCTGCATGATATAAAGGGTACTACTCTAGCATTTTCCACATCATACCATTCCCAAACTGATGGATTAGCTGAAAGAATGATACAGACCCTAGAAGATATGTTAAGAAGGTTCTGTGGCTTTGTTCTAGAATACAAAAACTCAGATGGTTATTGCCATGATTGGTTAAGCCTACTCCCAGCACTAAAAATGGATAATAACAGCAGTAAACATTCTACTACCAAAGAAGATCCTTACCTACTAGAAAGAGAATGGATTCCAAACCTACCTAGGAATAACTTAAACTCTAACCTAGCCCCTATTCATCCAACATCTCTTGACTTTAAGAAGATGATAGATCTGGCAAATAATCATGCTCAAAAATGTGTAGAAGAAGCAGTAGATTACAACAAACAAAGATGGGACAAATCACACAAAGGACCTGACTTTGAAATAGGAGATCAGATCTTGATATCTAAAACCAATTTCAACAATCTAGCAGGTAACAGAAAGCTTAAACCAGCCTTTTTTGGACCATTTGTTATCAACAAGATGCATGGCAAAAATGCTGCGGAATTAATCTTTAGTGAAGAATTATGAAGGAAACATCCAGTATTTCCTGTTAGCCTAGTCAAACACTTTCAAGCAAGAGAAGGTAGCAACCTCCCTCCAGCAATAATCCCAATAGAACCAAACCCTGTGAAAGAAAAAGCAAATTCAGCAGGATATTGAAAACAATAAAGAGAGAGTACAAGGAAAAGATGTTAGACTATACTTAGTAAGATACAAAGGAGAATCTGCAGACAAAGATGAATGGTTACCAGAAAATAACATACCTGATGGACCAATACATCTCAGAAACTACAGGGCCAGCAAAAGGAACTGAAACACACATGAAGTTAATTTTCTCCCAACATTCTCCAGATTTTTTTTCAGATATGGCCATATCTTGGAGTGGGGAAATGTCAGCTTGCTAATATTGCAGAGCAAGCTGCAAAAGTAACACAAATAAACTAAAAATAATAATAATATAATTAACCTAGGAAGGAGTAGGAAAACCAGATACTATTACATGAATAGATTCTCCACTCAAAATTAGGTAGGGTCACTCACTGACCCCACCCTTGAAATCCAACTCCTTATATTTTTAAATAATTAAGGAAAGAAAGACCAAATAACATGGCTCCACTTTTGAGCTTTTGGTCAATTAAATATTTCTGAAGTATTTTCACGTACAGGTTTCACACCTAAAATTCTGTCAAATTGAGGTGTTGTGTATATTTTAGGAGTTATGGGTGAAATGTGTTCTGCCACAATTCCAGCACGCAGCCGCAGCAGCCAATGCACCCGTGCGCAGCAGCCAATGCACCCGTGAGCAGAAGCCAATGCACCCACGCGCGGATGAGATACAGCCCTGTCACTCCATCAAGGTTGCGTATGCAGCCCCGGGCCTCTGACAAGTACGCAGCCACGGGACTACGGTTTGACAAAGTGACAGGCTGCCTGAGAATCTTAGGTACCGCGTAAACAGGCTACAAACCACATGGGAAAATTCTACATATGTAATAAATTTTCCCGTGGATAGTAGATAGTCTAAAAGTACATAATATTATATAAAAACACTTAAATAACCCTTATATGTATTTTTTACTAAATATAATTCAAAGTACCAACAATGTCAAAAATAAGACAATGATAACTTCTAAAAATATTTCAAAATACTTTAATATACTTTTATGAGAATTCATAGACATCAATATTATTGTGACATGCTAATAAAACTGTTGAACTTGCCTCCTCATGCTCCAATGTCACAGACCTGTCTTTCCTCATCTTCTGTCCTTCCGTGTCCTATTATCTGTCTGCACGATTCCTTTTTGTCCTTTGTCTTTCATTGTCTCCCTTGCTCCCATTCTTCCTCCACCCTTCCTCTCTCATCCTATTGCCCTGCGCTCATCCATCACGCGACTCAACCCTGCTGGATCACCTTCTTGAAAATCCTCAATACCTTGTCATCCTCTGAAGGACTCGTCCTCACTACTTATTGTATCTGCCTTAGCCTCTGATCCAGTTTGGTAAGAACACCTTCTCCTTCTCCCTCCGTCTTTTCTCCTTTGTCTCTCTGTCTCAACCTCTGATTTTTCTGTTGATGGAAGCAGAGGTGGATCCCTGGCTCTTTCTTTGAACCTTTAAATTGCCCTTTCCAATCTCAGCTCTTGTCTTGAAACTGTTCTGCCTTGTCCTTAATCCATCCAGTCAATCAAGCATCGCTCGTTGGGCCTGTCACGGTGGTGGGATTCCTTGCCTCTTCTTCTCTATCCTCCTGTCAAATCTGTTTTATTCTCTTCCTTTTCTTTTGCTGAGTTGTCATTCTCCTTCTACTTTTTAATCTCAGTCAATCTATCAGTTTCTTCATCACGATTAACAGTCAAAGCAACCGGAGACGTCCCCCATATTCCAAATTTTGTATAATTTTCTGCCTCTCTACTACAGCTACGCTACTCTCAACTGTCACATCCACTTTGGCGCGGGCAACGGCGCGGGCTACAGAACTGTCACAAATCCTCTCTCTTCTCACACAACTTAGTCTCAGGTTCCCGGCGCTGGCCAGGGACCTGTTCCATCAGCAAATCAACCTCAACAACAATCCTCAACGACAATCCTTCACCAAATTCCAAACTACAACTTTGACCTCACCTGATCTTCTTCTTATCATCTAAACAAATCCTTTCTTATCTTTTATCTTTTCTTTTTCTTCTATTTTATTTTCTTTTCTTATGATTTATACTCTTTCTCAATTTGAATCTCATGCTCTTCAACTCCACTGTCATCATGATCTGACTGGTAAGACTGTCATCTATCGCCAAATCCTCAATTCCTGTTGACCTGACTATTGATATTCTTTCCTTTGAAGTTCCTCTTGTCGTGTTCCTCAAATAACTTCATCGTGCCTGATCCAGCTTGCTTCACTACCGCTCATCTCAGCTGTCTTCTGCTTGATGTTTGTTTGTTCATCTTTTCCTTCTCAACTTCTTATTTTTCTTTCACCATTTTCTTACTGATTTTTCTGCTGGCTTAGCCCTCTTTGTTCAACATCAATTTAAACAATTTGTCAGCCAATCAACACGGTTAAAAGCCAAAGCCAACCCGACGAATCTAACCTACTCAATGGAGGGATCCAGCAACAATGGCTTTCAACAGATTTTTCTCAAAGCTGCGCTTGAAGCCGTGCCAATGTTATCTGAAGAAAACTAATCTATCTGGAAGGACAAGATTACAATGCTACTTGAACTCAAAGGTATCAAGGAGGCTCTCGAAGACGATTCCAAGACCCTCAGCTCAATCAATGATATGGAAACTAGAGTTATTCTCCTCTCTTAAATTGATTCCATAACTCATAATAATGTCGTCAATCCATCAAACATCTCCTTGGCCCAAATTCTCTGGCAAACCATCAAAGAACAATTTGCTTCTTCTCAAACGGCCAATTGAGCTCGAGTATTCAACAAGTCTCTTTATCATCAATTCAAACCTGATGCTATCAATCTCTTCATTACAAAAACAAAGATATCTCTCAAGAAAATGATAGATGTTGGAATTTATCTCCCTGATAATATTCTATCCTACCTCATTCTCTTTAAATTTCCTCCTCCTCTTCATTCTCTTTGCCAACAAATAATGCACTCAGATAAAGCGGTTAGAATGGATCTTGTCTTAAATCACCTCACTCAACTCAACAACGAATCCAGAGTCAAATCCAAGGAAACCAAATTTAATGACACAGCTCTTATCTCGTCCCGCATTCTGAAGAAACCTGTTCCCGCCGAGAAAAGATGTAGGAAAGGATTTCATAATCAATTGTCACCCAATCACCCAGCGGAAAAGTGCTGGCATCTTCATGAACACCTAGCTCCCAAATGGTGGAAGGAATCACAAGCTCGTTGGAGAGCCTCACTCAACACAAATTCAAAAACCAATGAAGTTGCACATTACGTGGCGCTCCTCACCACTTGGATAAAGGAAGTCAATCCTCAAAATTTTATCATTCTTGATTCAGGAGCTTCTTGTCACATGTTCAATTCCCCCAATTTCTTCTGTCAGCTTGAGAATACTCCCGGTGAAGAATTCATCAGCACTGGAAAAGAAGGCCCCAAACTCCCAATCAAAGGAAAAGGGACCGTCAAACTATCTTGGAAGAATTCAGTGGTTACTCTCTCTAATTGCCTTTTTGTCCCGGATTTAGTGGTCAATCTCATCAGTCCTGGAGAGTTGATTACAACAAAAAATTTCTCTCTTACCTCCGCTCAAAATCAATTCCATCTTTCCACTAACTCGCAACAGGCTTTCTCTGGATTCATTCAAGAGAATCTGTTCATTCTTAATTCTCCCTCTCGTATTGGTAAAAATCTCAAATTCTGTCATCTCACCCTGAAAAATGCAAATCTTGACAACATCAACCACCTTCATCAATCATTTGGACATGCAAGTCTGCACCAACTCAAAAATATTTTTCCCACTCTTTTGACCAAAAGTATTTCCAACTATCAATGCAAAGATTGCGTATTTTCTAAGATTTCCAAATCTCCCTTCAAGAGCACGTCCACTTCCGCTTCCAAACCTTTCAAACAACTTCATATCAATTTGATCGGTCCAATCAACCCTTCCTTTAGAAATGACATGAATTATATTATGACTATTATCGACAACTTCTCTGGTTATATTTCCGCAATACCTCTTCAAAACAAATCCGACGCGTGTCAGCAACTCAAAATTATTCTGAATCATGAAAAAAAAACTGCTTCCCTGCTACTATCTGTACTGATGGAGGCGGGGAATTTGCTTCTTCCAAACTCAAGGACTTTCTTAAAACTAAGGCGATCCAACACTTGATTTCAGAACCGTATCACCACGAACACAACGGAAAGGTTGAGAGGGCAAACCGCATTCTTACCGAATCCATCAGAGCCACTCTCCAAAGCTCTAAATTACCACTAAATTTATGGGCTGAAGTCACCAAGTCAGCATGTCTTGCCTTGAATCATATTCCTAAGGCTCCTAACGCTCTCTCTCCCTATCATCTCTTCATTGGCAAAACTCTTCCTATCAGCTTCTTCCACCCCATAGGATCCAAGGTAGTATACCTAGACAATAGAATTAATCGTGGCAAAAAATTCAAAGATAGAGGACTACCGCGTGCCCTAGTGGGTTACAACCCCAATTTTTTTATCTTATCAAATAATGAAACCTGACAGTTCCATTATTTCCACAAAGCACATCAAAATACTAAAAATCAAGTTGCAATCAAAGAATGCAGTAAACTCAAATCCCACCGATGAATCCTTACAAATCAAAATAAATGATGATTTCCCAATCCCGACTTCAAAACCTTCTGTCAACACCAACAATCCGGATCCATCATCTGAAGATTCTCCTTCCTCCAATACTCTTTCTCCTAGTACCTCTCCATCCTCTCCTTCAACCAAATAACCCAATATTCGTTCCTCTGACCCCAAGTCAGACACTTCCAAAGACTTGACGCATCAGCTCATTCCTGGTTACTCTCTTTGTGATTGATCAACTTTGAACCCTCCTCAACGGTATGGATACCATCACTACTACGTACCTAAATCCTTAAACAAGTCAAAAGGTGTGCCGACGCTCTCAAGTGGGAAACGTCCATGGACAACAAACTCAATGGAATCAAAACACTTGAGGTCTGGGAATATTATACTGATCCAGCTCCCAAAAATCCTCTGAATACAACCTGGGTGTATCGCCTCAAAGACAACTGCCATGGAGACCCTCTTATCTACAAAAGCCAACTCTGCGTCCAAGGATTCAATCAAATTTACAGATTGGACTTTCAAGACACTTTCTCACCAACTGGAAAGGCAGCATCCTTGCGAATAGCTCTACTGTTTGGTCTTTTTCATGCTCATCCTGTTACGCAGTTTGACGTGAAAAGCGCTTTCCTCCATGCTCCTCTGTCCGACAACGTTATTATTTGAAGACCCAAAGGCTTGAAAAGGAAATTGGAGTTTCTTATCTTGCGAAAATCACTCTATGGCTTAAAAAAAGCCCCCGCTAACTGGTTCCATACTCTAACTGCTTGGATTTGAGAACAGGGATTCCACAAATCAATCTCCAATCCCTGCTTATATATTCACTCTGACTCAAACTTGGTCCTCTTTTTTCATGTTGACAATCTAATTCTGGTTGGTGGCTGGGACAATTTCCAAAATAAATTCCTCAAAAGATTTCCCAATTCAAGTCATAACGAACCAAATACAATCTTGGGCATGAAATACGAACGTGTTGATAACAAAATACTCTTGTCTCAGCCAAAACACATCGAGCACGGGTTGGAAGAACTAAAAATGACAGACTTCAAACCGTCATCCATTTCTCTTTCAGCCAATATCAACTTAACTCCGGCCTCTGACAAAGATCATGAAGAATTCAAGTCTCTTAATGTAAATTACAGATCGTCCGTATTCCTTATCAACTACATCGCGTGTCTCACCCGTCCAGACCTCAGTTTTGTGGTTTCCAGTCTTGCCCAATTTTGTGAAAAACCAGGCATTAGCCATTGGAGGGAAGTCAAGAGGTGCTGGAAATACCTCAACGCTACAAAAAATTTGAAGCTCACCTTACATGTCAATCACAACAGCACTCAAATTGAATGTTACAGTGACGCTACTTGGAGTGACGAATTGGAAACAAGAAGCTCACAGTCCGGCCATCTTTCTCTCCTCTTCAATTCTCTCATTTTGTGGAGCAGTTACAGACAGCGCAATGTTACTCATTCCACTACTGAAGCAGAACTCAACCCTCTTGCCGACTCCTTTCTGGAAGCCATTTGGATGAGAAATCTGGTGGCTGAACTCTGGAAAAAGAACAATACTCCCAGTGTTCATTACATTGACAATAAAGGGTTGGATGAAAAACTCAAAAAGTTTGGATGTAACTCCAAAACTTGTCACATCAATATCAAAACTAAAGCTCTACATGAAGAACTCAGTCTTGGAAATTTAATCATCAAGCTCACTCCAGCGACTAACATGAAAGCGGATGGACTCACGAAGGCGCTTCCTCTTTCATCTCTCTCCACTCTTCTTCAGTTAATAGATCCATTATTTAAGGCTCCAACTCCAATCTCACAAGTCACGGGGGGTGTTAAATGATTTTCTGCCTCTCTACTACAGCTAAGCTACTCTCAACTGTCACATCCACTGTGGCGCGGGCAACGGCGCGGGCTACAGCACTGTCACAAATCCTCTCTCTTCTTACACGACTTAGTCTCAGGTTCCCGGCGCTGGCCAGGGACCTGTTCCATCAGCAAATCAACCTCAACGACAATCCTCAACGACAATCCTTCACCAAATTCCAAACTACAACTTTGACCTCACCTGATCTTCTTCTTATCATCTAAACAAATCCTTTCTTATCTATTATCTTTTCTTTTTCTTCTATTTTATTTTCTTTTCTTATGATTTATACTCTTTCTCAATTCGAATCTCATGCTCTTCAACTCCACTGTCATCATGCTCTGACTGGTAAGACTGTCATCTATCGCCAAATCCTCAATTCCTGTTGACCTGACTATTGATATTCTTTCCTTTGAAGTTCCTCTTGTCGTGTTCCTCAAATAACTTCATCGTGCCTGATCCAGCTTGCTTCACTACCGCTCATCTCAGCCATCTTCTGCTTGATGTTTGTTTCTTCATCTTTTCCTTCTCAACTTCTTATTTTTCTTTCACCATTTTCTTACTGATTTTTCTGCTGGCTTAGCCCTCTTTTTTCAACATCAATTTAAACAATTTGTCAGCAAATCAACACCAAACACCATGACGGACCAATTACAGCAGACCATATTGAAGACTGCAATCGAATCCATCCCTCAACTTAACTCTGACAATTTCTCCCTATGGAAAACTCGAGTTGTCAACATGCTAGACATTCAGGGCATTAAGGACGCGCTTTTTTATGAGAATGCCAACCTTTCCAAGACCAAAAACATCTACCTGAGATCCATCATCACTTCCAAACTCGACTCTTCCATCCATGCAAACATCATCACTCCTAACAACAAAGGCAATGCCAAACTTATCTGGAAGGCCATCACAAAATTCTTTGCCCCCTCCAATGCCTCAAACCGAGCTCGCGTGTTTGACAATCTCCAGAATCTTTTTTTTAATCCTTGCAACATACAAGGATTCATAACCGGCGCCAAGATAGCCATCCGCCGCCTTCACAAAGTCAGAATCAAAATTCCTACCAATATTATAGTGTACATGCTCATCCACAAACTCCCTGGTTCTATGTCCAACATCAAAGATTGCATCATCCACAATCAGAACTTGTTCAATCCGGGCACCGTACTTGAACACATCCAAATACATTTCAACAATGTCAAGATCAAAGAAGAATAATCAAAGGTCTTTCCGTCTGCCTTGATCAACGTGGAAAAAAGAACGGACTCTCCCAGATGCTTGAATGGCAAACACAACTTGAGCGCGTTCCACTCACCTGCCAACTGATGGGCTTTACACCCCAAACTCGAAGAGGAATTTTTAAAAAGGAAAAACCAACTACCAACCACCGTCAGTTGCTTCTATCACACCCCTTTTGAGTCACTATCCACCTTATTTGTTCTGGATTTGGGATTGTCATCTCACATGACTTCCAACATCAACTTGTTCTCCTCATTCTCAAATAAAGAAACAGGACTCGTAAAGACTGGCGCCAAGAGTGGAGATATGCTGATTAAAGGAATTGGAGACATAAAAATCAAACTCGGACCATCCTTTGTTGTTCTCAAGGATTTTCTCTATGTGCCGGATCTTTGGGTTAATCTCATTTCCTCTCAATGTCTACTGATGGATGGATTCCTCATCAAGTTTGATAAATCTAAATTTCAAATTCTCAAAGGAGAAGACTTTGTCTACGAGGGATGTTACTTAAATAATCTACCCACTGTTTTCACTGATGAAATCCAACTGGTTTCACTACTATCATCTTCCGAATTTCTACACAAGGCTCTTGGCCACGTGAGCTATCATTGCATTTGCAAAAAGCTGAATGTTCCCTTGAAAATGGATAAACCCTGTGAGATCTGCGCCTCCTGTAAAATAACTCGTGCCAGTTTCAAGAATTCCCAAAAGAAGGCTCAAAAACCCTCTGAAGAAGTTCACCTTGATCTAGTCGGCCCGCTTACCTCTTCTGCTAAAGGTCATAAGTAATTCATCATGGTCGTCAACAGTGCCTCTCGATACTGCTCCGCTGTTCCCGTCAAACAGAAAAGCAAGGTATCCGAAGCCCTTGTTAATCTCCTTGGGCTGGAAGTCAAACTCTTTGGTTACTTTCCTACCGTTCTCCATTCAGACCGGGGGACCGAGTTTCTTAATGCCACCCTAATTGAGTTCTGTAACTCCAATTGTATCCGCATGAGACAGTTGGATCCTTACACCCCTCAAAAAAATGGCCTCGCCGAGAGATTTAATAGGAATATTGTTGAAAGCTTGAGATGCATGATCAAGGACTTGCGTATTGGAAAGAATCTTTGGCATGAACTCATCCGATCCGTCACCTTAGTTTTAAATCAGATCCCAGCTCACAAAAGTTGGCCTTCTCCATAAAAAATTTTCAGAAACAGAGAAATTCCCCTTTACTTTTTCGAGCCAATTGGCATCAATCTCATCTTTCTTGCTCCTCCTGGACTTCCTTGCTCCAAATTGGATCCCAAAGGAATCCCAGGAAGGCTTATTGGCTACAACAACAAATTACTTTTGTATTGCATCCTGACGGAGAGCGGACAAATTTTCGACTCCAAACACATTGAGTTCTTGGATTTCGACCCGCCTGAAAGGGATCCTCTCCCCAGATCTTCGATCATGGACAACAATCTTTCCAATCTACCCAACCAAGCCATTCCCTCAAATCCACCTAATCTCACTACCAATCCTGACGTGGACACTTGCAGCATCAACCAAAGCCAAGACTGCTCCAAAGAAACCACAACGGAAGAGTTTGCCACGGCTGAGGAAGAAATTGGAGACTCGGACTGCTCTGCCAAGAACATTCCCAAGGTTGACACCTCCGGTCATTCCTCCTCCTTAAGAACCAGAAATCTGAGCGTCAGACCAATCAAATACTCCCATCTTACTGAACAGTTCAACACCTACAGAGAAGCCATAGACGAAGAGTTCAATAACATCGAGAAACAAGAAGTCTGGGAAGAATGCTTCACCACCCCTTCCAAAGATCTTAACACAACTCTGGCTCTGAATACCAAACCGGCCACCAAATCCAGTCCCAAGAGAAAGAAAGCCCGGCTCTGTATTCAAGGTTTCCAACAACAACACAGAGTAGACTTCTTTGACACATTCGCCCCCACTGGAAAATTCTCCTCTCTTCTTGCTCTGCTCACCCTCTGTTGTGATAAGAAGCTAAACATCAAGCAGTTCAATGTTAAAGCTGCCTTTCTTCATGCGCCGCTCAAGGAGGAAATCTTCATCAAAACTCCTTGATTCTGCAAATGCAAATCCCCTTTCCTTAAACTTAATAAGTCCCAATATGGACTAAAACAAGCTCCGGCCAATTGGTTTGGTACTCTCACTGACTGGCTTAATGATATTTCCTTTTTTTCCTCTGACAGCAATCCCTGCCTCTTCATCAACCGCTCATCTGATTCCTTTGTCTACTTCCACGTCTATGACCTTTTTGTAGTGGGAGAAGTTGACTCTTTTTCTCTTGCTTTTCTCTCTCAATTTCCTAATTCCTCTGCCCATTCTCCTGACACTATCCTTGGCATGGACATAAACGTATCTGCGGACTGCCTCACTCTCAACCAAATAAAACTGATCAACAAAACTCTGAATGAACTGAACTTTGTTAATTCCAGATCTGTCCTCACCCCTCTCTTGCCCGGCATATGCCTTAATAAGGCCTCTGCTGAAGATCTTGAAGCCTTCTCCAGTCTCAATATCAGCTACCAATGCTACACCGGGATCCTAAACTTCCTCGCCTGCCGCACTTGACCTAATTTGGCTCCCGCTGTATCTATTCTATCCCAATTCAACAATGCCCCGGGACCGTCCCATTTGAAAGAGGTGCTTCACTGCTTTTGCTTTCTGGCTGGTGCCAAAAATCTCAAACTCAGACTCATACCGTCGAGCTTGGAAAAGCCCCAGATCCAATACTTATCCGATGCCACGTGGGGAGACAATCACCACTCCAGGGAATCCCAGTCCAGATACATTTGTCTCTGGAAATCCTGCCCCATCTCTTGGTACAGTGGTATCCAAAGAAACATTGCAATGTCCTCCACTGAATCCAAATTGAACTCTCTCTCTGATGCCAATCAAGAGAACAAATGGATGTTGAATCTCATTTGAGAACTCTGGAAAATTGAATTTCTTCCTACTTTGTTTCACATTGACAACTCCGGTCTCCTCAACAAAATCAAAGATTTTGGATCACACTCGAAAACCAAGCATCCCAACATCAAGGCCAAATACTTACAAGAGAAATTTAAGATAAAAAAAATCAACCTTATGCTCATCTCCTCTCAGGATATGATAGCTGATGGGCTTACTAAAGCGTGCTCAAAGAGATCTCTTGATTCCCTTCTGAATATTTGTTTCCGCAGTTCTTCCCAAACTGAGGGGGGTGTCAAAGATAGATGACTCCCGCGCTCTTGCCTCCTCATGCTCCAATGTCACAGACCTGTCTTTCCTCATCTTCTGTCCTTCCCTGTCCTATTATCTGTCTGCACAATTCCTTGTTGTTGTTTGTCTTTCATTGTCTCCCTTGTTCTCATTCTTCCTCCACCCTTCCTCTCTCATCCTATTGCCCTGCGCTCATCCATCACGCGACTCAACCCTGCTGGATCACCTTCTTGAAAATCCTCAATACCCCGTCATCCTCTCAAGGACTTGTCCTCACTACTTGTTGTATCTGCCTTAGCCTCTGATCCAGATTGGTACAAACACCCTCTCCTTCTCCTTCCGTCTCTTCTCCTTTGTCTCTCTGTCTCAACCTCTGATTTTTCTGTTGATGGAAGCAGAGGTGTATCCCTGGCTCTTTCTTTGAACCTTTAAACTTCCCTGTCCAATCTCAGCTCTTGCCTCGCAACTTTTCTTCCTTGTCCTTAATCCATCCCGTCAATCAAGGATTGCTCTTTGGGCCTGTCACGGTGGTGGGATTCCTTGCCTCTTCTTCTCTATCCTCATGTCAAATCTGTTTTCTTTTCTTCCTTTTCTTTTGCTGAGTTGTCATTCTCCTTCTAGTTTTTGATCTCATTCAATATATCAGTTTCTTCATCAAAAACTAATGATGTAAAAATATTACATGAATTCCCGTGACTTATATTTATAAGTAATTATTTTAGTAAATCAACTGGTACTTGAAAATAAGGAGTAAAATCAATACCATGACTTTACTCCAGTTATTTAATACATAATGAGAACTCACCTGACATCAGGATTTCCGTAGAAATATCTATTAAAATAATTATTAACATACTGGGAGCATTTACTAAGGATAATTAATTAAATAATACATAAATGGGACAGATTAGTGTTATTAACATGTCCTAGTATCAATTATAAAGTAAAATAGTTCCCATACCCTGAGGAATTAGATTCTACCCGTGCTATTGCACCAAGAAAACGTGACAGGCTACCACTGGTTACCCTGCTAGCCTTAGTGTCCATCCCTTTAAGCCCCTGCACCCCTTAGAAGGATAGTATTGGGACTCCAAAAGCTGTAATTAAAGAGCTCTTTTGAGGATATTGATGGGCAGCGACCCAATTATATTTATATCCAGCCACTTTGCCAAGGTAATCAAGTACTTATAAGAGATAAGTAAGTGATTCATGGCTTAGTCTGATTAATAATATCCATCCTCAACCTCTTTATATCAATTAAAACAGCTGAAAAACCTTATAACCCCAGTATACAGGTTGAACCTATCAGTGCACATACCAAACAGATACCGTAAGGATTTAATAATATACAAGTGATTTTTATTATCCATTCTATGTCGTGGCAGCTTGGTTACAAGGCCCTGCCACTCAACTGTGTATTTCATATACATATTATCTTTGAGTAAAAGATCCTTCAAAATAAAGAGCCCAAAGTTACCAGGACTATGTGTTTTCATACTGAAATCCCTGAAGAGAGGTTTTAAAGATCCCCAATATAATTTTGCCCCTCTATAAAAATATTTCATAATCATTTTATTTGTATTGATTTATAAAAATAAACCAGAACCAAACCAATTAACCTTGCAATAAGCTTATTCCAAATATTTCATGGATTTTTGCTGCATTTATTAAATAATACAATCATTATTTATTCTATAACCTCTGGAAGCTAAAGGATAGCAAGGGTCTTGGCATAAAGGAGGCTTACAAAACTGGAGTGAGTTCAGACATAGCTTTTCCTGAATTTTCTTGTGCGGGAAAGGCCTTTGTTTTTGGAGGTTCAAGAAACTTAGATTGATGTTCAGCTTTGTGATTTTTCAATTCCTTTCTCTTTTACTCTCTCTGATCATCCCTCCACTCATCCCCCTTGCCCCCACAGCTCTTGTGCACTCAAACAGGCCTTGGAGCCCTTGCATGCAATGAAACCGGTTCTCTGCTGCAGTTGCAGCTGGGGAATCAGCTGAAACTCCTCCTTAAAATGGCTGAAACTAGGCTGAGCATCTTCCTGGCTTGAATAAACTTCAGATATCCCAGTGGCTTGTTCATTATGTTGGAACCCATCCCCTTGGATGGACAGTGGGCAACTAATAGGAGAGACTTGGTCACCAGATCTTGGAGATATTAATGGCCAAATTAAATGAGATTTCTCAGCCTGCCCACAGGATTGCAGCTCAGATAATTTAGATCTTTAATCTCTTGTTGTGTATTTTTCTATTTCTTTCTCTCTAGATCTCTCATATTGTGTTATTTTGGCATGATGTTTCTTTTCTGTCTCTGCTTTTGTCATTCTTTCACATTCATCCACAATCCATCCTTTGATCCTCCCTCTCATTCTTTCCCTCTCATTCATCCACTACCTCTATTATCTCAAATTGATCTCAAACCACATCCAAATGCCTCAAAATTTCTCAACATCTGCCTCACTTCCAACAACTCTCAAACTGAAAAACATCCAATCATCCTACCAATTCTTGCCTGATGAGATCTCTCTTCCTTCAGGCCAACCTGAAAAAACCAACTCAGACCTCCAACCTTCTTTTCTGAGTCCTCTGCCTCTGTTCCTGTATCCAATGGCCTCTATGTTCCATCTGCCTGGTCATCCTTCTCCATAAGTCCCTCTACGTAAACTGTTAGTCTTTCTTTTTTCTTTCTCTCATTTCCATCCTAATTGTGCTTGTCCTGACTTTTTCCATGAAGGTTGCGCGCAACAAGATTAGCCATTTTTACCCACCCCAATCCAAAGATGGAAGGGGGAGGGATAAGGACAAAAGATTTTGCAAGAAGATCAATTGAGGAGCAATGATGATGGGGGGTTGACAAGATTGCAGGTTTCCTTGCAGAAAGTGGAGAGAGCGCACAACCATAGTGAAGCTAGTTGAAGGATTGGCTTAGGAGCCATTTCTGTTTTATTTAGTGATGCACTGAGGATGAGAATCATCCTTGGGTCACATTGCAAGCCAAACCTGAGAGGGAAAACCATGGAAGGAGGCCATAAAAAAGGAAGGATTGTGAGAGGGGTTCAGAAATGGAGGCTGGATCCAATGAGGATGAATGGGGGATTGTTGGTGGAAATTTTTTCTTCATCAATCTCATTTGACTGAAATTGGCATTGTTTTTGTTTTGGGAGTGGGGATGATCATTGACTGCAGTTTACAAATATTCCAATGGACATGGGCACAGACAGGCTGGCCCGTTGGATGCAAAGATGGGTGGGTGGTGGTGAGGTTGATGATGATTTTGGCCATTGGCTGGAAAGATGAGGGGATATCAATAGGAAGGCAATGGTCGTGATGGAGATGATTGGTGGGAAGGAAGTCAACAATTTTTGATGAATGCTTGGCCAAAGATTTGGGCAGAGAAAGCCACAAGGAAGAATTGAAAAGAGGGTATGATGATTGGAGCTCCCTTGAGCACCATTCCTAGACCACTGGGAAAGGAAGAAGTTGGGAGAAGGAAAAGAGGAGGAGTCCCCATAGGAACACAGAAAATATTTTTTTTTCATTTTTAGATAATAGATGGATGAAAGAATATAAAGAAAATTAAAAATTTTCCCTTTACATGAGGTTTCCCAAATTGGTCACCACATCTCTCCCCAACTCGCAGACTGTCCCTAGTTTTTATCTTGATTTTAATGATATTAACAAAAGGAGGAATAAAAAAAATTGAAACTGAAGAATTGCCATTTGTTGATCTTGAGAGTGATTGAAGAATTGAAGAATATCTTGATCAATCCAAAATATTCCTAGAACCAGCAAATACAAAAAATAGAAGGATTCCCAGGTTCTCACGTATGTGGCATAAAGTAGAGTATCAAAAAAAAAACACAGCAAATGACCCTGGTGGTTCACCAGTGGGAGGACTTACTTCTGAGATAAGCTGCCTCCAAAAAAATGAAACTTCTTAAATTGATCAGCAGCAAAACTTGAGGAAGACTGAGTACCATCCAGCTCTTCCAAAACATAAGAACCACGTCTAACTTTACAAGCCACTCAATAAGGACCATTCCAGCAATTCAAGAAAAGCTTTCCTTGCTGGGTTTCCAAAGATTGATTTTAAGGTAAAACTAGATCACCAGGATTTAAGGGATCCCTAAATTTATTAAAGTCCTTTTCTTCCCAATAATGACCAGATTTTTCTTTTGATTCCATGATCTTCTGATAAGCTTCATCAAAAACATTTTCACTTGGCTCTAGCTGCTTGGATCAAGTAACTAATACATCAGTGGTTGAGGAAACCTCTTCCCATGAGAGTCCCAAAAACTATTCCATTTCCAGATCCAAAGGAAGAACTGCTCTTTGTCCAAAGATGATTTCATAAGTTGAGTAGCAAGTAGTCCGTTTGGTTGGGATTCAATCAGAGAAGACAACAAGAGGAAGTAATTTTCAAAAATTCTTGCCACTTTCACCAGGTATTTTAACAAGTGCAGCCTTCAAAGGAGCATGCCTCATTCCACCATTCCTTTTCCTGCAGGATCATGAAGATTAGTAACTCTATATATTCAAGGGAGAGATTGGATAATGTCAGCAAGTTTTCCACCAAATTTCAAGCCAGAATCAGTAGAGTAAGATCAAGCCAAGCCGTAAATGATTGTCCAAGTCTTGTAGAGAAAAGCTGCCACTGATTCAGAGATAAGATTTTTAAGAAATTTTGCTTCAACCCATCCATAAAAATTGTCTCTAGCCACTATGAGGTACTTAGCACCACCTGACTTAATATGAACCCCATCCATAACAATCCTTCCAAAGAAAGTGGACTCCCCAGTATGTTAACAAATTTGATCTGGATGCCTCAGATCACATTTTAGACATACTTCACAACTCTTTAACCATTGAGAGACCTATTTCTTCAGAGATGGTCACCAGAATTTTTTAGATAATTTTAGATAATTTTTGGTTTCCCCACAATGCCTAAGACCTTCATGGAGAATTTCATGGATAAAATCTTGTTTAGAAGTGATATTAAAGAAATAATAGCACAATGATTTCCTTTTTTCATGAGCCTAGAGCCTTGTACAAATAAATTAGATTACTTTCTTTTAATTAATTAAAATTATTTAGAAGAATTATCAGTAGGTTTTTGAAGGTTTAGAATAAACTGCTCTCATTTAAACCAGAACCCTTGTGGAAAGTTAGAAAAATCTTGGGTGGAGAAGGAGAAGACAGGATGGATTACTTCATTGAAATATACTCCCAAATCAGATTCTTTGTCTCCAAGAGGAGGTTGTAATAAACCATCAGGCATGGTGGAAGATTTCCAGGCCTATGAACAATATCAAAGGAGAAAATCTGAATAAAGGCCACCCAAAAAGTCATAGGAGCATTTGAGATTCTAGGATCATTGATCATTTCAATGATGGATCCAGCATCAACTTGTAAATCAAAATTTTGACCAAAGACAATGGTTTGGAGCTTCTTCACCATTTGAGCCACACCACAGAGTTCCAGTTTGGGCTGAGAATATATGGATTTTACATCTGAAAATGAAAAATATTAATAGATAGCAGGACGGTTCCAATGATTTTCATCTTCCTGGGTAATAAAAGCCCCAACAGATTGATAACTATAATCAGCAGCCAGCTTGATCTTGCCAGCTCCAGGTCCATAATAGATCATTTTAGAGCTATGTCTTTAACAAAAATAATTTTGAGAAAATGAAATGAGTGTTCACAATGTTGGGCAGAAATCCATTCAGTATCTTTCCTGGTTGGACAACGCAAGGGGTGCACAGATTTTGGATAAAGGGTGGATAAAAATTTGAACATAAGTCACAAAACCTAGAAAGCCTCTAACTTCAGTATGATTGGTTGGAGTGTGCCAAGAGATGACCTTCTTAACTTTTTCTGGTGCCATAATTGTTCCTTTCCTGCAGACCACATTACCAAAAATTTCCAGAACAAGTACACAAGCAGCCAATTTTGATCCATAGAAACGCCAGAATCCTCCATTCAAAACAGAATCCTTTCCAAAGTAGTAGCATCTTCCCAGATGAATCATCAAATAAGCTAATAGATCATTATCATAGTCAGGAAATGGACCTTTAATTCCACCCTAGTCAATAAAAATACCAGAAAGATCAGGGATTCTATCCTCAAGGATCCACATCATCTGAGGCTGATAGACTGCAACCAAATTAGCGGCACCTTGAGGCAATAAAGTAAGTTGGAATTGACAAAGAGCAGTATAAAAAGTAGTGAGAGGGCAAGAGATAGGATGTAAGGATTTTTTTTACTAACCACTCATAATGTCCCCTAGACCATATCAAGCTCTCCCAGAGAAAGATTAAATGAATTCTTCAGTGGCAGGAGGAATAGCAGAGTCTTTAATATTAACTTTTTTAAGAGGTTGAAGATAATTAGCTATTCTAAGTTTACCATTACTGTTGAGGAAACAGAAGACTATGCTGGATTAAATGGAGGTTGACTGTTTGTATAGACCAGTAAAAACTTGTTTGCAGACCAAATTGGTAAATTTGTCAACTTTAGCAGCAGTGATTGGGATCTTTTTATTTTGCACAGGATCATTTTCAACTACAGGGATGATACAGGGAAGAATATAGGATTCTTTCAAGAGACCTCTTTCCTTCACAGAAAGCAAGAGAGTTTTCCCTTAGATATAAGACATTCATCATCAAGTTTAAGTCATCAGGAAGAATCCATTTATCTGGACCAAAGTTGACCCCTTTCAGACTTTCTTCAGTCACTCAACCATTGGGCACAAAGGCACCAGTAAGAGATTCAGATAGACCACAGTAAGGATAATAAGATAAGGCAGGACACATGCAAGGAGGATCAAGGTTGAGAGGCATAGGCTGGTTGACTGGTTGGACCTATTTTGGAACTGGCCTATACTAAGTAGCAAAAAAGAAGCTCTTTTTACATCCAAGAATTTACCAGTTAGGCTTGACTTTGAAGACTGAGACCAAGTTCCAACATTTTCCACGTCCTCTTTTCTGAAATTTCCTGGAGAAATTCCTTTTCTGTCAAGGGAGATCCAGGAGATAACACTTTCCTCACATGTGTGGCACAAGTTAGGATTTTTAAAACAATGGTAGAAAATTTTCCTGGGAGTGCACAATTGAGAGGACTTACTTTTACCACAAATTGCCTCCACTGAAGCCCATATTCCTCCATAACAAAACAACCAAGAAAAGAATCAAGATAAAGATCTAGTTTTTACTCCTTGCAAAGATTCAAACCAGAACTTAGAGGAAATTGATCATACCTAAGAGTAAAAGGAAAACAAAACACAACAAATCCAGAGAGAGAAGAAATATTTTTTGAATTTTGTATTTTGGAATTTTTTTGATTTTTAACATTTTCCATATAAGAATAATTTGATTAGAAAAAAGAAAAATAAGCCTCAGGGATGAGATTTGATCCTTGAATTGAAGTTTGAGCCTGAGAAGAACTAAAACTATCAGTAGGATCTACAAGAATGAGAGGGATTGGAATTATCTTTCTGCTCCCCCTTCAAACACAATTCAGGAGGATTACCAGGGAAATCTATTTCCAACAACCAGAATCCAAAGAAAATAGAGGAACTTTGATCTTTCTACCATCAGCATCAGGGAGGAGGATTATCTCCTCAACTTGATCAAAAAACATCAGGGTACCTTCCAAATCCATTAAGAATGTTTGTGCCAAGATCATAGGACCTTCCGAATGACTTTTTGAAGAACAAAAAGTCCCAACAATATTTTGACCAATTTAAACTGGGAAATACTCAGAAATACCACCCAATTCACAAGATTGCTTTCCTATCACATAAACCGCAAAATTGAAGCTGACCCCAGGACTAATCTTGATTTTAAAGGACATGGAATCCAAAATTAACTTGAGCTTGGAACCATAATCCACAAGACAAGAAAGAGTTTTAGCTGAATCATCATGATAACAAGGAAGAAAACCAAGAGGCCTGGAGGAAATTTTTCAATTTGAGGAGGGACTTATTCCACAAAATTCATCCATCAAAGTGACAGAGGAGACCTTTAATTTTAAAGTAAAAATATCCACATGTCAAAAAGAGACCCATTTTTTCATTCCCTTAGCAACAGATGGAGAGATCTAAAATAGTTAAGCCAAAGATAAATAAGGGATTTTGAGATAGGAAATTTTCTTCAATACCCCTTCCACAGCTTGAGGTGATCCTTTGCAATTCCCCTCTGAAACCAAAATTTGGGCCGGGTTCAGGGAGAAAGTTTAGGTGAAGCAGCAACAGGATCAGAAGGTTGAGGTTATTTAAATGAAGGCAGAGGATGAGAGTTATCTTGAAAAATTTTCATGAGTGGTTCCTTTTCCAACTCCATGTGTTCTACATCAGAGGAAGGAGTCTCAGGTGAAGATTGAAGTTTAACTGGTTTTGGAAGAATTGAAGTAGGCAAGGAAGGACCTTTATGAGGTTTTGGCTCCTCATGTCTTTTCCTAGCTGGATCAGATTGATAAGCCCCAGCAAGACTGGAGGAGGAAATGGCTGGAGGATACCAACGTTGGAGGGTACCAAAAGAGAATTGAGAATCAAAAGAAGCCAAAGATGCCTTCATAGGAGGCGGTGGCTAATAAGAAGCCGCCACATGATGGATAGGGAAAGATGAATCAAAAGGGATCAGAGAACCATTAGGAAGAAAGAAATTTTTCCCGGTGGTGATCATTGGTCCAGATTTGACTGATTCATCCCTAATCATTTCCTTTGCTGCCAGCAAAAAAGATAGGAAAAATCACACTCAAACTTCATCCACAATATCAATGTGATTATTTTGAATAAGATAATTTTAAATTGGATCCCATGACTTTCTAAAAGGCTGATAGTCAGAGGCTGAAGAAACACAACCATTTTACATCCACTGAGATACAAGAGAATCCAATTCCTTCAAATTAAATCAAGCTACATCTTTTTTCCCCCAATATGCCCACATTGTTCCCTTAGAAGAGCCCAGTTGTCAGCCTCCTGGATTCCAATACCCTTGCTATCCTTTAGCTACCAGAGGTCATAGAATAAATAGTAAATATATTACTCAATAACTCCAGCAAAAATCAGTGAAATATTTGGATAAAGCTTATTGAAAGGTTGATTTGTTTGATTATGATTTAATATTAAAAATGAATATTAATAAATTGATTATTAAATAAATTGAAAGATGGGCCACAATCATATTTGTGATATTTAACAACTCTCTTCAGGGAATTCACTTTGAAAACAAGTATACCTGGTTACTTTAGAACCTTTAATTTATATTCTTAAAGGATATATTGCTCAAATATGATATATATATATAATATATGGTGGAGTGGCAGGGACTTGTAAAAAATCTTTCACAAAAGAAAAAGGATAATAAGACTCACTGGTAAATTATTTAATTTTTTTGGTACATGTTTGGGGCTTGCAATGATGGTTAAACCTGTTACCGGGGTTGAAAAGGTTGTTCAGCATTTAAATTGATAAGAAGAGTTGGGGACGGATATTATTAATCAGAAAAAATCCATGAATCCCTTACTTATCTCTTATAAGTATTTGATTACCTCGGCAGGGTGTATGGATTTATATATAACTGGGTCTCTGGGTATCAATATCCTCAAGAGAGCTCCTTATTCATAGCTTTTTGAGTCCCAATATTGTCCTTCTGATGGATACAGGGGCTGAAAGGGGCCAATTCTAAGGCTAGCAGGGTAACCAGTGGTAGCCTGTCACATGTTCTTGGTGCTGTATCACGGGTAACATCTAATTCCGCAGGGTGTGGGAACCATTCTATCTTTTAATTGATATTTGGATGTGTGAATAACGCTAGTCTATCCATATTATATATTTTTTAATTTATTATCTTTAGTAAATAGTCCCAAGATGTTAATAATTCTTTTAATAGAAATTCACACGGGTAATTTGATGTTGATGAGATTTCAGATTTGAAGTAGAGGACTAGAACCAACAGACTCAGGATCAAATTTAGAAACAAGGCAGAGGCTTGAGGCAATGAGAAGGAAGGAAGACAAGAGGAGAAAAATACCAACAACTAGTGGAAATAGAATGAATAAGTGAAGTTAGACAGGCAGAGCAAGATGAGGAGTTTCAGGACTGAGAGTAGGTAGCAGAAGTAATCCTGTGTCAGGTTACTCCAGGCAATGAGATCAAGAACAGCAAAGAACAGCAATTTGTCTTACCAGGAAAGAATCTAGATAGTGATAAGATAGACCTGTATTTCCTGATGACTAAAAACCATCTTAAGCTGTGAAAGAAATAAGGGAACATGAGAAAAGCAGGATCTAGACAGAAAGTAATTTGAGAAGAGAGAAGGAGATGAGAAGAGGTCCTACAGCTTGGGCCTGATGAAAGTTGTGATAGGAGGCGTTGTCAGAATAGAAAATGAGACGGACAATAGAGATTGGATAAAGAGAACACAGGAAATGATCTTGAAGAGATGGACAGAAAGAACAAGACAGAAAGATTAGGGATGATTTTGCCAAGAGACTTTGGAGGGTCTGAGTCTTACCAGTCAGGTACTTGTAAGAGGGGCGGTAGCTGAGGTGGGAATGAATTGGCTGTTGGGTTGGTGGATATTGAGGAGAAGATTGGTTGGGAAGATAAACAAGAGAAGAAAAAAGAAAGGAGAAGAGATAAGAGAAGTGAGATTGAAGAGGAGAGACTGAAGAGGTTAAAGCGCATCATTATCCAGGAGGAGGAAAGGAGACAAGGAAAGGAAAGGAAACATATCCGAGGGCACCCGGTCCGGGTAAAGGGGGATGCGCGCAGAAATCAAGAGCAGGCAGAGAATGAGAGACAGAGATTGGGGGAATCTTAACATCCCTGGTGACTGGTAAGAGGAGGAAAGAATAGCCTACCGCTAGGTTTGAAGGAACACTTTTTGCTGAAGAAGTTTGACGGAGAGGAGAGAGGATTCTTTTGTGAGGGAGTCGGCGATCATGGAGTTGGTCGGAACAAGAATCAGATCAAACTTAGAGAGGGTGAACTCTTTGCATAAGCCTTTTGTTTTAATATCTATGTTTCGTGACTTAGAGTGAGACCCAAATTTCTTTATTTTATCTTCCAGCCCCTTATTGTCAATATATATTGTCGGTTTGTATTCCGGAGAGAGGTAGATTTCTCCAATAAGATGAGTGACCCATTTGATTTCAAGATAGCAGTCCAGTCAAGCGTTGAGTTCAGACTTGGTTGAGGAGTAAGTGAATTTTCTCTGTCTTGATGAATTCCAGACTATTGGGCTACCGTAGTGACAAATGATATAACCTGTTTGTGACTTACAGGATGTGGGGTCATTGCCCCAAGTAGCATTGCTGTATCCAGAGAGAATTTCCTGTGAGGGGTTGAATTTGAGGGTGAACTTGAAGTCCCTAGTGGTCTTCAAGTACTTATGGACTTTGCGTACTTCTCTCCAATGAGTTAGTCCAGGCTTTGTGTTGAATCTCCCCAGGCTTGAGACGGAAAAAGAAATATCTGGTTGAGTGTACTGAGACAGGTGTTTTATTAGGCCAATTGCAGATCAATAACTTATATTGAGTTGAGAAAACTCAGGGTGATCTTCATCTGACGCGGCTTGAGGTGGAAGTTCTGAGTTAGAGGTGTGTTTGTATCTTTGCAATCAGATAGACCAAGTTCTTCTAATCCTTGATCAACATGGTTTGGTTGGCTAAGAAGAATCTTATCTCCATCGATTTCCATTAGCATACAGAGTATTGTGTTGAGAGAATGGCAGGAGGAGTTTGTAAAATTCTTTAGGAAGTTGTTGGCAAAGTTTTGTGATTTTCCAACTAGGATGAGGTCTTCCACGTGAAAATATATGACTTCCATTGATCCTGGGTTGGAGTATAGGCATTGGTTGCTAGTGAATTTGCGGAATCCTTGAGATTTGATCCAGGTGGTAAGGGTTTCGTACCAGTTCTTAGGGGACTGGCGGAGGCCATAGAGAGATTTCTTAAGTTTGAGATAGGGAGATTTTCTTAGCAATCCTTCAGGCTTTTGAATTATGACTGTTTCGCTCAGAGGTGAGTGAAGGAAAGCCCCTTTTACGTTGAATTGAGTGAAATCCAGCTTATTTTTGAGGCCGTAGAGTAGTGTGAGGCGGAGGGACCCTATTTTTCCAGTTGGGGCCCAGGTTTCATCAAAATCTATCCCTTGAATCTGGTCAAATCCTTGCACGCATAGTTGGGCCTTATATTTCATGGGCTCCCCATGACAGTTCTCTTTCACTTTGAATACCCAGGTTGTGTTCAAGACATTGTTTTGTGTGTCGTAGTATTCTTCCCAAACATTTTGAGATTCAATGGAGCTCAACTCATCTTCTGAAGCTTTCTTCCATTTGGGCCATTTGGGGCATTTTTGAGCGGCTTTGTAGGATGGAGGCTCATAGTAATGGTGAAAACCATATCGCTGTGGCTTTCTGATTTCACTTTGTGGTCTTAGATTTGATCTTTGAGAGTTAGATTCTGGAACTGGATGAGGTAAAGAGTTGGGAGAATCGGGAGGAGAAGATTTGGGAGAGTGCTCCATGGAGCTGGGATCTTCAGTATCAGATTCAGACTCCAGACATTCAAGAGCTGGTTCCTGGATTGCATACTGCTTGTCATTTGTGGAGAAGTCTGTTTCATAGGTGCCCAGAGTGGGTTGTGAAAATAATTAAATACCGGAGGATTCCAGAAGGGGGAATTTAGTTGATTGGAACTTAAGGAATCTCATGTGTTTGATTTTGACAGCAGCACCAAGTGAGCTGAGGATGAGATACAAGTGGAAAGTTGGGTTGAATCCAATCAAAATACCATCAAGTCCTTTTGCATCAAATTTTTGACCTTTTTGAGTGCGGTTGGAAAGATATACAACAGAGGCACCTACAGGTTTCAAGTAATTAGTGGGGAGACTCTTACCAAACATGAGTTCCCAGGGAAATAGGTGATTACCTTCTTGGGGAATCTGATTGAGCATGAAGCAGCAGCTTTGCGTCACTATATGCCAGTACTTTTTAGGTAGTCAAGTGGATGAGAACGTGACGGGAGCTGATTTGATGATTGTTTGGTTGGCCCTCTCAGCTTAACCGTTGTGTTGGGGATGGTAGGGTTCCAAGGTTTGTAGTTTGATGTGGTTGGTCTTAGCAAATTCTTTGAGAGTGGAGTTAAAAAACTTGGTACCTTTATTCAAGAATATTTTGGACGGGTAGTAGTTCAGTCTTTTGTATTCAGCCTTGAGGATTTTTATGATTGTTTGAGTAGTTTCATCTTTAGAGGTAAGAGGAAAAGCTGCTAAGTAGCCCAAGTGATTATCTAAGAGGGTGAGGGGCAGGCTTTAGATTGAGGTGAGATTGGACCAACAAGGTCAAGATGGATTCGGTCCAGAGGTTTATTAGAGGGAGTAGAGCCACAGGAGAAAGGAGAGTGAGTGATATTACTCTTCAGGCAGCCGTTGCATTGGAATCTTAGGAGTTCTTCATTGGAGAATAGATCCTTGATGATTGGCTTGAGAGTTGAGACGGAGGCATGCCCATACATCTTATGAATATCAAGTAATGAAGGGTGATTGGAGGAGAATTGTTCTGAGGGAATAGTTGAGAGATTTACAGACTGATTTTGTCCAATTGATTGTGTTTTTTTGATGACAAATAGATTGTTGCAAATTAAGCCTTGAAGCACTGGTTGACCTCCGCGAGTGATAGAGAATCTATCACAAATTTGATTGAGGCAGCGCCTTTCCAAGCATGAAGACCAAGACTGACAAGATTAAAGACAATGTTGGGTACATAGACACAGTCCTCAAGAGTAATTTTTGAATGTTTCCACTCTAATTTGACCATTACAGTACCATTTATTTTTAGGTTTGCCTCCATTTTGCCTGTTTTTATCTCCTCGGATTCTTCCTGTAAGTTGATGGATGTAAAATATTTGAGGTCATTGAATAAATGAACATTTGCTCCTGATCCCGAAGGAGGTTGGGATTGTTGTCTGGGTTGTTCCAGAGAGTGAGTAAGGCATGGTAATTTATATTAGGAGTCCTCTTTGTCTTATTTCTCCATTTGTTCTGTTGTTTGATCCACCACTCCGGAGCAATTTGTGGATGGAGGTGAAAACAGGACAATTCAGAGTGAGGTGCATTGGGGTCCTGATAGCCTTCCTGACATCTCATCTTTGATTTCTTTTCTTCCTTATGGATCTTTGACTTGGTTGATACAAGGGAGATGTCCGTTGCTGATTTGATTGGATTTGATTGAGCCTTCCTCTTGTTGTTATATTGAGTGAGATGATTAAATACTACATCCACTGTCAGGTTTTTTTTGATGTGCATGATTTGTTGTTTGAGATTTTCAAGGATGGGTGGAAATTTGAAAAGGAGATGATAGGCAAGTATATCATTGGGTAATTCAATTCCTACGTCTGTCATCCTTGTGATTGAATTTCTCATTTTGGTGATGAATCCCTTGATTTCATTCTTGTGAAAAGTTGAGTGTAGAAAATGGTTGAACACCCTCTCCCTGTTCGCTGTCTCAGAAGATGCAAACCTTTGCCTTATTTTGGCCCATAGGAGTTTTGATGAGGAAAGTTGGAGGAATTGACCATGTTTGCATGTGTTGTACTGTTGAGTTTTGATAACATTATAGCTCAAATTTATTGTTCCTGTTTGGAGAATAGAGGTCCGGAATTTGGAGTTATGGCTTCCTTGATGTCCTTCAGATCAAACAGAATTAACATTTTGTCTCGCAATATTGAGTAGTTCTCTTTTTTCAATGGAGGGATTGCATCAAACAAAGATTTCAACGCCACCTGATGGAAGTAGTTGGCCGCTCCAACTGTTTTGGTCATAGTTGATTTGGTTAGATTTGATTGGTAGAGCCTTCGGCTTTTAACCATGATAAGATAGACCTGTATTTCTTGATTACTCAAAAACAGCTTAAGCTGTGAAAGAAATAAGGGAACATGAGAAACGCAGGATCTATACAGAAAGTAATTTGAGAAGAGAGAAGGAGACAAGAAGAGGTCCTACAGCTTGGGCCTGATGAAAGTTGAGATAGGCGGCGTTGTCAGAATAGAAAATGAGACGGACAATAGAGATTGGATAAAGAGGACACAGGGAATGATCTTGAAGAGATGGAAAGAAAGAACAAGACGGATAGATTAGAGATGATTGTGCCGAGTAACTTTGGAGGGTCTGAGTGTTACTAGTCAGGGACTCGTAAGCGGGGCGGTAGCTGAGATGGGAATGAATCGGCTGTTGGGTTGGTGGATATTGAGGAGAAGATTTGTTTGGAAGATAAAAAAGAGAAGAAAAAAGAAAGGAGAAGGGATAAGAGAGGTGAGATTGAAGAGGAGAGACTGAAGAGGTTGAAGCGCATCATTATCCAGGAGAAGGAAAGGAGAGAAGGAAAGGAAAGGAAACATATTTGGGGGCACCTATATGACTAAGAATATTGATTGCACTAGAAACCAGAAAATAAGGCTACAATGATCTTGACATCGGTGGACATGAGGACTATAGGAGCATTGAGATTATAGGATGAGATGAGACTGAGAAGGGAAGAGCATTGATAAGTCAAGGTTGCAATCAATGACTGAAAAGAAAGAAAGTTAGGTTGAGATCTCACCCGGCACATGGATCATGAATGAGGGATAAGAGAACATGGTGATGAGGGGAAGAAGAGAGTTGAAGAAAGAAAGAGACACAAGAGAGCACCAGTGGTTGAGGTGAGAAAGATTAAGAGGAGGGAGGATACTCCAGAGGTGAGCGTTGAGGTAGTTGACTGAGAGGTGTGGTTGATGGATGAAGGTTGAGGTTATATTGATAGTGGTTGAGGTTATGAGATTAGAGGTTCATCAAATCTTGCTTTGAGAGTGAGACTCAGGAGAAAAAGACTACTCGTGAGATGTAGTTGTACTCTTCAATTAGAGTTTCTGCATCCTCATAGATTTGATATCTGAGCGGACTCCATAATTACTCCATCTGCGCGGACTTCACAACTACTCCACCATTAAATGCTTAACACTCCTCAATTCACGGTGAGATGAAAGATATAAAAGAACTATGCAAGGAATATCTAGTAAAATTATGGAAAGAAAAAGAAACGGGATAATAAGGCAATACTTTGTGCTGAAGCAGCCTTGGTTAATGAGTCTGCAATCATTGTTGAGGATTTCAAAAGCATCAATTTGATATTTTTAGCCTTGAGCTCATCTCTCATTCCTTTTGTTTTTAGATCTAAGTGTCTAGTCTTTGATTCAACCCGAATTTCCTGATTTTGTCATCTAAACCGCTGTTGTATATATTCATTTAGATGGTTTTGATGGATTGCATAAAGATGTTCAGTAGGAGAGCTTTGATCCAGGTGGCTTCGTGGTATGAATCAACTAGAGCATTGAGCTCCACGTTGGTGGATGACCAGGTTATATTTTGGTGCTTGCAACTTTTCCATGAGACAAGGCTACCAAATACCATGCATAGATATCCCGTTTGAGATTTGAATGTATTCGGATCATCTTCCCACAATGCATCTGAGTATACTTGCAAGGGATCAGATTCAGGTTGACAGGTGAGCTGTAGACATTGATTTCTGGTTTTCTTCAAATACTTCCACATTTTCTTCAACTCTTTCCAATGAGTAAGTCCTGGTTTAGTGTTGAACCTTGCAAGAATTAATCCCAAAAAGCTGATATCTGTTCGGGTGCAACAGGCAATGTGATTTAGCATCCCAATTGCCAAATGGTAGTTTATGTTGAGCTCCTAAATGCTTCATGTTCTTTGTCCATCGCAGGTTTGAGCTGTAGATTCTTTGTGAGGGGTGTGATTGTATCTCCACAGTTGCATAGCCCCAATTCCTCTAGACTGTGTTGAATGTGATTGGGTTGGCTTAGTAGTATTTGATCCTGTTCCACTTGTATTCTCATCCCCAGTAGTGTATCTGGATTTCTGCTTTCAGACCCATCAAATTTGCTGAGGAATTTTTGTTCAAATTCCTGTCCATCTCCGACCAGGATCAAATCATCCACATGAAAGAAGAGTCTTGATTGTCTGTCTTTAGATAAATATAAGCATGGATCACATGCTGATTCCAGGAATCCAATTTCTTTGAACCATGATGTAAGAGTTTTGTACCAATTTTTAGGAGCTTGTTTCAAGCCGTACATTGATTTCTTGATCTTGAGGAATCAAGATTTTCGATTTGAACCCTTTGGATTCCAAATAATTACCTCCTCGTCTATTTTTGAGTGCAAGAATGGGCTATCAACATCAAATTGTCAAAATTTTTGCTTTGACTTTAGTGCATATACAAGTAGCATTCAAAGAGATGATGGTTTTCCTGTTTGGCCAAAGGTCTTGAAATAGTCTAATCCTTCTATTTTGTTGAATCCTTGAACACACAGCCTGGCCTTGTACTTGATAGGGTTGCCATGGCAGTTTTCTTTGAGTTTATAAGTCCAGACTGTCTGTAGGGGATTTGTTGGGTCAGGTCCATCATAGTCTTCCCAGACTTTGAATGATTCTATCAATCCTAGTTCTGTATCCATGGCTTTGATCCAACTTTCTCCTTCCTTGCATGTTTTAGCTTCCTCATAGCTTTTTGGTTTATAATAGTGGAAAAATCTGTATCTTTGTGGAGGTTGTAATGAAAAGCATTCCCTGAGGGTTGTAGGAGGTTGAGTCGGTTGTGCTGTTTCCGTTCAAGGGTTTGGATGGTTTGATCTGTCTGATCTATGGCTTGTAGATGAGGGATTTGGCTGGATTCAGGGATTGATGTCCTCCGACAGAGCCAATTCCGAGTTCGAATTATCCTCTGATTCTGTAGAGGAGGATTCTTCCACCGAATCTCTGTATTCTGTGTACGCAGGGTTGTTGGTGATGGGAACGGGATTTTGAGGTTGATTGCCGTGCAAGTCCTTGTCTTCCTCTTCACCGTTGTTGTTGAATACTTTGTCCTCTGAGAGAAAAAGATTTGACTGTTGAGGGTTTGCCATCTTGAGGAACTTGACGTGCTTGGCGTGGAGGATGGAATTGAATTTGGTCATAACACAATAAGAACAAAGAGTGGGATTGAAGCCTACAAGGGTTCCTTCTTCTCCTTTTTCCTTAAACTTTTGACCTTTCTCCCGCCTCCACACAAGAAAGATGCACGGATTCCCAATTGGTTTCAGGAATCTCAAGGGTAGTTTGGACCCATGAATTCTTGCCCACGGTGATTTGTCATGTCCATCCCTACAGATCTGATTTAGCATAAGAGAGCTTGCCTTGATCACCTCGTGCCATAGGTTTGCGGGTAGTTGAGCGTCCTTGAGCATAGTTCTAGTCAATTCTATTATGGTCCTGTTGGCTCATTCCGCTTTTCCGTTATGTTCTGGGTGATAGGGTTCTGATATGATTTGACGTATGTGTCTGTTTTCATAGAACATCTTGAGTTTTTGGTTGACAAATTCTGAACCTCTGTCTGAACATACTTCCGTCGGATAATATCCTCTTTTCCTATATTCTTTTTCTATCAAATCTACTAGGATATCTGGCATCTTGTCCTTCAATCCCATTGGAAAGGCTCCAATATATCAGGAAGCGTTGTCAAGCAGAGTTAGGATGTATCGGTGCCCATCCTTTGATTGCGGCTTGAGGGGTCCCATGAGATCTAGGTGGATTCTTTAAAAAACTTTTCTCACTGGTTTCAAAGTTTCCTTGAAGGAGGTTTTTGTGATTTTGCTTTTGATGCAGTGTATACATTCAAATTTCTTCTTGATCTCCGCTGGGATATGCTTGGTGATTCTCTCAAGCCTAGTGATTGAAGCGTTTCCATGGTTCCAATGAATATCCATTAGTTCATCCTCTAGTGTGTAGGTCAGGTTTGCTAATTTCGCTTAGGTCAATTGAACTTGGGTGTTTCTAGCGCGTATAGATTACCAACTATTTTTCCACCAAACAGTCTTTGATCTTCCCTTGTGACATAAAACTTATCCTTCTCTCCCTTTAGTGTGCATCCAGCTTGGTTGAGGACACCGGCACTCAGTAGATTTATAGTTAGACTTGGTACGTAGTATACGTTTGACAGTTCCAGCGTGAAGTTGTTCCAGTTGAAGACAGCTGTGCCTTTCCCTTTGATTTCTAGCTCAGCTCCTTTCTTTCCGGTTTTGATATTGTCTTCTACGCAGGGAGACATGTCTTTGAAGTATTGGCTATTGTCAACCATGTGCAGGGATGCTCCGCTTTCAAGTATGAATTTAGATTTTGGATCTCCATATTTGATCTACATTGTGAGTAGTGCAAGATAGTGTGCCAAGGCGGTCTTCTTATTCTTCTGTGCTTTCCATTTTGTTTGATCCTCTCTCCACCACTCTGGGGCCAGTTCGGAGTGTAAATTCCAGCATTTGTTGGCTTTGTGCACCTTATCCTGTTTAGGGTTATGCCACCCTCCAGTGCATCTTTGTCTCTCGCAATTAGTAGAGGTTCCAGTTGAAGATTTAGTGTTTGTCAGCGCAATCTTGGATTGATTGGTTGTATTTTCTCGTGGGCCTTGGGCTTTTGATTCATTGTTCAATTGCTTTAGGTGGTTGAGGAAATATTTGACCAAGATTTCCTTGTCTGTGTGCATGATTTGTCTCTTGAAGTCCTTCATATTATTGGGAAATTTGAAAAGAATAAGATAGGCAAGGATGTTGTTTAGCAGAGTGATTTCTACATCTAGCATTTTCTTTAGACAAACCTTGACCCTAATTATGAATTCTTCATTTTCATCCAGTTTAAATCTTATGTAAACAAAGTTGTTAAATATCCTTGCCCTATTTGATGCTTGAGATGACACATATTTTTCTATAATTTCCTTCCATAGTAGTTTGGCAGGATTTTTATTGGATGGCATTACAATGTTGTTGTGCATTGATGGTTCCGATTTTGAGATGATATGGAGTTTGATCTCATCATTCACGTCACCTTCTAGAGTTGAGACTTCATTTTTTAGTGTCTTTGCACATCCTTGTACATCCAGTATAGCATCCATTTTATCTTTCCAGACGCCGTAATTATCCTTGCTTAGCCTTGGAATTGTATCCAGAGCGGTTTTCAGCATGGCTTGACGGAATCCTTCTGAGGCCGCCATTTTCCAGTTCCTTTTGCAGAGTTGAGAGAGCCTTTCTGTTGTGTATTCCCCAGGTTACTTCCACCTATCTTTTCCTACCACGCCTCCGCGCAGAGTTCCTTATTATCTATCAGTATTTCTGACCGCGCCTCTGGGCGCGGATGCGCACTGAACCCACGACGGGGACCCTGATGTGACTTTCTCGTACATACTTGGACCAACGGCTGCAGTCGCGACCCTCTTCAATTCTCTTTTCCTCTTCTTCTATCTCGCCTTTCTAAATATCTCCCGCCTACCTTTCTCATCTATTCCTATTCTCATTCCTCTCCCTCTCCTTCAATCTCCTCGAATGCCATCCTCCCTCCATCAAGTAAATGCCCAAACCAAATTCACCAATCTCTGACTGGTAAGATGACGACTTCTACAAAAAAATCTATAGAAGCCAATCTGACTCTACAATCCAAATAGTTCCTCTCCAGCGCCTCGAATTTATTTTTTTCTATTTCTTCTTTCCTTCTCAATTGTCTCACCGTCTACAGATCTCCTCTAAACTCGAAGCTGTCACCCTGAACAACATTCTTTGATCTACGCTGTAGGGCTCTTTATTCCTTCTCCCCGCTTTCTATCTCTCTTAAGATTCTGTCTGATATATTTCTTTATGTCTATTCCTTATCTCTCAGCCCAAGCTGGTTATAGTTCTCACAAAATATATCTTCATCTTATTACGTTCAAAAGCCGAAGGACCCTCCTACAAATCAAATCAATCAAATCATGAACGAACCAGCCGGAGCAAACGACTACTTCCATCAAGTTGCCCTCAAGGCATCAGTCGACGCCATACCTCATTTGAATGAAGACAATTATTCAATTTGGCGAGACAAGATGTTAATGTTGTTCGACCTCAAATATATCAAGGATGCTATCACTTGAAATTCTGGCCCTCTGTCGTCAAAACAAGATCGGGAAATCAGGGCGATATTACTATCCAAGCTCAACAGTACCACCCATGCAAATGTTGTCAATTCCACAAACATTTCCTCCTCTAAACTCCTATGGGCTGAAATCACAAGAATATTTGCTTCCTCAGAGACAGCTAACCGAGCAAGAGTCTTCAATCACTTCCTCCACTCTGTCTTCCGCGAAAATTCTATTGAAAGATTCATCACCGAAATGAGAAAAGCCATCACGAGAATGATGGATGTCGGGATTGAGCTACCTAAAAATATCTTGGCGTACTTGTTACTATTCAAATTCCCACCTACATTGGAAAACCTCAAACAACAAATTATGCACATAGAGAAGAATCTGAACATGGACGTTGTTTTCAATCACCTCATCCAATACCACAACAAGAGAAAGGCACCGTCCAATCCAAATAAATCATCTACCAATGTCTCATTAGTCTAGACTAAGACAAGGAGCTACAAGGACGAGAAGAAAGCTAAGATGAGATGCCGTGAAGGATATCACAATCCCAACTCTCCTCACGCGGAGAGTTCATGCTTCCATCTACATCCCAAAATCGCACCTGAGTGGTGGATCAAACAACAAAACAAGTGGAAAAACAAGAGCAAGAAGAATCCAACGATCAACTACCACGCCTTGCTGACTCTATGGATCAATTCGGATAATAACCCCAATCTGCTCTTAGACTCTGGAGCTAACGTACATATTTTTAATGATCTGAAGTTCTTCTCCTCCATAGAGCCACAAGAGGAGCCTGAGGAAATTAAGACTGGAAAACTAGAAGCGAATCTCAAAATACAAGGGATCGGATCGGTCAAACTTGAATGGAATGATTCCGTGATCACACTCAAAGATTGCGCCTACGTACCCGACATAGTTGTCAACCTGATCAGCCCTGGACTCCTCGCGAAGAAGGGATGTAATCTCACTCAAACCCAAAATACATTCAAGGTGACAAGAGAGGATCAAATTGTACTGAAGGGATCAATAAGAGATAATCTCTTTGTCATTGAAAAACCACGCTTGACTGGCCAAAATAATGCAGTGAACTTCGCCAATCAAACCTCCCAACCATACACTCTATCCAAATTGCACAAGATTTACGGTCACGCGTCTGTCTCCAATCTCAAACATCTCCTAAAAGACCGCTTCTCAAATGACGAACTCCAGGCCTTTCAATGTGATAACTGCATCAAGAGCAAAATCACTAGATCTCCCTTTTCAAACACCTCCACTCCCGCTAGTAAGCCCTTAGAACAAATCCATCTTGATTTAGTTGGTCCGATCACTCCTCAGTCGAAGGCTGGCCATCATTACTTGCTCAATCTGGTTGACAACTACACTGGCTACCTTGCATCTTTTCCTCTAGCTTCCAAAGACCAAACATCTGAAACAATCATCAATCTTCTAGAAACAGAATATAAGCGTTTGAATTACTACCCCACCAAGATGTACTCAGACAAAGGAATGGAATTCTGCAATTCTACGTTAAAAGACTTTGCAAAAAGGAAATTTATCAAACTCCGCACTTCCAAACCGTATCATCCACAACACAACGGACGAGTTGAAAGAGCCAATAGGACAATCATCGAATCCACCCGATCCACTTTCTCCTCATCCCGACTTGCTAAGAACTATTGGCATGTAGTGACACGCAGCTGCTGTTTCATGTTAAATCAAATCCCTCGAGAAGGTAACCAATCGTCTCCCTGGGAACTCATGTTTGGTAAGACTCTCCCAGCTAATTACTTACAACCCGTAGGTTCCTCTGTGATCTACCTAGCCAACCGTCTTCAGAAAGGAAGAAAATTCGACGAAAAGGGTCTAGAAGGAGTCCTCATTGGATTCAACCCCATCTTCCATTCCTACCTGGTCCTAACCTTGCTTGGAACCGTCGTGGAAACCAAGCACCTCAAATTCCTCGAGAATCAGCTCAACAACTTTCCTTTTTACAAGCCACAAGGCTCTGACATCTTCTCTCAACCTGATTCGAATGCCTACAAAACCAACTTCTCAACCAATGAAAAACAATACCTCATTAGAGAGTCCACCCCTGAACGCTCTGACTCGGACTCAGATTGAGAAGACATTCTCCCATCTTCTCCGGAATCTCCACCTCCTCCTCCACTTCCGGAACTCAAACTACCTCGTCATTGACCCAACCTTTGCCCGCGACACAAACTCCAAAAACCTCAAAGATACGGCTTCCACCACTACTACAAACCTCCATCTTATAAGGCCGCCAGGAAATGTTCCGAGTGGCCTAGGTGGAAAACAGCCTCCAAAGAAGAACTCAAATTAATTGAAATACAAGAATTTCGGGAAGAATCTTACGGGGAACCAGAAAACATACTAAACACGACTTGGGTATTCAAAGTTAAAGAAAACTTTCACGGAGAACCCGTCAAATATAAAGCGCGTCTGTGCGTGCAAGGATTCAATCAGGTTCAAGGCGTAGATTTTGAAGAGACTTGGGCTCCGACGGGGAAACTCGGATCCCTTTGTCTTGCTTTGATCTACGGCTTGAAAAATCAAATGACTTTTACTCAATTCAATGTAAAGGGAGCTTTTCTTCACGCTCCCTTGAGCGAAAAAGTAATAATCAGAACTCCAGAAGGATTGAATCGAAAATCTCCTTATCTCAAGTTCAAAAAATCGCTCTATGGGCTACATCAGTCGCCTAAAAATTGGTACGACACACTTACCGCTTGGATCAAATCCCAAGGATTCTGTGAATCCGTCAGCAACCCCTGTTTATATCTCAACTCAAAATCAGGGGAAGTCCTCTACTTCCACGTTGACAATCTAATTCTGGTAGGAAAGTCCGACTCATTTGCGGTCAATTTCTTAGAACGATTCTCCAATTCTTCCTGTCATTCACCAAATACAATCCTTGGGATGCTAATGCAATTGGACGGAGACAGTATATTCCTGAGCCAACCAAAACATATTGAGAGGGGCCTTGAAGAACTGGGTCTCACTGACTGCAAGAACATGAATACACCTCTCACTCAAAACTTTCATCTCAAACCGGCTTCAGATGAAGATCACGCGCAGTTCTGTCAACTGAATATCAACTACCGATCTGCAATTGGATTGCTGAATCATTTGTCACAATATACTCGGCCGGACATTTCCTTTGCTGTCTCCAGTCTTGCAAGATTCAATGCGAAGCCGGGCCTCAGTAACTGGAAGGAAGTACAGGAAGTATGGAAGTACCTCAAGACCACGAAGGATTTCAAATTGACTCTTAAGTATGACTCGACTAAGGAATCTATCTCAAGCTATAGTGACGCAACGTGGGGAGACAACCCCATTTCTTGCAAGTCCCAAACTGGATACATAGTCTTACACTACGGTAGCCCGGTCCTTTGGAACTCCTCAAGACAACAAAACATGACATATTCCTCCACTGAGTCTGAACTCAATGCCTTGCTTGATTGCTACCTCGAAGTGAAGTGGATCACCCATCTAGTTGAAGAAATGCATGGCTCTACTTCCAACAAACCAACAATGCACATAGATAATAAAGGTTTAGATGATAAAATAAAGAAATTCGGGTCACACTCCAAGTCGCGACACATCAACATTAAAACTAAAGGCCTGCGGGAATATTTTTCTCTTGCCAATTTAAATTTAAATCTTGTTCCCACCGCTGAAATGATAGCAGATCCTCTGACTAAAGCCACCTCCGTAGGGGCCCTTCATCTCCTTCAACAAATCATATTCCCCGATCAACCCAGTCAAGCCTAAGTCGATTCCATCTTACCAGTCACAAGGGGTGTTGAGTATTCCCCAGGTGACTTCAACCTATCTTTTCCTACCATGCCTCCGCGCAGAGTTCCTTATTATCTATCAGTATTTCTGACCGCGCCTCTGGGCGCGGATGCGCACTGAACCCACAACGGGGACCCCAATGTGACTTTCTTGTACATACTTGGACCGACAGCTGCAGTCGCGACCCTCTTCAATTCTCTTTTCCTCTTCTTCTATCTTGCCTTTCTAAATATCTCCCGCCTACCTTTCTCATCTATTCCTATTCTCATTCCTCTCCCTCTCCTTCAATCTCCTCAACTGCCATCCTCCCTCCATCAAGTAAATGCCCAAACCGAATTCGCCAATCTCTGACCGGTAAGATGACAACTTCTACAAAAAACTCTATAGAAGCCAATCTGACTCTAAAATCCAAATATTTCCTCTCCAGCGCCTCAAATTCCTTGTTTTCTATTTCTTCTTTCCTTCTCAATTGTCTCACCGTCTACAGATCTCCTCTAAACTCGAAGCTGTCACCCTGAACAACATTCTTTGATCTACGCTGTAGGGCTCTTTATTCCTTCTCCCCGCTTTCTATCTCTCTTAAGATTCTGTCTGATATATTTCTTTATGTCTATTCCTTATCTCTCAGCCCAAGCTGGTTATAGTTCTCACAAAATATATCTTCATCTTATTACTTTCCCTTTGGATTTTAACCGTAATGAACTTAGAATATTGATTGCACTAGAAACTGGAAAATAAGGCTACAATGATCTTGACATTGGTGGACATGAGGACTATAGGAGCATTGAGAGTATAGGATGAGATGAGACTGAGAAGGGAAGAGAATTGAAAATTTGAGGTTGCAATCAATGAGTGAAAAGAGAGAAAGTTAGGTTGAGATCTCACCGGGCACACGGATCATGAATGAGGGATAAGAGACAATGGTGATGAGGGGAAGAAGCTGGTTGAAGAAAGAAAGAGACACAAGAGAGCACGAGTGGTTGAGGTGAGAAAGATTAAGAGGAGGGAAGATACTCCAGAGGTGAGCATTGAGGTAGTTGACTGAGAGGTGTGGTTGATGGATGAAGGTTGAGGTCGTATTGATAGTGGTTGAGGTTATGAGATTAGAGGTTCATCAAATCTTGCTTTGAGAGTGAGACTCAGGAGAAAGAGACTAATCGTGAGATTTAGTCGTACTCTTCAATTAGAGTTTCTGCATCCTCATGGATTTGATCTCTGAGCGGACTCCATAATTACTCCATCTGCGCGGACTTCATAACTACTCCACCATTAAATGCTTAACAGCACCCGGTACGGGTAAAGGGGGATGCGTGCAGGAAGCAAGAGCAGGCAGAGAATGAGAGACAGAGATTGGGGGGATCTTAAAACCCCTCGTGACTGGTAAGAGGAGGAAATACTGGCCTACGGCTAGGTTTGAGAGAACATTTTTTGCTGAAGAAGTTTGACGGAGAGGAGAGAGGATGCTTTTGTGAGGGAGTCCGCAATCAGGGAGTTGGTCAGAACGAGAATCAGATCATACTTAGAGAGGCAGAAGTCTTTGCGTAAGCCTTTTTTTTTAATATCTATGTTTTGTGACTTAGAGTGACATCCAAATTTCTTTATTTTATCTTCCAGCCCCTTATTGTCAATAGATATGAGTTAGAGTTGGGGGATGACATTTAATGGAGTTGAAAGAGATGGTGGAGCAACCAAGAGATTAGTTTTGAGAGAGTTTCAAGAGTTGAGTTTGTAGAGTGACAGAGATAAGAGCAGAAAAAAGAATAGAACAAAGACCAGAAAGAAATAACTGAAAGAAGAAGAAAAGAGAATAAAACAAAAAAAGAAGGTGAAGAGGATCAGAAAGCATAGATCTGCATCACAAGGAACACATTAAGTCTTAGCACAACCAGATTAGGAGTGTGCTCCAGTTGGAGCATCCTCACCCACGTGAGAAGCTTGGGGTGACTGGTTAGACTGCAAGAAGAGTTTGGTTATGTTTCACAGGGAACAAAGAAGGAATTTTGAAGAAAAAGCAGAGAGTTCCCACTTTAGACCTTAGTCAGAGAGTCGCAATCATTAGGTCTATGGAGATCAGGGTTAGGTTGAATTTGGAATTGTTGTAGTATTCTTGTAAGCCCTTGGTCTTGATGTCAATTTGTTGGGATTTAGAATGCAAACCAAATTTTTTGATCTTGTCGTCCCGCCCCTTTTTGTCGAAGAATATGATTGAATTTGCCCAGGAATATTGATAAATTTTTCTCACCAAGTGAGTGATCCATTTGAGTTCAAGGGAGAATTCAAGAAGAGCGTTGAGCTCTGATTCAGTGGAAGATTAGATGGCTTTTTGCTGCCTAGAGGAGTTCCAGACAATGGGACTACCATAGTGGAAGACAATGAAGCACGTCTGAGATCTCCTAGAGGCTTGTCTGTTGCCCCAGGTGGCGTTGCCATAGCCAGAAATGATTTTGTCTCCAGGATTATACTTAAGAATGAGTTTGTAATCTCTGGTTGTCTTGAGGTACTTCCAGACCTTGCGTGCTTCTCTTCAGTGGCTCATACCACGCTTGAGGTTAAACCTTGCCAGATTTGAGACAGAAAAAGCATTTTCCGGGCAAGTATATTGAAAAAGGTGATTGAGCAATCCGGTGATGGATTGGAAGTTGACGTTGAGTTGAGAAAACCCGGTGTTTTCTTCATTGGTTGCAGGTTCAAGGTGACAATTATGAGGGAGCAGTGAGTGGGTTTCTCTACAATTGCGGCCACCACTCCTGAGATCCCGGGGATTCCCCTCATTCCGGCACCTCCCTTGGCAAGGTTTGACGCAATGGTGAATGACGCCAAAAAAATACTATGGCATTTTGTAGCGGTCCCCTATGCGCACACCTCCAATGCGCAATGAGAGGTTCTGGAGGACTTCTGATCCCTAAATGCGGAGGCTCCCGCGGATGCGGAGGAATTGATGAGGACTTGGCCAATTGAGGAAGATCTCCCCCCCTTTCTTCCTATTCCTTCAATCTTTTTTTCATCCCCGCGCCTATTTGCAAAGATAAGAACTTTTTCCCCACCATCCTGAGTAGCCTTTGGGCTTTTTGAGAACCTTGAGAGAAATAAAATCTGCGCAAAAGATCCACACTATGAAAGTTACCTGCAAGAGTGAGAGGAATCCGCCCCACTGAGAGTAACCAGTTAGAGTGAGTAGATCCGCACCACTGAAAGTATCTGCTAAAGGTAACTGGACCACCCCAGACAAAACTTACACACAGTTCCCCATACCCATCTGCAGAAAAGAGAGAGTAAAAAGTAAACCAGCCACGCGCACACATCCTTGAAAGAGAGAAAGAGAAAAAGTATCCTCCCAAACCCATCCACACCTTCCATCTATAAAATAACAAAAGAAAACTTAAAGAGTTCCACACACTTTCCTAGTTCCCTGAATCATCTGTTGGAAATTGCTCATGCATTTTTTTCAAGGATGCAGGGCTTTTCCTAGCTTCCAAAGACTCACCTTTGCGCCATTTGCCTACCTAAAAGAAACCATACCCTAGCCAGAAATAATCCCAAAAAGCCAATCAAGAGAGAAAAAAATAAGAAAACAAACATTCTGGGGTTTCTAGTTGTTCTGGCCGTGAACTGGCTAGAGAACCCCCTCAATCATATCCCCTATTTATCCATTGTTCCCGCCCCCACTTGGATGTTTTCCCCAGCGGTCTGCAGTACTTTACACCGCGGGATGCGAAGCGCGGGAGGGGTTGTCCTTGGAAGAAGGATCCACTTTTTTTCCCCTTTGCTATACAAACCAGCCATATTGCAAAATGAAGTTGATCCCTGCACAAAGAAATGTTTCACATGCAAAGCTGTGGCCTTCCGTTTGAGAAGAGTTTCAACCAATTCCTCTAACTGGTAGCTACCTCCAGTGAACTTGGATTTCACGCAGAAAGGCCCGTTCCATTGATTAGAAAACAGCTTCCCCCATTGAGCTTCCAGGCTCTGGTTTTAAAGAAGAACCAAGTCCCCCTTTAACAACAGATCCCATAGTTTATGTGCCCAGCGCTTGTCCAAGTAGCGGACAGACTTTGTGAGGGTCCCCTTCAGTCTTCCTGCCGCATTCTCCAAAATCTTGTCCTGTCGCAGGAGTTGCTTGGCATGGGCCTTAACTAGATCTGAGGCCATCTTAACCTTGCACCAATCAACACCAAGAAAGGTTTCTAGCTCAATTTCAATTGCCAGAATGGGTGGCTGCCCAAATAGCAGCTCATACAGCAAAGAACCCATCAATCTCTTCACCAAAATTCAATCCGCAAAAAGAGCTACCAGAAGGTTTTCCTGCCACTGCTTACTATCCTTGCTGCACATCTTCATCATTGCGTCTTTGATCCACTGGTGACTGCGCTCAATCATCCCTGGGCCTCCCGGATAGTACTCTTTCACTCGCTCAAACATTGCTCTGCAACTTTGCACTAACTCCGCCAACTGCCCCCAGAACTTTGCACCCCCATCAATCATTACCATCCAAAGTGATCCATAACGTGCAAACCAATCTTCATCCAGAAACTGCCCATCTTTCTCTGCCAAAATCCTCACCAGCAGCCGTGCTTCCACTAATCCCAAAAGATTTTCCCATGCAACAAGGAGGTACGCAAACTTACCTGCCTTGATGTGCACAAAATCCCAAGAAACATGCCCAAACAAGGCTTCCTCCCCAGTGGGGATACCTACTTTTCAAGGTAACGTTGCTCTCTTCTTCTGACACACTTTTCACAAATGTACCAACTCCTGCATGGCGCATACTACACCTGGCCACCAGAACCTTTCCCCCCCCCACTTCTGCGTTTCAAGCTTGCCTCAATGACCGTGATTGTCATGCAGACTTCCTAGGATCACCTCCTCATCCGCCCTTGACATGCTGACCACAAGCTGTACCTCCAGGGCTCTGCCGCCACAGCTGTCCTTCCTGCAGGTAGAAATTTCCCACTCTCCGCCAAATCCATTGAACAATCTTGGCTGGCGTGTCATTGGGAAAACCAAGATCCCGCAAATACAAACTGAAGACCATGTAACTCTCAGACTGCTGGAGCCAAAGTAGCACACCTACTTCCACTACTCCCACCTTAACCATTGGGGCCTCCACATCCACTGGTTCTGCACCTTTGTAGGGATCATTTCACGGTTACCAAGACAGCACTTCCAGCATTGTAAAGGCCTTCCCTGGAAAATTTACCACCATGAAAGAGAACAACTGAAGGAATGCAACTCACCTGGTCATAGGTGCGTTTGGAAGCGTCAGAAAATTGATCATCTGTGCCAGACCCTGGGCAACCACCAGAAGCATGAAGTGAATCCCCCATAGCAAATGCTGCAACCTCTGCAAAATCTTAGTGACCCCGCAAAGCTCCAACTTTGGCTGAAAATACCAGCTCTCCCTTGGCGTAAATATAAAAGACTTGTAAAGAACCAGATGGTCTTGCCCCTCATCCTGCTGTGTCAGCACTGCCACGGCACCAAGCTTTCTCAAATCCGCGGCCAACTTAATTCCTCCGGCCTCATAATCCAAGTCCCCCAGTACAATATGGTGCCCAAAAATATCCTTGAGTTTGTCAAAGGCAACATCACAGTTTGAACCCCAAGTACATTCCGCGCCCTTACGTGTCCATTCCTGCAACAGACTAGCAACCTCTGCAAACCGCTCTATGAACATGTGTTTTGGTGCCCCATCCTGGACACCCTGTCCAGTGCCAAGGTTTTGATGTTTCCTTATCATCATTCATAGGTATCATTATCAATAATAAAAAAAAAAAAGAACCATTGCCATCGCCGTCCATCATCACCCACCCACAAGGTCCCACGCCGAGCTGAACCAGCCAGAAATCAAACGCAAGAGATCCAAACAAAGGAAGGAAGAAGTCGAGCAAACCAGCAAAGCAAATAACACCATGCCAATTGAGCGTCGGAAGCGTCGTAGGAATTCAACCCATCAAGCTCCTGATGATGTTGAGAATTGCCCAGACCCACACCAAAAGACCTCCAAAGGATCTTTGTCACCATCCAAGTTGATCAAATCACTACCGATTGACTCGCTCATCAAATATCTAAACCAACATTACCTACTCAAGTCACCCATTCAATCCAATCCCTCATTGCTCCCTCCAACTGTCCTGCCCTCAAATCCTAAAGACCGTCTGACCAATGAATTCAATCAGTTTGCCTTACTCCTCTCCAGACATCATCAGGGCTCAATTTCCATCAAGCCTTTGAAATCAAAGCGTCACCCGGATCTCAGTCATCCATCCTTGCCACACCATCACAAGTCATTGAAACTGATACCAGAGGCAGAACAAACTCCTCCGATCTCACCATCAATCCAGGCTCACTCCTCCTTGTCTCTCTCTTCTTCCTTGATTCAACCCTTCCCAACCTCTCAACCATCTTTGACTCAGTTTTACAAGAGACTCTTCCCATCACCAGCGGCCATCAAATCTCAGGATGGTGGCCATCGTCCTCATCATCCAATCAAGAAACATACCAAGCCTCTGGAGTCCCAAACTTCAACAATCAAAAGCTTTAACTAGTTCAATCAAATGATCATCCAATTAGCTTCCAATAATCATCATCAAAGTTTCCCCTCCTAGCTCGCTGGTTTTTGGCGGGTCTCTTACGTTGCCGGTGCCGGTCAGACACCTTCCAGCGGTCATCCGTGGCCTTGGCAGTCGCCCATGTCCATCAAACACCTGCCGGCGGTCATCTGCGGCCTTGGCAGTCGCCCGGGCCCATCAGGATGCCCGCGGGTGTCCCTCTTTGGATTTCTTTTTCTCCAAGTACTTGTTTGTTTCTTTTTTTTCTATTGTTTTCTCATGATCTTGATCCCATCAAAAAAAAAAAAAAAAAATTCCGCTCCCATTTGTAAATCTCTCTTGTAAATAGTCTACAGGCCTCTGGTCTATAAAAGGAGGGGCTCTCCCCTGATTTTTCTGGAGCATCATCAGCATATCAGAACATCATCATAGAAATTGATCCATAAGGGGTGTGTGCTTGTGTCCCCCCATTATCAAGAAATTGAATCCTGATCCTTATCCTGGGTATATCTCTGATTTCCCCCTGATCCATTTTGACCCTTAGTCTTTGCCCCTCTGTGGACTGATCCTTATCACCAACCAATAGCCTTGCTGGTTGAAGAAAAATTCTGTCTGTTGGAATTTTTGATTGTGTTATACCACTCCTTGATCCCTTTCTCTGACCATACTGGTCCTGATCCCTGATCAACTTTCTGGAGCCAATCACGATTGATTGAAGAGGTCTTATTAAGCTTGAGACCTGGAGTGTTATACCTCCCTTTATTTTCCTTGGAGTTGCATTCTGCCAGCCTATTCTTGAGTCCCTTGAGAAGTGTTGAGGTTATCCTTGCTTCAAAATCAGTTACTGTTTGCTTTGGAGCTTCTTAAACATTTTGCTTTGTCTTGTACGGCCACCCTCAGTTATCTGGTACCCTTCAAGCGCTTGATTGCGGAGAGTTGGGCAGGTTCATTGAGAACCTGGAGGTTGCTTGGGTTTGAGTTGATCATCCCCAATCTTCTGCGGACGACCAGAGTTATAAGCTTGTGGGCGTTGTTACATACATCAGATTTTGTTCTTTGAACTCTAAGAGGACTTTAACTTCTTTTTTTCAAGTTTTTCCCTGCATAATCTTGTCTCAGATAGTGCTGTTCCATTGATACCAAACTATTATCATCTTTATCCTCTACTCCTTGATTCCTCATTTACCAGGTTCTGGACGTTGATCTTGGTTAAATCTAAATATTTTTGTAACACTCAGGAGGGCAGCCTAAACAGCACCTTTCCCCTCCACAGAACTGCCACAGCCTAGCACCGTTTGGAGTCTTACAGGGTACATAGCTACAAAATCCAAAGAACGGGAGAATTTTCAATACAGTCTTTGGTGTTGCCCACTGGATGAATTTGTTGTGTTTCTTTTCCGCAATCTGCCTTCCGTTGGAAGCCACCACATTGGCTAGAATTCCAGCACAGGTAGACAGACCGCTAACTTTTTCCCCAAAACCGTAAGCCCTGCTTCCTCATGTTAGAATTATGGCCAGTAATTAGCTCAGGCAAATGAGCAGTATTTAAAGCAAAAGAAATGGTGGACACTGGGTGTCAATATTGGCTCATGGGGCAATATGTTGGATGAATTTGATTGGAATGATGAATGAATGGATGGAAAACAGCAGGGAGAAGAGCTCCTTAAGTACAAAAGATTGGCCTCTTGTGAGCCCATGATACAACAAGCCAAAAGGCAAATTTTCCGCCCCAAAAGAACTCTAGAGGATCTACTGGCCTTGTTACTTGGTTGAGACTACATCAGCCCGCATGGTGTCAGTTCCTGAACCCTTATGACCGGCCTATTCTGGTCCATTCCAGTGTTTCCACCGTTACGGGGCTGAACCATCCCCTTGCTGTTCAATCACCTTGGCTGCTTGTCCGTTACAACCATCCATGATGACCTCATTACGTTGTTTACGGGCTGGTTGCCTTATGCAGCCAGCCCCTGGCCCCTCAAATGGGCCAGGTGGGACCCAGGGCAGACCTGGGTCCTGTCTCAGAATCACATGGGGGGGTGTGACCAGCGGACATGCTGTCCCCCCCTCTTTCTCTCAAATCCCTGGTGGGTGCGGACAAATCCCCTCACCAGGGGCCCTGGGGGTTGATACCCCCGGGAATTGTCAAGAAAGTTGGCCTGGGAGGTGATCAGGTCCCCCCAGGCCCATTACTCCTCCCCCTTGGTAAAGGGGGGGGGGGAGAGCGCCCCTGCTTGGTTGCTTCACAGGCTCAATGCCAGAGGGGTGATGAATTCCCCCCCACCTTCTGGTTGCTACGCTTGCAGCCGGCCCCACCACCTCCTTGGGCAAGGGGGTGGTCAGGTCCCCCCTGCCCTGACCAACCGCACTATTGCGGCCAGTAGCTGGCTGGTTCAACCCAGCCAGTAGCTGGCTGGTTCAACCCAGCCAGCTTGCCCCCATCCCCCTTGCGACGGCAAGCAAGGGGAGGGGGAGCAAGCCGGGGCCACGAGCCCCGGCTCCACGGTGCTGTTCACCGGGCCCGCGCAACATCCCACTGCGCTGGATCCCTCGGCTGCGCAACAGCCCCACGTGGGCCTTTGGGCCACACGTGGGCCGTACCAAGGAACACAGGCGGCCCCAAACGGGCCGCAACACAGGCGGTGGCCCCTAGCAGGCCGCAACAAGGGCAACGGCCCCTATGGGCCGCCCCAACCCCAAATTGTGAGAATTACATACTTTGGCGGGAAAGCCTGTCTGGCCAAGTATGTCCATAATAAAGCTTGGGCCCTTTTATGCCCAAAGAAGCCCATCTGGCTTTGGTGGCCCATCCACCCTGGCGGGCCTGTGAGAGCCCGTGTCCCAAAAGACCATAAAAACGTGTTTTGGCGCCCAAATGCCCAACACCAATAACACCCACATAGGCCCACGTGGCCCACGTGATGTCCAATGGGCCGTGGAGGCCCATTTTTGCATTTCATTTGGATTACACACTCCTATGCACATTGCCTGAGTGCATCCTCATTTTAACACACCCGCTTAATCCAAAAGGGATGCCATACGCATACTAGACACAAAAACTTCATGTTTGTTCCTATCTAACGCCTTAGTTAAGGTATCTGCAATCATTGCCCGAGTAGGCATGTACCGTAACACTATTTCTTTTCAGTTAAATGCATCCCGTATATAGTTATAATGAACATCAATATGTTTTGTTCTAGAATGGAACACTTGATTTTCTTCCAACACAATGGCACTCTGGTTATTAGAATACAAAAACACAAACCCTTGTGGTTTATGAGTATCCTCTAAGACCTTTCTCAATCATTTTGCTTCCTGTGAAGCTGACAAGTACGCTCTGTACTCTGCTTCTGTTGACAAAAGACTTATTGCTGACACCTTTTTTAGACATCCAAGACACTAGATTCTTTCCTAAGAAGAATACAAAACCACTTGTTGATTCCCTAGTGCTACCTTCTGCCCAACTTGCATCAGAATAAACAACCAAGTCAAAGTTTGATGACTTTGAAAACTGCAGTCCCAGACTGCTTGTTCCTTTAAGATACCTCATAACTCTCTTAAACGCTGACCAATGCCTCATGAATGGTTTCTCTAATGGTTGTGACAAAATCCCAATTGCATAAGCAAAATCTGGCCTTGTACACTGCCCAAAAAATTCAAAGATCCAATAGCTGATCTATAATCATTCCCGGATTAAAAAAAACTCTAGATGTTCTTCATCTGTAGACTTTTCTAGCCAAATGTTAGACTGCATTGGAGTACCAAACTCCTTTGCATCTTCTAAGCCATACTGCTTAACTAGAGCTGACACATAATGGTTCTGATCCAACCTGATCCCATTCTTGCTCTTACTAACTTTCATTCCCAGCACCTGCTGTGCCAGACCAAGATTGTTTATCTTGAACTCCTTTTTGAGAGTGTCTCCATGACTGTCTCCTTACCATTCCCAATAATAAAAATTTCATCAACCAATACAAACAAAATTGCATCCTTTCTCACAAAGAGACAAGGGTCAGCAAAACTTGTTTTGAAACCAATCTCTATCAGTTTCATGCTCATAGTATTATACCAAGACCTAGCTGCATGCTTCAATCCATACAGGGATCTACACAGCTTGAGGACATACTCCCCTTTATCTGCTGAGAGGAAACTTCTCACACAGATTTTCTCCATAGTTTCTGGCTTGGTCTTGACCATCCGTTCCGTGAAACCATCAGGAATTGAAATATAAACAGTCTCTTCCTCTCCAAGTTTTTCATTCAAGTATGCAGTTGCAAAATCAGCCTGTCTGATTTCTTCACCCAACTCCACTTTCAAAGCAATGATGTACCTGAAGGTGGAAAGCCTTCCAGTTGGCAAGAAAGTCTCCTGGTAATCAATAACCTCTCTCTGTTTGAAGCCCTGTGCAACGCATCTAGCCTTGAACCTCTTCAAAACTCCATTAGTATCAAACTTCTTTGTTAACACTAATCTAGACCCAACAATGGTCCTTCCTTTTGGAACTGAATCCCGCTTAACCACTTCAAAAACACTATTATTCTCTAGAGAATCAAATTCCTCAAAAATAGCTGTCTTTCAATTGGCTCTCTCATCAGAATTCATAGCTTGGCCAAAGCTATTTGGGTTAACTCTATTACCCATTTCTGAACTCAACTGTAGAATCTCATTAAGCATACACTGTTCCTGAAGTGTATGTTCCTCATATTCCGCAGAAGCATAATGGGACTTCCATTCTCCATACCTTTCAACAGGCATTCTCATCCTGCCACTCCTTCTAACTGGACGTGGAGGCTCATCAGGTTCTGATTCCACAGACTCCCATGAAGTGGGTACTGAACCCTCCTGTGGCATGTCTGCCACCTCAATATCATCACTAATGATATTCTCTCCAGCCTCTGCTGGGGAAATAGGATCCAATTCTATTTCCTGCTATGATTCCTGAACAGCACTAGGTTCACCCCTTTTGAATGGAAAGGTAATTTCTTCAAATTTTACATCCCTACTACGGATAACTTTTCTTGTCCCTGGACAATAAATCTTGTATGAATTAATTATTAAGTCATAGCCCACAAGTGCCCCTGTTCTGGCTCTAGGATCTAACTTTCCAACCATCTCATTATGGTGGACACTATAATACACCAAGAAACCAATTTTTTTTTAGGTTTGATGTTTTGGGGTACAACTTCCAAAACTGATAATGAGGACACTTCCCATTAACACTTACAATATTGTGCAACAGACACACTGTGCACACCAAATCAGCCCATAAAAACTTTGGTACACCAGAATGAGCCATAATAGTTCTGACTTTGTACCATAAAGTCCTATTCATCCTCTCAACTATTCCATTGTTTTGTGGAGTACTAGCAGTAGTAACTATATGAGTGATACCATAATCATTCAATAGTTTCTCAAAATATTTACTCACAAACTCACCCCCTCCATCAGTAATAACCCTCTTGATCTCCCTCATCAAACCATTCTGTTGCCAGACTTTGAAGATTACTGAAACCTCCTCTGTGGTTTGATCCTTTGATCTTATTGGTTTTACCCAAACAAAATTAGTTGCTGTATCAGCCAAATTGATGAAGTATCTTGCCCCTCCAAGAGACACTGATGAAAATGGCCCTGCCAAATCAATGGAGAATTCCTCTCTAGGAACTTCTGTGTGGTCTCTACTCTTTGAGAACACATTCCTGGTCTTGGACCCTAAGGTACAACTCTCACAGTTGCTGTCCTTTACCTTATGGCCACTTCTATTGTGAGCAACAATGCTCAGAGCTGAAATCTTGAACAAGTCAGCACAGAGCAACTTATTCAAAACTTGTCCACCAGGATAGTTCTCCCATTCAAATCAATAAAAAACTTATCTTCTTTAAGATAACAAATCTGGAAACCCTTTTTCCAGAGCACTCCAAGAGACACAATTTTATAAGGCAAATCTGGTACATAGAACACTTTCTCAAAAATTATTTTGAGACCCATGTGATTTGCAAGAAAAACTTTTCCAATCCCCTTAATCTGGATTGTTCTTCCTTTTTGGCCAATATTTACAACACCATCAAAATCTCTAATATTTGAAAACAAATTTGGCTCAAAAAACATGTGGTATGAACAACCAGAATCAATCAAAACAAGAACATCCTCCTTCAACAATCCTCCTGTAAGGAATGAAGAATTATCAGCCACTGATAAGTTCTCATTTTCAAGGTTAAGATTACATACTTCATAATCAATCAAGTCCATCTCTTGATCCTCTTTGATTTTAGCCTTCTTGTTGGGGACTTGTTCCACAAAAGCTTGTTCCATTGAAACATCCACTTGCACCATAGCAACATTTTCCATGGCAAGGTTGACCTCTTTGTATTCCTTTTCACTTTCCTTGGATTTCTTCCTCTTCTTGGCCTCCTTGCAATCCTTTGCATAGTGCCCCTTCTTCTGAAAATTATAACACAAGACCTTGGATAAATCCTTTTTGGCCTTTGCCTTCTTCCTAGATTTTCCTTTCTTGCCCACCAGAGCAGTTCCTGTGCTCTCCTTCATCTTGAATTGAAGATCATCCTTTTCAATCCTTCTAAGCACATCCTCTTCTGGAAGGGGATCCAACTGAGATATTATGATCCTGACCAAGGACTCATATTCTTTTGGCAGCTTTTGAAGAATTAAGAGTGACAAACACTCAGGATCCATGTTCAGCCCAGACGACTTGAACTTAGCAATACTAGATCTAGCTTCCCCCCCAAATTGTTTACATTTGCCAAATTTCAACCCAAACAATCTATTGAAAGCAATCCCCTTTTGATGAACAGAGTAACCAGCATAATTTGACTTGAGCATTTTCCATAAAACACTCCCCTTCCTCTTCTGTTCCTCCAACAGAGTATCAGCAACCCATGTTACATGATGCTCATCCTAGTGTCTAAGAATAAGATGATAGGCCTCCTTCTCCACCTCTGAACTGATCAAAGTATCATCTCCTTTCATAATATCCCCACAACAGATTTTATCCAACTCACTGTCCATAAGGACAGCCCAAGCATTATAGTTCTGACTATTCAAAACTAACTTTTTGGAGCTGGACTCTGGGATATAAGACATCTTCTTGGAAACCTTGAGGTCCTTGAGGTTGTCCAAAGTAAGGTATAAGGGTCTATCTTGCTTGGAAATAATGATAATGATGGTACTGATAATGTGTTAGAATTATGGCCACCAATGAGCTTAGGCAAATGAGCAGTATTTAAAGCAATAAAAATGCTGGACACTGGGTGTCAATATTGGCTAATGGGGCTCTCACAATTGGGAAATATGTTGGATGAATTTGATTGGAATGATGAATGAATGGATGGAAAACAGCAGGGAGAAGAGCTCCTTGAGTACAAAAGATTGGCCTCTGGTGAACCCATGATAAAACAAATCAAAAGGCAAATTTTTGGCCCCAAAAGAGCTCTGCAGGCTCTACTGGCCTTGTTACTTGGTTGGGACTACATCAGCCTGCATGGCGTCAGTTCCTGAACCCTTACGATCGGCCTATTCCAGTCCATTCCAGTGTTTCTACCGTTACGGGGCTGAACCAGCCCTTTGCTGTTCAACCCCCTTGGCTGGTTTTCCATTACAACCAGCCATGATGACCTCATTACGTTTTTTACGGGCTGTTTTCCTCATGCAGCCAGCCCCTGGGCCCTCAAATGGGCCAGGTGGGACCCAGGGCAGACCTGGGTCCGGTCTCAGACTCACATGGGGGGGTGTGACCAGTGGACATGCTGTCCCCCCCTCTTTCTCTCAAATCCCTGGTGGGGGCGGTCAAATCCCCTCAACAGGGGCCCTGGGGGTTGATACCCCCAGGGCGTTGTCAAGAAAGTTGGCCTGGGAGGTGATCAGGTCCCCCCAGGCCCATCGCTCCTCCCCCTTGGTAAAGGGGGGGGGGGAGAGCGCCCCTGCTTGGTTGCTTCACAGGCTCAATGGTGGAGGGGTGATGAATTCCCCCCCACCTGCCGGTCGCTAGGCTTGCAGCCGGAGCCACCACCGCCTTGGGCAAGGGGGTGGTCAGGTCCCCCCTGCCCTGACTGACCGCAATGTTGCTGGCTTTTTCAACCCAGCCACCTTGCCCCCATCCCCCTTGGGACGTTGAGCAAGGGGAGGGGGAGCAAGCCGGGGCCGCAAGCCCCGGCTCTGCGGCGCTGGTCTCTGGGCGCAACCAGTCGGGCCCGCGCAGCATCCCACCGCGCGGGATCCCTAGGCTGCGGGACAGCCCCGCGTGGGCCGTTGGGCCCCACGTGGGCCGTACCTAGGAACACAGGCAGCCCCAAACGGGCCGCGACGCGGGAAGTGGCCCAGAGCAGGCCGCAACATGGGCGGCGGCCCCTAGCAGGCCAGGACAGGGGCCGTGGCCCCAATGGACCGCCCAAAGCCCAAATTGTGAGAATTACATACTTTGGGGGGCCAGCCCATCTGGCCAATTATGTCCAAAATAAAGCTTGAGCCCATTTATGCCCAAAGAAGCTCATCTGGCTTTGGTGGCCCATCCACCCTGACGGACCTGTGAGAGCCCGTGTCCCAAAAGACCATAAACACGTGTTTTGGCGCCCAAATTCCCAAAACCAATAACACCCACATAGGCCAATGTGGCCCACGTGATGTCCCATGGGCTGTGGAGGCCCATTTTTGCATCCCAGTTTGATTACACACTCCTATGCACATTACCTGAGTGCATCTGCATTTTAACACCTCAATCCACAACAAGGTTTGTTGCAGCGTTTGGCCATGCTCCCAGACGAATTGGCAAATTTCCAGAGCGTCTTTAAGCTTTTCTCCCCTTTAATACATCTTTGTAACTTTGATGCCTGTGTTGTCAATGAAAATCTGAACACCCTCTGGAAGATTGTCCTTCTGAATCCAGGTCATCTGCGCTTGGTAAACCTTGAACAAGTTAGTTGCACCTTGAGGCAGCGGAGTAAGTTTCATCCTGCCCAATCCCGTTTCAAAGGCAGTCATTGGCTGCAAACTCTGATCAAGTTCTTTCTGATTGTATGCACCAATCACATCCACCAACCCATAGCAAACGCGCCCTGCCATAGGTTCCTGAAACTTGTCCACAAGCGGAGGTTGTCCTGTGTCTCAGATTGTAAACAAATTGAGCCACTTCAGATCATGAAAAATCCATAATTACTTCCTATCTTGCTTAAAAACTGTGAAAATTGGACTCAAGTAACTTGATGTTGATTGCTTGTAAATTCCTGTCCCCACACGCTTGCACGCCAGTTCCAAGAAGGACCCCCAAACCCCCTGCATAATTTGAATTGGCTTGATCTGCCAAGGTTTGTGCGGAACCTTTGAAATAACTTAAGGGTCTCCTATCTTGATCTTTAACATTCCCCACTCTTCAGTTTCAAATGCAAGCACTCTTTCCCAAAGGACAAGTAACCACATAAGCAAATCCCATTCTGTAAACTATAGTGTGACAAGTCAAGAACAGGTGAAAGCTCTTGTGAACAACCCAGTCGCGACAGGTGAAAAATCATGTGAAAAACCTGAGATGCGGGTCTCCAGTCTCCAACACCGTACACACCCTAAACAGCCGGCCGTTGTATTGAATAGCCAGCTGTTGAATTCTTTCTTTTTGTCTTGGGTCTCCTTCATTTTTCTATTTCCCATTTATCCTCTCTTTTCATTCTTTCATTCTCATTCTCTTCTGTTATTCTTTACAACCTCCAACACGAATCAAAACTCAACCAACACTGGACCAATCCTCAACATATCTTGAACTTGTCTCAATCAAGACTCTCAACTAGATCAACTGTTAATTTCTGGATTGAAAAATGATAAAAATATTCATATTGAAGGGACTAGGAACAATCTGACAACAAATGAATAGATGAGTTAAAGAAATGAGATGAAAGAAGAAACAGAATTGGAAGAAACAAGGCGGAAGAGGTTGATTGGAATCATACCAGACAGTCAAAGGTTTGAGCCTTGGGAAGGGAATTGAGTCAAGGCGGATTGGAAGCAATGGTTGATTGATTGATGAAAGTGAGATGAAGTTGAAAGTTTGAGTGGTTGACGGCGGTTAATAGGTTGAGTGTTTGAGATTAATAGACCAGAAGCAAATGGAAGATACAAGAATACCACGCTATAGAATTCAGAGATGAGGCACAAATCGAGACAAAGAAAAAGAATAAGAAAAGAGACAGTAGAGAATCAAATGAAAGATCAGTTCGAGTAGAAGTGTCCAGATCTGACGTGTCAATGTTAATGGTGATGATTAGTTGAATAGACGTAGGGTGGCATCAGGTAAGCGCGGGGACGCGCAATTTGCTACGGCCGGGGCTTGATTCAGAGACACTCCACTCAGAGGCACCGCAGGGTAGAGGATTTGACACCCCTTGTGGCTGGTAGGATTCCAAGATAGGGAAAGTAAGGATGAATGACATTGAGGAGCTTAGCGAGCGGAACTTGGGGCAGTGCTTTTTTCAGCCTGTCAGCTATCATATTGTCAGAGGGTATGAGTTTTATCTTGAGATTGTGCGCGAGTAACTCTTCTGGAATAGCCTTAGTTTTGATGTCAATATGGTGGGTTTTGGAGTTGCATCCAAATTTCTTCAATTTATCATCTAGACCTTTGTTATTGATGTAATGTGTGCTCGGTTGTGTGGGTACTGTCCACATTTCAGACACCAGTCCCCTCATCCAGATGGCCTTGAGGAAAGAGTTGACCAATGGATTGAGCTTGGCCTCAGTGATTGAGTGTGTAATGTAGCGTTGTCAATAGCTGCTCCACGCGATGGGAGATCCAAACAGTAGGGTAATATGGCCAGATTGAGAATGTCTGGTTTCGAGATCCTCATTCCAGGTAGCTTCGCTGAAACATTGTAGTTGGGTTTCTCAATGTTTTACCTTGAGCACTAAAGAAAGTCCCTGGGTGGCTTTGAAGTATTTCCAGAAGCGTTTGACTTTGCGCCAGTGATTTATCCCGGTTTGTTTGCAGAATTGAGCTAGACTTGAGACAGCATAACTGATTTCTGGTTGGGTTAAACAGGCGATGTAGTTCATCAAAAACACAGCTGACCTATAGTTAATTTTGAGCGCTTTGAATTCTTCTTGTTCTTCATCCAAGGCAGGTTGCAAATTGAGGTTTGAAGTTAACGGTATAGAAGAGGGATGACACTCGGTAAGTTTGAGTTCTTCTAACCCGTGATCTATGTGGTTTGGTTGAGAGAGAAAGATTTTGTTATTGGTCTTGGAGTACTTCATGCCTAGAATAGTATTGGGATCATGAGAAGAGGATTTTGGAAAGCGTTGTGAGAAGTTGCTATTGAAATTGTTGCTGAGACCAACCAATATGAGATCGTCAATATGGAAAAAGATCATGGACTTGCATTGAGGATTTAGATAGAGACAGGGGTTGGAAGTGTTAAGTTCTTTGCTTTAATATAAGTATGATTTTCTGCTTGTTTTAAGTCTGTTGAGAGAGGCTACCAGACAATGATAATGATGGTGATAACGGTATATACACAAGGTATAATAATAATAATCAAAATGAAAAATTGATGAATACAACTGGGCCAATGGCCATGGTCTATTTATACTAAAGTTCGCCATATGTGAGTGTGGACTTTTCCTTGTGGCCCTCTTTGCCGGTCAAAGCACCAGAGAAAGCTTGCTTTCTCGGTGTGTTGAGCTTTCTTAATCTGATACTTGGCAAAAGTCACTTTTCGCCTCTTCCTCATGGTTGGCTCAGCATGGCGCGCTTTTCTTTTGCGCGCATTTAAAGTGCTTGAGCGCCTGAGCTTTTCTGCTAGAAGTTCTGCGTTCCGATCTATTAGCTCAGCCCGGTCTCTATGCGACACTTTCCCAAGCTGAGCTTTTGCCTTCTTTGCCATTTGCTTTCTTCCTTTGATGAAGGCCATTTGAGCATGCTTGGTATGCTCTCTGGCCTGTATCTCGGGTAAGTGGGGGTCGTCTATATCGAGTTCGGTCGACTTGATGACCTGATTCTCCTGTGACACCTCCTGTGTGACATCTTTTGCTGGTCGGGTCGAGAGCATACATAGGCTCGCTGAGCCTACCACTTCAACACACCCCCTTGCTCTCGGCTCGATCATCGATAACGGTAGGAGTCCCATCATCGACGAAAACTTGGTATGTTTCTCTCGATCCAAGGCTTTAGTAAATATATCGGCTACCATTTTTTCAGTGGGTAAGTACTCGATTTGGATTTCTTTATTCACCACTAGATCTTTGGTGAAATTGTAGTGCACTGCTATGTGCTTTGTTCTTGAGTGATATACCGGATTCTTTGCTAACTGAATTGCTCCTTGGTTGTCAGACCAGATTTTGGTTTTTTCAGGAACATCTTGGTGTACGTTGAACGTCAGCTTTTGTAGCCATTGAGCTTCTTGTGATGCCGATAAGTACGCTCGATATTCTGCTTCCGTAGACGATGAACTTGGCACTCCTAACTTTTTGCTTCACCACGAGATAAGTCCGCTCCCGCAACTAAAACTGTATCCGCTTGTGGATAAGCTTTGATCATCTTCGGCCCAGCTAGAGTCGACGTATCCAACGATATCATGTCCACCATCAGGATGGTATAGTATTCCCCAGTCTTGGGATCCCTTCAAGTATCTGACAACCCTCTTGAAGGCTTACCAATGTGTATCATTTGGATTTTCGAGAAAATGAGACAATTTCCCTACTGCGTATGTTATATCGGGCCTGGTACACTGGGACAAGTAATTAAGTGATCCGATTGCTGATCGATAATCTAAACCTCTTGTTTTAAACTGCGGTGCTTCTTCAGGAGTTGAATTAATAAGCTTGACATTTGATTGCATAGGCGTCCCGGTGACCTTTCCATCTTTGAGGCCGTATTCTTCTACTAGGTTTCTGATGTAGTGTCCTTGATTAACGAACACTCTGTTGTCCCCGAGGTAATCAATTTTCATTCCGAGGATGTGTTGAGCAAATCCTAGGTCTTTGATCTTGAAGTCGTTGCCCAGTTTACAAATGAGTTCGTTGGTGTTCTCTCCTACCAGGATAAGGTCATCAACCCAAGCAAACGCCAAGTCACCCTGGTTGGAAATCCGAAAACACGGATCCGCGTCACTAATCCGATACCCATTACCTATGAACCAATTTGTCATTGTGGTATACCATCCTCGTGCCGCCTGCTTCAACCCATAAAGGGTTTTCTTAAGCTTGATCACAAATCCCTCGGGCTCATCGATTAACAACCTGGCTAGTTCCATTGTGTATGCTTCCTGCTTAGTTTCTCTTAGCCACTCAACAAACCCTTCTGGCAAGCTAATGTACACCGCTTTGTTGTCCTCTAGTTTTGAATTCAGGTAAGCTGTTACGAAATCGGCTTGTCGTGGTTTTATCTTTTTCTGTGTTGCATAATAGATTACATATCGCATGGTACTTAAACGACCGGTGGGTGAGAATGTCTCTTCATAATCTATCCCTTCCTTTTTCTTGAATCCTCTTGCTACGCATCTTGCTTTGTACCGTTTCAGCGATCCGTCTGCATCAAACTTTTTGTTGAGTACCCAGCAAGTATTGATTAATGTTTTACTTTTATCTTGATTTTCTTTAGGTATAATTTCAAAAACTCCATTTTCTATGATTGAGTCAAGCTCAGCAAAGATAGCTTTCTTCCACGCTGGCCACTCTTTGGACTTCCTGGCGGTGTTGAAACTGTCTGGTACAATGGCGTTTTCTTTGATAAATGTCTGCATGGCTGTTGCTTCAAGTATGGTATCTTCTTGACCGCCCATTTCGTCTTTGATAGCTAAGTATGATATCCAGTTTCCATATTGTTCTGTTGGTCTTTTCTCTCTGTTACTAGATCGAGTTTTCGAAGTTTCCGGTTTTCTAGTACTGTGCTGACTGTCAATGTTATCAGGCCGACTATTAATGATTTATTCCAGTTGTTCCTCCCCTTCATTCATAGTTGGCTGTATTGGGTTTGCTTCTGGTACTGAAGCCGGTTCAGATGTGTCTGGTAGGCCATTATCTGCTTCAAAATCATCCAAGACTATCTCTCCTGGGTCTTCTTTGGCGATTCTACTGAATGCGACATCTCTCAAAGGGATTACCTTCTTGGTCTCAGGATCCCATACTCGGTATGATTTCATTTCCTCATCAATACCAACCAACACACCCTTCCTGCACCTTGGGTCTAGCTTGCCGATGTTTTCGAAATGATGAATGCTATACCACGCCTCTGTTCCGACAGGTCTAATATTATCCAACTTGGGCTCGGTCCCCCACATTTGTAAGTAGGGGTTTGTTTTTTGATTCCAATTATACAAAAACACGGCCGTTGATACTAGTTCCGCCCATAGCTGCTTTGGTAAGCCTGACTCTATCCGTATGGTACGAGCCTTCTCCATAATGGTTCTATTCATTCGTTCAGCTGTGCCATTATTCTGCGGAGTGTTTCTAGTGGTTATAAGTTGAGCAATCCCCTTTTCTCCCAACCACGCACACATATCTTGGTTAACAAATTCCCCTCCTCCGTCTGTGATTATTTGCTTAAATTTTCTTCCTAGTTTGTTTTCGACCTGATTAACGATGAATTTCAATTCACGTTCGGCTTGGCTTTTTGTTTTCAGGTTTCTTAACCAAGCGTATCTGCTGGCTGTGTCAACTACAGTCAGGAAATAGCGGGACCCCCCCAGTGAGATTGGCAATATGGGTCCGACCACGTCCGCCAATAGCTCTTCTCCGGCAACTTCAGTCCTTTCGCGTTTTTTCGAGAAGGGTTGCCTTGTTTGTTTTCCTAGCCGGCATGCTTCGCACTCCGCTTGTCCCCCCGGGTGTCCCATTCGTTTGTGTTCCTCCATACTAATCTGGCACACATTCTTCTTTCTTTTGAGGTCTGGAAAGGGTAACCTGTTCTTGATTTTTCCTTCAAAGATTTTCTGGTTGTTGATTGTGACTGGGAACTTGTCACCTTCCGTCTTAACGATTTGGGCTCCTTTCTTCCACAGAGCTTTCTGTGATATTAAACAATACGGTAAAGCCGGGACATGGTATGCATTGCAGAATGTAACAGTGTTATTTCCATGAGTAAGTACAACATTGCCCTTCCCAACAATTTCTACACTTCTGCCGACTTCACCAATCTCCACCTTTCCTGAGTGTGCTATGTAATTGCTGAAATCTTCTCTGTTATTGAACATATGATCAGATGCCCCCAAATCAAGGATGATTGAGTCTTCTGATGCCACAACATTGCTTGCCGACACGATCCCATTCATCTCGTGGTATTCTTCAATCTGAGAGCTGCTGTAATACCCGTCCGTTCCGAGATTGCCAAACGATTCTATTTTGGTCGCAATTGGGTCATAGAATTCCATCTCCTCTTCTGGTTCTTCGTGTTGGATTGCTATAAAGGAGATATTGACTGAGTCAGTCTCTCCAACATTAGCTCTTGCTGGTGCGTATTTGTAATTGGTCCATGGTTTTTTCGCTCTTTAGCTGAATGACCTATAATGTCACAATTGTAACACTTCCCCGTTCGCTTGGGTGCTGGCTGTTGTCCGACCATTGCCACTTTGTCGGCTTTATTTAACTTGAATTGCAAGTAGTCTCGCTCAATCTTGTGGATTACATCTCCCGTCTTCAAGCTTGCTTTGTCTTGTATAATGATTTGGATTAAAGATTCGAATTCTTTGGGTAGCTTTTTCAAGATAAGTAACGCTATCACTTGCTCTTTAATATCTAGGCCCAACGTTTTAATTTTACTGATGCCGCTCCGAATCTCTTTCACAAACTCTTTGGTCTCCTTGAATTGGAGATCAATAAATTTGCCCAACGCTATCATTTGGTGGTGAGCTTCATTGCCGGCGTATTTCTTTTTAAATAGTTCCCATAACTCAAGTCCTTCTCCTTCCTTGTCCAAACCGAACTCGCTATTGACAATCGCTATGTGCTCCTCATCTAGATGTTTCATGATGAGGACATAGAGCTTCATGTTCTTTTCAACTACATCGGTGACCGCTTCCCTTTTGACTAACGCTAAGCACCCCAAGCTGTACATCTCGGCTCGCATCATTGTAGCCCATGTCGTGTAGTTCTTCCCGTTGAGACGATAACGTTTGGTTTTGTTGGTGGTGGTTTCCATTGGACGGTTTGTTATTATTTACAGAGCTGTGTAAGACGGCCTTGCTGGTGTCGATAGTTGTAGTTCGTCCGTACTGATAATGTGTTAAGTTCTTTGCTTTAATATAAGTATGATTTGCTGCTTGTTTTAAGTCTGTTGAGCGAGGCTACCAGACAATGATAATGATGGTGATAACGGTATATACACAAGGTATAATAATAATAATCAAAATGAAAAATTGATGAATACAACTGGGCCAATGGCCATGGTCTATTTATACTAAAGTTCGCCATATGTGAGTGTGAACTTTTCCTTTTGGCCCTCCTCGCCGGTCAAAGCGCCAGAGAAAGCTTGCTTTCTCGGTGCGTTGAGCTTTCTTAATCTGATACTTGGCAAAAGTCACTTTTCGCCTCTTCCTCATGGTTGGCTCAGCATGGCGCGCTTTTCTTTTGCGCGCATTTAAAGTGCTTAAGCGCCTGAGCTTTTCTGCTAGAAGTTCTGCGTTCCAATCTATTAGCTCAGCCCGGTCTCTATGCGACACTTTTCCAAGCTGAGCTTTTGCCTTCTTTGCCATTTGCTTTCTTCCTTTGATGAAGGCCATTTGAGCATGCTTGGTATGCTCTCTGGCCTGTATCTTGGGTAAGCGGGGGTTGTCTATATCGAGTTCGGTCGACTTGATTACCTGATTCTCCTGTGACACCTCCTGTGTGACATCTTATGCTGGTGGGGTTGAGAGCATACATAGGCTCGCTGAGCCTACCACTTCAACAGGAAGATGATTGATGAAATCCCTGGCTCAAAAGCCAGGGGGTGAGGGTGTTGAACCAGTTGAGAGGGGCTTGTTTAAGTCCGTACAGGGATTTCTTGAGTTTAAGATATTTTTATTTTTGCTTTGATCCTTTAGGAGTCTTGATTATCACAAGTTCTTTAAGGGGTGCGTGCAAAAAGGCACCTTTTACGTCAAATTGTGTAATAGGAAGAGAGTGATACAGGCTGTAAAAAAGTGCAATTCTGAGTGATGCAGCCTTTCCAGTCGGGGAGAAAGTGTCTTGATAATCTAGACCATAAAGCTGATTGAATCCTTGCACGCATAATTGGCTTTTGTACACAAGAGGATCTCCATGACAGTTGTCTTTGAGTTGGTAAACCCATGTTGTTTTGAGGGGATTAACTGGCTCTGGACCGTCGTAATCTTCCCAAACTTGCATCTTTTCAATGCCGTCCAATTCAGCGTCCATTGAAAGGTCCCAGTTTTTGTAGTCCTTGCATTTCTTGGCTTGTTTGAATGATTTGGGAACAAAATAGTGGTGATATCCGTAACAATCAGGTGGACGGATTAATGACCAATCGCGCAGAATTTGAGAGGGAGCCAGTTTGTCAGAAACCTCCTGAGATGATTGAGAAGACTGGTCATCCACAGATTCCGCAATTTTGTTTGATTGCAAATGGTGGTTGGCAAGTTGAGGGTTAATTGTTGGAAAGTCACTTGAAGTGGGTTCATAGGTTAGAATGGGGAGATCAATGTCAAGAGAATGGATGATTTTGGAAGGATTTTCTATAGTAGAAGAGCTGGGAAGTGTTTTAACAATTTTGATGTGTTTCAAAGAGATAATAGTGCCGTCTTGCTTGAGAATGCGGTAAGACAGGAGGTCAGGGGTGAATCCTACTAGAGTACCCTCTAGCCCTTGATTGTTGAACTTATCCCCGCGAGAAATTTTCAAGTCTAAGTATGCTACCTTGGATCCAAGAGGATGGAAATACTTCAAGGGTGGAGTCTTGGTCCTGAAGATTTCGTAAGGGGATTTTTTGTTTGGATGTTTGGGAATTTGGTTAAGCATGAGGGTAGAAGCCTTGGAGACTTCAGCCCAGAAGTTAAGAGGAAGTTTGGACAATCAAAGGATGGTTCTCATTGATTTGGAAATGGTTCCACTGGAGCGTTACACCCTTCCATTGTGTTCATGGTGGTATGGTTTGGTAGTGATGTGTTGGATCAAATTATCTTGAAAGAAAGATCAAAGTTCTTGGGAGATGAATTCCCCTCCACCATCAGTACAGATAGTGGCGGGGAAACATCCTTGTTTTTGTTTGTCAAATCTAAGAATGGATTGAATTTGAGAGCAAGTGTCACATTTGGAACGAAGAGGAATAGCAGATAAGTATCCGGAGTGGCTGTTGACAATAGTCATTATGTACCTCATCCCATTGCAGGATTCAGGATTGATTGGTCCCATTAGATTGACATGAAGCTTCTCAAATGGTTTGGAGGCTATGTTGGCTTTAGAATTGAAAGGAGTTTTTGCAATTTTTGAGAAGACCCAATCTGGACATTGAAAGTCATCTATTGAAGAATGTAGAATTTCGGGTTTGACATTTTTCAGTTGGTAGGGGCTGGCATGACCGAGTGATTGATGAAGATAAAGAAGTTGTCATAATCAAAGGTTTTTTGAGTGAGGTAGCTGATTTTGGAATTGTTTCCAATGGTGAGAGGATGATGGAGAGCAAAAAGATTGTCTTGAATGAAACCACCGAAAGCAAGAGTTCCGTTGTGAAGAACCTTAAATGACTTGCCGCTGGCGGAAACTGAACAGTGTTTTTCAGAAACTGAAACTCCAGGACTGATGAGATTGATCACAAGTTCAGGGAAAAACAGGCAGTTAGAAAGGCAAATGAGAGAATTTCTCCAGGTAAGGACTACTTCTCCTTTCCCTTTGATTGTAAGGTTAGCTCCCTCTTTTCCAGTGCTGATGTGTTTGCCGTTGCATTCTTGCAGGGAAGAAAAGTAATGAGAGGAATTGAACATGTGGCATCAGGCCCCAGAGTCGAGGATAATGCAATGGTCAGCGTTTATTTTGTTGATCCACGTGGTCAGAAGGGCGTGGTAGTGAGCTATTTTGTTGCCTTTGGGTTTCCTCTGAGCTCTCCCTTTGGCCTGTGCTTCTTTCCACCAGTCTGGGGCGAGATGTTTGTTCTTATGCCAGCATCTATCCTTGGAGTGGTTGGTTGCGTTAGGATTATGGTATCCTTGGCGGCATTGTTGAAGTTTATTGGATGAGGGTTTAGAGTTATTCTTAGCTAGTGCTGTTTCTCTGACAGGAGTGTTGGCAATTTTTGATTTGGATTTGTTGTCCAGCTGTGTTAGATGATTCAAAACTAGATCAACCGTGACTTCCTTATCAGAGTGCATGATTTGTTGATGTAGCAATTGAAGAGAGAGAGGAAATTTGAAGAGAACCAGATAAGCCAAAATATCTGAAGGAAGTTCAATCCCGACATCGAGCATTTTCTTGAGGGCAATTTTAATATCAGTAATAAATGAGGCAATGGCTTTGGGCTTGAAGGGCTGATATAAGAAGTCATTAAAGACTTGATCTCGGTTTGCGGTTTGAGAAGATGCAAATTGTTCCTTAATTGTTTTCCAAAGATTTTTAGCTGAATTGATGTTCTCTGAGTTCACCACATTATTGTGTGTCACGCTGTCGATTTTGGAAAGAATTATGACTCGTGTTTCTAGATTGTCTGAAGGGCTTAGAGATTTAGAGTTGTCTTCAAGGATTTGCTTGGTTCCTTTGAGTTCAAGCAGAATGGTAATCTTGTCTTTCCAGATTGAATAGTTTTTGTCTGTCAGATTTGGGACAGCTTTGAGTGCAGCCTTGAGCATTATTTGTCTGAAGCCGTACATCATTCCAGGTCCCTCCATAGAATTGAGTGGTTAGATCTTTGTGCAGTTCAGCTTTAAACCGTGTTAATTGCTGAATTGAAAAATGATAAAAATATTCATATTGAAGGGACTAGGAACAATCTGACAACAAATGAATAGATGATTTAAAGAAATGAGATGAAAGAAGAAACAGAATTGGAAGAAACAATGCGGAAGAGGTTGATTGGAATCATACCAGACAGTCAAAGGTTTGAGCCTTGGGAAGGGAATTGAGTCAAGGCGGATTGGAAGTGATGGTTGATTGATTGATGACGGTGAGATAAAGTTGAAAGGTTGAGTGGTTGACGGCAGTTAATAGGTTGAGTTTTTGAGATTAATAGATCAGAAGCAAATGGAAGATACAAGAATACGACGTTATAGAATTAAGAGATGAGGCACAAATCAAGACAAAGAAAAAGAATAAGAAAAGAGAAATTAGAAAATCAAATGAGTAGAAAATCAAATGAAAGATCAGTTCGAGTAGAAGTGTCCAGATCTGACGTGTTGATGTTAATTGGTGATGATTAGTTTAATAGACATCGGGTGAGATCAGGTAAGCACGGGGACGCGCGAGTTGCCATGGCCGGGGCTTGATTCAGAGACACTCCACTCAGAGGCACCGCAGGGTAGAGGATTTGACATCAACCGCCTGTCATAAGAATTCAACCGTCTGTTGTAACTGGTACGATCAGTCCAAGTCCAGCCAATTCACAAGGAACTTAAAAATTTTGAACTTTTCCTTCTTAGCTTCTCTGTGTCTTCCACCACTTCCATCTCTAGCCGTAGTCAAGCACTGGCTATTCATATCTCTCTGTGTTGGTGATATTCTTTTCTTATGAATCTCAGATACTGTTGTTCAAACTCCTGGTCATGTTCATGATTCTTATGTTTTAATTCTCATTTTCTCCTTAGCGGCTGGTCTGAATTTTAAACTCATGACTCAAAAGTGATACATTCCTCTGTTCTTAACCAGCCTGGCAGTGTGAATTTAAGGGCCGCAACCCGCTCATCCATAATTTGCTCCAAATTTGTCACCCATCCTGACACTTTCAGTGCAGATTTCCCAGGGTCCTGTGACCAAGGGATTGGTTGGAGTGGTCTGTTCAGATCCTGTGGCATTGCTTTTTTCCAGGGACAGACCTTTTGCTCAACCGGCTTATACTTCCTGACATTGCACTTCGCCATCTGAACGCATCCATTAAAATAGGTCCTAGGCAAAACCAAACTGGGGCTTTTGCCTTTGCTCACAAGCCTGGCACAATAATAGTGTTTTTGTGAAGTTACTCATGGCGATTCAAACTGAGTAAAGAGACTTACTTCCAGGGCTTGTGCGTCCCGCCCTTCCTCCCTACTTCCCGCCTGCTCCTCACTGGTCAACCTCTGGCACAAAGATGGAGCTTTCTCTGTGCTGTAGCCTTGGCCAACTAGTCAAAATCCACCTCTGACCCACCCTCATAAACCAACTCCGGTCTGGGGTCCTCCTTCTCCTCTCCCGCTGAATCCCGCATCCACTTCCCCAACCCTTGATCACAGATTGTGGTTTTGAATTGACGCCAGGTGAATCTTCCACCTTCAACGCTTCTGTCCCTGCCTCTTGATCACAAATCATTTGCGCAAGGAACCCAAACATGAATTTCCTTCCTAAAATAGCCTCCCCGAAATCAACCAATAGAAAAGAAAGTGGTTTAAGGAACCTTGCGCCTTCAACCTTTTCCTCCTCTACAATCTCATCCACGCAACATGCCAGGCTGTTAAGCGCACAAAGCCCCATTGCACATTTCTTCCAAACCAATCCCATTTCATCCACCAGCCTAGGCAGAAGAAGGTTCACCATGGGACCGCTAATCAACAATGCCCATACCTTCCTTGCAGAAATCTTCATTGGAACATAAGCCAGCGGAGTTAAAACAGATTTCATCCCAACCCAAGTTCACCCGCTCCATTGTTGCAGGGATTGTATTTTGTCTGCAATCCTTCAGAGCCTGAAACATCTTGTCTACTACCACCAGTGACACGGCGGCCAACTCCTTCAAGGTCAATGGAATAGTTGTTCAATGCCCCATCACTATGTGCAAAATTTCCACGGCCTTCTTCCCCGCCAGATTCACTGGCCATCCGTCCGTTTCCGGAATGCGCGCAATTGGCTTAGGAGCTGCCAGCAGCGCGCGTTCCTTGGCATCCCCTCCATCCTTTCCACTTCTTCTGGTTCCTATGTCACTAGTACCCTGACTTTGGCCTCCATGCAAGGCGGTTTCCATACCCCAGGACTGGTGACAATCCCAAGCAAAGCTTCAGCAGTTGCCCCCAAATCCTGTTCTTGCATGTGCACTTGTTCCATTGCGGTGGGATTCCCAGGTTCTGTGGAGATCTGCTTGCCCCCAGAAACATGAATCCCATTCCCACTGCTTGAAACAATCCTGCTTTGAGGTCCTTTGTCATTTTATTGCACCCCAACTGCCAATGCCTGCTTTCCCAGAAATAATTGAATAACTGCAACGTGGGCGGTTTCAATGGTGGAAGCATACTGAAATGTGAGGAGGCAGATCACCCAGCCCTGAAAACATTAAACTCAGAAAGATCCTTAAATCCTTCATCAATTCCGTCATCTTGCTAATCTCCAGGCTCATCATTGGTGTTATTGCCAAAACGTGTTCTGTTTTTAAGGGGCCCACAACTGGAGCTTGCTTGGTGCTGCCAGAGTGTGGGAAGCGGACTTCTTTGACCCTGTTGGACTTACCTCACCATGTCCTCCATCAGTTCATCCAAGTCCAACTCACTTTCCACTGCCAAAAAAATGACAAGGCACCACAAAAAATAGGGCGCCACCCGTATGCAGGTGGCAAGTTGTACCTCACCTGTATCCAAGCTATATCTCAAGAAGTATCTCTGTTGTATCTTGGGTTGATCTCACCTTCCCCCTCTGTCATTGAAAGAGGTTGTCACATCACCCTCAACTCTACATCCACACATCTTTACCCTACTACACCTTCAATCTCCTCTGGTCCTGGACAGCATCCATGAGTGGGGGTTGACCCACATTGCTCCACCAAGTTCCAGGGGAAAGTGGAAAACCCATTCAACATCCAAATCATCAGAAATTCTACCTCCAATCACATATCTATGTAATTGCTGGATTGTGAAAATGAACTGAGGAGTGAGCCACCAACTCCAAAACACTGTTGGAGTGAAGAATTCACTTTTCAAACCACCAGGTTGCAGTAATCATTTTACTGCCTGTTGAACCAGGGGGATGAAAATTCTCTTGCAGGAACATAGTTTTAAATAACACCCTAGTGATCAGTAACCACATTTTAGTTCATAATATGACCAAATAGATATAAGCATTATTTGTGCCTTTGAGAATTGAGCTCACAAGTTGAATTGGATTACAGAATTTGGATATTTCTTTCAAATTTATTTTTGATTATTTAGTTTTATTTTATTTGTATTTTTTCTCATAGTTTTTAATCTTTTTCTGCAAGAGATACTCATTTAATGATGTGGGGGAAAAGTGAATGAGTGGTATCTGCTGAGAAACCCATCCTGGTATGTTGTGCTCTGAAATATATATATATATATTTTATTGTTTTTTTTTCTCATGTTTTTTTATCTTCTCCTGCTTGAGGGAAAAATTGGATGATGTGGGGGAAAAGTGCAGTGGGTAGAAAAAAGTCATGGGACTGTTTTACAAAGCATATTCAACAAGGTAAGTTTTTCTTCAACCTTGTTTAAATTCATTTTGTTAATTTATGCACAGCTATTTAAAGTAAAAAGTAAAAAAAAAAAAAAAATTTTGAGTCAAAAAAAGAGAAACAATACAGTTGAGAATTGGTTGTGCAACCAGCTTTGATTGACACCCAAACCAACTTGGAAAGGCACCAAGCCAATTTGGGGATGCGCCAACTGGCACTTGAAAGGGCACCAAGATCACTTGGCTGGGTTCCAAGCTAGCTTTTTTGGGCACCACACACACTTTACAAACAAAAACTGGAACTTTGCCAGGCCCCCAGATGGGCTTTATATACATCATCAATTTGCAAATGGGGGTGTATATTGCAACCCAAAGTTTTATATTTTTGATGACAAATGTTGTTTTAGGCCTCTCCCATGGCCATATACACATATGGTGTGTAAAGCGCATCTGGGCGCCTGTCCGGGCTTGACTTGGAATGTGCCTAGCGGGACTTGGATTGGCGCCCAGGGAGCTTTATTAGGTTGGGCTTTCAGAGCTTAAAACTTGGCACCCAATCAAGCTCCCCTTGATACCAATCAATGCTGGTTGTACCCAAATTGACCAGCCTCCCTCCCCCCAACTTCAAGCCTTTTTTTTTTCAATTATGATTATGTGATTGATGGGTCAACGCAACCAGCTTTGATCTGGACAAAGATAAACTTGGCCAGGCACCAGACCAGTTTGGCCAGGCGCCAAGTGGACATTGGCAAGGCACAAAGAAGGCTTTTCCAGGTGCCAAGATGACTTTGCTAAGTGCCACATGGGCTTTAGAAAATTTTGGAAAAACTTGGCTCAGCACCCAAACATGCTTCACAGACCATACACATACCCCACTGGGCCAACTTTCTGTTGAGCCCCCAGCTTGGCCAAAGATGGTTCTACAGCACTCCCTTTGTGGTGCGACCCTCAAAATAATGTTGGTGTTCCAAAAAATTGAGTGTGGTCAAGGGATTGCTAATGGCTCAATGCCAATTCCACCTCCGCGCGGTTGGGCCCTTTTCAAATTGCTGTCAAGTTTGATCTAACAGCAATTTGACTCGAGGGTAAAAAGGTCCTTGTGGGTTAAATCATTGTCATTCTCGACAATTATTTGACCTTTTTTTTTGGTTTCCATTGTTGGTACAGGGGGCTTGCCAGATCAAATAAATCATTTATATTTATTTTATTTTAATTTCTAATGTTTTAATATGTCATAAATATTATTACATGATTTTTTTTTTGTGAGAAAATTTTGCAGTTGTATTTTAACAATGAAATAGAAATAAATTTTCAAAAATTAAAAAAAAAGAAACTTTTGTCAGGTTTTCTCATGGGATGGGGATTGTAAAACAATTGGTGTTTAATATTGATACCCTCAAGCTCCCTAGTACTGTTGATTGCAATCAATTTGTTGAATCAAATCAAGGTTGTTCACAGCTTTCAATGCGTATGAAGAGGCATGAGATTGAAGGTGTGAATTGATTGATTTGTTGAGGATGGCAGGGAGACAACAGAAATGTGTTATGGATGGATGATGAGGGTGACATGAACACCTGCAATGGGCAAATGAGAGACTGGGTAGCAGAGAGAGGAGAGAAGGAGATCAGAGGATTCAAGCAAAGGGAGAGGGAGGGCCAGAGGAAAATTACTCAACTCATTTCACCCAGTGAGGCCATGACATTCCAAAAAACTGGTGGTAGTAATCTGAGTGATGATTGAGTGGTGTCAGTGGATCAGAGAAGGGAAGAAGAAGGGGGATTAGGTAGGGAATGAATTGCTCAACCAGTTTCCATGACCAAGAATTCCATCAGGAGACCAAGGGGGCCACCATGGTTGGAAAGTGATTAAGTTTTACCCAAGAAGAGACCGGTACCTGTGAGGGGGATATTCAAAGGAGAAAAAGAGGGGGGCGTTGGATGGACAGATGGATGGATGGATGAGGAGGGAAGGAGGGGATAGGATGGTCAGGTCTTGGTTGGTCTAGAGAGAGGGGAGTAGTAGTAGCAGTCCACTGTGGTGGGATGGATCAAGAGAGGTGGAGTGAGTGAGAGCAATGATGATGATCATCATCTGAGCCAATCAATAGTTAACCGTTAAACAGCTGATGTCATGGGTCAGAAACCATGACGTCAATGGATCCACCCTGTGCATCCAGCTTGTGAATCAACCGCAGGGGTGAGGTGATTTCGTCTCAACCCCAACGGCAAGTGACTGAAAGAGGCCCCAGCTGGTGATTCAACGACAGGGGCAAATTGCAGTTACAACAACTCTGACCACCCATCACCTACCAGGCTACTGGTGGATTTACTCATGGGTTGGTCAACCATCATTTGTTGGTCCGTTGACTGTTGGCTAACCCGGTTGTCAAAATGTCAGGCGGTCAATACAGGCACCATTGAATACGCCCTTGTTGTTGGCTCCACAGTCCACAACAGCCAAAAGTGGCCCCATGGTGTACACATACATGTGCATGGTTTCCAAAAGAAGTTTTATATTTCAAAGTTATGTACCACATCAAATCATTGCATGAAAGAGCTTTTATTTTAATGGTATTGTTACAGTTATGTTGATAATAATTTCACAATGTAGAGTGTATTTTGATGCAGGGGAAAATAATTAAAACACTTTGGACATTACCAAGTTTAATGATATTTATGTGATTTTACAACACAGGTATGTCTGATGAAAAAAATATTTCATGTAGGATATCCTTGAAAGAGTCTATGGATTAAAGTTGTGAGATTTGAACATTCTACTATCAAAAGAATCAATATTGAAACATGACTTTAGATCCACAAATAATTTAAGGTATGAGTTTAGACATTATGAAGGCAAGGTCAATTGGAGGCTTCATATCCAAAAGTTGTTTGCCCTCTGGAGAAAGGGAAGAAATCAAATCAGGATGATAACAGTTTCTGTGGAGTCTTGTTGGCAACTTTGTGAGTTTTTCTTGGAGGTTGGAAGGTTTCCTCATCATCCACATTGAATGACCACATTTGTACCGTCTACCAAGTCTCTCAGCTTTCATGTTGTCACATGTTTTATCTATTTGGTGACCAAGGTCCAAGAAACCTTGAGATTGACATTGGCACTGGACCTTCTGGAAGACCTTTTCATTGGAGACCTCAGTGTCAGAGCAAAATTGTTTCTCACTGAATATACTGGAATGATTTGCTGGTAATCCAAGTGATTCCAAGATCTCTGTTTGTTAATTTGAGAGCTGTAGGCAGAGAGGAAAAACTATGTGAAAAAAATGGGGTAAAAAATACCATGGGATGATAGGTAGTAATTGCTTACTTGTTTGCGCCATCTGGATTTTCTTGTCTGTTTTTTTTTTGCTGCATGGACTTCTGAAAGATATTTTCCAGACTCAATATTGGATCTCCTGCCCATGAACCACCTCTTGAGGAAAATGGTAAGGTTGAATTTGGTGTTATGCACTGAGTTGAATGGGTAGTTTCAAAATGCACAATGTACATGGGCATGGTTCCAATGTTTAATGATGAGTCCCATAAACAACTGGTTCCAATGCGATTCCCAAGGCTCAGACCATTTGAAACCACAGCAAGGAAAGTTTATTTGTGCAAGGTCTTGAAGAAAAACCTCTCTTGCTAGGGTTGATATGCCATGTAGTAGACATGAAGACTTGGATGGGACTAAAAGGTAGTCGAGTGAATCTGTTGATGAATGCAAGATGATGGCAGTGATTGAACCTGGGATTGTTGTAGGGAATTGGGGATTTGTTTTTAGTGAGTATCTGTTGACTTGGTGATATTCATCAAAACTCTACAGTAGGATGACAGACATTGAGAGAAGTGGGAAATGGAGCCAGGAACACTTCTGAAAACAGCTTGATTGAAGAGTCTGGGGTTTTTTGATGGGGCTCCATTCAAGAGGTATTGTACCATGATGGATTGTTTGTTGTTTGAACTGCATGATTATCAAATTAGGAGATCATGGTCAGCATTCAATAGTTGCAAATCACAGGGGGATGATGACTTGAATGTTAAAAAAGGTGTAATTTTGCCAATGGACAGCCACAATTACAGCAGGCTCATGGTCAGCAACCATTGGGGCAACCATTGGGGCAAGCTAATGGTTGGAAACCATTGGGGCAAGCTAATAGTTGGCGACCATTGGCGCAAGCTAATGGTTGGCGACCATTGGCACAAGCTAATGGTTAGTGACCATGTTGGAAACCATTGGCGCAATCTAATGGTCAGCAACCATTGGGGCAAGCTCATGGTGACAAACCATTGGGGCAAGCTCATGGTCACCAACCATTGGGGCAAGCTCAGCCTAAGCTAATGGACAATAACCATGAGGCTAAGGTAATGGATGGTGACCATTGATAGTGAGTCACTCCTCAATGCATATATGCATACCAGGTAGTGTATAAGATGTGGGGGGTAGTGCACCCAGCACCCAATTGATGAATCCCTCCATCATTTGATGAATCCATCCATCCATCCATCCATTCATCCATCCATCCATCCATCCATCCATCAATCCATCCATCAATTGATATGAAGACAGCCAAATGGAAGATATGCCAATGTCTGGAATTCAAATCTGGCAAGGGAACATATGAAGATGAAGATGGAAACAAAAAGATAGGAATGGCTTTTTCTTCCTCTGCCTTCAAGAAACATCAGGTGGCTATAAGCAGACTCAATCAGGCCCTGCAAGCCACGACAGATATATTGCCATTATGGGGGAGCAGTCATGTAAGTGGAGAGGAGGGATGGGAAAATAGTTAACACTGTACATTCATGTGCTGATCTTCTGATTTACCTGCTATAATGATTTTCGGATTTCCAAAAATCCAGCAAGGAATGAAAGCAAAGAGCAGATTCAGATTCCACTTCACCGGGGAGGGCACTGGTTCAATTCTCAAAACCTCAAGTACAAATCTTTTCATCTAGTCCCAAGGCACAGTCTGCTTGTGCTGCTCCAAGCTGCAAAAATGTGCCTTGTTCATCAACTTAGTGACTTGGCAATCACAGATTTATTGAAGACAGAGGGTGAGAATATTACAAATCTGGGGAGGTAATTCAATTTTGATTCAAATAACATCATGAAGGCAATACCTCAAAGCAAATTCACTCTAATTCAAAGGCTAGGTTTTGAGCCAAACCTGGAAACAAGGATATTCTGCCCAGAATGCTTCAAGCTGTATCCAATCCCAGACAAATCGGACAACCAAGCATTGATTTTCAAGAAATGTACTTCCAAGTTCTATTCCACTAGCAAGATCTTTGTGCGCCAAACTGGTAATGAGCAGGGCATGTACTGTGAAACAGAATTGCTGATGAAGACCAGTGGGAAACATAGCAGAACCATCAAACCAGCTCGAACATTTTATTATCAAAGATTTAAGGCCTGGCTTGGTAGAAAATTATGGTTTGCAGATTTTGAAAAGCTCATTGAAAGCAATCTTAATAATAAAAATCTCAATTCAAATGTGATGAGAGATGTTTGGGATGCCTCATTTTGGCGCAACTTTGTTGGAGGCGCAGACAAGAAGAGGAAATTTACCCAACAACCAGGGCACCTTGTCTTCAGTCTCTATGTGGATGGTTTCAACCCATTTTAAAATTAAGTTGGGAAAAAATCAATCTCAGTGGGAGCAGTTATCTTGATATGTCTCAACATTCCACTATCAGAAAGTTACAAGATAGAGAATGTTTTCCTTTTTGGTATTACCCCTGGGCCCAAGGAACCCAAAGTGGAAGAAATCAACCAAATTCTAGATCCGTTGGTTGATGAAATCAAAGACCTCTGGGAAGGAGTATGGTTTTCTGAAACCAGCCAGTTTCCTCAAGGTAGGGAGATATTTGTTGCACTGTTCCCATTGATTGGGGATTTGCCAGCTATGCGCAAGGTGGCAGGATTCTCTGGTCATTCTTCAACCATGTTCTGCTCATATTTTAAAATTACAAAGGAAAAGATCAATGATCCAAATGTCAAGTAGTTCCCGCCAAGGAGAAATGCTGAGAACATGAAGAATGCCAAGAAGTGGGAGGAATGTCAGAAATCATGGGAGCGAGATCAAATTACCAAGGAGAAGGGGGTCTGAGCAAGCTGTTCAAACATGTTGAGTTAAAGGTTTAATTTCTTATGAATAAAACCAGAAGACTAAGGGTTAAAGCATCAGAGACATGAAGAACAAGTTTAAGGTAAGAAAAATAGAAAAGAAAGAAGAAATGAGAGAAGAATACCAAGGGTCTGACTATCTTCAGGACAGATGAGAATGGAGGAGCAGATGGAGAACAGATGAGGCACAACGATGCAGAGAGAAGACTACATCGAAGATTCTGAGGGGATCAGACTTTGTAGAACTTGTATGGTCTTGAGGAGGAGACTCTTACCAGGCAAAGATTCTAGTGGAGTGAGATCAGATTTAAGTCTTGAGGAGGCTGAGAGTTTGAGTTGAGACAGGTTCCTTGATTGGAGGTTGGAGGTTGAGTTTGAGTGGGTTAGATGGTGTGGATAGAAACAGAATAAAAATAAGAATAAATGTAAACAGGAAAAAAATAGAAAACAGAATAGAATAAAAAATAATGATTGTAAAAAGTGAGGAGGAAGAAAAGATCCCTGAAGACCAGAGAGAGAGAACTCGGCAAGGAGTCGAGAGCCTCTTCCTCCCGTGGGAGGTGAGTTATTTCCCAGAGCGGAGTGTGCACACTTGTCCTCAAGGAGAGCGCGTGCGGCTTGCTTGAGAGTTTGAAGTTGGAGGAAGCTAGTAGTGAATCTATTCTTAGTATTCTTAACACCCCGCATGACTGGTAAGGCGGCTAATCCAAAAGATTATTTGGAGTGGAGAATACCATCTTCTGGAGGGATTCTAAAGAACACAGAGGCAAGGCCTTTGTTAGTGAGTCTGCCATCATAGTTTGGCTGGGAATGAGGGAGAGATTGAACTCCTGATTTTCAAAATCCTCTCGCAGTCCTTTTGTTTTTATATCTATGTGTCTTGATTTGGAATGGGACCCAAATTTCTTGATTTTATTGTTGAGTCCCTTATTTTTGATTTATAGTGAAGGTTTCAATTCTGGAGCGTGGGTGATTTCGCCTACAAGATTTTTCACCCATTTTAGTTCCAAGTAGCAGTCGAGTAACACATTTAATTCAGATTCCATGGAATAATAAGTGATATTTTGCTTCCTAGTAGAGTTCCAGATGACCGGGCTTCCGTAGTGGAAGATTATGAACCCTATTTGAGACTTGCAGAAAGTAGGATCATCTCCTCATGTTGCGTTGCTAAAGCTCAAGAGTGCATCTTGATTTGGGTTGAATTTAATAGCAAGCTTGAAATTTTGAGTTGTCTTGAGATACTTCCAAATCTTTCAAACCTCCCTCCAGTGGTTCATGCCGCGTTTAGCATTGAATCTAGCCAGGATCAAGACCGCAAACAAGATTTCTGGCTGAGTATACTGGGATAGATGATTGAGCAGTCCTATAGCGGAATCTATGAACAGAAGAAACCCCACAAGTAAGCAACTACAAGAAATTACCATCCCTGTGAGTAAAGATCTTGTTCAAAATTATGTTTCTTTTTTTATTTGACCTGGGGTTCATTTATTTATGTACCCTGTGATTTTTCACATTCAAGCCATCAATTGAAGAGTTCCATTTTTTTTTGCTTTTTGCTTTTTTTTTTTTTTTTGCTTTTTCTTTTTTTTTTGTTTTTTCTTTTTGCTTCCTTCCATTTTTTTTGGTTGTTTTTGGTTTCTTTCTGTTTTTTTCTTGATTTTTTTGTTTTTTTTTGGGGGGGTTTTCTTTTGTTTTTTTTTTTTTGGGTTTGCTTTTGTTTTTTTTTGTTTTTTTTTTTGTTTTTTTTTCTGGATTTTTTTTGGGTTTCCTTTTGTTTTTTTTTTTTTGGGTTTCTTTTTGTTTTTTTGTTTTTGTTGTTTTTTTTTCTGGATTTTTTTGGGTTTCCTTTTGTTTTTTGTTTTTGTTTTTTTGTTGTTTTTTTTTCTGAATTTTTTCTTGGTTTCCTTTTGTTTTTCCTTTTTTTTTTTTTGTTTTTTTTTTGTTTTTTTGTTTTGTTTTGTTTTTTTTTTTTTTTTTTTTGTTTTGTTTTTGTTTTGTTTTGTTTTGTTTTTTTTTTTTGTTTTTGTTATTTCTTTTCTTTTCTTTTTTCTTTTTTCTTTTTTCTTTTTTTCTTTTTTTTTTTCTTTTTTGTTTTTGTTTGTTTTTTTTTTTTTGGTTTATTTTCCATTTTCCATTTTTTCTTTTTCTTTTTGTTTTTTTTTCACTTTTTTTTTTTTTTTTTTTTTTTTTAGTTTTTTTCTTTCTTTTTTTTCTAGTCTTTTTTTTGGTGAGCAAACGAGCAAACAAGCAGGCTTGCAAGGGAGGGCCTGGCTTGGTGGGGGGATTTCATCACCCCCCAACCAAGCGAGCGGCAAAGGGGGGGGGCCAGCCCGGTGGGGGGATTTCATCACCCCCCAACCAAGCAAGCGGCAAAAAGGGGGGGGCTGGAGGGGCTTGCGGTGGGGGTATTTCATCACCCCCCAACAGAGCAAGCGGCCAAGAGGAAGGGCCAGCCCGGTAGGGGGATTTCATCACCCCCCAACCAAGCAAGCGGCAAAAATGGGGGGGCCTGAGGGGCTTGCGGCGGGGGGATTTCATCACCCCCCAACCAAGCAAGCGGCAAAGGGGGGGGGCCAGAGGGGCGCGCGGTGGGGGGGACTTGATCACCCCCCCACCAAGGGCAGCATCAAGGAGGGTGGGAGGGGGGGTGGATTTCAAATCCTTCCCCCATCTAGCAAGTGAGCCAGGGGGGAGATCAAGGGGGGAGGGAGGGGGGGGATTTCAAATCCGCTCCCCACCTAGTGACTGAGCAAGGGGGGAGATGAAGGGGGGAGGGAGGGGGGGGATTTCAAATCCACTCCCCACCTAGTGACCAAGCAAGGGGGGAGATGAAGGGGGGAGGGAGGGGGGGATTTCAAATCTGCTCCCCACCTAGAGAGCAATCAAGGGGGGAGGGAGGGGCTTGGTGGGGGGGATTTCAAATCCCCTCCCCACCTAGTGAGTGATTTAGACACCTGCACCACACTTGGGGTCTGTCAGCTCCAATTTGGGGGTCTGTCCTGGTATGAGGTGAACAACCTCACCGACCCACCACCACCCACCACCACCCATGGACACTCACCAACACCCACCAACACCCACCACCACCCACCACCACCACCCACCTCATCCACCACGAGCACCACCCCATTGGTAAGTAACCTTTTTTTTTGCTTCAAAAAAGAGGGTATTTATTATTTTTAGATGTCAGTCATTTAGATATCAATCTCGATGGAATTGAATGTGGAATTGAATAAAGGCATGTCTGGTAAAAATGGGTATGGGATTTAAATTTTATTCCTCAATATTGTTCAACAATAAAATTACTAATTGAACTTTTGATTCTGCATTATTTTTCTTTTGGTTTTTGATTCATGTTGTGATTCCTGGGTGTCATCCTGAAACACGGTTTGTAGTTGTGATGAGCTTGGCGTTGCAGGGGATGCAAAGGAGAAACAACATGAATCAGAGCCTCTTGTAGTAGGAAAGAGAAACAGGCTATTGAGCTTGAATGTTACTTCAACATCTGCAAGTAAAAAAAAGTTCAACCGTGCCAGGAGACAGTTTGTACAAGAATGTGATGAGCCAACATAATTTGTGACACTGCGGGACAATCTTGCACCAAATAATGTTTTCTTACCTCGCATGTGCCCTCAAAAGCTGGTTAATGCTGTCAAAAACCGCCAGTTTCAGCCTTACTTCATTCTTAAATACCACAGTTTGAAGGCCGCCAAAAGCACTCCACAAATTGATACTTTGTGCAACATTGTCTCAGACTTGTACCAGATGGCAAAGAACCGCCATTCACTCAGCAAGACAAACACAGCAGCCTTGACTGGCTCCATGCATGCCATTGGTTTTTGTGCTGGAAGTGATAGGGGTGCCTCTGCAGGTTTTTCCAATTGTTTATGTCAGGTTTTGTCAGAAAATTCAAAAAATTGATTGATGTTGACTTGAATTCAAAAATAGGGGTCTATTCTTGCAAACCAGGTTTGAATGAAGAGACCATCAAGATGGATGATGAACTATGGGACCGTCTCCCTGCTCACAACAAATTTGTCTTTGGAAGGATTCAATCACTATGTACTTCAGCTCATGCTCAAAACAAGAAAGTTTCAGATGAATATCTAATCCCAAACTGGTCTTCATCTGAGTGGATGGAAAAGGAGCGATATTTCTGCATGTTTTCAAATGTTGTTGTGACATTTGATGACTTCTCAAACAAGCTCCATACTGATAAGAATGACTTGAATGGTTTTACGTATGGGATATTTTCATACATCACCAGATCTACAGGACAGCCTATCCTTCCTCCCTGCAATGATTTGGGTCATAGTTTATCTTTTCCAAAACTTTGTTGTATTGTTGACTTTGACAAAGCGGAGGGCATTATTGAAATTCTTTTGCAGACTCAATTTTTCAATCATCAGACTACATTTCCTCCTCCTAGTTTAAAAACCTCTTCAACCCACACTCACTTTGGCTTCTCATTCCAAATTAATAAAAAACTAGCCAATGTATCTCTGAAACTCCAAGATTGTAGTACTTCAAAAATTGATGGAAGAATTTTGGGAAAGAAGGCCCAATATGGTTGATGTTGTTTCTATTGTTTCCATTGTATTTTTTTCATTTTTGAAAGTTTGATCCAATCAATAAATCAAATATATTTACAAGCCCAGTAATTGAGCAATCTCCTTGAGTGCCTCCACTGTTAGGAAGCAATGAAGTGATGAAGGGATGTGATGAAAGTGGGGATGAAGTGATAAGAGCATGGATGTGATGGAAGCAATAATGTGATTTAAAAATTGCAAAAAGAAGCCTGCCTCTTGCCTGGGTTTTGACATTCTCCTTCAAAAAACAAAATAAGCTGCCCTTATGTGCAGACCAGGGATGGTAATCAATACATCTAAGTGAGGATGTTGAATTTTCTTTCTTCCTTCTCTTTTTCTTTTTCCTTTCATTACTCCCTTGGTCTTTGGTCATCTTCCATTTAAAATATTCTTCATTTTTTGAAATTTGAACAAAAATTTTTGGCTTGGCTTTCTGTATTTTCCCTGATAAAAAGTAGAATTATAAAAAATAAAATTACACCAACATAGGCTATTGAATAACAAACCAACAGAAAAGAAGCCATCAATGGCTCAATTATATAAGGAAAGATTTTTACAGTTCTAGGAGCATGGTGTGTTAGTATTATCCTAAATACATGTTTATGAATTTTATTTTGGGCTGTGAATAAGAGGACTTACCCATTTTTTGACCAGTCAATGGAAATTCCAGTCTGGAAAAAATCAGCCTCTTCTGGAATTTTTGAATTTCACTTTGAAGGAATTCCCAAACACCAAATGCAGTAATTTGTGAATGATATGTGGACTGCTTGTGAAGCAACGGCTTTGCTCATATCTAGCTTTCCCTTGACAATCTTTTATGAACTAATGAGCTAGAATTTAAGCAAATGCTGATCTCTAGTGACAATATTTCACCGCCTTCTGAAACTTAATGATGAGATACAGCATCACATAACCCTGAGATATCAATGGGATACAGAAATGCCACCTGCATACAGGTGGCATCCATTTTTCTGTGGTGAGGATGTCAGGAAGGAGCGCAAGACTCCCATCCAACAACCTCTTTACCAATTTGTTGTAGTACAAGTGCCGCAGCACCTGCCCGTGGAGTTGGGGACCAAGCCCCCCCAAAAACACCCTCTTCATAGCGCCCGTCTGTCCTGATATCACCTTGTTCTTTGCAAGGTAGCAATAGATCCAATCAAAAATTGCTACGTAGTCCCCCAATTGTGCCCGCGTCCGGACTCCGCCATTTGCACTTGCTTCTGCCATGGCTTGCTTGAAGTTGCTTTCCCAAAACCAAGGTTTGCGCCTTCCCCACCCCACCAAGAATTCCACCTTATGTTTTGGTCAATCGAGTTCTTCATACCCTGTTGAGATTTCACGGCAGTGAGGTTTCACTGGCCCCAGGGAGTCTCTTGTTGCGAGTAAACACACTTGCGCTGTCACAATCCCCAAGGGGAGACTCAACCTCAAAGCCTGATCTTGTGGACCGTCTCCTAAATCATTGACCAATTAGTGTTTTCTCAGATCTTGATATCTTTCCTCTTATTTTTCATTTCATTATTGTATTCATTATTCTTTCTTTCAACCTCTGCTCCCTGCGTGGAATCATTCCCGGTGAGATTCATCTCTTGACCATCTTCTACTCTTCTCAAATACTCACTGTCTGCTTGATCTTAGTCTATTCTGCTCAAATAATCCTTCAACTTCAAGATCCTGTCAATTGACCGTCTCCTGTATCTCCATCGTGTCTGATAATAACCGTCGCAGTCATCATTTCCTGTTTGTGTTTTATCTCATCGTGATCTGTGTGATATTCTTCTTGTTCTCACCTTCTCTTGATTTAATTCTTCTTCAGCTCTTAGTTCAGCAATCTATTCAAATCAATATCATTCCTTTACGGTTAAAAGCCAAAAGACCGTCAAGCCTAATCTACCGTCAAAGAATCAACTAAGATAGAATCATAATAACCGGGCCTCATGGATACTTTCAAGCAAGCAATGCTCAAGACTGAGCTCAAAACCATTCCCTTACTTGGAGAAGACAACTACAGAATATGGAGAGACAAGATGGATGCCATGCTGGACGTTCAAGGATGCACTGGGGCCATGAACAATGAGACTACTAAGCTGGATGTTTCTGTCAACAACAAATCAAAACTTCTTATTATCTCGAAACTCAATTCTACAGCACACAAAAACATTGTCACCGTCGAAAATAGGAACTCCGCTAAACTTCTATGGAAGGCAATCATCCACAAATATGCTTTGTCACAGGCCTCAAACCAAGCTAGAGTCTTCAACAGCCTCCTTTATCTATCCTTCAACCCTGACAATATTGTCGACTTCATCACAAAGGTTAAGGTGTGCCTCAAGAAGATGGGCAAGGTTGGCATCAAGCTTCCCGACAACATTGTAGCTTACCTCATTCTATTTAAGTTTCCCACAACTATGGATGATTTCAAAAGGGAGATAATGCACTCGGATAAAGAGCTTTCGGTCAAATTTTTACTTAATCACCTCACTCAATTGAATAAAAAATCAATGGCTCAGTCCTCCATTGCAAGCTCTTGGTCAAAGGGAGACGTTGCTCTTTTCGGAGGAAAGTCAACATCTCACTCAACTTCTACCAAGGGATCAGATCCAAAGCAATGCGTAGAAGGATACCACCATCCTGGTCAGGACAGGAACCACTCGGCCGGAGATTGTTAGCACTTGCACCCTGAGGTTGCTTCAGAGTGGTGGAGAGAAAACCAGATGAAATGGAAAGCAAAGAAGGGGGGCTCAAAGGCAAAACCCGAATCTCATTCAGTTCACTACCTGGCGTTACTCAACTCGTGGATATAACACGGCAATCCAAATCAGTGGTTTCTTCTTGATAGTGGAGCTTCAGTCCTCATGATCAACTATAGTCTCTATTTTTTCAACATGGATCCCTACTTTGGAGATCCAATCAAGACCGGAAAGGAAGGCGCAAGCTTACCTATAAAAGGGAAGGGCACGGCCATACTTCCCTGGAATAATCTCACAATTGAACTTGGGGAGGTTTTCTATGTGCCTGATGTCACTATCAAATTGATCAGTTCCGGCTCTCTGAATGGCAAGGGTTGCACGATTAACTCAAGTGGGACCAAGTTTGCCATGACTCACTCAGGCAAAGAAGTTCTTTCTGGACAAATCAAAAATAATCTCTAAACTCTTCCAACTCCCTCTTGCAATCCTCTCTCTTCTTCAAAGTCACTTTTCTCTTCAATCTCTTGTATGCCCAAAGAAGCTTTACTTGAGAATCATAGAGAATACAGACATGCTTTGCTGTCGAGGCTTGCACCTCTAATTCAACATATACCTAGCGATATCAAAAACAAATTACAGTGCGTGGATTGCATTAAGAGCAAGATCACAAAATCTCCCTTCAATCACACTTCCACCAGATACTCCAAAGTTTTTGATTGCATTCACCTAGATCTCATGGGACCAATTTGACCCTCATCTAAGTCTGCTCACAGGTTCATCCTATCTTTAGTCGACAACGCCAGCTGATATCTTTCAGCTTTCCCACTTGTCTCAAAAAATGAGACCGCTGATGTTATCATTAGTTTACTCAAGAAGGAACATCATCTAAGAGGATTTTATCCATCTGAGGTCTGCTCCGATGGAGGGACCAAATTTGTCAATCAAAAGCTGTCTTCTTTCCTGGAAGATAGACATATCTCTCACATTGTCTCTGAACCATATCATCCAAAACATAACGGACGGGCCAAGCGAGCAAACCGGACTATTGTTGAATCTGCCCAAGCAACCCTCAAGGATGGCCTTCTTCCTCCTTCAATGTGGCATGAGGTAATTAAGGGATGCTGTCTAATGCTTAATCAGATCCCACTGAAGGGCGAAACGGTACCTCCTTGGGAGAAGATGCACGGTAGAGCTCTTCCTTCCTCTTTTCTGAAACCCATTGGTAGTCCTTGTATCTTCTTAATCAATAAAAGAGATAAAGGTTTAAAGTTTGACTCAAAGGGTGAAGAAGGGAATATAGTAGGCTTTAATCAACTCCTTCATTCCTATTGAATTTTAACTAAGTCTGGTTCTATTTTCTCATCCAAGCACGTCAGGGTTCTTCAAATGCCTCCTCCAAGACTAAGTGGATCCAACTTAGATATTGAATCCGAAAATGATATCATAAATCCGACTCCTGTCTCCGATCACTCTCCTGAAGATTGTCTTGATCGTCAAATTCCATGGTCAGACTACTGCGATAAATCTGACAACTCAATCAGTTCGGCCGACGAAGCTGAATCAGTCTTCCAATCATCCGACCAATCTGAAGAACCATCACTGCCCGCTTGGGACAGTCCAATAGTGACTGTAGACACAAGTTGTGCCAATCAACAAGCTCTGGCACCCACGCGGCGGGTTCTTTGAGATTGATCACAAATCAGGCCGCCTCAGCGGTATGGCTTCTTTCATTTTTACAAACCCAAATCCTACAAGGATGCCCTTCAATGCAACAAATGCCGAGAGTGGATGAGCGCAATGGACATTGAACTGGATTCAATTGAAGATCTCAGTGTCTGGGATGAATACAACGGTCCCGCACCGAAGAAAGTTCTCAAAACTACTTGGATCTTCAAAATCAAACAAGATTGTCATGGAGATCCTGTCAGATACAAGGCCCGGCTCTGTGTTCAAGGCTTCAATCAGGTTGAGGGTCTGGATTACTCAGAGACATTTGCTCCAATGGGCAAACCCTCTAGGTTAAGACTTCTCCTCCTCTACGCGCTCAAGACAAAACTGAAGATTCGGAAATTCGACGTCAAAAGCGCTTTCCTTCACTCTCCAATTGATGAAGAAGTGATAATTCAAACTCCTAAGGGATCAAAAAGAAAATGTCAATTCTTAAAGCTCCGCAAGTCGCTGTACGGCTTGAAGCAGGCCCCAAAAAACTGGTATGAAACCCTTACTGAATGGTTTAGAGAAGTAGGTTTTGACAAATCCTCCTGTGATCCTTGTCTTTACTTGTCAAGGGATGGTAAGTCTTGGATTTTCTTTCAGGTGGATGACCTCATTCTGGTTGGCAACGGCGAAGACTTTGAAAAGAAATTCTTGAGCCTTTTCGCTGGCTCAACCGCGAAGGATCCCAAAACTATCCTTGGCATGCGAAAAGAGATAAGCAACAATGAAGTTCTTCTGAGCCAGCCAAAACACATTGAAAGGGGTCTCAAAGAACTGGGTTTGGAAGATGCCAAAACCAGCAAATAACCTCTAACTCCGAATTGACAGCTTATACCTGCAACCAAGGACAAATTTGAACAATTCAAGGCATTAAATATAAACTACCAATCAGCAATTGGATTGCTCAATCACATTTCCTGCTACACATGGCCCGACATAAGTTTTTCCGTATCCAGCTTATCAAGGTTTAACATCAAACCAGGTATTTTGCACTGGAATGAACTAAAGATAACCTGGAAGTACCTGAAAGGAACTTCCAATACCAAGCTTCGCTTGAGAGTTGACGATACAGGCTCTCAGACCTCCGCTTATTTGGACGCATCCTGGGCAGATGACCCTAACACCAGACAATCTCAAACGGGTTATCTCTGCGCGGTTTACGGGTGTGTGGTATCATGGAATAGCTGCAAGCAGAAGAATATCACGTATAGTTCCACCAATGCTGAACTCAACGCTTTTGTTGATGCTTTTCAAGAATCAACTTGGATTCGCTCCCTCACCTGCGAGATCTTTGGCACCAAAGTTTCTCCCATTATCATTCATATGGACAATAGCGGTTTGGTCAACAAACTCAAACGGTTTTTTTCAAACTCAAAAACTTGCCACCTCAATCTAAAGACCAAAGGCATGAGAGAGGAGCTGAAGTCTAAGAACATCTCCATTGTGCTTGTCAAATCTGAGGATATGCCTGCTGATGCTCTCACCAAAAGCTCAGATCAAGCAAGTCTTAAACGTCTTCAACTTTCCTTTTCTTTGTCTTTATCCTCTTAGTTTTTTTTTCAATTTCTTAGTTTCTCTGTTTGCTCGCTTTCTTTTATTCTATTTCCTTTTCATTTTTTGACTCATAAAGTTGTTGCAAGTTTTCATCTCTCCAGGCATGGGGCGTGTTGAGATTTCACGGCAGTGAGGTTTCACCGGCCCCGGGGAGTCTCTTGTTGCGAGTACACACACTCGCGCTGTCACAATCCCCCAGGGGACTCCTTGACTTTAACTCACCTAAATCAACCTCAATCGCTTGTGACTCAACTGGATCTCATCATCAACCGTCCAGCTTCAACTTTGAACAACCACCTCTGACCATGATGACCACCTGACTTGACTCAACCTCAAAGCCTGATCTTGTGGACCGTCTCCTAAATCATTGACCAATTAGTGTTTTCTCAGATCTTGATATCTTTCCTCTTATTTTTCATTTCATTATTGTATTCATTATTCTTTCTTTCAACCTCTGCTCCCTGCGTGGAATCATGCCCAGTGAGATTCATCTCTTGACCATCTTCTACTCTTCTCAAATACTCACTGTCTGCTTGATCTTAGTCTATTCTGCTCAAATCATCCTTAAACTTCAAGATCCTGTCAATTGACCGTCTCCTGTATCTCCATCGTGTCTGATAATGACCGTCGCAGTCATCATTTCCTGTTTGTGTTTTATCTCATTGTGATCTGTGGGCTATTCTTCTTGTTCTCACCTTCTCTTGATTTGATTCTTCTTCAGCTCTTAGTTCAGAAATCTGTTCAAATCAATATCCTTCCTTTATACCCTTCCATCTCCTCCACATCCCAAAGCTTCTCTTTGTCCATGGAGAAGAGGAAAAAAAGCCAATCCTTATCCAAACCCATTGCACCTTCCGCGTTGGCAATTCCCATGTATTGCGCAAGGAATCGCTCAACATCCTCAGTGTTGACCGGGATATGAGGATATTCCTGCGGCCTGATGCAAACAATCTTGTGATTGGCGCCATCCTTGGAACAAGAGACACCATATCGCGCCCCTGATGAGGGTTGCTTCCAAGTGGACCACACTTGGGTCTCTCAGCAGGCTCATCTTGGTTCCCCCACACAACATGGGAGTGCACTGCACTGGCCACAATGAGACTGCAACCACATAAGAGTTTATTCCCTCTTTAGCCTTTCCCCCAGGATGAAATACACACTCTAAAAGTTCTGTAAAGTACTCAACAACCTTAACTGGGGAATGCTATTGGTACGAAATGAACCTAGCTCTTTAGTTATTAGTAAAACCATCCCCATTGGGAGTCACTCATACAAAGTGGCATCCAATAAAATCCCCCCCCCTTGTTGGGCCTTTGATTTCAAACCCATCAAGAACCATTGCAAAGTGCCTAGTGATCCCTTCAAGGTTTTCCAATGTCATATTGAGCATTGCCATTATAGTAAATTTTTAAGTGCTAGTCAAAACATACAAAGACATAGTTTAATAATTTTGATATTTGTCTCATCTGTCCTCTCTTAAAACTTCTTTCATTTAAATACCAAGCCTGTCAGAGAATGCTATATTTGTTCCTGCCATTTTTCGTGTCTTCAGTCTCTGTTTCTTTTCATTCTTTTTCTCATTGTCTCTAAAGCTGTCACCAAGCGTGAAAACTCCCACTGTGACAGGTGTCAGTCACCGTCAGCTCTCACTGAAGCTCCTACCATGGGAGACAGCTCGGACAACTCTCCCAGCCCCTATATCAACAAGCTTACTCCCAGTCCTCACAGTCTCAACTCATCCATCTTGACCATCTCGACCTCCAGGGTAGAACTCACCAACTATCAATCTGAATCAGCTAGATTGGTTTACAACAACGAATTTTTTCACCAGATTGCCTTCAGTATTGATATAAGAGTGGGTACCAAGTGGGTACCATAATATCCATCAACTCAATCTCCGGATGATCAAACTGATGTCTTCTTCTTGGTTAATAAGTTTCTCTGGAAGGATTGGCGCTTGTGTTGTCTCTAGTGTTACTCTGCTTAGTCCATTTGAGGGCCATCACCCTGCCCGTAGAGGCACTACTTCTGTTTGTTATTATGTATGATTGTCTGGCTTTCTCATACTAGCTGTTTCCGTCTGCTTACTATCTTATTGCAATTTGAACAGCCTGTTCCAGGTTTATCATCTCTTCAATAATTTCACACGGTTAAAAGCCAAAAAATGGATCAATTGAGCTCAACTAACTTGGCAAGGACCACTGAATCCCCTGGACCAGGAGTCAAAGGCAATTTCAAAGCTCTGGCACTCAAATCTCTCATGGAATCAACTCCATTACTGACCAAAACAAACTAATCCATCTGGAAAAAGAAGATGGAGCGTTTTTTCAAAATGCAAGGCATACTGGATCAAATCAACTCACCTGACCCCCACGCAGACATACCTGATGACAATGAAATGGCAGGTTACCTCATGTCAAAATTAGACCCTGGGACCCACACCAATATTATAACCCCAGAAAATGAAGACTCATCAAAACTGATTTGGATCACTGCTAATGATCACTTCGCCTCCAGTCAAGCAGCAAATTGAGCCCAAATGTTCTTTAACTTCTTATACCTGGGGTTTGATCAAAATGACATAGACGGTTTTGTCACCTCTGTGAAGGCCCACCTTGGAAAGCTTGATGAAGTAGGAATAATATTACCTGACAACATCCTGAGCTACCTCATCCTTTTCAAACTGCCGGACTCTCTCAAAGCCATGCAATCTAAGATAATGCATTCAGGAAGTGAACTTTCAGTTATGATGGTTCTGAGTCACCTCATCCAGCACCAAAATGAAGTACAATCAAAAGCCGCCAAAACTTCTGACACCAACACTGCCTTTTATCACTCTAATATCTTGAGGAATTCTGATGCCCCCAGATGCGAGAATGGGAAGCACAACCCTGCTGTCAATTCACATCATCCCTAATCCTGCTGGGTGGAATTCCCTGAACTCCGACCCGAGCAGTTGTCAAACAAGGGAAGACATGGTGTTAAGAAGAAAAACCCAGCAGCTGAATCGCACTTTGTCGACTACTCTTTCTTCTGTGCCTCAAACCATCTGACCAACCTACACTCTGATCAATATATCCTGGACAGCGGATGCTCAATTCATATGTTCCATGGCAGGAATTCTTTTCTGTTGTTGACTTAGAAACCTGGGGATGAATTTATCAAAACTGGGAAGAAAGGAGAAGGAATCGCTATTCAAGGTTTCGGTACAGCCTTACTTAAAAGCGCTGGCAAAACTATCCACCTTGAAAATGCAGCTTGGGTCCCTGAAGCCACTTTCAACCTTGTATCCCTTGGTTTCCTCTTGCGTAAGGGGTGATACCTTAGAGTTAACTTAAAATCCAAACCACCATCCTTTACTCTTTGACGATCAAAAAACTCAGTCTTAACAGGCGGTATTGAAAACAATTTAATCCTTATTCTGACTGAAAAACCCTTGGAAGCCACCTCTCCTACCACGAAGGCTCCCGAAATCAAGAAAAACTCTTCCTGTTATCTGACAATTGCCAAACTTGAAGACCTCCACCTCAGACTTGGTCATGCTAGTATCAATCAAATGCAGAAGTATCTGGGTTTTTTGATTCAAAGCAACCTGTTGAAGACCTTTGAATGCTTATCCTGCAAGAAGAGCAAAATCAATAAGGCTCCGTTCAACAAGGATCAGCAGTCCACAGCCAGGGTTTTTGACCGTCTTCATCTCAATCTGATGGCTCCGCTCAATCCCACCAGCAAGGGAGGAATGAGATTTGCTCTCACCATAGTGGACAACCTGTCCGGGTATCTCTCATCTTTTCCACTCCCTTCTAAGGAAGCAGCAGCCAAGACAATCAAATTCGTGATTGAGAATGAAGCAAAAAGGCAACAAAGGTATCCAATAGAGGTTGTCTCAGACGGAGGAGGAGAGTTTGTCAATGAAACTCTTCAAACCTTTTTCAAATCAAAGTCAATCAACCATCTCATTAGTGAACCTTACCACTCTCAACACAACGGCAAGGCTGAAAGGGCAAACCTCACCATCATGGAATCTTTACGATCTTTTTTCAGCTCAACAAGGATTCCTAAGAACTGTTGGCACGTTGTCATTCAGAGCTGCTGCTTGGCTCTAAATCAGATACCATCAGAAATAGGGGGAGTTACTCCGTGGGAAATGTTGCACCAAAGCAAGCTACCGACAGACTATCTGAAACCAATTGGCTCATCAGTCATCTATCTACTCAATCGGAGCAATATCAAGTCAAAACTTAGTGAAAAAGGGGAAGAGGGTCTCTTTATTGGTTATGTCCCTAGATTTTCTTCATATAAAGTACTATCAAAGACTGGGAAAATCATAGAGACAAAACACGTGAAGTTTCTGAAAAATCAACCTGTGGAAGGCTCCCCGTTACCCAAAGATCAAGAACCTACCACAAAGTGCTCTCCCGTTAGAAGTGTTGACTTGAACTCACCTGTGGAAGATCCAACTGGCAAGGATTGTGAGGAACTTAAACCTGAAATTATCGACTCAGGGGATCAAGACTCAGACGATGATGATCACTCTTCCTCCAAAGTCCTCAAAGCCTTAAGACCTAATCTGAGGGATAGATCCAGACTGAAGGTACCAGAACAATACGTTTACTATCACAAATCTTTGCCGGAGAACATATGTGAAGCTCTCAAACTACCACACTGGGTAAAACCCATTGAAAAGGAGCTGAACACCATCAAGGATGTTGGAGTCTGGGAGGATGCTGATGAATCAGAAGTAGTGAACCCGCTCAACACCACCTGGGCCTTCCAAAGCAAGGAAGATCTACACTCTGGTGAGACCACTCTGAAAGAAAGAGTCTGTGTCCAAGGATTCAATCAAAGATATGGCATTGACTACTTCGACACCTTTGCTCCCACAGGGAAAGTTGCTTTGTGACGGGCCCTTCTCAGCTACTCGGTTGACAAAAACCTCAAGATTCTTCACTTCGACGTCAAGGGAGCATTTCTACATGCTCCCCTGGAGGAGAATGTGTTTATTAAACGCCTACCGGTTCGAAGAGAACATCAAAATTTCTCAAATTGAACAAGTCCCTGTATGGGTTGAAGAAAGCGCCCCTCAATTGGTAAAAGACGCTCAGCGCATGGATCAAAGAGAATGGATTCAAAGAAAGTGACAGCGATCCTTGTCTCTACCTTCATGCAGATAAAATAACTGCACTCTTTTTCCATGTTGATGACCTTGTGGTTGTAGGGGACGCTGACGGCTTTAAAACAAAGTTTCTTGCTTGATTTAAAGACTCTTTGGCGCATGGGGTGGACACTCTACTGGGAATGAAAGTTGACATTGGTAAAGATTATATAGCCCTATCGCTCCCAAATCACATAAAGAAGGGATTGGAAGAAATGAACCTACTGGAAGCTAAACCATTGAATAACCCTTGCACATTGGGCCTCCACCTTCAACCAGCCACCAAAAGAGAAATAGCAGACTTCAAAGAACTGGGTAGAAATTATTGTTCACCCATAGGACGAATCAACTTCATCGCAACGCTTGCCAGACCCAACATCAGTTATGCCGTGTCAAATCTGGCCCGTTTCTCAGAGAATCCTGGTATTACTCACTGGAAAGAAGTCAAGCATGTGTGGAGATACCTCCTCAGAACAATCAACTACCGCCTTATTCTTCGGGCTAAGACTCCTGCATCAAGACTAGTAATCTAAAGTAATGCAACTTGCGGGGATGATCCAACCACTTGACTATCCCAAACAGGTTTTATCTGCCTGCTCAAGGGATCACCCATCTACTGGACCAGTCGCCGACAGCAAAGCATAGCTCACTCCTCAACGGAATCTGAATGCAATGCGCTCTCAGCCAGTCACCTTGAGAGACAGTGGATCAACCACCTCATAGGTGAAATCTGGAGGACCACTCTGGAACCCCCCATACATTTAATCAATAACAAAGGACTAAATGATAAGATCAAGAAGTTCGGTTGCAAGTCTCATGCTAAGTACATAGATATAAAGCTCAAGAGCCTCAGGAACGACTGGAGCAACCAACTCATTGAAATAAAGCTCATATCATCCCGTGACATGCTGGCTGACTCTCTTACAAAAGCTGCTAGTACCGCATCTGTGGAAAAACTTGTCAAGTACATTGGAATGTAAAAATCATCCTGATATTGAGTTGAGTGGGCGTGTTGATATTTGTCTCATCTGTCCTCTCCTAAAACTTCTTTCATTTAACAACCAAGTCTGTCAGAGACTGCAATATTTGTGCCTGCCATTTGTTGTGTCTTCAGTCTCTGTTTCTTTTCATTCTTTTTATCATTGTCTCTAAAGCTGTCACCAAGCGTGAAAACTCCCACTGTGACAGGGGTCAGTCACCGTCAGCTCTCACTGAAGCTCCTACCATGGGAGACAGCTCGGACGACTCTCCCAGCCCCTATATCAACAAGCTTACTCCCAGTCCTCACAGTCTCAACTCATCCATCTTGACCATCTCGACCTCCAGGGTAGAACTCACCGACTATCATTCTGAATCAGCTAGATTGGTTTAAAACAACGACTTTGTTCACCAGATTGCCTTTAGTATTCATATAAAAGTGGGTACCAAGTGGGTACCATAATATCCATCAACTCAATCTCCAGATGATCAAACTGATGTCTTCTTCTTGGTTAATAAGTTTCTCTGGAAGGATTGGCGGTTGTGTTGTCTCTAGTGTTACTCTGCTTAGTCCATTTGAGGGCCATCACCCTGCCCGTAGAGGCACTAATTCTGTTTGTTATTATCTATGATTGTCTGGCTTTCTCATACTAGCTGTTTCTGTCCGCTTACTATCTTATTTCAATTTGAACAGCCTGGTCCAGGTTTATCAGCTCTTCAATAATTTCACAAATAACACCTCCTCTGTTCATTTTCCTATAACATGCTAAAAGCCCAACACACCTTTGATGTTCCCATCTTGTAAAGTCTGGTCCAAGCCACCATCTCAAAACAATGAGAATCATCATGTGTGTCAAGTAAGACTTTTCAACTGTTTAGAAGGGATTTGTGGCAATTGGACTCTCCATGATAGTGTTAGCTGAACCCAACTTACATTTGCCATTCTTGGATATACTTGATTCAACAATTTTGCATCAATAGTCAAAACAATGATCATCATATTTTGTTTAAAGATTTGTATCAAGAGCTTCCTTTTGCGGTGCTTTATTTTCACTTTCTCTGGTAATCTATGTGATCAAAACCACTTTTGCACCTTTTTTGGTTCAAGATTCTTAATTCCTTATTAGTCTAGAGATGTCACACTTGAATTAAACTGTGTTCAAACTGGTTAACAGATATGGGAGAGAAATCCCTGGTGAAACAGCTTTACTGGTTATTGTACATCAAGAGTCTTTCTGCACCTAACTAAGCCTTGCCCAAGATTGAACAAGCAATGTAAAAAACTGTGGATTTTTTTCTTATAGCTATTATGTTTCAATCAAATACAACTTGAAGTAAAACTCTGAATTTGTCATTAATTTGATTATAAAATGAGTAGCCTTCACTGTCAATTATGATTGAATTCATGGTAATTTGGTCAAAGCCAAATGAAACAAAAGGCTTTATGAAATGGTTGATAGCATTTTGAGAATGGGAAAATAAAAACATTGAGTCCTGAAAGTGCAAACTCTGGTAACTTGCCTGATATGTGAGGTGGAACACACTTTGGTCTCTCAGAAGGCTCATCTTTTCTCCACAACACAACATGGGAGTGCACTGCACTGGGCACAATGAAACTGCAACCAAATATAAGTTTATTCCCTCTTGAGCCTTTCCCCCTGGATGAACTACACACCCTCACAAGTCTGTAAAGTACTCCACCCCCTTCCACCCTAATGTTGGGCTTTTGAATCTGATCCCATCCAGAACCACTAGTGCTGCTTTGCAATGGGCTTGTTGATGTTCCCAGGTTTCTAAGTTCATACTGGATGCTCCCAGATTCTTGTCAATTGTTAAGTGATGGTCACAACATACAAAGCGGAGAGTCAAATAACACTTGGTGCTCTTTCCACTCCAACTTATAATGTTTGTGACTGGCATTAATTTTGCACCATTTGGTTCAATTCTTATAATCTTTGTTTGTCTGGAGATTCTGCACTTGAGCCAACATGGTGGACAGGTATGGGAGACAAAGCCCTGGTGAAACAGCTGTATTTGTTATTTTACACCAACAACCTTGCTGCACCTAAGTAAGCCTTGCTTAACACCAAGAAAGCAAAGTAAAAAACTGTGTATTTCTACTAATAGCTATGCTGTTCCAGTTAAGTACCACTTGAAGTAACACTCTGAAGTTGTCATTAATTTTATGATGAAATGAGTAGCCTTCACTATCAACCATAATTGGGGTCTTTGTAATTTGTTCTAGCTAAATGAAGTAGAATTCTCATGAAATGGTTGAGAGCATTTTGAGCAGAGAATTTTCTTCACTTTCTACCCTTGCCCCAAGGGTGGGGGGTATATTGGATTCTTCCATTAGGAGGCTCATCTTAAATGATGCTGTTGCTTTTGGTGCCTGCTCCTTCAATAAATCCTTTGAAAGATGGCAGGGTTGTTAGTTCATGTGCTTGAAGTCCTGCTGCTTTCCCCCTCATTGTTAAAAATCTTTTTACAATATGGTGGGCAACTGAGAACCTAGAAGGTTTCCTAATCATTTAGTGGTAGCGCTGCATGTTGGCTATTTTATAAAGAAGCTTACCCTGGTCACTCTGTGGGTTTTTTTGATGTTTTTTTTGAATCTATAGGTTTACACCCCAAATTTCAAAACTCACACACCCAAATCCACCAAAAACCCACCAATTGAACCTGCATCCTCCACCTACAAAATGATAAAAAAGCTCCCTAAATCTAAGTGTAAACGCACTGTTGATTCACCTCAACGGGTTGCTCACAACAAGGGTATGAGTTACCTTTTTTTGAGGAGGTTGGTATACACTGCAGTCACTAACAATCTACTTCTTCTTGTACTGTTTAGAATCTGTTGTGAAGGACTCCAATGATAGTACCATGTCAGCCCATCCTGATGAGCAAATAGTTATTGGCTTAAAAAAGTTGAAAGCAACACTACCTTCATCCCTGGATGTATTATTGTCTGGGAGTTCATCAATGAATTATTTTCCAGATTCAGGTGAAGAAAACATTCTTGATGAATGGTCAATGCAGCAGGATGGAGGCATTGTTAAAGAGGGTTCCATTGCTGTGGTGGCTGGACCCTCCACCTCTAGAAAGGTTGCTGTCAAATACACAACCTCTGCATCTAATGCCCCTGGGGTATCACCAGCCCTGAGTATTTATACTCTTGGAAACATGTCCCCTAAGGTACCCATGATAACTATTTATCATGACCCAAAAAGCCAGTGGTTCCTACCATCCCCCTTTGTCCCCAACTTGTTGGCCGCCTGGTTATTGTATTACAAAAGTGATCTATAAAAGGGAATGTCTGAGAAGTGTTTCCTGTTGGTATCTGTCCTTGATGGTGGTGCTACCTCTTTTTGAGCTGTGAAGGGTATCTTTAAGAAGCTGTGGCTAGAAGTCACTACACTCCCTCTGCAAGGGGGGTTATGGAAGGGAAGCTGGTTCCTTCTTTGATTTGATAGTTTGAAGGTCAAAGAAAATTTGGGGGGCTTGACTTGTCATTCATCTGGTGTTTTACCTAGGGAATCACCAATGTTGCTTTTGTTTGATTTCCCTACAGTGGAGGGCATTGGGGCTAGAGAAAAGGGAATCCATCTTCTCTTTGATGTGGTGAAGCTCCCCCCCCTACAATCATGCGGCATTTGGTGCAATATGTACTCAATCCCACCAATCTTGGAGTGATAATGAAGCCTACGGCTTCTAGCTCTACATCAACTTATTTCAACACAAGGGAAAACAATTTTAACTGTTCATGGAAATTTCCTCTTTGAGGTTTTGTTGCAAGAAGAGGTGCTGGTTGAATGGTTATACCCAAAGAATGGACAGGGGGGCATCCCCCTCCATTTTCAAGGGTTTATAACCAATGCATAGGGTGATCTTAGTGCTATTAACTGCGTTTATGAGGCTACTTTCAGTGAGTTTCCCTCCTGCAAATTCTTTTGAATTCATGATCACACTTGCTTGCACTGTGTTGGGGGCAGATTCCCCTTCTATGGTGTGAAATGGAGTCTCTTGAAACCGCAGGCTGTTATTATTGATGGGGGCCCGAAGTGAAAGGGAAAAAATACAGCAGAGGTTGAGGAGAATCAACCCTCTGGGGTGACAATGCCAGAATTTGACAAGGTCTACTCACCTTGAAGATTTCTTGGTTGGCCTCTCTGGAGGATTCTCAACTTTTTCTCTCTTTATAGCTCTCTTTGCTGTTCCCTATTTGATTCTAAGTGTAACAAAATTCCTGCTTTCTCAGACTAGACTCTTTGATTATATTTTGTCAATGCATATGCTTGAGAAAGGACTTGGTCCAAATACCAGAATATGAGAGTGCCTTCACTGTGTGAGGTAGTGACCGTGAGCCTTGACCATGGGTCTTGTGAGCTGTATTTAAGTTTGTGGGATGGTAGTGGGTAATTTGCTTCTCTAAAACAGTGAGACTGCAATAGTTGAGAGGTGTTAAGTAGCATGAGTAAAATAACCTGCCTTGGGGAATCCTTGTCTCTGTGTCTTAACACAATTTTGTTATTAGAGAATTGGTCTCTGTGAGTTTTTAATGAGTCTTGTTGAGATTGGCGTAAAGGTGTAGCAAGTATCCCTATGATGGGCTCAATGAGCTTGTATAGGGCCCCTATTGGGGTAAGACTTGTTTTTAATTCTTATAATCTTTTTGTTGAGACTGTGAAAATGAAGATGTGTCTGGTGGGAGTCGAACCCATGACCTCAGATAGACTGAGACACATACTAGAGTGCTGCCTTTACCAACTAGCCTACAGACGCTTGTGGCTGCCAGGGTTGTTTGGTATTACTGGTCTAGGTTCAACTGCACAGCCTCCATACTGTGGTGATACATCATGTTAGCAGGTTTAACCTCAACACCCCCCCTTGCTACGTGATGTAGAAATGGGTACGGCAATACCCAGGTGAAAGAGTGATCAGTGCGGGGATTGAACCTGTGATCATGGGGTAGGCTTACAGGGGATTATGGTCTCACAGGAAGCATTCACATCTTATTCAAGTCTCTTATGTAAGCGAGTATACGCTCAGGTAACCTCTGGGCTCATAACCTGTTGAGACTGTGAAAATGAAGATGTGTCTGGTGGGAGTCAAACCCACAACCTCAGATAGACTGAGACACATACTAGAGTGCTGCCTTTACCAACTAGGCTACAGACGCTTGTGGCTGCCAGGTTTGTTTGGTATTACTGGTCTAGGTTCAACTGCACAGCCTCCGTACTGTGGTGATACATCATGTTAGCAGGTTTAACCTCAACACTTTTTTCATTTATGGATACCTTTTCTTACTAAGATTTGGTCACATTAATCAACACTCACTTGTCAAAACCTGAGCTGTTGATTAAGTGGTTTTGTGATTTCTGTTGCTTGAAAAATTTTTGTTGTATTCAGGTCTCTGTATTTGATGCCAGAAGATTTAAAAATGGAAACTAGTACCTACTTCCCCTTGTGTATTTTTAAGTTGGTACGCCCTTACTTCAGGGTATGTCAAGAAGTTTGGCAATATCTTGTTTTTGGTCCATATTAAGGCTACCTGCCTCTTATGAGGTTGGCTGATAGTTACTCTTTCCATTGTTTTTCTATGGCTTTGAGCCTCTGGGATACCGTTTAACATTGGGCCTCCTCTTGACAGGGGGGACCCTCACCTTTTTCTCCCTCAAAGTCTTACTTTTTGGGTTGGGCTGAAAGGCTTGTCCTAAAAAACCCCTGTGGTGTGTGGGCTGCCAGTTAATATTGAGGCTCCTCCCCCAGGGAAGGGGTTCTCACCTTTTTTTTATAATCGGATGGCTGCTCCCTTGGTGACTTTGTGACCTTGGTGGGTGCTATTTTTCAATTGGGTCTACTCCTATGGGTTTTACCCTCACTCCCTGATGTTAAAATACGTATGCACTTACGCGTGTGCTACATATAAGTGTAATCCAAATGGGATGCACATATGGGCCTCTCTGGCCCATTGGACACTCACACCAACCATACAGGCCTGTGTGAATGTCACTGATGTGGGAAAAATGGCCTCAAAACGCGTGAAACAGGCTTATTGGTACACGGGCCCTAACGGACCCCGTGGGGGATATGGGCAAATACAGCCAGATGGGCTTTGGTGGGCGTAATTGGGCCCAAGGTTTATTTTGGACATACTTGGCCAGAAGGGCTGGCCTGCCAAAGTATGTTTGACTTAGTTTTTGGGCTTTGGGCGGCCCATTGGGGCCGCTGCCCACGTTGCAGCCCGGTTGGGGCTGCCACCCACGTCGCCGCCCACTCAGGGCCGCTGCCCATGTTGGGGCCCACTCAGGGCCACTGCATGTGTCCTGGTCCGTCTATGGCGCCCGACAGCCTGTGCAGGGCTGTTTTCATGGCTGCCGCGCTGGGTGGTGGCCGCAGGGCTGTTGGTCCCCACTCCTCCTCCTCCCTTTGCTTGCCATTGCAAGGGGGAGGGGGAGGGCTGGCTTGTTGTAACTAATAAGTTGAAGATGGTGATTTTGATTTAATTGCTAACAAAGACCAATGGTCTAACAAAATCACACATGAAAGAAAAAAAGTTTGGGAGTCTTAAATGATAAGAGAGAATAAGAAATTAACCTTACTTGAGATCTCATTAAACTTTGACAAAGGACAGTCAGAATAAAAAAAAAGAAACATAAAAGAGAGTGAAGACAGGTGGGGCAAGTCTGTCATAATGAAAAAAAAGGAATGAGAATAGTAACATAAGCACCTTAGGGGTAATGAAGAACCTCACATCTGATCAAACTTGATAGTTGTTAGATTTTGGGGAGATCCAGTTTGAGACAGAGGAAGGTAAGGGAGATGGGGAATAGAAGGTTGACAAGGTCGGGTTACAAGGAATTGAGTGAGAGATCAAAAGGCATAGGAGGAGAAGTTGTGAGAATGATGTGAGAATGAAAAGATTGGAAGAGAGTGGGTTGAGTGGTGAGAGTCGAGGAGAAAGGAGACGACGGGAGGAAGATAGTGGAGCTGGAATGTTGTGAGAGCTGGGAGGTTCTGGATAGTGATGTGGGAGCTGGGAGGTTCTGGATAGTGATGGATGATAGGTATTGAGAATCAAGGTTGATGATTGTTGGAATTAGACTGTATGGAAGCCAGTCAGATAATTGATTAAATATGGAGAGTCCACCAATGATAGTTTCATAATATTGAGAGATTTTGCACTGGGGAAGACCGGGAGTGACAGGCAGGTGCAGAAAAGACACAAAATAATGACAACACACTGGCATGATCAGATGTGAGAAGACAAGATAGAGGAAGTGAAATTGATAACAGAGGAGCGTAGAGCAGCTTTTGTCAGCAATTCCGCCAACATTTGGTTAGAGGGAATAAGATGGGTGATTAAGGAATGGTTGTCCCGTTGTTCTTGTAGCCATTTTATCTGCGTGTCAACATGCTTAAGCGCACCATGATGTGATTCTTGATTTACCAGATCATTTAAGGGCCAGAAAGCACAGTGAGTGAGCTTTTGATCTGGGTTCATCTCGGTGAGCAGTTGTGAAAGCAAGATCTACTCTTGAGTGGCAAGAACAAGGGCCTTGAGTTCACCTTTGGTTGAGGACAGAGAGATTTTAGGTTTTAGCTTGCTGTGCGACGAGACAGGGCAGCCATAGAAAAGAATGAGATAACCAGTGTGGCTTCTCCGGGATTTGTGATCATTTCCACCATTGGAGTCGCTGAAGACTTCTATTTTGTATTCATAGGATGGGTTTTGAAGGCGCAGGGCCATTTCCTTGGAGGAACTCAGGTATCTAGAGGCGTGCTTGGACTCAATCCAATGAGGCATCCCGGGTTTAATTATTGAAGCGGGAGAGATTTGAGACAGCATAGGAAAGATCAGTTCTAGTTTGACTGGCAATGAAATTTAGAAATCCCATGGAGGAACGGTAACTGATATTGAGTTTGAGGAAGTCCTTGTGCTCATTATTGGTAGCAGAAAGAAGAGTAATATTGGTTGTGAACGTCCTGCTGATGGTTTTTCAGTCAGAGAGCCCCAATTTGCTGAGAGCAGTTTTGATTTGACTTGATTGTAAAAGACCAAGACTATTTTCAGTATTTAAAAGTTTATTTCCAAGGATTTTGCTTAGAGGTCCATCTTGCAATATTTTGAACCTGGCTTTCAACCTGCTTCTGAAATCTATTAGTTTCCAACTATCAGCAAGGGGTCAACATACACAAAGACATAAATCATGGTAGTTGTGGAGATATAAAGGCAAGGGTTTGCACTCCATAGGGAGAAATTTTCTTCAATGAGCCAGTTCTTGAGGGTCTGGTACCAGCTTTTTGGAGGTTGTTTCAGGCCATAGAGAGCCTTATTGAAGTTGAAATAGGGAAATTTGGGGTCATATCTCAGCAGAGCTTTGATGAATATGTCCTCGTCCAGCGGAGCATGGAGGAAGGCAGATTTAATGTCCATTTGCCAGAGGGTGAGATTATTAAAGAGAGCATACAGAAGTAACACTTGAAGAGTGGTAAGAGAGCTTGTACAAGCGTAGGTTTGACCGTAATCAAAGAACTCAATCTGTTTTAAGCCCTCAACGCAAAGCCAAGACTTGAAGGACACACCAGGCTGGTCAGGACCATCTTTGATTTGATAGACCCACAGCGTGGTTAGAGCGTTTTTTCCATCTGGGAGAGAATGAAATCCTTCCCAGACTTCCATTAGTTCAATTCTGTCAAGTTCAGATTTCATTGAGTTGATCCATTTTTCTCTTTCATCACAGTGGGTAGCTTCATGAAAGGGTTTTGGGCACGGTTTGGGCAACAAAGCCGTATTGCTGAGGTTTTTAAAGGGAGGATTGGTCTCAAAGAAAAGGAGGAGAGTTGGCTTGAAGTTGTTTAGCAACCTCAGAGCCTTTGTCAGAGTTGGAGAGGGAGGATTCAGAGTGAGTATCAAGCTGAGGGGATTTGGTGGGTGTAGTTGGGACATTAGACAAATTTTTAGAAGGGGTTAGATTGGTTCCAGGAGGAATACTTTTAGCAGAGGAGTTGGGAGAGATTTTCAAGTTAAGGGAATTTTGAGAAGCGGTTAGATTGGATTCAGTAGGAACAACATTAGCGGAGGAGTTGGGAGAGATAGTTGAGTTAAGGGTGTTGATAAGATTTGAATAGATTTATTTAGAACTTAAAACCAGCGGACTAAGGATAGAATTTAGAATCATGAAAGACAAGGCAAATATTAGGAAGAAGAAAGGAATGAGGCGACCAACAGCTTTGAGTCACTTAGAAAGTAAGAAAGAGATCAGACAGCATAGGCATAGGGTGTTGGCGGCGAGAAGGTTGATAGAGTGCAGATGAGGAAGGCAGAGGACTACAAGATTGAATAATATTGTCAGAACGATCATGCAAGGGCGATCTTGAGGATTAGGTTCTTACCAGGCATAAATTCCATGGCGGAGAGACAGTTCAGATGAGAGTGGAAGAGTTGAGAGTTTAGATTGAGGTGACAGTGTTGAGATGATTCAGATTGGGGAGTTAAGGAAAGGAGATAAGAAAGGTGAGAAGATGAGGAGGCAACAAAGAAAAGGAGAATCAGGAGAAGGAAGGATAAGAGGAGGAGTAGAAAAGGAAGAAAGAGCGGTCGCCAGAAGTTCAGCCGGGGATTCAACCGGAAAGCAGAGAGGCCGAGGTAATATAGACATGTCACAAGTCTTTGTCTCAGTTCATCCGCGGAGCTACTGGGACGGAGAATGAATGAGAGTTAGAACACAGGATGGGATGGGCATAATCTTAACACCCCTTGTGACTGGTAAGAGGATAATCCAAAAGATCAGATGAAGGTTTTCTCAAAGATTGTATTTTGAAGAATTTTTAGTGAGGTTGTTGAAGAAGCCTTTGTAAGAGAGTCCGGGACCATGGAGTGACTTTGGATTAAGCTAAGTGCAAATTCGTCGTTTGCATAGTCTTTGCGCAATCCTTTGGTTTTGATATCTATGTGTCTTGACTTAGAGTGCGCCCCAAACTTCTTGATCTTGTCATCTAAAACCTTATTATCAATATGTAGAGTAGGCTTTGGTTTTGTGATTTGATGGATTTCACTGATGAGGTGCTTGATCCATTTTATTTCTAAGTAGCAGTTGAGTAAGGCGTTTAGTTCTGATTTGGTAGAGGAGTAAGTGATGTTTTTCTGTCAAGTGGAGTTCCAGATGACTGGACTACCATAGTGGAGGATCATGTAGCCAGTTTGAGATCTGCGAAGGGTTGGGTCATCTCCCCAGGTGGCGTCGCTGAATCCTGAGAGAATTTCTTGTTTTGGATTGTACCTAATGATAAGTTTAAAGTTTTTTGTTGTCTTGAGATACTTCCAAACCTTCTTGACTTCCCTCCAATGAGTCATGCCCGGTTTGGCATTAAACCTAGCCAAACTAGAAACAGAGAATGAAATTTTGGGTTGGGAGTAATGAGCCAGGTGGTTCAGAAGCCCAGTAGCGGACCTGTAGTTGATATTGAGTTGGAAAAATTTGGCGTGGTCGACGTTGGAGGCAGGCTCAAGGTTTAGATTTTGCGTCAATGGAATGTGAGTATCCTTACAGGAGGTCAAGCCCAGTTCTTCCAAACCTTTTGCAATATAGTTGGGTTGACTCAAGAAAATTCTGTTGTCTTTGATTTCCATGAGCATGCCGAGTATGGTGTTAGGTGGATGGCAAGAGGAATTCTTGAATTGCTGGAGAAAGTTGACTGCGAAGAGGTTGGATTTGCCTACATGAATAAGATCATCTACATGAAAGTAGAGAATTTCACCGGTCTTGGTGTTGAGATACAGACAAGGATTGCTAGTCAATTTGAGATATCCTTGAGATTTGATCCATGACCCAAGAGTCTTGTACCAATTCTTGGGGGACTGCTTCAAGCCGTAGAGAGATTTCTTCAATTTCAGATAAGGAGATTTTCTAGCGGATCCTTCTGGGGTCCTTATGATGACAGTTTTGTCAATGGGAGCATGAAGGAATGCACCTTTCACGTTGAATTGAGTAAGTTTCATTTTATTTTTCAGGCCGTAGACAAGAGCTACTCAAAAGGATCCAAGTTTGCCAGTAGGTGCCCAAGTTTCATTATAGTCTATTCCTAGGAGTTGGTTGAATCCTTGAACGCAGAGCCAAGCTTTGTATTTGACGGGGTCGCCGTGACAATTTTCTTTTACCTTGAAGACCCAATTTGTATTTAGGATATTATCTGGGGTGCCGTGGTATTCTTCCCAGACATCTTGGAGCTCTATTGAGCTTAATTCATCTTCCAAAGCTTGCTTCCACTTTGGCCATTCTGGACATTTGCGCGCTGCCTTGTAGGAAGGAGGCTTGTAGTAGTGGTGGAAGCCTTACTGTTGAGGTTTTCTAACTTCCCTTTTGGGTCTTTGAGAGGTAGCTTGAATTGGAGGATCGGGGACTGGCAAAGGTAGAGGAGAGTTATCAGATGGAGGAGAAACTGGAGATACCAAATCATCTTGATCTGTGTCAGATTTGGAAGAGTCGTCTTGAGCTTCTCAAAAGGTGTATTTCTTTTTGAGTGATGAAGAATTAGGTTCTTTTGACTCGGATTCAATTTGAGTGAAGAAATAAATTCCCGGTGATTCAAGGAAAGGAAAGTTGTGGAGTGGATTTTTGAGGAACTGTTCATGTTTAGTTTCAATAATAGCACCAGATGAGCTGAGGATCAGGTAAGAATGAAACACGGGATTGAACCCAACTAAGATCCCTTCCAATCCTTTCTCATCAAATTTCCTTCCTTTTTGTAGTTTGTTTGCCAGATAGATGACAGAGGATCCTACAGGTTTGAGATAATTAGTGGGGAGCTTCTTGCTAAACATAAGTTCCCAAGGGGATCAGTTATTACCTTCCCTTGGGACTTGATTCAGCATAAAGCAGCAACTTCGAACCAAAAATTGCCAGTAGCACTTATTGAGTCTAGATGAGGAGAAATTTGCACGGGCCGATTCTATGATTGTCCGGTTAGCTTGTTTGGCTTGACCGTTATGTTGTGAGTGGTACGGTTTGGAAGTTAGGAGTTTGATGTGCTTGGATTTTGCAAATTCTTTCAAGGTGGTGTTGGTGAATTCCGTTCCTTTGTCTGAAAAGATTTTGGTGGGGTAATAATTTATCTGCTTATATTCTGTCTCAAGAATGTTGATAATGACGTTGGGAGTTTCTTCTTTAGATTGGAGAGGAAATACCACCAGATAGCCCGTGAAGTTGTCCACAAGTGTCAAGATGTACCGGTGGCCAGCTTTCAACTGAGGAATGATTTTCCTGATCAGATCTAGGTGAATTCGTTTGAGTGGTTTAGATGAGGGCGATGAAGTGCCTGAGAACGGAGCCCGTATGATTTTGCTCCTTAAACAGCCAATGCACTGAAATTTATCTAATTTGTCTTTAGAGTATTGATCCTTAAGGATTGGTTTGAGCATGGAGATTGAAGCATGGCCATATGTCTTGTGAAGATCGGATAACGTCTGAGTTTGAGTAAGTGGGGTGGTGGATGGTTGACTGGAGTGATTAACCAAGAGGTTATTACCAGCGCTTTGAGGTTTCTCAATCACAAATAGATTATCTTGAATTGAACCTCTAAGAATCATCAAATTGCCTCGGGTGATATGGAATTCATCCTGTTTTTGAGAGAGACTTCAGCCCTTTTTTGCCAGGAGGCCGGGGCTGATGAGATTGACAACAATGTCCGGAACGTACATGCAATCTTCAAGCGTGATGATGGAATCTTTCCACTCGAGTCGCACGGTACCTATTCCTCGTATCTTGAGATTTGCTTCCAACTTGCCTGTCTTAATTTCATCTAACTCATCCTGTATATCAATAGAGATGAAGTATTTTAGATTGTTAAAGATGTGTATATTTGCTCCTGAATCAAGAAGAAGATTTGGTGTGCTGTCTGCATTTATCCAGAGAGTCAGGAGGGTATGATAGTTCATGGTAGGTGTCTTCTTTGTCCTATTCTTCCACTCATTTTGCTGTTTGACCCACCAATCTGGAGCAATCTGAGGATGAAGGTGAAAACAGGATGATTGGGGATGAGGAGCATTTGGATTGTGGAAGCCTTCTTTGCATCTGATCCAAGGCTTTCTATCATCCTCATTGGGTCTGCCCTTGAAGGTCACTAAGGAAACATCAGTGGGAGATTTGCCCGTCTTAAATTGTGCCTTCCTCTCGTTGTTATATTGAGTTAAATGATTAAATACAACTTCTACAGTTATCAACTTCTCGCCGTGCATGATTTGTTATTTCAGGTTCTCTAGAGTTGATGGGAATTTGAAAATGATTAGGTATGCCAGAATGTCATTTGGTAGATCTATTCCTAATTCCGCCATTCGAGTGAGGGATTTTTGGATGTCCTTTATGAATCCTTTGATAGCCTGTTGATTGAATGGAGCGTGCAGAAATTGATTGAAGATTCGTGCTCTATTAGCTGTTTCAGATGAGGAGAATCTGCGGGTGATTTTGGTCCAGAGTAGCTTGGAAGATGTGATGTTTGAGGCATTGACAACGTTAGCGTGTGTGGTGCTGTCGAGTTTGGATAGGATGATTGCCCAGATCTCTCGGTCTTGTTTTACTGGGAGTTTTCCTAGGTTTTTAATCATGATGTCCTTGATATCCTTGAGACCAAACAACATCAAAATTTTATCGCGCCAAATTGAATAGTTGTCCTCATTGAGCGGGGGAATGGCATCAAAGGAGGCCTTGAGCGCAACCTGGTGAAAGTAATCGTTCGCTCCGACTGGTTCATTCATCTTCAATAAAGCAGGGTCTTAATTTGGCTTTTAACCGTGATAAGATTTGAATAGATTTCTTTAGAACTGAAAACCAGCGGACTAAGGATAGAAGTTAGAATCATGAAAGACAAGGCAAATATTAGGAAGAAGAAAGCAATGAGGAGACGAACAGCTTCGAGTCACTTAGAAAGTAAGAAAGAGATCAGACAGCATAGGCATAGGGTGTTGGCGGCGAGAAGGTTGATAGAGTGCAGACAAGGAAGGCAGAGGACTACAAGATTGAATGATATTGTCAGAACAATCATGCAAGGGCAATCTTGAGGATTAGGTTCTTACCAGGCATAAATTGAATGGCGGAGAGACAGTTCAGATGAGAGTGGAAGAGTTGAGAGTTTAGATTGAGGTGATAGTGTTGAGATGATTCAGATTGGAGAGTTGAGGAAAGGTTATAAGAAAGGTGAGAAGATGAGGAGGCAAAAAAGAAAAGAAGAATCAGGAGAAGGAAGGATAAAAGGAGGAGTAGAGAAGGAAGAAAGAGCGGTTGCCAGAAGTTCACCCGGGGATTCACCCGGAAAGCAGAGAGGCCAAGGTGATACAGAAATGTCACAAGTCTTCGTCTCAGTTCATCCGCGGAGCTACTGGGATGGAGACTGAATGAGAGTTAGAACACAGGATGGGATGGGCATAATCTTAACAGGTGTCAATGAGAAGGGAGTCATCAGTAAGAAGAGGATCAAAGCAGGTTTCAGACAACAGGGATTCATTTAGGGGAGAGAGAGAGAAGGGGGAATTTTCAAAAATTTGAACATGTTTTGAACAAAAAATAAGTTTGAAATTTGGACAATAAATTCTGTAAGAATTCAGATGGAAATCAAATCCAACCAAGATGCCATCTAGCCCCTTTTCATTGAACTTGGTTGGGGATGTAGCCTGATTGAGGAGAATGACTCTGGATCCAAGAACTCAAATGAGCTGAAATTTAGGAGATTTGCTGGACCATATTTTGTAGGGTGAGGATTTTGTTTTGAAATAACGGATGAATATGATAATTGCCCAGGAGATGACTAGGATCTCATCCCAAAGTTGCATTGGAATGTTCATTTCAATCATGGCAGTTCTTGCAGCCTCCAGAAGGGTAAAACTTCTGCTTTTGGCCACAGGATTATGTTGAGGAAAAAGATGACCCAGAAAAAGCTGGCAGTGAAGTTTACCTTTAGCGTATGATACACACTTTATTTGATCCCAATTGAGATTGGGAAATTCTTTGAATAACAGGTGAGTTTGTTTAAGATGAGGGTGACAGAAGCGCTTGTGGATGGTAGAGAGAGATTAGAATGAGTAGGAAATGGGAGGAACAGAATTTTATTCCTGGTCAATGAAAAGTAGGTTGTCTCCAATTGTTCCGGATAGAATTTTTTGTTGCTTATAGATTATGGGGAATCTGTTAGGCGGAATTAGAGTCAATGAGAAACCTTTTTGAATGAGTTGACCAAGCAAGACGTGATTGATGGCAAGGTTGGGAATGTAGAGTGAATTTTGAATATTGAGAGTTGCAAGGGAGCTAGACAAGAAAGCAGTCCCACTCCCAAAAGAGGAAATTGGGGCATTGGGATTACAAGTCTGAATTTCTGTTTGGTCAGGATGAAACTTTGAAAAGAAATTTGAATCATTGAACATGCAGTTGGACGCCCCAGAGTCAAGCAGTACTCTATTTTGGCTGAGGGTTGGTGACATGGCCATGGCAAAGTTATTGGCACAGTGGGTTGAGCAGGACTTCAGAGGGGGCGGTGTCATGTTGTCAGAAGTCAAACTGGAAACCTGAAAGTTTCCCAAGCTGGGTTGCAGATGAGGATAGAGCCACCAACACTTGCTTCAATTTTGATTTGATTGAGGATTTTTCCAAGTTGGTCAACCTTTGATGGCTTCAGGTTTACTAACTAGAGCGGAGGCGTAAGAACCAGCTAAAACCTCATTCTTGATCTGATTTAGATGTTGAAGTACTAGGTCTGCATTGATTTTTGCTTTGCCCAATTAGTGAGTGATTGTTGTCTTCAGATTATCAAGTTGAGGAGGGAATTTATAGGGCAGGAGATAGGCAGTCATATCATTTTCCATTTAGATTCCAATTTTGGTAATTTGGAAAAGGCAGGCCCTGGCATTGGTGATGAATTTTTTGAATCTCTTTGGATCAAATTGAAGGTTGAGGAAATTAAAGAAGACTCTTGAGCAATTAGCGGTTTGTGACACTGCGTAGTACTTGTTTATAGATTTCCACAGTTTGATTCCATTGGTGAGGTGATGATATTTGACGCAATTGATGTAGGTTTGGTTGTCCAATTTGGCAAGGATGTAAATGACAATTTCAAGATTGGCATCAGGAGGAAATTTTTCAGATTTGGTAAAATTTAACCAATGCGCAATCCCCTTGAGCAAGAGTATTCTTTGAATCTTGGACCTCCAAAAGGAGAAAATCAAATCAGAAATGCTGTGAATCAAGTCTGTTAGAGTCTTCAGAAAAGATTTAGAGGAGTCCATTTTTTTTGGCCTGTTGGAGATTGATCAGAATCCATTGGTCTTTCTTAGGCCTATTAGCAAGTGAGGTCAGTGGAATCTTTGGCTTTTAACCCTAATAAGTTGAAGATGGTGATTTTGAGTTAATTGCTAACAAATACCAATGGTCTAACAAAATCACAGATGAAAGAAACAAAGTTTAGGAGTCTTAAATGATAAGAGAGAATGAGAAAGTAACCTTACTTGAGATCTTTTTAAACTTTGACAAAGGACAGTCAGAATAAGAAAAAGAAAGATAAAAGAGAGTGAAGACAGGTGGGGCTAGTCTGTCATAATGAAAACAAAGGAATGAGAATAGTAACATAAGCACCTTAGGGGTAATGAAGAACCTCACATCTGATCAAACTTTATAGTTGTTAGATTTTGGCAAGATTGAGTTTTAGAAGGAGGAAGGTTAGGGACATGAGGAATAGAAGGTTGACAAGGTTGGGTTACAAGGAATTGAGTGAGAGATCAAAAGGTGTAGGAGGATAAGTTGTGAGAATGATGTGAGAATGCAAAGATTGGAAGGGAGTGGGTTGAGTGGTGAGAGGTCAGGAGAAAGGAGAGGACAGGAGGAAGATAGTGGAGCTGGAATGTTGTGGGAGCTGGGAGGTTCTGGATAGTGATGTGGGAGCTGGGAAGTTCTTGATAGTGATGGATGATAGGGATTGAGAATTGAGATTGATGATTGTTGGAATTAGACTGGATGGAAGCCGGTCAGATAATTGATTCAAGATGGAGAGTCCACCAATGATGGGTACTTCAAATTGAGAGATTTTGCACTGGGGAAGACCGGGAGTGACAGGCAGGTGCAGAAAAGACACAAAATAATGACAAAAGTAACCAGCCAGCGACTGGTTGCAAGGGGCAACCGGTCATGGTGGGGGAGACTTGATCACCCCCCCACAAAAAGAGGTGGCCTGGACAGTTGCATTGAGGCAACTGGCGGTGGGGGGGAATTTACCCCACCCCCACCATCAAAGGGGCTCTCTCCCCCCCCCTTTACCAAGGGGGAGGAGCAATGGGCTTGAGGGGACCTGAACACCCCCGGCCCACTTACCGTAGCAAGGCCCTCGGGGTATTGGCCCCCAGGGCCCCTGGTAGGGGGATTTGACGGCCCCCTCCAGGGATTTGAGAGAAAGAGGGGGGGCGGCATGTCCGGGGGTTACACCCCCCCAGGTAAGATTTTGGTTGGACTCAGGTGAGTACTGGGTCCCACCTGGCCCATATGAGGGGCCAGGGCTCTACAAGTGCTACGATAAGTAACAGGGCTGGTTGTAACAGACAACCAGCCAGGGATTGAACAGCACAGGGGCTGGTTCAGCCCAGTAAGGTGGAAACACCAGAAAGGACCAGAATAGGATGATGATAAGGGTACAGGGACTGATGCGATGTGGGCTGATGTAGCCCAAACCCAGTAACAAGGCCTGTAGAGCCTGCAGAGCTCTTTTGGGGCGGAAAAATTGCCTTTTGGCTTTTTGTATCATGGGCTCAAAAGAGGCCAATCTTTTAAACTTAAGGAGCTCTTCTCCCTGCTGTTTTCCATCATCTATTCATCATCCAATTGAATTCATCAACAATACCATCCAACTTATTGCTCCATTTATGAGAGCCCATCAAGCAATTATTGACACAAGGTGCCCAGCATTTCTTTTTCTTTAATTACTGCTCATTTGCCTATGCCAATTTTTGGCCATAATTATAACACCTGATGGCACTGAAACTGTCACTCCTTCACCCTATAGATTTGGGTTTGCCCATTTCTTCTGTTACAAAACTTGTTCACTTTCCAGGTGACTGGTCATGTGCTCAGGTAATAGCAAGAAAACTGCCCTGGCGCATTGTGATAGCATTATCCCCCCCAACCCTTTTATGCCTCAGGGCAAACTCCACGTCCTTGAATGTACTCTCAAATGTGCTGGATTGCGGTTCCCCCCTCTCCAATTTAACAAAACTTTCTCACTTTCCAGGTCTCTGTTTATTTTTTCAGGTAGAAACAAAGCATGCACCTTGTTGTCTTGCAATAGCATTATTGACCCAACCCTTTTGTACCTTAGTGTACCCCCAATGTGCTTGAATGGTCTCCCTATTAATACTTGCAAAACTTTTTCACTGTTCAGGTTACTTCTCATGTGCTCAGGTATACTTGGGGCAACCACCTTGGTGATTTGCCTCCACATTTTCCCCCCAAGCCTACTGTACCTCTGTTTACCCCTTATGTGTTTGAATTAAACTAATAATTTTGCACTGCGCTGTTCAATATTGGTCTGCTCCAATCAGGGCCCTTACGTGGGGGAGGATCACATATCTTCCCCTGGCCTCCACTTTTAGTGGAGGCAACAAGGTAACCAAGCGGTCTCCAACTTGCTATTTCCTAAAAAAAAGCAGAATTGTGGTGTCTTCACTGTCAGCCTCCTGGATTCCAAGACCCTTGCTATCCTTTAGCTATCAGAGCTGATAGAATAAATAATAAATATAGTATTTAATAAATACAGCAAAAATCAATCAAATATTTGAAGCAAAGCTTATTGCAAGGTTAATTGGTTTGGATATGGTTTAATGTTATAAATTAATATAGATAAATTGATTATTAAATATTTTTATAGAGGGGCCACAATTTGATTGGGGATATTTGAAACCTCTATTCAGGTATTTCAGTATTAAAACACGTAGTCCTGGTTACTTTGGGCCCTTTTGTTTAAAGGATATTTTTCCCAAAAATAATATGTATGTAAAATACACAGTGGAGTGGCAGGGATTTTTGAACAAGCTGCCACGACAGAGAAAGGATAATAAGACTCAATGGTATATTATTAAATCCTTAGGCTATCTGTTTTTGGGACGTGCACTGATGGGTTAAACCTGTATTCTGGGGTTATAAGATTTTTCAGCAGGTTAAATTGATAAAAGAGGGTTGAGGATGGATATTATTAATCAGAATAAAGCCATAAATCACTTATTATCTCTTATAAGTATTTGATTACCTTGGTACAGTGTCTGGGTATAAATATAGCTGGGTCTCTGGATGTCAATATCCTCTAAAGACCTATTTATTTATAGCTTTTGGAGTACCAATATTTTCCTTCTGAGGGATACAGGGGCTCAAAGGGGCGGACACTGACGCTAGCAGTGTAATCAGTGTCAGCCTGTCATGTTTCGTTGGTGCTTTAACACGGGTGGAATCTAATTCCACAGGGCATGTGAATTATTCTACTTTATAATTGATGTTTGGACGTGTGAATAACAGTAATCTGTCCTTTTTATTTATTATTTAATTCATTATCCTTAGTAAATATTCCCAGTAAGTTAATAATTATATCAAAAGACATTCCTACGGATATTCTGATTTCAGGTGAGTTCTCATTATGTATTAAATAATTGGAGTAAAGTCATGATATTGATTTTACTCCTAATTTTCGAAATTCAGTTGATTTACTAAAATAATTACTTAAAAATGTAATTCATGGGTATTCATGTAATATTTTTACATCATAAGTTTTCTTAGTATTGCAAAAAAAAGGGTGATGTATAGAAATTCTCATTATAGTATATTAAAGTATTTCAATATATTTTTAGAAGTGTTCATTATCTTATTTTTGACATTTTTGGTACTTTGAATTATATTTTATAGAAAATACGTATAAAGTTTATTTGAGTATTTTTATATAATATTATGTATTTTTAGACTATCTAATATCCACGGGAACATTGATTGAATATTTAGAATGTTCCTGTGTAGGTTGTAGCATGTTTATGCAGTACCTAGGTTTCTCAGGCCGCCTGTCACTTTGTCAACCCATAGTCCCGCAGCTGCGTACTTGTCAGAGGCCCGGGGTTGCATACACAACTTTGACAGAGTGACAGATCTTTGGCTCAGCTGAGCGCGGGTGCATTGGCTGCCGCAGCTGTTGCCAGAACACATTTCCGTGTGTAACTCCTAAAATATACACAACACCTCAATTGTGACTGATTTTGAGGTGTGAAACCTATACGTGACGATACATGTGAAATATTGAATTGGCCAAGAAGTTCAGTAGTGGTGCCGTTGTATTTTGGTCTTTCTTTTCCTTAATTATTCCAAAATATAAGGAGTTGGATTTCAAGGGTGGGGTCAGTGAGGGACCCTACCTAATTTTGGGGGCAGAATACATATTTGCAATAATATGTATGGTTTTTTATCTCCTTCTTAGGTTAATTTTATTATTCTTATTCTTATGTTATTTCTGCTACTTTTTCAGCTTGCTCTGCAATAGTAGCAAGCTGACATTCACTATCAGATACCCAAAATCTAAAACAAATCTGGCACCCTGGCGGGTTCTAACCCAAATTAATACCATTGTGACTATTACACAAGGATCAGATTGTCAAAACCCATGAGCTTTCTTTACCATTGACTTGAATGGTATGGACAGTTCTAATCTATAAGGAGAGTATTCTGCTCTGCCTGGGCAGAGCAGTGACCATGTGAAGTCCCAGAAAACAGGTTTAGTGGGGAGTCAATCTCATCCAAGTCCAAGTCAAGCAATTGGCTTAGTCACTTACAGCCTTCTGGATTCCAAGACCCTTGCTATCCTTTAGCTACCAGAGGTGATAGAGTAAATAATAAATATATTATTTCATAAATTCAGCAAAAATCCGTAAAATATTTGGATTAAGCTTATTGCAAGGTTAAGTGGCTTGGTTATGGTTTATTGTTTTAAATCAATATGAATAAATTGATTATTAAATATTTTGATAGAGTTGCCACAATTATATTCGGGATCTTTAACACCTCTCTTCAGGGATTTCAGTATGAAAACACTTAGTCCTGGTTACTTTGGGTTCTTTAGTTTAAAGAGTATTTTACCCAAAGATAATATGTATATAAAATACACGGTGGAGTGGCAGGGCCTTGTAGCCAAGCTGCCACAACAGAGAAAGGATAATAAGACTCACTGGTATATTATTCAATCCTTTGGGTATCTGTTTGAGATGTGCACTGATGGGTTAAACCTGTATACTGGGGTTATAGGGTTGTTCAGCAGTTTCAATTGATATAAAAGAGGTTGAGGACGGATAATATTAATCAGAATTAGCCATCAATCACTTACTTATCTTTTATAAGTACTTGATTGCCTTGGCACAGTTTCTGGATATGAATATAACTGGGTCTCTGCCCATCAATACCCCCAAAAGAGCTCTTGATTTATAGCTTTTGGGGTCCCAACATTGTCCTTCTGAGGGTTGTAGGTGCTCAAAGGGACAGACACTAAGGCTAGCAGGGTAACCAGGGGGGGCCTGTCATGTTTTCTTGGTGCTATAGCACAGGTAGCATCCAATTCCTAAGGGTATGGGAATCATTCTACTTTATCATAGATATTAGGACGTTTGAATAACAATAATCTGTCCTAATTATGTATTATTTAATTAATTATCCTTAGTAAATTTTCCAAGTAATTTAATAATTATATAAAAAGACATTTCTACGGACATCTTGATGTCAGGTAAGTTCTCATTATGTATTATATATTTGGAGTAAAAGTCATGATATTGATTTAGGCTTGGTAGATACCAAACTGACCATGACAACCTTCCTTTCCAAAGTTTGGATGAAGAGATTGTTAACTCTATCATGGGAAGTGTGATTGGCCTTCAGACGCACTCTGAACCTACTACCCCCACTTATACAGTGGAGGAGGGATCAACATTGGGTTCTCCCAAAAATCAGGGGACCCTCACCAATGATGATGATTCCAAGGAGGTGGCACCTCTGAAGGGGCAGCAGCGTCACTACTGGTACACGACTCCATCAGCTACCATGGATTTTCCCAGAGAGGGTGTTCCTGAACACCCAATCCGTGGATGGGTCAGAAATGGCCTGCTAACCCCAGTGGATTTGACCTCAACCCCGGTTGATATTGATGATGTATTTTGTCAACCTAAGAAACTGTGTCACCAACAAGAGTCTGTCACAGCCCAGAGCTTGATCCTGACTAATACCAATGACTGCTTGGCCAAAGATGTGTGGCTTGTGCAGCACAATTGTCTGAATTTCTCACAAATCCAAAAGGCCTATTGGATTGCCAAAGCACAACAATGGTTCTTCTGTCCCAAATTACACATTTGGGGTGAACCTGAAATAGCGCAGGGCTTGGGCGTCCTGATGGGCCTTACTTATAAAAATTGAAATGAGGGTGTGTTAAATACCTACTTGCGTATTTGCCTTAATAAATGGGACTGCAAGCCTGACAGGATGGAGGAAGATCATTTCTCCCCCCCTTTCAGTGGAGGCTATCCCCATATAAAAACTGGTGCAAGGAGAATAGTGGGAAGGAGGGGGGGGCTCACCTGTAAAGAAGCAGGTAAGCCAAGCTATACCTAACCTGCCCACTTCTCTTATGGACCGGAACTGCAATGGGTTTAATTATAAATCTGCTGCTCTACTGGATCTTGCCCGCAGCCCCAATTTTGGGGTTTTTGTCATTGGCAAACATCTACATGAATCCTGGAACCATGAGCCTAAGTTGACTGGTTGCAGCACATATAAAAATTCAGCAGGGAAAGAGTTTAGAGGGCTATGAATGCTAGTCAGGAATGACCTGGTGGCATATCAGAAACCCAAAAAGAATCCCCACTTGATGCACCTTGTTTTTTTGGGGCTTGACAACAAGTCAGTGTGGGACATCATGGGGTTATACCTACAATTTGGTAGCCAACATTGTTGCACTAGAAGTCCACAACTTTTACCATTGTGGACTACCATCAACAGCCTTCTGGCTGCTGATCCACTCACAAAGATTGCTGTTGGAGGGGACTTTAACATATACTCCAGCTCCCTTGAAAAACTGGCGTCTAAAAAAAAACAGGGGGACTGATGGGCCTGTGGGGAACTGCTGGTTCAAATCTGTTTTGATTTGAAAAAAATGTATTTAAAGGTAGTGACCTTGACCATTGGCTGATTAATCTCCAATATGAAGGGGTGTGTACCAAATAAAAAGTCTACTGGGATATGGCTAGGGCCTACTATGGCCTGAGTGACCATTCTGCGGTAGGCTTCACACTGCAGACGGGTACCTTCGCCCACCATGCTTAGCACGTTCAACTGACATGGGACAAAAAATTTCTTAAGGGAAATTCCTTTGAGCTCCTAGTGCATGACCTTTAGGATCAATTCAATGAGAACCAGTCTCTTGATGACATGGCTGACCAGTGGCACAATTTCAGGTTGCTACTATGAACAGAGCAACCTGTCATTGCAACACAAAACTATAAAAAACAATAATACCTGAATCAAAAAAAGAAGGAGTGAGAAATCCATAAATATTATTGAAGAAATGGATTCCTCACCCAAAATTAGGTATGGTCACTCACTGTTCCCACCCTTGAAATCCAAGTCCTTACATTTTTAAAATAATTAAAAAGAAAAGTACTAAAAATTACAACACCAATACAGCACCTTTTTGCCATTTTAACATTTCAAACGTGTTGTCACGTATAGGTTTTACACCTAAAATTCACTCAGAATTGAGGTGTTGTGTATATTTTAGGAGTTACATGCAGAAATGTGTTATGTCACAATTCCCGTGCGCAGCCCTGCATCATTACATACCCCTACGTACTCATAGTAGCAGTTTCCCCCTTACTCAAGACCCGCACGCAGCTAAATCTGCCATGCACGCAGCGGATCCCACCCCGCGGGCATCTGAACTGAATGATCCCCGCGTCTGGATCTGTCGTGACTAATCTGACAACCAGGTACCGCTCAAAAGAGCTACAACCTAATTAGGTTTGCCTGGCATATGTAACAAGTTGACATATGCATTAGTAATAATCTAAAAAAATCCAAACTTAATTAAACTTAATAAAAATTAAGTTTAGAACATTTTTTAATAATAAATTAAACATCAAGGATCACCATGTAAATCATTTACTCTGATATTTGAAGACCACAAAACACTACAAGGAGTTTTCATAAAAATTATTAAAAATTATGATCAGCAGATAATGGAAAATTAGTAAACTTCCACATCTGTAAACTTCAAAGCAATAATAATAGTACAAATGAAGGATGATGCAGAATGAGAAAATTTAGGCCATAAGAGATTAACAGATCCTGTGGCTAAAATAGTACAGAAATCCAGATGATCTAAGGTCAGATGATTAACACCACCAAGTGGAAGTGCTAATCTTGCTCTGACTGGATTGCCAGCCTCAGCCCATGAGCAGAACTCTCTCTACGCGCCCTGAGAAGCTGAAAATCACCCCAAAAAGGTATTTATTTGGACCTCTTTGGATTCATTATTCCATCATCAGTTTACCAGGAATTATGATTAACAATCGGACACTGCATCATTGTTAGTCAAGTGCTTATTAATAGTCTAAGCAAGTGATTTATGACCAAGTCTATAGTATTATTATTTATTTCTTAAACCAATCAACCCTTGAAGTTTATTCAAGCAATCAACCCCATCTGCTCTGAAACCCTTCCTATTATTTCAGGATTTTCGTGGTAATGTTCTCAGAGTGAGTGTTTCCCTTCCTTTCATGGCCATTGTACTGTTTTGCCCGGCCATTAGTGGAATAAGCCCTTTCTAAGGCACCCATCTTCATTCCAAGGTTCTTAACCTGCCTAAGGAGGCCCCTTGAAGAGAAGTTGCTTTGTCTGTAAATACCCCCAGTAGTATAATACTGTGGCCCCTCTTTTATATACATATTGAAAACCTTTTATTACCAAACCAATTGAACCTTGCAACTGCTCTTATTATATTATTTATTTGAGCTTCTAAGCGTTTATTTTTGGAATAATTATTATTATTATTATTCCAGTATTTTTATCACTCTCTGTAGCTAAAAGACTGCAAGGATCCTGGTATCAGAGAGCTGAAACTCAAAATCCCGGAGGGGGCTGCTGCCAGCATAGGAATAACGAGGTGTGATGCCCCATGCAGGGCCCACCATCTTTCCAGGCCGGTGGCACGCTCCCTGCAACAAACAAGAAAGCTTAAGACTGAATATTTGAGTGTTCCTCAGACCTCCCTGACTTTTCAGAAGCAAATTAAGTATGAGTGTCTCATTGAATGCTCAGAAAAGAAGTCTGCTATGGTTCAAAAGAGGAATCACAAAAAAAAAGTTGGACAACCTTTCCAAGAATATGAGGGAGAACAAAGCCTTAGATTTCCATTGGAATCTTGGAGCTAACTTAACTGACAGTGATTTTAAGGGGAAGAGCCAGAAAAGCCCCTGATGGGGGCAGGATTGCAGACTGTGCATAACTAATGAGGAAACTGAAAAAGCAGAATTATCTCACTTTAGCAAGTTAGGTAAGGACTACACTTGTTTGTCCCAGAATTCCCAGACCTGGGAGGGTCTGTAGTTGGAGGATGATCCACTTGACCTGAATGAGGACTTCCTGTGGGCACCAGTCTCTCCTAAGGAGTTTCTGGATGCCTGTACCAGGAAAAACAAGAATTTGGCTCCAGGAATGGATGAAATGCCTCCCAATATTTTTCAGGAAATATTGAAGCAAGAATGTGGACAGTAATGTTGGCACAATAGTGCTCACATAGTTCCTTCCAAAACCTTGCTTCGCAAGGCTTTGCCACTATGTGACTCCCAGATAGGGGATATGGACTTGAACATTGTAACAGATGACCCTGACCAAATCTTGTGGAAGGCCACTTCAAAAGAAGAGGATGTTTGTAAAGCCAATGAATGGAAAGGGTACCAGACTGTAAGGACAAAGGCAGGATCTATTTTCCATCCAATGTACTATGTCAATAACCCTATCCCCACTAATGAATTTAAAAGGATTTATAACCCTTCAGGGAGGGCGGCTCTTCAAATTCTCAATGAATCACCGATTCAAGAAATGTTTGCAACAAGGGATACAAACAATGTGGTTGTGTCTCTTATCAAACCCAATAAAGATCCTATGGATCTTAAGAATAAACAGGGGATCACGCCATTTACTGCATTTCTAAAGATGGCAATGAATGTCATTGAAGAAAGGGTTAGCAAGGCCCTCACAGATCATGGATTCTTCACCAAAGATTAATGTGATTCCCAATGAAAAGAGTGATAAGAATCTGATGTATTTTCTTAGAGCTTATAACCAGCAGACTGAAAATAGAAGTAAGAAAACATAGATATCAGGAATAGAAACAAGAGAAGATGGAAGAAATGTAGAAAAAAACAGCTCAGATTTGTTTAATTGACAGAAAGGAGATCAGAGGGCACAGGACGGGGGCAGAGTCAAAGTTGATGGGGTTGAGTTGGCATAGATGGTGGCTACAAACAACAGAGCTAGTTTTTCAGAGATGTTGAGTTGAAGTACTTGAGGATCAATTTCTTACAAGGCAAATATTCAGGGAGGCCTTTACTTGGTTTGGCAAGATAGAATGGAGAGCTTGAGTGGAGATAACTTGCGTCTTGAGTTAGGATTCAAGAAGTGAGAGTCGAGTCATGGTTGATTTGGGAGTTGGAGGAAAGATGAGAAGAAAGAGGAAGGAAGAGAAGAAGAAGGAAAGAAAATAAGGAAAATTCAAGATAGATGGGGGGAAAGATGAGTGGTCGGGAGATTAAGAAGAGAGATCCATATTGTGAAAAAGGTGGAGCAAGAAAAGAGAAGATCCCCAGTCCCCCAAGGGATTGCGGGAGGTCCACTGGGGCGCTGGGGCGCGCATAGCTACTGAGAGAAGGGCAGAGGATAAGAGAGAGGTTGAGGTGTAATATCCTAACAAAGAGGAAGGCATTTCCCAATTCCTCTGTCCAACTGGAGTTGTGAGGCAATGGGCAAATGTAGGGAAACCAACATTTTTCCTGTTTATGAACTTCAAAAGAAAAATTCTTAGTGTACCCCATGAGGCCCTACGGGCCAAATTGAGGCATATTGGGATTCTGGAGGGAATGATAAATTTCATCAATAACACCTACAAAGCCAGAAAATTTTGGATGAGGTTTGGAAACAACCACTCATCCCATTTGGTTATGGAGGTAGGTACTAAAGAAGGTTTCCCCTTGTCTCCACTGCTGTTTATCATTTTTATGAATGATCTGCTGAAGCAGCTCCCAGGAGTGGAAATTTCTGGGTTGAAGGAGGACGCAGGTGGGGCATACATGGATAAAGGGAAACTCTATGCCAATGATTCTGCTGTTTTCTTTGAAAACATGGAAGACACACAAAAAGGATGTTACCTTATCACCTCCTGCATGAATAAATGGAGAAAACTCAAAGTGGGTCATGATAAATGTGCTGTGGTGATGAATGGTGAGAAGGACCTTTAACTTAGGCAGAATTTCTGGAATGATTTTGCGGACCCATTTAAATACTTGCCGGCATCAAAGCATCTCAGGCTTACAGATGGTTTTTTATAAACCCAAACTTCCTCTTTCTACCTAGGGTTTACCATTGGTGATTCCCTTGGGGTTGGATATCTTGAAGAGGGAAAATATGCCAAATTACTGAGGAAGAAGGTTTGCATGAGGGTTGGTCAATTCTTGTGTTAAATTTGTAATAAGCAGGTACCTTTTTATTTCAAGTCCTCCATTGTAAAAACGTACGTAATGTTGGAAACCCTATATGGATCAGAATGGTTTGCTCTGAATAAGAAATGTACACATCAAATTCAAAGAAAGGTAAATAGAGCTATACAAATGATTCTAAACAATGACAATAAACAATGGAATTCAGTCAATAGATAAGATGTAAACTGGGAGTTGGGGATTCCTTTGTTTGAAATGGCTTATGCACAAGCAGGCCAGTAACTGATCTCCAAAGCCCCTTCTCTTCAGAAAGATGCAGATGTCCTCCTCAGTACTGGTACACAGGGGGGCACCAAAAATAACTTGTTATCAAATACCTGGGAAATCATTCGGAAAAAGATCAAAGCATTTGAGTGTGAAAAGGACAACCCAGGCCAAGAGTATGGTTCAAGTCAAGTGGGTGATGTGGGTCAGGATGCTGAAAAACTTCAAGAAATTGACACAAAAATTTCTCCTATGATTCTTTGAGGTATATAAAATAGAATGAATAAATATCCTCCTATTATCAAGGGAAAATGGTGTAGTTACTTAGGTACCAAAGCCAATGTCCAAAAAATAATTAAGAAGAGATTGCTTCTCACATGCTCAATCTGTAACCTCAATTTTATTGAGGAACGGGATAAGTAGTCTCACAGACTAATAAGGGGATGATACTTAGAGACCCAAGGAGGAAATTTCAGGGATTTTCTGAAAAACTCCTTGTTCTACCTCAAATCAACAGATGATATCTTGGTATTGACTAAATATGGTCTGAACATATATCATAAATACTTCACCCTATATGACCATGAGAAAAGGAATGAGGGACAAATGAGTCTGGAAGCTAAAAAAATTGGGCAAAATGGTTGTACTCTTTGCAAAAACCAAAACCCAGAAGGTGTCTACGGTATCAAAGCAGAAGTGGATGATAAAACACATCTGATTTTGTTTTTCCCCCAACTGCAGGAGCTCAGAGATGAGTTCTTGTCCCCCATTACAAAACAACTGAAAAGTCCCTCCAATAGGAGGGGATTGATACCTTGGGACATTGCACTGATATTATTGGGTTTTGATTGCTCCAGTGATGAAAGGCAATATTATTCCAGAGAGGCTACCTTTAAGAATGTATCTAATGAATTTAGGTACACAACAAGGTGGAAATGTGGTTCTGGGCACTTTGCCGGTTTAATAATGGGCAATATGAGCATAAATGGATTTGTTCCTGTAGCCAAGTTGATGAAGAAAAGTCTCAAATTGTATTTTGAGGCATTTAAATCCGTTCTTTGCTCATTGGTTGAGTTATGAGGGGGGTCTTGGAGTACAAATTTTTTGATTTTTTCATCTATTTCCATCTTTATGTCAGCGCCTTTGTTGTGTTTCATTCTTATTCATTTGTTTCACATCTTGTGTGCTGTGTCCTGCTTGTATCTGAATCTCCAGTTGTAGTTCATCCAACTGTCTGGTTTCTAGATGTCACCTGTCTTGTCACCTGTCTTGTGTACCAGAAGAATGTTTCACCTCCAACTCTCCAGCGACTACTCAACTCATACATAAGAGACAAGCAAGCATCTCCTGTCCAAAGACAGAAGACTCAGACTCAACCACTTGGCCAACTTCGTGCACACAACTTTGATCACCAAATTATCAAGAACTGAAGACTGAACTGAAGGAATCAACTCAACATTCCTCTGAACCAATCTGTCATCAATCCCAGAACCATTCTTTGGTAGGATCAGTCAATGAAGGATCCTCAAACACTTCTCTGTTCTATTTAACCTCTTTAGAGGTCATTATCTGGCCTGTAGAACCATCAGTTTCTGTTTGTTTTCCTTTCTGTTTTTTTTTTTACCTCTATGCTCAACTTGTGTCCAAAGTATCTAACCTATTGCTTGGATTTGAAATTAATCAGCCTGGTCTAGGTTTCTCAATTATTTAAATCTTTTACACAGTTAAAAGCCAAAGATGGATCATCCCAGCTGAACCGGAAGGGATCAAATTACAGAAACACCTGGACCAGGAGGAGTACAAGGAAATTTCAAGGCCCTGGCACTGAAGTCCCTCATGGAATCCACACCACTACTCACAGAAAGGAACTCTTCAATCTTGAAAAAGAAGATGGAAGGCTTGTTCAAAATTCAAGGAATTCTTGAACTCATCAATTCAAGCAATCCTTATACAGAAATCCTCAACAACAACCAGATGGCCGGATACATCATGTCAAAGCTATATCCTGCAACCCACACCAACATCATAAACTTTGAAAATGAAGATTGGACTAAGCTGATCTGGCTGGAAGCCAAAAACCACTTTGCCTCCCGTCAAGCAGCCAATTGGGCTCAAAATTTATTCAAATTTTTATAAATAGTGTTCAACCAAAACAACATCAAAAGCTTTGTAACCTCTGTAAGAGCCCATTTGGGAAAACTTGAAGAAGTGGGAATTGAACTACTGGCCAACATCCTCAGCTACTTAATTCTATTCAAACTACCCAAGTTTCTCAAATCCATTTGGTCCCAAATTATGCATTCAGGACTTCAACTCTCCGTCTTCTTGGTAGTTGACCATCTGGTCCAACACAAGAATGAAGTCCAGGAAAAACTCCCTGAGACAACAGACACCAACTCAGCTCTGTATCAATCCAACCATCAAATAGAATAGAATTACCCAAGATGCCACAACAGGAAACACAATCCAGGGGTGAAGTCCACTCTCAGTCCTCCTGATGGGTCAAATTTCCTGAAATGAAACCAGACAACCCACCTCAAAAAGCAAGACAGGGACAAAAGAAGAAACCACAAGAGGAATCTCATTTCTACAGCTTCTACTGCGCTTCTGACAAAGAAAAGTCAGACCCTGAAGACCATTATATTCTTGATAGCGGATGCTCAATTCACATTTTTTGAAGCAAGGAATTTTTCACCTCTCTAGCCAAACACACAGGAGACGACACCATCAAAACAGGAAAAAGAGGAGAAGGACTGCCTATCAAAGGCCTTGTCACCATAGAAATTTTGGACCAAGCCAAAAAAATACGTCTAGACAATGCAGCATGGGTTCCTGAAGCTACTTTCAATCTCATCTCTTTGGGAGCCCTGCTAAACAAAGGATGTCTATTACAAGTCAATCTCAAAGCCAAACCCTCCTCTTTCTCTCTCTGCTTCAATGGCAAGTCGCTCCTGACTGGCATTATAGAGAAAAATTTACTCCTCATCAATTTTGGCGCCTCAAACCAATCACAGCCTCTCCTGTATTACTTAACTCAAACCAACATAACTGATCTCCCCCAAAAAAAAATGGTCACGCAAGCGTCAAACACATATAAAAACACCTAGTTCACAGCATTGGCAAAACTCTTACCAGAAAATTTTTAATTTTTAGCATGCAAAAAGGCAAAACTCTCCAGAGATCCTTTTGGAAGTACTCAAGCTCCTGATTTAAGGGTCTTTGACCAATTCATCTGGATCTGATGGGACCCTTGAATCCAACCAGCAAACGAGGGATGCAATTTGCTCTCACCATTGTTGATAGCAAGTCAGGCTATCTCTCTGCCTTTCCACTTACTTCCAAGGATGCTGCCTCCAACACTATTAAATTTTTCAACAAAAACAAAGCCAAGAAAATGCTCAGATATCCCTCCAAGGTCATCTCCAACTGAGGAGGAGAATTTGTGAACAAAGATCTCAAGCAATTCTTTAGGTCTAATGCAATACAACACATCATTAGCAAACCTTACCACTCTCAGAACAATGGGAAGTTAGGACAAGCCAATTGCACCATCATGGAGTCATTTTGCTCAGTGTTCAGTTCGACTTCCATACCCAAAAACTACTGGCACATAGTCTTACAAAGCTGCTGCTTTTCCTTCAATCAAATTCCTTCTGAAAAAGGCGGGGAGACGCCGTGGAAAATTCTTCAAAAGACTGACTTACCCTTGAACTATCTCCAGCCCATAGGTACTCCAGTAATGTATTTACTCTGTGACTCCAAAATCCCTTCAAAACTAAGTGAAAAAGGAGATGAGGGGATTCTCCTAGTCTATAAACCTTGTCTCTTCTCTTACAAAGTCCTATCCAGAAGCGGAAAGATCATTGAGACAAAACACATCAAGTTCATGAATAAAGAACCAATTATCAACCTTGAGCTTCCTACGAGCAAGCCTGCAGCCAACGGTACCACTCAACTGACTCAGAATGAGGGTCTCAAAGGTACAAAAGACAGTAAAGACGCAACTGTTGTTGAAATCAAAGAAGACATCAAACCTTCCACCAAATCCACCACAGAGCCGGACCACTCCAAATCAGATGGCTCAAACTCCAAGGTTCTCAAAGCCCTTAGACCCAATCTAAGCAACCAAAGTCAACTCAAGCCTCCCCAACAATACGGGTACTACCACTCTGATTTACCAAAGAACATCCACAAAGCGCTCAACAATCCAACCTGGGTACCTCCTATAAATGAAGAACTCAACAAAATAGAGGAATTTGGGGTTTGGGAAGATTCCAATGAGTCAGAAGTCACCAATCCCCTTGACACCATCTGGGTCTTCCAATGAAAACAAGACCTGCACACCGGGAAAACCACCCTCAAGGCTTGTGTCTGCATACAGGGGTTCAAACAACAATTTGGTATTGACTACTTTGACACGTTTTCTCCCACAGGTAAGGTGGCCTCTTTACAAGCCCTACTATGTTACTCTGTGGATGGAAAACTTAATATTCTCCAATTCAACAGAAAAGGGGCCTTTATTCATGCTCCGCTGAGCAAGTAATTGTACATCAAAACTCCAGCTGGCTCAAAGCAAACCTCCAAATACCTCAAGCTGAAGAAATAACTGTACAGGTTGAAACAAGCGCCGCTGAACTAGTACAAGACCTTGATTGAGTGGATAAAGGAAAATAGCTTCAAGGAGAGCAAAAGCAATCCATGTCTCTACCTCCACAAAGATCAAATCAAAGCCCTCTTCTTCCATGTAGATGATCTAATTGTCGTGGGGAACACCAAATACTTTTAAAGTTGGTTCCTCACAAAATTCAAGGATTCTTCAGCGCACAAGGTTGAAACGCTACTCGGAATGAAGGTAGAAGTCACACAAGACTCAATCAGTCTCTCAATGCCCAATCACATCAAGAAAGGGCTGTAAGAAATGAATCTCCTGGAAGCTAAGCCGCTGAATAATCCATGTACTTTGGGAATCCAACGGAAGCCAGCAACACCCAATAAAATCAAAGCATTCAAAGACCTGGGGGAGAATTACAGGTCTCCAATAGGTAGGCTGAACTTCATTGCAAACCTGGCAAGACCTGATATCAGCTTTTCTGTATCAAATCTTGCTTGCTTCTGCAAAAGACCAGGGATCACTCACTGGAAAGAGATAATTCACGTATGGCGGTACCTACTAAAGACAATTTTTTACAAGCTCAAATTTGGTTCAAAGTCCATTGCAAATCATCTGGTTACTTACAGCAATGCAACCTGCGGCAATGATCCGGTCACCAGGCTCTCCCAAACTGGTTTCATATCCCTCTTCAAGGGATTTCCGATCTACTGGACCAGCAGAAAACAACAAAGCATAGCCTTTTCCTCCACCAAATCAGAATGTAATGCCCTCTCAGCAAGTCACCTTGAAGGCCATTGGCTTCACCATCTCCTGATGGAGGATGTCATCTCTTGTACCTCCAATTCACCTTGTTGACAACAAAGGCGTCACTGATAAAATCAAAAAATTTGGTTTCAAATTGCATTCAAAGTATATAGATATTAAGCTCAAGAGCATTAGGAAAAACTGGAATGACGGACTAATTAGCGTCAAACTTGTTTCCTGTCATGACATTCTGGCAGACTTGCTAACCAAACCAGAAATTCCCATTTATGTACTCAGACTTACAAGTTATGTAGGGAGCTGAGCTCTTTGGATGTTGAGTTGAGACAGCGTGTTGATGTTTTCATCTACTTCCATCATTATGTCAGCCCTGTTGTTGTGTTTCTTTCATTCTTATTCATTTGTTTCACATCTTGTGTGCTGTTTCCTGCTTGTATCTGAATCTCCAGTTGTAGTTCATCCAACTGTCTTGTGTCTAGCTGTCACCTGTCTTGTCACCTGTCTTGTGTAACAGAAGAATCTGTCACCTTGGACTCTCCAGAGGCTACTAGACTCATACATAAGAGATGAGCAAGCATCTCCTGTCCAATGACAGAAGACTCAGACTCGAACACTTGGCCAACTCCTTGGACACAACTTTGATCACCAAATTATCAGGACCTGATGACTGAACTGAAGGAATCAACTCAACATTCCTCTGAACCAATCTATCATCATTTGCAGAACCATTCTTTGGTTTGATCAGTCAACCGCGAATTCTCAAACACTTCTATGTTCTTCTTAATCTCTTTAGAGGTCATTATCTGTCCTGTAGAACCATCAGTTTCTGTTTGTTTTCCTTTCTGTCTTTTTGTTTACGTCTATTCTCAACTTGTTTTCAAAGTCTCTAACCTTGTGGTTGGATTTGAAAGAATCATCCTGGTCTAGGTTTCTCAATTCTTTGAATCTTTTACAAAATAATACCCCCATTCCATCCAAACTCCTCACTAAAAGTAATGAAGCCGAGGGACAAGAGTCTATGGAAATCAAAAGCTTAATTATGGGTTTTTACAGGGTAGGAATCCCGTGTTTCTGGCCCTGGAGAGGTTGGACTAGCTCCTAGTAGTATTCCGAAGAGGAGGGGGGGTAATGTTAGACAAACCTGCAACCTTCAATTGGTGATACTGGGACATTGCACTCATTAGTTTCAAGAGACAAGGAATGAAAGATTACTTCCTGGCAAGAACCCCAGATGTGGAATTCAGAAGAGGAATTCTTGTTTAACAGTTCCCAAGTTTGGAAGTTATTTATTCCTTGCTTCTGTAAACCCTGAGAGCAACTTTGCACCCTTTGACTGAGAGATAGAGAATTGAGAGTAAAAATCCTTCCAAAACCTATGATGCTCCAATGTGATCCTCTGTATTCTGATGATCTACCCCCCCATCCATCCGGGTTGGGGGTGCGGTTTAAGTAAACTCCCCCCCAACCCTAACCTAAGAACAACCAGAAACAAGCAAGATTAATGAAATACAACCACTAAGCACAGAACCCTATCCTCCACCCTATCCTCCCATTCCATACCCCATATGAATCTGTATTGCCTACCTTCCATTACTTCCACCCAGTTTTTCCTTCTCATGACAGGACCCTTGCGCCGCGCCCAACGTGGAGCCCCCTGCACATTTCTGCATCCCCCAAAAGCGTATTTCCATATATATGAGATATATTCCCGCAATTGGTCCAATCCAATCTGATCCATCCCTTTTCTCCAGATGCTGAGCCCAATTCAACTGATGCCTAGCCTTCAGGGAGGCTTTCTGCAGCAAAGCTGCACCCATTGCTGAGCCCGCTGCCTCTTCTGAGCCCACCACTACTGCTGGGCGCGCGGCGCGCAGCCAATTCTGACTCACATCCATAAAAGACCACCACTGCGGCTGCGTGCGGGAATTGTGACAGAACACATTTCCGTGTGTAACTCCTAAAATATACAAAAAACCTCAATTCTGACTGAGTTTTATGTGTGAAACCTATACTTCAAAATGTTTTTGAAATATTTAATTGGCCAAAAAGTTCCATAGTGGCTCTTTGGTATTTTGGTATTTTCTTTCTTTAATTATTAAAAATATAAGGAGTTGGATTTCAAGGGTGGATTTAGTGAGTGAAACTACCTAATTTTGGGTGGAAAATTCAGTTCTGCAATGATATGTATGGATTTCCTACTTCTTCTTAAGTTAAATTTAATATTCTTATTTTATGTTATTTTTTTCCTTTTGCAGCTTGATCTGCAATAGCAGCAAGCTGACACCAGTAATGGGATTCAAATACATTGAGAAAGTCAATTAGTTCCATGAATCTATGAGAGGGGATAAATAATTGTAACTGGTAGGCCACATTGTATTTGCTTTCTCCATCCACTTCAGCAGCAATTTTTTAAGAGTCAGAGAACTGTTCAACATTTACCCCTTTGAAAACTAAGTTCTTTTTCTGAAATTTGATCTTTACCATCTAAGGTCAAAAAAAGGTCTTGGGATTACCAGAAGATTCCACTTTTAATAAAAGAGTTCCTAGAGGATCAAAAGAGCGGAATTCCAAAGTGGCTCACAAGTGGGGCTAGAGTAGGGTTTCATAAAAAATGACAAGAATCTTGCCCAAGCGGTGCGGTGACCAAATCTGGAAACCCTGGACCAGATGCGGAAAATTCAAAAAAAAATTTTCACAACTCTTTTATTTCAGTTTCATTCACAAAAAAAAAAAAAAAAAAAAAAAACGGAATTTTTTTAGTATCACTCCTACAATTTCCTCTTCCTGTCAAACATCCCTCTGTCCCAGTGGTCTAGGACAGGCCTCTTTTGGTCTCATCACATAGGCATTGCGTTCAATCCCTTCTCTCTTTGTTCCCCCTTCCTTTTGGCAAAATGCGCAGGCCAAGACCCGCTCGGCCCAAGATATCCCTCTCCAATCTCCATCATCCTCCCTCAATACATCCATCCTCATACCCTTCCCAAAACCCTCCATCAATTCATCTTCTAGCAACTTGGCACTTGTTTGATTGGTCAAGTGCTCTCAGCACAATCTTATTTCAGATCTCTTGATCATCTTTGGAGGAGCAATGATGATGGGGGGGTAGACAAGATTCCAGGTTGCCTTGCAAAAAGTGGAGCAAGCATGCAACCATACCAAAGCTAATTGACAGATTGGTTTAGGATACAATGGTGTTTGAGCTAGTGATGCACTGAGGATGAGCATCATCCTTGGTTCCACTTGACAGCTTATCCTGAGAGGGACAACCAAGCAACAAGGCCTGAAAAGGGGAGGGGATTGAGAGAGTGGTTTGAAAACGGGGGCTGGGTCCAATGAGGATGAATTGGGGATTTCTGGAAGCAATTTTTTTCATGATCAATCTCATTCAGAGGCAATTGCAGTTGTTCATTTGTTCGCATGGGTATGATCATTGGTGGTGGTCAACAATGATGAAAATGGAAATTGGCACTGTCGGATTCAAAGATTTTTGGGTGGTGGTGAGGTTGATGATGATCTCTGCCATTGGCCGGAGGGATGAGGGGAGATCAATAGGATGGCAAAAGTGGTGATGTAGATGATTGGTGAGCAAGAATTGAATGATTTTTTGCATGTGATTGGCCAACATTTTAGGCATAAAATGTAACAAGGAAGAGTCAAACAGAGGGTCTGACAATTGGAGCAAACTGGAGATCCCTTGCTAGGCTGCTATGACAGGAATAATTTGGGAGAAGGAATAAGGGAAGATTCCCCATATTAACACTGGAAATAATTTTTTTTTACATAATAGTTGGATGAAAGGATATATAAAAACAAAAAAATTGAAAATTTCACCCTTAAACAAGGTGTCCCAAATTGGTCACCACACCACCCATCCACAGAGCACTTATTCCGTGCCCTCAGATTGCCTGAAATGAATGCCAAGGGATGGAGTGCCCTTGAGATACCATTATAAGTGCTTTGCAACATTCCAATGGGCCTTGGTGGGGGATGAAGAGCTGAAAGATATTTGATTACATGAACCAACAGATTAAGAAAAGAAGATTAACAAATTTCAAGAAAGAAGTTAAAGCTAGCTGAAAGTTTCTCACTCAGTGCAGACAAAAACTGACAACGGAACAACAAAAGAAAGGCAGAATGGGACAGATGACTGAATGAGGATTTTGCAAGTTAAATTGAGATAAGTCAGCGGTTGTCACAGATTCTGGAGTGAAGCAACCTTGCATATGAACAACAAAGGAAATCAAGAAAGAGTTTAGTGAGGAGCATTTCAAGGATTGAGGTAAGAGTTGAGGGGAAGCTTGACAGGTAAGGATGATATTAGGGACAATTGTATCAAGGTGAGCTGATTGGGTGCGGATTAAGGTGATTGAGGAGTATGATGAGTGGGGAGCTGATATTCAAATGAAAATGGATGATGATAGGGGAGCTAATATGAGAATGGAAGAGGATGATGAAAGAGGAGCATATGGAAGATGAAGGGGAAGAAAGGATGAGGATATATGGAGGGGAAGCAAGGATGAGAATGGGTGACGGAGGAGCAGACAGATGATGGAAACGGAGTTGTGGTGGAATTAGAGGAATGGTGGATGATAAATGAAGAGTGATGCAGTGACATAGTTGGGAGCTGGAGCGGGGTTTGAGAATATTTAAGTGGGGAGCGGGAATTGGAATCAAAAGATAGTTGAGTGGGAGTGGTAGTAGTGGTTGAAGGAGATTTCCTCTCAACACGCCGCTGTGTTCAGATTAGAGGTTGCAGAATTTTGTCAGTTAGACAATTTACTGAGGGTTTCATGGCTGATTTTTTCAACGGGTCGGCCAGAATCAATTCTAAAGGGACAAGGTTGGTGATGAGAAGTTTGGAATCCTTTTCCTCTCAAAGCCATTTGATTTGGATTTCTACATTTTTGAGTGCACTATGATGAGATTCAAAATTGACAAGATTGTTCAGGGCTTTTTTGTTGATGTGTGAGCAATGGGTGTGAGAGATGGAGGGATTCAATTCTTTCAATAGTTTCAGGATCCAAACCTTTTCTTGAGTAGCTAGGACAAAGGATTTGATTTCCCCTTCAGGTGAGGAAAGTGATACCATGGGTTGAAGCTTGCTGTGCCAAGAAAATGAACAGTTGTAGATTAATATAAAATAGCCAGTGTGACTCCTTCTCAAGATGGGATAATTACCTCAATCAGATTCACTCCACAATTTGAGATCAAAGTTGAAGGAGTTGTTTTTGAGACAGAGGGCAAGATTCTTAGTTTTCTTGATTTAACGCCAGGCATGCTTGGCTTCCATCCAGTGAGAGAGGCCAGGCTTTGCATTGAATCTGGATAAAGAGGAGACAGCATAGGAGGGGTCCAGTCAAGTTTGAGTGGCTATGAAATTGAGCTAGCCTGTGAAGGAGCAATAGTTAATGTTGAGGTTGTAGAATTTGGAAGAATCATCATTGGTAGCCGTTTTGAGTGCAATGAAGTGGGCTATAGTGCAATGCCCTGGGTTATGGGTTTGTTGATTGCTTTAGATCCTGAAAGCCCAAGTTTTTTCAGTCAAGTATTGATGTTATTGGGTTGATGTAGGCAAGTTCCTTCCGGCGAGTTGAAACTTGATGTGATTTGGTTGATGTAGGCAAGTTCCTTCCGGCAAGTTGACAATGTAATTTCCAAGGATTTTGGTGAGGGGGCCTTTGTGCAAAATAGAAAACTTGGTCTTCAATTTTGTACTTAACTCTTGTGATTTTCCAATAATGACCAGTTCATAAACGTAAAAGAAGATGAAGATCTGAGCAGATTGATTTATAAACAAGCACAGCTTGGCAGAAGAAGAAACAAAGTCTTGATTGAGAATCCTTGCTTGAGAGTTTCAAACCAGCTTTTTGGGGCTTGTTTAAGGCAGTATAGAGCCTTGTTTAGCTTGAGAGAGGGAAAAGGGGTGTTTTATCCAGGGGTGGCCTTGATTTGGATGTCTTTGTCAAGTTCAGCATGAAGGAACGCGGAATTGATGTCCATTTGCGTTATTGGCAGCTTGTGATGAAAGGAATACAGCAGCATTGTAGGGAGTGTCATAATTTGTCCTGCAGGTGCGTAATTTTTTCCATAATAAAATAATTCCAGCTTTTTGGAAACCTTGGACGCATATTCTTGCCTTGAAGATGAGTCCATTGTTTTTGGGATCAATTTTGTATTAATAAGCCCATACAGTTGACAGGGCCTTTTTGCCTTCTGGTAATGAATAACAGCCAGTCCATAAACCCATGGATTTGATTCCATTTAGTTCCCTTTTCATTCCAAGATGCCAATGTTGACAATTTGAAAATGTTTAGCCTCTTCATAGCTTCTAGGAACAGTTCTGGTGAGAAATCCATAGCATTGAGGAAGTTGAAGGGAGGAGCAATCTCTGAGAGTTATGCCAGAGGGAGCAAGTTGGGATGCTAGATCCTTGTTGTCAGAAGATTTGGAGTTGGATTGATCAGTTTGAGAGGACTCCTTTCGATTTTTGGGATCTGAGGTGGATTTGGTGGATGGGGATGATTCCTTGATTTTGGGATTGATTGAGATTTGGAATGAGAATGGTGACTGATTTTGATTTGTTGAGAGGAAGGTGTCCAGGAGATTGGAGTTAATTTCAAGAAAAGTTTTTAATGGACGTTTGCATGAAGGGGAAGATTCAGTTTCATTCAAATATCAGCTCAAATATCAGCTCCCCACTCATCATACTCCTCACTCACCATAATCCGCACCAATCAGCTCACCTTGATACAATTATCCCTAATATCATCCTCACTTTTCAAGCTTCCCCTCAACCGATACCTTAATCCTTGAAACGCTCCTCAATCAACTCTTCCTTCATTTCCTTTGTTGTTCATATGCAAGGTTGCTTCACTCCAGAATCTGTGACAACCCCTGACTTATCTCAATTTAACTTGCAAAATCCTCATTCAGTCATCTGTCCCATTCTGCCTTTCTTTTGTTGTTCCGTTGTCAGTTTTTGTCTGCACTGAGTGAGAAACTTTCAGCTAGCTTTAACTTCTTTCTTGAAATTTGTTAATCTTCTTTTCTTAATCTGTTGGTTCAGGTAATCAAATATCTTTCAGCTCTTCATCCCCCACCAAGGCCCATTGGAATGTTGCAAAGCACTTATAATGGTATCTCAAGGGCACTCCATCCCTTTGCATTCATTTCAAGAAATCTGAGGGCACAGAATGAGTCCTCTGTGGATGGGTGGTTTGGTGACCAATTTGGGACATCAGCTTTATGTTTTCAAGAATTTTAACATTCTTTGAGTGGATTGTTCTTCCAATTTTTGGGAAGAAGATTAAATAGGACTTAAAGACCCACAAGAATTCCTTCCCAACCTTCCTTTTCAAAATTTCCAACATTATGGCCAAGATTGAGAACAAGGGCTTTGGATCCTAGGGTTTGAATCAAGTTGATTTTGGGTTTGATTCTATTCCAAATCTCTGAGGGTCTGAATTTTGAGTCTTTATCTGGAATAAAATTGATAATTTTTCAGCATCCCACCACTATTTGATCCCACAGATTGCCAGGAATAGAAATATCATTGAGAGTGGTCCTTGAAGCTTCAACTATTGTTGGGTTTCCTTACTCCTCAATGGGGCTTTTTTGGGGTGTGTAAGGTTTGGATGTGGTTGGTATGATTCTGGAGTGTAGAAGAAAATTGGTAAGTTTGGAGTTTATGAATTTGCCACTGTTATCTGAATGGAATGACTTGAGTTGATATCCAAACCAATTTTCAGGTACCTTGATGAATTTGATTATTTTTTCCTTGAAGTTGGATTTGAGTTTAATGGGAAGGCAGGTTTTGAAGCGGGAGAATTCATTGGTGAGTATTAACAAGTATTGATTACCAGTTTTTGACACAGGATTTATTTGTCCACATAGGTTGGTGTGTATTCTAGAAAATGGTTTGGTGCAGTTAGATATGTTACCCTTAAAACATGACTTGTGAATTTTCCCCAGGGTACAAGATTCACTTGACAGATAGCTCCATTTAATTTTTTGGAAATCCCTAGATAGAAGTTTGGTCTGATCCAAATGAGGATGGCAAAAGCGTTTGTGAAGGGTGTTGATCTTGACAAAGGTGTGGGTTAATGCAGACTGAGAGAGAGCAAGGTCTTTGAGAGCTAGGAGATTATCTTCAATGGATCCAAATAGAATTTTGTTGTGCTTGAACTTCACAACAAAATTATTTGAACCTGATAGATGGAGAGAGCAGCCCTTATTCAATATTTTTCCCAACAATACCAGATTCACCATCAATTGAGGAACTTAAAGTGATTGGCTGAGAAGAACCTTGCAATTTTCAGTTCAGACAAGAGCTTGGCTGTTCCAACACCTTCAGCATAGAGTGAAGAGTTTTCATTTTGAGTTTGAATCTGAGTATTGTCTTTGGTGAGGGTTTTGAAAAATCCAGGTGAATTGAATGTGGATTGGGATGCCCCAGAGTCTAATATAATTTCTTGATTAGAGAGAAGTCAAGAGTAAATCATATCAAAGTTATAGGAGGTACAGGATAGGTTAGCAGAGGCAGGCTTTTTTTGTTTGATTTAGGGTTGTTATTGAGATTTGGACAGATGTGGGGATAGAACCACCAGCACGCTTTCTTAGGATGGGATGACTGAGGATGGTGCCAGGTGGCTCAGCATTTGATGAATTCTTCTTTTTTGCCCTTATTCAAAATTGCTGAAGTGTAGGTTCTGGCAGAAATCTCATTCTTGAGTTCATTCAGATGTTTGAGTATCAAATTGCCATTGATTTTGGATTCTCCCAACAAGAGGGTGATGGTGTTCTTGAGATGTTCAAGTTTGGGTTGAAACTTGTAGAGAATAAGATAAGCAACTATGTCATTGTCCATCTTGATTGCAATTTATGAGATTTGAATTAGGCAGGCTTTGGCTTTGGTGATGAACTTATTGACATGATTTGGGTCCAACTGAGGGTTCAGAAAATTAAAGAAAACTCAAAACTGGTTTTCTGTTTGAGATGAGGCATAGAATTTGTTTATTTACTACCAGAGTTCTATCCCATATGTGAGATGGTATTCCTTGAAGCAATTGATATACCTTTGATTATCAAGCTTGGCCAGGATATATCCAACCAATTCAAAATTGATTTTGAGGGGCATTTCTTGGGTTTGGAGGACTGGAGCCATTGGGAAACACCTGTAAGGGCAAGAATGGTCATGAGTTTTGGGCGCCAAAGTGAGAAATTTGATTCTGTCAGAGTGGGGATGGAATCTTTGAGGGTCTTGAGAAGGGGGCAGTTTTGATCGATTGTTCCGGGTGGAGGGTTCATGCTATTGCTTGTGGTTGTTGGCCGAGTTGTGGTGTCAGCTTCCTGATGCCAGGAACTTTGCTTTCCCTTAGCTACAGAAAGTGATATTGGTGTTGGAATAATAATTCCAAGAAAATTCCGGTAAAATGCTTAAATAATTGATTTAAAAGCAAGTGCAAAGTTTGGTTGGTTTGGTTGGATTAAATTTGTTTGAATATATATTTTCCAAGAGGGGCCACAATTTGTGCAAACTGGGGATCTTTATTGGATAAAAACCTCTCTTCAAGGGGCTCTTTTGAACTGTGTAAAGACCTTGGTATAATGAGGTCTTAAATGATTGCTCACAAAAGACTAACTCAAGGGGATGGGTGGACTGGCTGTCTTACAGAACTTATGCCTGGGTTGCAAGGAGGATAAAACTTACTAGTTTAAGTACTTACTCCCGGAAGCTTGCAGAGATTCACGGTATGAAAGGGTCTCAGGACAATTCTTGGGGTTATTTGCTGATATTCTTCACAGAATCAATTTTGGGGCCAGAATTATTAATAATACTATCATACTATAGCCACATATCACTTTTTTATCTTGAATAAACACTTGATCATGGATGGCAAGGGGTCTGGATTGATACTTAAAAATTACTATGGATTAAATCACTTAAAAAAGGGTTGTTTAAATACCTTTTTGGGTAATAAGACCTTCTCAGGGCACGTTGAGAGGGTTGTGCTTGGATGCTGAGGCTAGCAGGCTGGTCAGGGCTATTTTTGCACGTATTTATGCTGTTGTCAATCTGCTAGCCTTGTCTGTGTCATATTTTTTTGTGAAATAATTTTCAGAAGGTGTTTAAATGTTAATTTGTTATTTTTATGATTCAGGCACATTTCCTTATTTTGTATTAGCTTCTTTTGAGTGACATGGGTGAAATTGGGTATTAGTAGATTTTACAAAATCTTCTTCACATGTTGGGAATTTTTCATAATTCTTAGGTTAACTCCTTGTTTTGTTTTGTGGTTCATAAAGATTTGGCAATCTCATTTACATGAAAACCTTCATTATTGTTTCCCACAATTTATTTGCTTTATATTTTTGATTTTCATATTTTTTATTCAATATTCTTAGGTTTCAAAAATCCCTCTGTCCCGCAATCATGTTTTTACATATACATGATGTATGCATGCAGGTTATAGTCTGTTCCTGCGGTACCTGGCTGTCAAGCTTAGTACAATTTTGTTGACGCGCGCAGGCTTGACAGCTGCGTGTGGGAATCTGTTGCCTGCTGCTGGTAAGTCATTTTGCATGCGGGCCTTTTGACATGCGCCTACATATTGAGTGTCAGGAATGTGTACTCTTACTGTATCAATGCGGGGCTGCGTGCGGGAATTGTGACACAACACAAATCCGCCTGTAACTCCTAAAATATACACAACACCTCAATTCTGACTGAATTTTAGGTGTGAAACCTATACTAGGCATGATGTGTGAAATTTTAAAATGGCCAAAAGGTGCTATGGTGGTTTTTTGTTTGTTTGGTCATTTTGTTTAATAATTATTAAAAAATGTAACGAGTTAGAATTCAAAGGTGGGGTCAGTGAGTGACCCCACTCAATTTTGGGTGGGGAATCCATTTCTGTGATAATATTCATGGATTTCTTACTCCTTCTAATTTTATGATTTTTATTTCTGTTTTTAAGTCTGCTTTGACAGTTTTCTCTGTCCAAGTACCAAGCTGACATGTGGTATTTTGGCTTGTAACCATAAACAGCTGAAAGATGTTTTATTGCCTGAACCAACAGACTAAGAAAAGAAGATTAACAAATTTCAAGAAAGAAGTTGAAGCTATCTGAAAATTTCTCACTCACTGCTGACATAAACTGAAAATGGAACAACAAAAGGAAGGCAGAATGGGACAGATGTCTGAATAAGGATGTTGCAGGTTAAATTGAGATAACTCAGCGGTTTTGATGGATTCTGGAGTGAAGCAACCTCACATATGAACAAGGAAGGAAATGCAGAAAGAGTTGATTGAGGAGCATTGTAAGACTCAAAACAGTGCTAGGCCGTGGCAGTTCTGTGGAGGGGAAAGGTGCTGTTTAGGCTTCCCTCCTGAGTGTTACAAAAATATTTAAATGTAAACAAGATCAAAGTCCAGAACCTGATAAATGAGGGACCAAAGAGTAAAGGATAAAGATGATAGTAGTTGGTAGCTGGGAAAACAACACTTTCTGAGACAAGATGATGCCGGGGAAAACTTGAATAGAAGAAGTCAAGGATTTTTCAGAGTTCAACAAGACAAGGAAATTTTAAGTAACAACTCCCACAAGCTAATAGCTCTGGTTGTCAGCAGAAGCTTAGGAATGATCAACTCAATCCCAAACAACCTCTAGGTTCTCAATGAACCTGCCCAACTCTCCGCAATCAAGCGCTTGAAGGGTACCAGATAACTGTGGGTGGCTTCACAAGACAAAGCTTATTGTTTTGATGACTCTCTAGAAGCAAAACAATAACTGATTCAAACAAGAATAACCCAACACTTCTCAAGGGACTCAAGAGTATTGTGGCGGAATTCAACTTCAAAAGAAATGAAGGGAGGTTTAACACTCAAGGTTTTAAGCTTAATAAAACCTCTTCAGTCAAACTTGACTGGTCCCAGAAAGATAATCAAAGGATGATCAGGGCCAGTATGGTTGGATAAAGGGATCAGGAGTGGTGTAACACACTCAAGAATTCAATCAGTCAAGTTCTTCTTCAACCAGCAAGGCTATTGGTTGGTGATCAAGATCAAGGATCAGGATTTGAGTATGGAGGCTCAAATATCAAGGGGCAATCATGGATATACCCAGAATTCAGTCTCAGATAAAGGGGAATGAGACCCCACAGATGATTTACTTCAGGATGATAATGATGATCATTCTCTGGTAAGATACCATATGATACCCCCCCCATGCCAAAAGGCAGGGGAGAGCCCCTCCTTATATTGGCAGGAGGCCCTGTTAGACTATGTACAAGTGATACTACATATAGAGCGGAATTTTTTTTTTCTTTAATGGACATGAGAAAAGAAAAAAGAGAAACTGATGAGAAAACAAAAAATCAAAAAAAATTGAAATAATGGAAAGAATCATAGATGAGTGGGGATGGAGAGACACCAGCCTGTGCCAATGATGGGCACAGGCAGGAGAGTTGCAGGTGAGGAGCCGCGCGGACTGGCTCATGGGCACGGGCAACTGCTGGCCCATGGATGATTGTGCAAGAGCGGAGAACGTGAGTGATGGGTGGATTCATTGGGAAAGCCAGAGGAGATGGTCAAGGTGGCAGGTTGTTGGTTGACACTGGCCGGGGAGGGAAGATGAGGGTGCAAGATCAATCGTGAGAGCAACCAATTGGGTCAGGGGATGAAGGTTGTTCCTGCAACCAATCTCACACGGGTGACCAGATGGATGATGGTGAGATCGGGTGAGGAGGACAAGGTTGATGGCCAATGGTAGAGGACAAGTTGTTGGTTGTTGGCTTTCATCATGGGAGGGTGATATGGGAGGAGGTGCAGTGGTCTGGTGACTTCATACGTCTTGGCTAGGACGGTATAATCACCCCTAGTGATTTGATCATTGTTCTTGAATTTGATTTTGTTTGGGGATGGTAATAAGAAGAAATACTTCGCTGAGAGACAGATTGGGAGGATCAAACTTAAACCAAGGCCAATCAGAACTCCCAATCGTCTCAGTAACCCCCAAAGAGCAGCACCAACGACACCAGCTGCGCTGGTACCGGATGCAAACAAAGTGACACCAGGTTGAGTGGGATAAGAAGTGGTGAGTTATAAGAGGGTCATCTTGCCTAATTCGGAGGATAGACTGGCTAGACTGATTCAAAATAATCTCATTGGGGCAGATGAAAAGATGAAAATGACAATCATTCCAGCAAAACTGAGATCCGGGCAGCTTAAGATCCTCTGAGGATAACAAATGGGACCTTTGCCAAAGTAGGGCCAAGCAATCTTGATCACAAGGGAGGGTGGGATATTGGCAAGGAGGATGATACCAGTGGGAACATTGGAGGGGACCAAATCCAAGGCGGCCAAGAGGATGATTACGTAGAGTAGATTGTTTAGTAGACCAAATAGGAATAAGGCCAGACAAAATTTGAGGTGGGAGTGAGATGATTGGATGAGGGGGTAGGAGTAGGAAGGAGTCTTTTGGATGGATTTGTGTGACTCTGAATTCAAAGGAGGGTTGATACTCAAGTCAAGTTCAGCATTTCTGGTGATGATCCCCATCCTGATTTTATCCTAATCCTTAGCCTGCTCATTGATTGATTTTTGTGGTGATGTTGCCGTGGTAATCGTAATGGTGATGGTGATGGTGATGGTGATGGTGATGGTGGTGAATTTGCAATTGGTACTTGGGGTGATGGTGCAAGCGGAGGAAGATTGGGACAAGCAGGTCTTGGCCGCGCGTTTGGCCAAAAGGAATGGGGGAACAAAGAGAGAAGGAATCAAACGCAATGCCTAGGTGATGAGACCAAGAGAGGCCTGTACTAGACCACTGGGACAGTGGAATGCTTGGCAGGATGAGGAAATTGGAGGAGTGATACCAATACAAAAAAATTCAGATTTTTTTTTTTTTTTTTTTTTTAGATAAATGACACCTAAATAAAAGAATCATAGAAAAAATTTGAATTTTCCCCATCTGGTCCAGGGTGTCCAGATTTGGTCACCACAGCATGTCAAAAATTGAGGTAAGAGTTGAGGGGAAGCATGACAGGTGAGGATGATAGTAGGGATAATCATATCAAGGTGAGCTGATTGGGTGCTGTCAGCCTCCTGGATGCCAAGATCCTTGATACTTTAGATACTGTCACGCCTTGCACTTAGGAATTATTTTCTTCATCACTTTGACATGTCCTCTCCTCAGTACCATCCACCTCAGTCTAAAAGTTTGACACAAAAAAAGCACAACATCAATGGTGCAATCCGCTACTTCCTCTGGCTCACGTTGACCTTCCAATCTCGGCGACCAACTCAGTATATACTTGCGAACTTCGCGGTTAACTCCATACCGGTTGGTCATCCCTTATGATATCCAATCTCCATCCCTAGCCAATCAACAGCCTTGGACTTCCATCTTTTTTCACGCACTGTTTTTTAGTTCGCATCTACGTCTAACTAAGCCATCATTACTGTACAGTTTGCAATTGGACTAGTCCCTACCCTGCATACACTATTACTTCTGATTTTCATTACTTTCAACGTCATTGGCTCCTGTGCCAATTCATCATACAATTGTACGCTCAGATTCTATTGTCTTGCACTTACGCCATGACCTTGGACATGATTGTACTAATTCTTTATTTCCTATCCCGTTCCTGTCATTCATTGCCTCACTGCCTTAAACTGTAGTTAGCTCACCTCCAGGTTGTATCTAGTCACTTTGGATTACCTTGTAAGGGCTATCCCCTTGCCTGATGATTGTCTCCTCATTTAGTTAATTTTATACGTTCTTGCATTTTGCTAAAACCTGATTATCACATTGGACTCAGGTTGAGTTTCCCTCCTTGGAACACACTCCATTCCTCTCGCCATTTGCAGAGTGGCATCACTAAGTTTGCACTTCGCAACTGAGCCTTGCTATTCGCACTTGCCCTTGCACTCAGCATTCCTCCGCCCTCACAATCATCTAAGAATTGCCCTATAGTAGGTGGGGTGGTTGTGTGACAGTAAATTAACTAACTCAACTCATCCATTGTAGCTTGCCAACCTATATTAGACTTTCTTTTCTCAATGTCATGTACTCCCTCAACCGGGAACGCTTCCCTCGCCCCTTAAAAGGATGATATCCATTGGGTAGGGAGAACCAGCATTCCTTGGGCCCAACAACCTTTAGATCCCGTTCCTTCTTCTAAATCGCCATTTGTTGAACTCCTCAATGATCCTTGGACTTGTCCACGGGATGTTCCAACAGACCCTCTTGTGGAATTTGCCAATTTCAACCATTCTTCAAATGAAACCTTTACTCGTGGTAGACCAGGGGTTTGCACTACTGCTCCCAAGCCGGATGCTTTGACCCTGCTTTCAACATTGATCCAAGCCCTCACTCATGGTGCCCAGCGATCTAGTCCGAGTACTCCTAGCTTTCGCACTCCAGGCATGAAACAACCCAATTGCTTTACGGGAGAACACCCTCATAAGCTTATATCCTACCTACAGTCTTGTAAAATAATCTTTTCAAACAACTCCAACAATTTACCTTCCAATAGGCATAAAGTTATGTATGCTTTGTCCTTCCTATGAGGTAGAGCCTCGCAGTGGTTCAAACCGTACCTCAAACTTTTGTCCAACAACAGTCCCACGTGTATTCTCAACAACTGGGAAAGGTTTGAGAAACAACTGTTCACCCTGTTTGGAAACCCCAATGAAGTTTGAAAGGCCCAATACAAACTTAATAGTTTAGTTATGAAGAAAAATAGTATAGCTTCCATTTACATTTCCCATTTTTGAACCTTGCAGTCTTGCATCCAGTGGAAGGAGGCTGCTCTTCTGTTCCATTTCCAAAAGGGTCTACCGGCACGCTGTAAGACTCCAAACGGTGCTAAGCCATGGCAGTTCTGTGGAGGGGAAAGGTGCTGTTTAGGCTGCCCTCCTAGGAGTTACAATAATATTTAAATGTAAATGGAATCAAGGTCCAGAACCTTATGGATGAGAAATCAAACTAAGAGAAGAGGATAAGAGTTGTCGGTAGCAATGGAAACAACACTATCTGAGACAAGATGGTGCAGGTAAAGACTTGAACAAATAAGTCAAGGTTTGTTCAGAGTTCAATAGAACAAGGCAGTTGTAAGTAACAACGCCCACAAGCTAATAACTCTGGTTGTCAGCAGCCGATTAGGAAAGATCAACTCAATCCCAACCAACCTCCAGGTTCTCAATGAACCTGCCCAACTCTCTGCAATCAAGCGCTTGAAGGGTACCAGATAACTGTGGGAGGCTGAACAAAACAAAAGCAATTTGTTTATGAAGCTCTAGAAGCAAATCAATAACAAATTCGAGCAAGAATATCCCAACACTTCTCAAGGAACTCAAGAATAGCGTGGCGAAATTCAACCTCAAAGAAGAAGGGAGGTATAACACTCCAGGTTTTAAGCTTAATAAAACCTCTTCAATCAAACGTGATTGGCTCCAGAAAGATGATCAAGGAGAGATCAAGACCAGTATGGTCAGAAAAAGGGATCAGAGTGGTATAACACACTCAAGAATTCAGGCAGACAGGAATCCTTCTTCAACCAGCAAGGCTATTGGTTGGTGATAAGGATCAAGGTCACAAAGGACAGAGTTTTGAGTATGGAGGCTCAAAGGATCAAGGGGCAATCATAGATATACCCAGATAATTTGCTCAGATAAGTGGGGAAGGAAGTCCACGGATGAATTGCTTATGATGATGGGATGCTGAGATGCTGAGATGCTGATGCTGGGATGATCTGATAAAAGGCAGGGGAGAGCCCCTCCTTATATGGGCAGGAGGCCCTGTTAGACTATATACAACGGATTCTACAAATAGAGCGGAAAAGGGAAGGCAACCATGTGGTCACTCGCGTTGGTCAAGGATCTGCCAAATGCTTGCGGGAGCGGTCGGGATGGATTCAGTAGATCATGGATGAACGCCGCGAGACGGTAGCAATGAGGAGATTGGGAGGCGCAACGACAAAGAGGAAGACACGCAACAAACAAAGATGAGGACGTGCTATAACAACGGCGGAGATGACAAGCAACACGGATAAAGGACGCGCGACGCGCGCGGATGAAAGGAGCGCGGCGCGGCGCGGCGCGCGCGCGCGGGTAAAAAATAGTTGGATGAGCCTGAGGATAAGTTGTCCAGCCGGGCAGTACGTTTGCGCAACAGTTTATGAATTGAGGTCTTAAGGCGGCCCAGGTGTCCAGGATGGGGCACCACAACGCTTAATCAAACAGCTCACAGTTGGGGGTTGTAAGACAACCTTGCTTCAGCGGCTAATTGATAGAGTGATTGAGCTTGATAATCGCTATCACGACAAGAATTTCTCTTGGCAAAACAACCATGGACCGTCCACCTGGGCTCCGAGGTTGGACGACTCCTTGAAGCAAAAAGTGAGGAATCCAAAACCATCCAAACCAACCCCGACTTCAAACTTGAACTCAAAAGGAAAAACCGTCAGCAAAACTCCAAAGTTCTTGGACAAAGAAACCGGGATGCTACGGAACAAGGAACGGCTACGAAGGGGGAAGAATGGGCTTTGTATGTATTGTGGAGGAAAACATGATGTAAACAGTTGTGGGAAGCGGTTAGCGCGTGAAGCGGCTAAGCAGTCAAAATTAGCTTGTAGTTTTTCTGATACTCGCAAGGAAAACTACACATTATCTAAATCACCGCAAGTAAGTCTTTGCACTTGCGAGTCACTAGGTGCTCCTAGTTCAATATTTATCCTATTCCATTCCGACAACACCCCTTATCAAGTCTTATTTGACTCTGGCGCTAATGTTTCCTTCATCAGTGAATCTTTTGCCACTTCCAAAAATCTTACGCGTTCCAAGATAGATAAATTTCCTATATATTTAGTAAGAAGTGCAACTGAACGGTCTTATTGGGTCTCCCAAAAGGCAAAGTGGACCTTTTCATTCTCCAATTTCCCCAGATTTGAATGGGATTTATTTTTCTTGGCTATACCTGGAATGGATGATACCATTCTAGGCCATGATTTCCTAGTTTACTGGAATCCGGATGTGAATTGGTAAGAAGGAGTAATTAACCTTCAAACATTGCACCCCCAGAAAGCTAATCTTTCCGTCAAACAGGAATTAATCAGCCTACCTGACACTTTCATTAAGTTGGATGACACTTTTCCGCCAGGAGATTTGAAATATCCTGACCTCCATTCCCAAATTCCCTCTTCAGATTTAGGAGTTATTGCTTACCTATCCAGCTAACCTCTTTCCTTTTCCTTTGAAGAGAAACAGACACCAACCAAATGGTGTATTTTGAGATCCCTAATCCTCTCGCACCATGCAAGCACCTCAAATCCGGTGCTTGAAGATTACAAGATTGAAGATTTAGAAATCATATGAGAGTCTTTACCTTCAGTTTATCATGACTTTGCTGATGTATTCTCAGCTGCAAGAGCAGATAAACTGCCTCCATCCCGTCCTTACAATCAAAAGATCGAACTTACTGGCCCACCTCTGGAACCAGGACCAGTCAACTCTCTCTTGACGCAATAATCAATTGCGCTTCAAGACTACGTTGCGGAAAATGTAGCAAAAGGATTTTTTTGACCAAGCGATTTGAATACGGGTTCACCTGTCCTATTTGTTCCAAAAAAGGATGGCAGACTTTGCCTTTGTGTTGACTACAGGAAACTGAAACAGGTAACCTGGAAGAATGCCTATCCAGTACGGCCTATGTCACATCTCCTCACCCTCTTCCATGGAGCTGCTTATTTCTCAAAGTTAGACCTTTGGGGTGCCTATAACCTAATTTGCATGATGAAAGGTCATGAGTATTTGACCGCAATGAGAACCCGGTTAGGCAGTTATGAGTATACCGTCATTCCCTTTGGCCTCTGTAACGCTCCTTCCACTTTTCATCTTTTTGTCAACGACATTTTCTCCAATATTTTAGGTAAATACCTTGTGGTATATCTAGATGATATACTAGTCTACTCGAGGAACCTCAAAGATCACATTGCACATGTGCAAGAGGTGCTGCAGCAACTTTGCACAAATGACCTGTTTGAAACATCCTCTAAGTGAAAATTCCATTCCTCTTCTCTTTGGTTTCTAGGTGTCGTAGTCTTGCAGCAAGAACTAATGATGGACCCAGCCATAAGCAAACGCATATTGGACTGTCCCCCACCTTTGTCCATTGAATCCCTTCAAGTTTTCCTTGGTTTCAGTAATTTTTATAGGAGGTTCATTCAACATTACGCCAAAAAAACCGTGAATCTTACTAACCTTCTTCAAAAAGACACTCCTTTTGTTTTTACCAAACAAGCTGCTTTGGAGTTTGAAGCTCTGAAGAAAGCGTTCACCACTGCTCCAATACTTGCTCACTTCAACAAGCTAGCTTGCACTATTGTCAAAAAAGAAGCAAGAAACTATGCGATTGCAGGAGTAATCTCGCAGTTCTCTTCCTTCACTTCCCTCTTTCATCCCGTAGCTATCAAGTCTTGCAAGTTGCTCGCTGCAGAGCTTAACTATGAGATTCATGACAAGGAACTTCTGGAAATTGTTTATTGCTTAAATAAATGGGGTTCATACCTTTTGAGACTTAGAGAATCCTTTGAGGTTTTAACTGATCATAATTCTTTAAAGTATTTCATGAGCTCAAAAGTCCTCACACGTAGACAGGCACGATGGGCCAAATACCTCTCCGAGTTCCACTTTACAATCACATACCATCCTGGGAAACAAGCGGTATTTCCTGATGCTTTATCATGTTGGGACAAAGTTTACCCAGGGGGGGGAGCACCTTCGCCAAAAACAACCCTGAAAATGTTAGGACACTCATCTCAACCCAATCTTCCCAACTCAGTTTGATCATTTCTCACTTACAAGATTTGGCTTCCAAACTCCTACAAGCTCAAAGCGACAACCCCAAGTGCATCAAACTTTGCAAGAGTGCAAAACTTTTAGATAGTAGTGACAGTATTGATGATAATGACTTCTTAGTCTATGATAATTGTATAGTAGTACCAGATAATTCTTGCATTAATTTATATATCTTCGAGTCACATCACAATTCCCCGCTTTCTGGTCATCATGGGCAGGATAAAACCTACCAATTGATTGCATGAGACTTCTACTGGCCTGGTATGACCATGGAAGTAAAAGACCATGTAAGCGCGTGCTATGATTTCAATTGTAAAAAGTCCTCAAAATACCAGAAGTATGGGCTGCTCCAGCCACTTCCAATTCCTCCTTGCCCTTGGCACTCGCTTTTTATGGATTTCATCTCTCAATTACCTTCTTCTAGTGGATATGATGCTATTCTAGTAATATTAGATCGCTTCTCAAGGATGGCTTTATTCCTGCGCAGTAATGTGACGGCCTCTTCAGAAGACTTAGCTAACTTGTTCATAGAATATGTATTTTTGAAACATGGTCTCCCTGATAATATAAATAGTGATTGTGGATCTCTGTTTGTCTCAAGCTTCTGGACCTTGCTATGCCAGCATTTGAAGATCACTTTCAATTTATCAACGGCGTACCACCCGGAAACAGATGGGAAAAACAAGCAAGTTAATCAGATTCTTGAACAATATCTTTGAATGTATGTCCCCTATCAAAAAGATGACTGGTTGCAATGGCTCCCACTAGCCGAATTTGCCTACAATAACTCCACTCATTCCTCCACCAAACAGTTGCCCATCCAAACTCTTTATGGTAGAAACCCAACTTTCTCTTCCCTTCACGTAGCACCTTCTCAACCTGCTACCTATTACTTTGAACAAATTCAATCCCTTCAATTTCAACTTCAAACCAACCTCAAAGAAGCAAACCAGCGCTATAAGGAGCAAACATACCAATCTCGCACTACGGCTCCAACCTTTGAATTAGGAGATGAAGTGTGGCTCAATGCTTGCAACATTTGCAGCACTCGCCCAACTTGCAAACTCTCCAAAAGAAACCTTGGCCCCTTTAAAGTAGAATCAGTCATCTCCCCTAATGCCTTTAAACTTACTTTACCTGCGAAATGGAAAGGTATCCACCCGGTCTTTCATGTGTCTCTCCTAGAGCCAGCTCAAGTCCTATACCTGGGAAAGACTCATCCCCCTCCCAAACCGGTCACTGTCCTCAATCATCAAGAGTGGGAAGTAGGCCATATTCTGGATTCCAGGTTACGCAAAGGAAAACTTCAATACCTCTTTGAGTGGTCTGGCTTCCAGTCTGACAAAGATTGCACCTTGTGGGAACCAGCTCATCAACTTTGCAATTCTCCCAATCTGATTTGAGATTTTCATGCAAACTACCCTTGCAAACCTCGACAATCATTATTTTTTCCCATCCAATCCCATTTCATTCCACATTTCATCCCATCCAATCCCATTTCATTCCACATTTCATCCCATACAATCCCATTCCATTCACATTCCATCTCATCCAACCCCATTCCATTCCACATCATCATTCCATCAGTCAATTCCTTCATCTCACCGTGTTATTCCTTCCTCTCATCCCCCTCTCATTCCTATAAAATAAAATTCCATTCCTTATACAAAAAAGAAAAAAGAGAAAATTTATCTATAATTAAATTAAAAAAAAGAAAAAAAAAAGAAAATATATATTTATAATAATAAATTACAAAGTTTCTCTTACTTCTTTCTCTGAATCCTCCCAATTCGCAGTCACCTCCGCAACCATGGATTGAAAAGTATCCAGGTCTTCATCATTAATCAATGCAGACATCCTTTGGAGAACCAGCACCTCTGTTACAATGTGCCTCTTGAATATTTCCTTGCACCTTGCAATTCAAGCTTGCTTTGACCAAGGATTCCATCCACCTTCCTGCAAGAGCTCTTTGTACACTCTCTTCCTTTGGCCTCTCAACAAACCTTCTCCAATGTCGCCTGTCAGCCGCCTTGCATCAGTTTTGACCGGTCCTACGAATCGCACCGGATCCGCTTTGCCTTGGCCCTCCATCCCTTCCATCTCCATTTGCTTCTCCCAATTCTTCGGTTACAACCTCCTCTTCTTGCTCTGTTCCCTCTCTTCTTCCATTTCCGTCTTCTCCATCTCCCAATCCTCTTTCCGCTTTGTTCCTTTGTTCCTCCCTTGCTTCCTTGGTTATGACCCCAACCGGTTCCGCACCAGGCACTTCATCTTGCACCTTGGCATTCATCTGGGGCCCCGGAAGTTCAGTTGGTGGACCCCAATAAGGTGGTGGTGGCGGTGGTGTGTTTGTAGTGTATCTTTCAAAACGGGGCAACACTAGCAAGACAAGCAAAAATTTAGTTACTATCTTTACTATCATTAGTCAGTCCCAATCAGTAATCACCAGGAACTTGAGTACCCAAGTATTCAATTTCTGGCAACGGTGGTATTTTGTAGTTAACCCTTGGCGCGGAATGACGACTCCGCATCTCCCTTGATGACTCCGCGGGACCATCAACAGTCAACTCAATATTAATAGGGAAGTTACATGCAACCTTGCGGAGATGGCATTGCTCGCACTTGCCTCAAAGGCCTCAGAGGGCAGTACTGCGGACACAGCGCTTGTTTTGATGGATACAGTTTTGGCAAAGACGGGACAAAAATGACAAAATTTTATATAATTTATAAGTCTATCAAGTAATGAATGAATTAATACGTAAAGGGTATACAGTATTTATTAACGACTTGAAATCAATGGTAAAATTTATCTGAACGTTCACAGGAGCTTGCGTCTTTATACCCGGGAAACTGTCATGCCGTGCACTTAGGAATTATTGTCTTAATCACTTTGACATGTCCTCTCCTCAGTACCATCCACCTCAGTCTAAAAGCGTGACACAAATAAAGCACAACATCAATGGTGTGATCCGCTACTTCCTCTGGCTTGCATTGACCTTCCAATCTTGGTGACCAACTCAGTATATACTTGCAAACTTTGCGGTTAACTCCATACCAGTCAGTCATCCATTATGAGATCCAATCTCCATCCCTGGACAATCAACAGCCTCAGAATTCCATCTTTGGTAATGCACTGTTTGTTAGTTCGCATCTACATCTAACTAAGCCATCATTACTGTACAGTTTGCAATTGGACTAGTCCCTACCCTGCATACACTATTACTTCTCATTCACATTACTTTCAACGTCATTTGCTCCTGTCCCAATTCATCATACAATTGTACGCTCAGATTCTATTGTCTCACACTTAGGCCATGACCTTGGACATGATTGTACTACTGCTTTATTTCCTATCCTGTTCCTTTCATTCATTGCCTCACCGCCTTCAACTGTAGTTAGCTCACCACCAGGTTGTATCTAGTCACTTTGGCTTACCTTATAAGGGCTATCCCCTTGCCTGATGATTGTCTCCTCAGTTAGTTAATTTCATACTTTCTTGCATTTTGCTACAACCTAGTTATCACATTGGAATCAGGTTGAGTTTCCCTTCTTGGAAAACATTCCATTCCTCTCGCTGTTTGTCGAGTGGCATAACTAAGTTTGCACTTCGCAACTGAGCCTTGCTATTCGCACTTGCCCTCGCACTCAGCATTCCTCCGCGCTCACAATCATCTAAGAATTGCCCTATAGTACGTGGGGTGGTCGTGTGACAGATACCATAGGTGATAGAATAAATAATAAATACATTATTTAATAAATGTAGCATAAATCCGTAAAATATTTGGATAAAGCTTATTGCAAGGTTAATTGATTTGGATATGGTTTATTGTTATAAATCAATATAGATAAATTGATTATTAAATATTTTTATAGAGGGGACACAATTATATTGGGGATCTTCAACACCTCTCTTCAGGGAACTCAGTATGAAAACACGTAGGCCTGGTTACTTTTGAAACTCTAATTTATGTTCTTAAAGGATATACTGGCCAAAGATAATATGTATATAAAATACACAGTGGAGTGGCAGGGCTTTGTAACCAAGCTGCAACGACAGAGAAAGGATAATAAGACTCACTGGTATATTATGAAATCCTTTGGGTACCTGTTTGGGACATGAACTGATGGGTTAAACCTGTTTACTGTGGTTAGAAGGTTGTTCAGCAATTTCAATTGATAAAAAGGGTTGGTGATGGATATTATTAATCCTACTAAAGCCATAAACCAATGAATTATCTCTTATAAGTATTTAATTACCTTGGCATGCTGTCTGGATGTAAATATAACTGGGTCTCTGGGTATCAATATCCTCTAAAGAGCTCTTTATTTATATCTTTTGGAGTCCCAATATTGTCCTTCTGAGGGGTACAGGGGCTCAAAGGAGCAAACACTGGGGCTAGCAGGGTAGCCAATGGCAGCCTTTCACATTTTCTTGGTTCTGTAGCACGGGTAGCATATACTTCCACAGGGTATGGGAATTATTCTACTTTAGAATTGATGTTTGAATGTGTGAATAAAACAAATTTGTCCTTTTTATTTATTATTTAATTGATTATCCTTAGAAAATGTTCCCAGTAATTGAATAATTTTTTTAATACAAATTCCTACGGATATTCTGATTTCAGGTGAGTTCTCATTATGTATTAAATATTTGGAGTAAAAGTCATGATATTGATTTTATTCCTTATTTTCGACTTTCAGTTGATTTACTAAAAAATTTTTTAAAAATATAAGTGATGGTTACTCATGTAATATTTTTACATCATTAGTTTTCTTAGTATTTCACAAATATATTTATGTCTAGAAATTTTCATAATAGTATATTAAAGTATTTTAATATATTTTTACAAGTAGTCATTATCTTATTTTTGAAATTTTTGGTACTTTGAATTATATTGAATAAAAGATACGTATAAAGGTTATTTAGGTGTTTTTATATAATTTTATTTATTTTTATACTATCTACTATCCACGGGAACATTAATTACATATGTAGAGTGTTCCTGTGTAGGTTGTAGCATGTTTACGCGGTACCTAGGTTTCTCAGGCTGCATGTCACTTTTTCAACCTGTAATCCCGCCGCTGCGTACTTGTCAGAGGCCCATGGCTGCATACACAGCTTTGATAGAGTGACAGTGCTGTAGCTCAGCCGCGCGCGGGTCTATTGGCTTCCACGGCTGCGTGGGGGAATTGTGACAGAACACATTTCCGTCTCTAACTCCTGAATTATAAACAACACCTCAATTCTGACTGATTTTTAGTTTTGAAACCTATACGTCACAATACATGTGAAATATTTAATTGGCCCAGAAGCTCAATAGTGGTTCCGTGGTATTTTGGTCTTTCTTTAATTAATTTTTTAACATTATAAGGAGTTGGATTTCAATGGTGGGGTCAGTGAGTGACCCTACCTACTTTTGGCTTGAAAATCCATTTTCACAATAATATTTATGGTTTTCCCACCCTTTCTTAGGTTAATTTTATTCTCATTACTTTTATGTTACTTCTGTTACTTTTGCAGCTTGCTCTGCAATAGTAGCAAGCTGACAGGTTCTGATTCAGGTGAGTGAGGAGTATGACAAGTGGGGAGCTGATATTTGAATGAAAGTGGCTGATGAGAGGGGAGCTAATATGAGAATTGAAGAGGATGATGAAAGAGGAGAGGATGGAAGATGGAGGGGAAGCAAGGATGAGGATATATGGAGGGGAAGCAAAGATGAGAATGGGTGACAGAGGAGTGGACAGATAATGGAAACAGAGCCATGGTGAAAGTAGAGGAATGTTGGATGATGAACAAAGATTGATGGAGTGACATAGTTGGTAGCAGGAGGGGGGTTGGAGAAGGTTTGACCGGGGAGTGGGAATTGGAATCAAAAGAGAGTTGAGCGGGAGTGGTAGTAGTGGTTAAAGGAGATTTCCTCTCAGCAGGGGATTTGGCATAGCAGGAGAGCATGTTGACGGTGGAGCAAATGTTGGTTTAAAAGTTGATTGAAAGATGAATCAACACTCTGAATGCCTTTTTCATGGTCTTCACTTCAAAGTTAGGAGAATTTCAGGAGATGAGATGGTGTAGGTTCAGAGGGTCTGGCACCTTGAATGAGTTTTCCATATCCATCTTGAGTTTGCGTAGGGTATTCTGGAAGAAATCAAGGTATTTGTCAGCCTTCCAGTCAAGGTAAACCCAAAATGCTTTACTGCATGCTCTTTTGGTGTAGCTATCCTTGATTCAATCAAGTAGGGTAAGCAGTTTATTAAAATTTGGACCTACCAGGAGGCCATTGTTGACATTTATGTGGAGCATCATGCTTCTATCATTGGTTAAAAAGAGAGATTTGTCAACTTGCAATGGGGTGATTCCTTTTTTGGCAAGTGTTGCAGAAGAATTTGATTTCCAGCACCTTTGCACCTGCTTTGTTCCAAAGAGAGATTTGTTCAGCCTCCAGAACTGTGCATTCTTAACTGGGACCTCAAAACCTGCAGTTTGGGCTACATGGATAGTAGGGTCAATCTTGCCGTACAACAAGCCCATTTCCAATCAAACTGAAATCCATGCATGCAATGTTGGATGGCAATTTCTAGCAGGGACTTGAGATATTCTTCACAGCTGACGGAGGAATAGATGTGAAGTTAGTTCCAGGGATACTTCTGACTGTTGCAAAAACACACCCATCAAGACTTGTGGCCAACAATTTCTTCAAACTTGCAGCCAAAAATTTCCCCAAAATTGTTATTCTTTTGAAATAAGTGCCACATACCACCAATGAAAATGTAATCTTCAGTTGGAGGCTGGTATTGCGGTTGATCAGGGAAGAGTTCTCACCTGCCATGGAATCCAGCCACAGAAGACGCTTGGAAGGGTCAGCCCATCCTTTCTGAAGCCCCAAAAAAACTCAGTTATTCAGGAGTTGGATCAAATTCCTTGGCCACAATGTGTCTGCCAACGGAATCAAAGCCAACAATACAAAGATTGCCAATTTCTTGAATTGGAAGGAGATGAGGTTGAAAAGGAGTGTGAAGAAATTCCTTTGGATTTTCAAAGGGATGAAGAAATTCCTCTGGGGCCTACAGAAGTATATGGGAACATTCAAGACCCTCACAAATACAAAGCTGGAACCAAAGATATCTACATGGGGGGAGGCTAAAGAAAATGTGTTCAATAAAATTCAGAAGACCATGACATTTCTCCTCTTCCTGAAGAATACAGAATATGAGTTGGAATGCCCAATCAGGCTATTCACTGATTCCAGTGGTTCAGGGTTAGATGCAGCACTGTTTAATGGAAGTAACTGGAAAGAAGCTTTCCCGGTTGCTTATTATTCTCACTTGATTTGACCAGAAGAAATGAACTATACTGTTTATTAACAGGAGCTGCTAGCAATCAAACACACCCTCAAGAATTGGTGGATGCTCCTACTATTTATGAAAGGGGATTTCCTCCCAAATCATCAGTCCTTGACCTACCTCCTCAAGCAGCAGGTTCTTAAGTGAAAACAAGCGCGCTGGAAAGAAATCCTAGCCAAATTTTAACTCAGTCTTGAACACATCAAAGGAGAGGAAAACTCTGTCACAGAATCTCTCTCAAGGGCCACTCACCGGAGAAAAACAATCCTATTGGTATCATGGAGATTAGGGAGGTGGCAAATTTAACAGAAATTGGTTCACAGCTTGATGCCACACTGAAGGAAGAAATTCTGGACGGTTAAAAAACTGAACCCTTCTGAAAGGCCCTGAAAAAGTTCCTCTCCCTTAAGGATGGTTGCAATTTCCTCCTGTAAATTGGCAACCAGATGCTGATACTTGAAGAAAAATCTGCAATTGAATTTGATCAGCAAGGAACTCACATGCCTGAGACACCTAGGCAACCTCAAGAAGGTCATTGAGATCCAATGAAACTTCTTCTGGCCAAAATAAGATTCTGAGGTCAAGGACTTTGTCCTATGCTTCAAGAGCTGCAAGAAGACCAAGGTACCAACTACCTCCCCATTGAAGATAATACTGACCCCAAGTTTCCCTACAAAACCCATTGCAAACAGATCCATAGAATTTGTTGGCCCTCTTCTTTCCTTCAATAATTAGGACAAGATCCTGATGTGCACTTCTTGCCTTCTGGGCTTAAACCAGAAAATCCTAGTCCTTCAGTCCAAAACTTCCGAGGAAACTGCCTTGCATTTGTTTGCAGCCTGAATAGCTACATTTGGCAGACCACTTTTCATCCTGGGTGACCACAACAAGACGTTGTGGTAAACCAAGCCTTTCATATAGCCATAAAAATCATTTTTTTATTAATTATTATTATTTTTTTAAAATTAACCTCACAAATAAATTCCAAACCCCTCATAAACTATTCTCTGAACACACCCAACCTCAAATCCCAAATCTATAACCAGACAACCCCCTTCAACCATATCACACACCTGTCACAAACAAAGCAACACCTGGCAAAGGCTGTATTAAGTCACAAGGAGTAAAAAAAATGATTTATTGAATATCTAATTGCAAAAGATTATGCTTAAAATCATCACAAAAAAAATATACTCATACCGGCAGGACTTAAACCATACCAGTACCAATGTTACACTACAACCAGTACTATGAAACCAAGTTAAACTACCTTCATGGATCACTCAGTAAATTTCATGTCCTTTGAAACGTTCTCTGAATTTCTCTGATACTCATTTTTCCACCAAAAAAAAACATAAAAAACTCATATAGGCACCAACAAAATTAGGGGATCATGCAGACAAGTACATCTAAATTTTCACCCACCATTAATAAAGCCTCAATACACATGATCTTTCTGTAACTTTAACCACCAGATAAAACCTCTAAAAAATCCTCTGAATCACTCTGATACTCATTTTACCACCAAAAAAATCATACAACACTCATATATAGGTACCAACAAAATTAGGGGATCACGCAGCCAAGTACATCTCAATTTTTACCCACCAGTAATAAAAACTCAGTAAAAATGATCTTTCTGAAACTTTCAACACTGGATGAGGCCTCTCAAACGACCTCTGAAGCACTCTAATACTCATTTTACCACCAATCATACCATCAAACACTCATACATGCACCAAAAGAAGAAGGTACTCATGCAGCCAAGTATGTCTCCATTCTCACCAACCAGCAATAACAGCTCAGTACACATGACTTTTCTGGAACATTAACCACCAGATAAGGCCTCTGAAGTGTCCCATGAAGTACTCTGATACTCATTTCTCCACCATATCAACCACACAACACCTGAAAGCCAAACTCTCAAGTCACACAAGGAATCATGCGGTAAAACAGCATACCTCATACCTCTAAAGCTTATTCCTTTGAAAAAGAATGCAGGTAGTTCCTGCAACATTTTATAAATGATAAGGTCTCAGAATTGTCCTCAGAAACACCCAACAAAGTTGTGTTCCAACACTTCAACCATACAAGTTATACAGTGTCAGTTACCAAAGAGGGCTTGCAGCTTCCAAGCATGTTTCATGCTTTTACTTCCCAACCAGAAAAAATAACCCAAGCTGCAGGGTGTAAAAACTGCTCCTTGCGTGCAAGGGGCTGAAGGCACAGGCACTAATTCTCATAGAAATCTAGGATGATTTTTTGTAATTGCAATGAAGAAAATGAGAGGAGGAGTAAAAGTGATGAGAAGATTTAAAGATGAAATGGAGAAGTCCCAGAGGGGGTTTTTGAATAAGTGGTTGTTGAATCCTATTAGAGTAACAGAAGTAATGGACAAGGTGATATCAGTTAAGCAGTCTGAGTGAAGGTTTTCTTGTGCTGAGATGACACTTACTGGAAGAGGGACTAACCAGTAAGAAGTAGTATATTAATTCCCAGGGGGAATTAGTCCAGGAGGGAAGGAGAGGCCAGCATATGTGAGAGCTGAGAAGGAGGCCTTGAGGGATGAGTGGCTGGTTTTGAAACTTTGTGTTCCCACAGTATTATATATTGACTCATTGGGCTGGAGGCTGCAGTTGACTGATTGGGTGATGAGCCTATTCAGGAAAGTTTTACATGTACTGATCTGGAGTCCTGGGAGTATGTTCTGAACAGAAATTGGAGATTATGTACTATGTATGTACTAAGTGTAATATTTACTAACTCCTATACCAATTGGGTTGACAAGAGATGCAGAATGTACCAAGACACTTTGAGAGGGAGAGTTCCTGGGAAGATTTACTGAATCAAATGACACAGTGGTAAGGTGTACATGAAAATCGAGGTTATAACATAGAGGGATTGGTTAAAAATGGTAGGGGAAGGTTGAGACTGAAAAATGTACAGGTGTACTATCAAGTTGAAGGTACACAACCAAGTTACGTTGGACTTGAGCTGTGTTTGAAGCTGATTAAGGGGTGAGTTGGTTTAGTTGAATGAGTTTCAGAACTAACTTTATAACAATACCACCCAGGAAAGGGAAGGCGCAGCTGCTGATGCCCTGAAAAAGAATGTGCTGGAGTTGAAGACTAAGTTCTGTTCTACTTTCTGTTTCAAGCTGGGAGGCTTGGGAGCAGGGTTTAGTAGCTTGAAGCTGGTGAAGAATTGCACAGGTTTTGGGCCTTGAAGCCTGAGAAGTTTGAAGTACAATGAACCAAAAATGGATTTTTTGAATTTCTACCTCGGGGGGTTGAACCTTGCAAAGCTGATCAAACCAATTCTGAAGCTGGAAAGAGCTTCCAAAGTTCCCCTCAAAGCTTTTGAGGTTGAAAAAGTTAGAATTGGAGTTTTTGAAGGTCTATGAACCTAAATGGACTTGTTTGAAGTTTGACCTAGGGGAGATGGACCTGGAAAAGCTGATAAAAGCGATTTCAGAGCTGGAAATTCCTTCAAAAATTCCTGTCAAAGCTGTCCAAGTTTGAAAAGGAAGAATTCTTTTTTTAAGTTTGATAAACTCAAATGGACTTGTTTGAAGTTTCACCTAGGGGAGATGAACCTGGCAAAGCTGATTGAAGAAATTTCAAAGCTTGAAATTTTTGTCAAAGTTCCAGTCAAAGCTTTCAAAGTTTGAAAATGAAGAATTTGGTTTTTTTTTCTGGAACTTTTCTAAACTCAGATGGACCTTTTTAAAGTGTTAAGGCTATTGAGGAGGAATGAGAAGTATTATTCTTTGGACTGGGTCAAAGCAAATGAAGAAAATAAAGGAAAGGGATTGGAGAAGTTATAATGATGAGGTATAAGGAAGTTGTAAAGGTGAAAAAGGTTTGTTGTGAAAGAGAAGAGAGAAGGAAAAGAGCAGGTTCTGGAAGATTGTTAAAGAGGTTAGAAGTATTATAGATGAATTATTGCGGAAGTTTCTGGTTTATTGAAGATTGTTTTGAAGTGATGATGGTGATGCATATCCAGAGGTGAAGTTGAAAGGTTTTCAGGAATGTTTGGGACGGATAACTGAAGATAATTATGATTTTATGTTGATGGATTTGAGGATTGATTATTTGAAGGAAGAAGGAACATAAGGGATGAAAAAGGAATAGATAGTTGGAACAAAGGATAATTTGATTTGGAAGTATTTTTTGATATGATATTTAGAATGAAAAGGATTATTTGGAAGGTGTAGGATAGGGAGGAAAATATTTTATTTCTTATTTATATTTTATTTTTTATTTTATTTCGGAAGTGATCAATTGGAAGGAGTTGAGTTTTTTGATAATAGAATTTTTTTATTGATTTTTTTGATGGGGGATGAATGGATTGATTTGTGATTGGGAAGTGATGGTGATGGGAATTTGGATTGAGGAAACGATTATAGAATTATTTGTTTATGGAATGATGAATGGAGTTGAATTGGTGGATGAAGCAGGGAAATCCAATGGTGGTGAAGTTGAATGTTGGTTCCCAGAAGGTAGTTGATGAGATTGAGGATGGATGAATGAATAAATGGATGGATGGATGGATGGATTGATGGATTAATGGATTAGTTGATCAGGGTTCTGGATTTGAAGCATGAGTACCTAATTTTTCCAAAATAAGAAAAGGTTCCCAACCAACGCTCAAAAATGCTATCTTGGAAAGTCTGTCAGTAGTGATCTTTTTCAGATAGTCATACTTAATTCCCAGGATTAATTGCTTGTGTAATTCAGTTTCTATTAAGTTCAGCATAGTCACTATACTTATCCATAGGCTCCTTTGATCTTGATCAGAGGATTTTGGTTGATTGAAAGGGTATTTCTAGCTTTATTTAGTCAGAATGTAGGGTATACCCACTTTAGCCATGAACAGGAGTAAAAAATTTAGGAATATATCTTATTTTTAGTCACTTCATCCCCTTTCTTCAATTTTTCAACAATTTCTTGGAGAAACTTGTCAGCTTATTGATTTTAGTTCTGGTTGTCCCAACATGACTGGAGGCTGGGTGAATTCAATGAATAAAACCCAAATACTGTAAGTGATTTGAAACAAGAAAAAGTTCCATATAATACCCTTGTATTCTGGTTAGAGCTTTGGAAGACATGGAAATACTTTTAAGGAAAAAAAATCATTTAGTAAATCAAAAAGCCTGTGATGCTTAAGAGGTAAGCATTTTGAGATCAGTATTGGTGAGGATGGTAGAAACTAAGAAGACAGTCAGTGAAATTCATTGGAGGAATCGGGTGAAGTTTCTCCTTGATAACAGTATCAGGTTTGAAAAAATCAACACATAATTGTAAACCACTATCCTTCTTCTTGGGAGAAGTTGGGACTGGTGCTCCATTAGTTGAAGTGCTGGGGCTGGATGAAACATTTCTCTACATTCTCTTCTATGTAGTCTTTTAGGGTTCAATTTTACTTTGAGGTATTGAATAGAAAATACAAACTGGAGGTATGAAGCCTTCAAGTCCAAAATGGTTGTTGTAAGCGCAGTGTGAAGAGAGTTGGTCTGCTTTAACTTGGGAGAAGGAAATATGGGAATGAATGGCAATCAGCTGTGACTTTCTTTCACACAGTTTCTGATTCTTCAGGAACTTCATCAGTCACAAAGAGAAACGTCAGAAGAAGTAATCAATTGCAATGTATGCAAGGGTGAATGCAATATATCTTCCTCCTGTGAAAAATAAAGTAGAAATTAATATCCAAGCAAATGGAAAGAGTGTTGAAATCAGAGGGAATTGGAAGTTGTTTTTGGGAATTGCAAAGGTCCTGAAGTGAGAGGGAAATGCATTTGGCTGCAGCGCCAAAGGCAGAGTAGAAGGGACACCAGCTGTGGAAGTATAGCCAGGTTGAGTTCAACAAGATTGGAGGAAATTTCAGTGGTTAGTTGGTTTCTTGAGGTGATCATCCCCATCTTCCAAGTTTGCCGCTGGATTCCAGTGATGGGAAGAGCCCATTCCCAGATTGAAGTATTTTGGTAATGGTGCATTGACTTGAAGGAGTTCCTATTCAAAGCTAGGAAGAAAAGGATGTAAGTGAAACCCTGAGGTTGAAAGGATGAGTATTTTTGCCCAGAATGAGGGTTCTGTAAGGTATAGATAATTTTGAACCGTTGCATTGACTATGAAAGATTGATTTGCTCCTTAATGAAACAAAAAATAGAGATAATCCTTGGAAAAGAGGAAGAAAAGGGTGTGCCTAATCTTGGTTTGGCTTTGAAGAAGCACTGGAAAGCGCTGGATTAGGAGAAGAAGATGAGTTGACAGGTTTCTTTTGACTTTCCACTTTCTTTTGCTTAGAATCACAATATAAGCATAAGCCTTCCCTCTCTCTTCTTGCCTTTTCATCTGCCTTGAGTTTTCCATCTGGACCTAGGTCCAAAGAGGGTCTGGTAAATGTGGTAGTTGAAGTTGACTTTTCTGTGGACTGGCCATGCTCTGTACCCTCACTGCTACCCTTTTCAGGCCAATTAGAGGTAGATTGAGATTGAAAAGAACTGTGGGGTAGATAATAATTGAGAGAAGAGGATTTTTCTTTTACCATTTCATGATACCTTGTATCATAGTGAAAAACTATATCCATAAAATCCTGGAGAGTTTCTTGAGAGCCATTGTACCATGCTAGTTGTTCCAGAAGGCGTGAAGGAAGGCTTTGTTGAAAATGGGAGTAGAAGGCTCTATAACCCCATCCAGAGACTTTGGTCATAATTGATCTAAATTCAGTGATGTTGGTTGAAGCATAGCCAGAGTCCTTCATCTTCAACTTCACCAGTGCCTTTTCAGCCTTGAAGAATTCAAGTCTGTCACCAAAGATGGTGTGAAGTTTTTTGTAAGGTGGGACCATGAGTTGAGGAGGAAAGATGGCTCTTCTTCTGGCCCATGCTAAAGGTTCCTTCATCATTTGCAAAAATTAGTTCATAAAATTGGAGACATGGTAGGAGTTTTCTAGGATTTTTTCCTTCAAACGCATCTGGAGCATTCATGGACGGAGACTTGAAGGTGCCAGAGTGAGAATTACTTGTTGATGGAGGTTGAGAAGTTGTTTCCAAAGCAGAATTCATGGTCTGGATAAGGGATAAGAGAATTGTGTCCACAGGAGATGTTGGAGGGTGAGGTTGGGTTGGAGGTTCAGGGGTTGCAGTAGAAGTTGAATCTGGGAATACTTCTTGAGGATCCATAGTTGGCAAATTAAGATTATTTAGGATCCTTGAATAAAAGTCTGAATCCTAACTTCCTTCCTTCCCCTCATCATCTGGAATAAGAATGATGGTGGCATCATAAGATGGACAATCTAATCCAAAGCCTGCTTGGGGATATTCACCAATTACATGATTAGTGATGCAACTAATTGCAAATGCAGCAGGAGAAACAGAAGCTCTAGGAGGACCTGGAGGAAGGATACCAGGGTCCATGGAAGTGGAGCTTGCTGGAATTGGAAATTTGGAAGAGGTCCTCCCGTTTCCAAGAGCTTGAGGAGTTGAATGGTAATGATTGGAGATGTTGATAAAAGAAAATCTGCCTCTTGCTTCTCTATTAAGAGGTGGACTTCAAATGAATGAAGTTTGTGGACACAGGTCTGGCATGGTGTCTAAGTACGCCAGAGAATGGAAATGACCCAAACAAAGTACCCAGAGAAGATTTAAAGAATGAAATGGCCAAAATGGATTGCATTTGAAGTAATTTGACCCCCTTCAAAGAAATTCCAAGCTATTTGAGGTCTCTTCAAAGCAGTTTGAAGCTGATTGAGCCTTTTCAAAGCACTTCGAAGATATTTGAGGTCCCTTCAAAGCACTTCAAAGCTGATTGAACCCCATCAAAGCATGTTAAAGCTATTTGAGATCCCGTCAAAGCACTTCGAAGCTGATTGAGCCCTATCAAAGCACTTTGAAGCTATTTGAGGTCCCTTCAAAGCATGTCAAAGCTGACTGATCCCCGTAGAAGAACTTGGAAGCTTTTTGAGGTCCCTTCAAAGCAAATTGAAGCTGATTGAGCCCTTTCAAAGAAATTTAAAGCTATTTGAGGTCCCATCAAAGCACATCAAAGCTGATTGAGCACTGTTGAAGCTGAAGCATCAAAGTCAAAGCGTTGATGCAGTTGAAGTCAAAGCGTCAAATTCAAAGCAGTCAATATTAAATTGTCAAAGCAGTTAAATTCAAAGTTAAAGTTGAAGTCAAAGTCAAATTCAAAGTTTAACTTGAATTCAAAGTTTGAAGTTTCCCTTTGAGGCCAAAATTACAGGGTTGGGGGGAAACAGATAAATCTGCAGCAAGTTCCTTTGGAAACGTGAAGGGCCACACAAATTTTTAGCACTGTATCACACACTAGCCCAAAAATAATGGTAGGTAGTGATATCCATAATATGGGGTGGTTTGGATTTGAGTTGGTTGAAGCTGATGATTGGAGGAAAGTAGAGTGGGTAGTAATTAAGTGGAAGTAATTAGTATAATTTTACAACTTCCCCTGGAGTGCAAGGGGCTGAAGGCACAGGCACTAATGCTGATAAAACTCAAGGATGATTTTTTGGAATTGCAATGAAGAAGATGAGAGGAGGAGTAAAATTGATGAGAAGATATAACGATGGAATCAAGAATTCAAGGATGAGGTTGTTGAATAAGTGGTTGTTGAATCCTATAACAAAAGCACCAAGAAGGGAAGAGTTGATATGAGTTCAGCAGGCTGGGTGAAGGTTGTCTTGTGATGAGATGACACCTACTGGCAGAGGGACTAACAAGTAAGAAGTAGTATACTGATTCCTTGGGTGCAATCATTCCAAGAGTGAAGGAGAGGCCAGTATATGTGAGAGCTGAGAAGGAGGCCTTTAGGGATGAGTGGCTGGTGTTACAGCTTGAAGTTCCCATGGTATTACATGTTCACCAATTGGGCTGGAGGCTTCAGTTGACTGATTGGGTGATGAGCCTATCCAGGAATGTTTAACATGTACTGATCTGGATTCCTGGGAGTAAGGGCTGAACAGACAGTCGAGAGTATGAACTATGTATATATACTAAGTGTAATATGTACTAACTCATATACCAATTTGGTTGAGGAGAGATGGAGAATGTATCAAGCCACTATGAGAGGGGGAGACCCTGAGAAGATTGACTCAATCAAACAACACAGTGGTAAGGTGTACATTTACATAGAGGTTATCCCATAGGGGGATTGTTTGAAACTGGTAGGGGAAGGTGGAGACTGAAAGGTGCACAGCTTTACTATCCAGTTTAAGGTACAGAAGTAAGTGAAGTTGGACTTGAGCTGTGTTTGAAGCTAATGAAGGGTTGAGTTGTTTTAGTTGAATGAGTGTCAGAACTACGTTTACAACACAGGGGAACTTCTGCATCAATTTTTATACAAAATGGGCACCCAAAAGCGTCCATAAATCACCAATCTTAATCTTTTGCTCATATTTTTTCCTTTCTATATAAATTTATACTAAAAAATACAGCTATCTCTTGGCTTCTTTCACATGTTTTCTCACCATCATTATTTCCTCATGTAAATGTAACCTCCTGTGCTTCAACAGTTTAGAGAAACAAGATGAACCTCACTCAGGGGAGCCCCGAGCCGCCCCTGAGGAAGATATTTGTCTTTTTGATGGAGTCTCTTTTTCCCTATCCAAGTTTTCTAGCATGGCATCTTCTCCCATGACCCCTGACCCATGGCTTATGCCTAACCTATCTAGCACCAGATTATCAGTGAACCAGAATAAATTCAAAAAGAAATAAATCATCAAAAAAAATTATTATTGACCATTTGAATCAACCGTAGGTGTCTTTGAATAAGGGTTCTTGAGAAACAACCCGTAATTCAGCAATCATTATTAAGAGGAAAAACCCTTTTGTTCAATCAGTAAATTTATAAAAAAAAATTAGGAGAAAAAAAGAACAACCAACCAAGCCCTTTCTGTCTGTTGGAGTTTCTCAAGATTATTCTAAATAAATTCTAAAATTTCTGTACAGTTGTTTCATTTGTTTCCTTACTTTCTTCTTTCTTCTTTTCTTTGTTTATTGTTCAGTTTTCTTTCACCCCTTTTCTTCCTATCTTTCCCGCTAACATCATTTCCGCGTGCCTCAAAAAATCAGCTTGCACCCCCAACACTGCAAACCAGGAACATCAAATGATTCATCCACCCAGAAGTACTGCTCTCCTCAAAACAATCTGGAGTTAGGAACTTCTCATTGGTATACAACTGCTCCCCATCTTTGGACGCTCAGCCTCTCATCACCTCTCAAAGCCAATCTCTCTCCTCCTCCCAAGGCTCAACCAACCCCTCCTCATCTCACTAAGCTCAACCACTAACCAAACCTCACCAACAGCTACCATTGGCTACTCATACGTTTTCCCATCAATAGGAGTCTCCCATCCAACATCCCCCCTCAGCCACCATAACTCTTTTCTTTTCTTTTCTTCTCTTTTCTGTTTCTTCATTCTCATTCTTCAACCTCCTCCTGTGCCTGCCTGGTCTCAATAGGTACTTTCCAAGCTTCCTGCTCCCAGTTTGTTTTCTACTCCACGTTGCCTCCCACTGAAATTCAGTCCTTATTAGCCAAAAATTCCTACAGATTTACAGTCCCAGTACTATCTTTTAGGACCAGACAGGAGCTCCAGATCAGCAATTTTGGAATCAGAAGAGGCAAACTCATCCAAGCTCAATATTCCCCTCCTCTCCAACTCAAACTTTCCCTTGTGGTTCCTTTGAGTAAATCTTTATCTCAGTCACAAAGGCCTGCTAGAATTAGTCACTGAAGCTCTGCCTCAGCCTCTCACTCCCACTAACAACAAAAAATGTTACAAGTCCGCTGAAATTATGATTCAAAATCTTGGGGACTGGGCCTTTGAAGCCATGGTGAATGGCAATAATGATGGTGACCCCTTTGCCGTCTGGACCACCATTCCAAATGGCTAAGACTTGCAGTCATGTAATAATTGCGGTAGGATCTGGCTGAATTTCATCAGATCCCAGTTCCAGGGTAACCTCAATCATTACATCAATGATTTCCAAATAATCATGAAAAAGCTGTCTGTGGGAAAACTTAAGGTGCCGCCCAACATTCTGAGTTACTCCGTTCTGGCCAAACTGCCAAACTTCCTCTATCACATAGTCAACTCCCTCATTTTCAAGGAAAAACTTCTGCTCAATCCCACTGGAATTCTTAGAAAAATTTGTGAAGTCACCCATTTGGAATCCTCTTGTTCTCTCCACCCAAATCTCTCCCTTGAGACTGGAACAGACCCCTCCACGGCACTGAATAAGAAAGCTGTACGTCGCAAGAGTAAGCACCCTTTCTCAAAGGGAAAGCACAACCCTTTGGACAAACACCCAGAAAGCAAGTGCTAGTTTGTATACCCTCACCTGTGCGCCAACTGTAACAAAAGTAAACCTAACTCAAACCTCCACTCTTCAAGTGAGTCCCCTGCTCATCCTGCCCATCCTGACTCCACACCTAATTCCAAGCTGCACTTCAACGCTCAGCTCTACCTCACACCACTGCCACTTCCCATGAATCTACTTCCTCTCCTGGATTCCAGTGCTAGCCACCCCATCATCAATGATCCCAGGCTTCTCCAAAATCTCACACCCACTCAAATCCCTGTTGGAATTGGCTCTCTGGAAAATTCCCTTATGGCTATCCATGTGGGCACAGCCAAGCTGATCAACCACAAAGGAGAATCATTAATACTTCAAAAATTCCTCCTCATTCCCAATCTTAACCACTTCCTGATTTCACTAACCCAACTGAGGTCCAGCAAGGCCCACTTCCAATCAGTGGGTCACTCAGGCTTTGAAGTGATATTTGACAACTTCTCTCTCATCATAACCACTAGGAACAAACTCACCAAAATCTGCAGGGCTTGGTTTTTCCCTTCCCCCCCCCAACTCCACCCTAATTACTACCCCCAAAACCTCTGGCACCAAAGGCTGGGCCACCCCAGAGATCAAGTACTCAAACTCCTGAATCTAACTCCCACTCCCAATTCCTCCACCTCCTGCACAGTCTGCAAGAATTTCAAAGGCTCTTCCACCCCCTTCTCCCATCACTTCAAGCCCACCAACAACCTGCTAGATGCTTTCCACCTGGATTTGGTAGGTCCCTTTGGCATTACCTCCTTCTCTGGCTTCAACTATTTTATTTCCTTCACCAACCAACACTCTGGCCTTCGGTCAATCTCCCTCCTCAAAAACAAGAGTGAAGCCTGCTCCATCATCAAGTACTATGTGACTTGGTTGGAAAGACTTACCAGCTCCTCAGTCAAGCAGCTGATCTCAGAAAATGGAAGTGAGTTTCTCTCATCAAAACTTGTCAGGTACTGCGCGGACAAGGGCATTGTCCACCACTTCTCCCCTCCTTACTCTCCCCAACAAAACAGACTTGCCAAGCAATCCAGACAAGCTATTATATAAAAGGCCTGCTGACTGCTCTCTAAATCAAATCTACCTGATAAAATCTGTGATGAAGCTGTAAACACCTCCATGCATCTCCTAAAAATTCTTCCCTCTCAAACTTGGCAAAATAAAGTCCTGTATGAATCCTGGAACAATTGGAATTTCAATTACAGCTGTCTCCACTCCTTTGGCTGTGCTTCCTTCTTGCTCATCCCCAAACAGCTTTGGTCCTTCAAGCTCAACCCAACTAGCAAGAAAACTATTTTCCTTGGTTATGTGAATGACTTATTGTCATTTTGACTACTGGAATTGGAGCTCTTCAAGATCTCTGTCTCTGCCAACGTCTCCTTTTAAAATCTCTCCCTTTCTTTATTTTTCCCATCTACCAGTCCTCAATTCCCCCTTAACCCTTCCTTTGCCGCTGCTCCTTCCTTTCCTGATTTCCCTTTTCCTTCTCCCCCTTCTTTCCAGCTGCCCACTACCTGTGACCCCCCACCTTCTACTGTGCTTCCTAATCTCTTCCCGTCTGTCCCCCTTGGTGAAGTTTTTGGCCCTTCCCCTAACTCTCCCTTCCTTCCTCATGATAGGCTATCCATGGACAAAATTCTCTCTTTTCCACGTTGCCCCAACTCCATGATTGGGACTCCTTCCCTCTTCCTCATAGTGGATCACTTGTACAAAGACCCCAAAAACCTGCAAGAAGCTCTCAACTCAATATACCATGATGAGTGGATTGAGGAAATAAAAGCTGAAGAACTTAATCTTCTCTTGTACAAGGTGTGGGAGGAAACCAATGACTTGCCCAGCTGCCTCTCTGCTGTGTTTGGTTTTTTTGCACCAAAAGGGACAACCAAAACTGAATAGTTTGATTCAAGGCCTGGCTCTGTGTATAGAGCTTCAGCCAGGAATATGGTCACAAATTTACAAGCACCTTCTTGCCAACCAGTGACAAGAATTTGCTAAAAATTTGAATCTTGATTGCGGCGCAGGAAAAACTGCTCTTCCATCAAGTGAAAGTGAAGGGTGCCTTCCTCAACGCCCCCCTGACTGAGCAAATATTCATCATGCCTCTTTCCAACATTTCTGTCTCCTCTGGAAAACTCCTGCGCCTAAAGAAGACCATATACGGCCTGAAGAAAGCCCTGATGGCCTGGTATGAAACCCTGGGTAACTGGCTACTGGAAATTTGTTTTAACAGATGTGAAGCCAACCAGTGTGTATTCTGGAAAGATTCCACCTACCTCTATGTTCATGCGGACAATATCAAAGTTTTCAGAAAATACCTGGCCGCCTCTATTGACAAACTTGGGAAGAAGTTCAAAAATAAAGAGCTGGGAAAAGTTTCTCTGTTACTGGGTATGAAATTTGCTCACCACGCCAACAGCTTCAAGCTATACCAGCAGTTCTACGTCCAAGACATATTCTCCCAATATTGGCTGCCACCACACAGAAAATACTCCACTCCATTCAGAACTCAAGGTAAGTTATTTCCTTCCTGTAAGGAAGAACACACCAACTTCTCAGCATCAGGAGAAAACTATTGGAAGGTTGTGGGTGAGTTGAAACACATCAGCACTTGCACCCAACCTGATACCACCTTTGCGGTGAACTACCTAGTGCAGTTCCTGTGAAAGCCCAATCTATATCACTACAAGGCCACTCTTCACGTGCTCAACTACCTCAAACATTCAGACGCAAAGGGTCTGAACTTCAATAAATTGGAAGATGACAATCAAATCCATGCCTATGTAGACGCCAACTTGGCCACCTTTCCCAGTACCTGGAGGTCCATACCTGGCCTGCTGATCCTATGTCATGGCAAAATCATCACCTGGAAGTCCAAAAAGCAGCGAATGCTGTTTCTCTCAACCAGCAAGGCTGAATAATACACAATTGGCAATTCTTTCAACAAGGTAAATTGGATCTGCTCACTGATGCTCAAAACCTTTCCTTCTGGCTCCAAAAAGCCTGAAATTGTCTATGAAGACAATGAAGGTTTTATAAAACTTGCTCTGAATCAAGCCAACTGTGCTGTATTTGACACCAAACACATTGAACTAGGGTTCCATTACTTTAGGAGTGAGATCCTGAAAAACTCTATCCAGCTCCAAAAGGTGTTGTCAAGAATGAACTTGGCCGCCTTCCTAACAAAGCCTGTTGCCTGCACACCTCTGAACGGCGCTCTCACTCAACTAAAGATAATAGCATGATTTAGCAAGGGAGGCTTTTGGAGTTACTAAAGAAGATGCTAAATACATTCTAAACCTGCTGTACACTTGTGTCATTCCTTTCCTTACTTCTTTTCTCTGTTTGGTTTTCAGTTTTCTTTCACCCCTTCTCTTCCTCTCTTTGCCGCGCGCCTCACAACATCAGCTTTCACTGACAAAACTCCACACCAGGAACATCAACGTATTCATTTACCCAGCAGTACTGCTCTCTTCAAAAAAATCTGCAGTGCGGCACTTCTCATTGGTAACCAAGTGCTCCCCATCTTTGGACGCTCAACCTCTCATCACCTCTTGACACCAATTGCTCCCCTCCTCCCAAAGCTCAAACAACCCCTCCTCATCTCATAAGCTCAACCGCTAACCAACCCTCACCAACCCTCACCAACAGCTACCACCCGCCACTCATACGCTTTCCCATCAATAGGAGTCTCCCATCCAACATCCCTTCTCATCCACTATAACTCTTTTCTTTTCTTCTCTTTTCTGTTTCTTCATTCTCATTCTTCAACCTCCTCCTGTGCCTGCCTGGAGTAATTAGGTACTGTCCAAGATTCCTGCTCCCAGTTTGGTATCTACTCAACTTTTCCTGCCACTGAAATTCAGTCCTTATTACCCGCAAATTCATACATTATCCGCCCGGCTCCCTGTGGGCAGACCAATTTTTTGGGTACTTCCAATTTTTCAACACCTTTTTGTAAATCCTTGCATCCTTTGATTGGAAGGAAAAATAGTCAGAAAGGACAAAACATCTTGATTTTTAATTGGTGGAAGCTTGCCAATAATCCAATCCAAATTTAAAAATTCATCTTATTCCTAAAAACCTTCATTATAATTAATCTAGGTTTTATTAGAGAAGTATTTTAATTCTCAAAGAAAACCAGCCATCAATTAAAAAAGATTATTTTGCAGACTTATTATAGTTCAGAAGGGAAGGAAATTAAAAAAAAATCATAGGTTACCTCTATCTCTTCAAGGGTAGTAGTAAACTAAATTCCCCTTCTAGAGACTGCCAGAAAGCTATTTTCTAAAAAATCCCATTATCCCTTGGAGTCTCTAAAACGTTCATCTTGCTTCCATTTCAGAGCAAGCTGAAAAATTAATAGAAATAACATAAAAAATAATAATATTAAAATTAACCTAAGAAAGAGTAGAAAAACCATTAATATTATTGCAGAAATAGATTCTCCACCCAACATTAGGTAGGGTCACTCACATACCCCACCCTTGAAATCCAACTCCTTATATTTTTAAATAATTAAGGAAATAAAGACCAAAATACCACAGCACCATTATGGAACTTTTTTGGCCAATTAAATATTTCACATGTACTTTCACGTAAAGTTTTCACACCTAAAATTCATTCAGAATTGAGGTGTTGTGGATATTTTAGGAGTAACAGACAGAAATGTGTTCTGTCACAATTCTTGCACGCAGATGCCCCAGCTAATAAACCCGCGCGCGGCTGAGCTACAGCACTATCACCCTGTCAAAGACGTGTATGTAGCCCTGGGCCTCTGGAAATTACGCAGTGGCGGGACTACAAGTTTAAAAAGTGACAGGCCGCCTGAGAAACCTAGGTACCGCGTAAACATGCTACAACCTACATGGGAACATTCTAAATAGGTAATAAATTTTCCAGTGGATAATAGATAGTCTGAAAATACATAAAACTATATAAAAACACCTAAATAACCTTTATACGTATTTTTTATTAAATATAATTCAAATTACCAGAAATGTTGAAAATAAGATAATGACTACTCCTGGTAATATATTAAAATACTTTAATATAAAATTGTGAGAACTTCTAGAAATCAAAAGTTTTGTGACATACTAATAAAACTAATGATGTAAAAATATTACATGAATAACCATGACTTGTCTTTTTAAGAAATTATTTTGGTAAATCAACTGAAATTCAAAAATAAGGAGTAAAATCAATATCATGACTTTACTCCCATTATTTAATACATAATGAGAACTCACCTGACATCAGACTATGCATAGAAATGTCGTTTAAAATAATTATTAAGCTACCAGGAACATTTACTAAGGATAATTAATGAAATAATAAATAAAATTGACAGATCAGTGTTATTCACACGTCACAAACATCCATTATCAATTAGAATAATTCCCATACCCCATAGAATTAGATGCTACCCGTTCTCAAGTACCAAGAACATGTGAAAATCTGCCATTGGGTACCCGTATAGCCTCAGTGTCTGTCCCTTTGAGCCCCGGGACCCCTCAGAAGGACAATATTGGGAAAAAAAAATCTATAAATAAAGAGCTCTTCTGAGGACATTGATACGCAGAGACCCAGTTATATTTATATCCATACACTATTCCAAGGTAATTGAATACTTATAAGAGATAGTTAAATGATTTATGGCTTTAGTTTGATTAATAATATCCATCCCCAACCCTTTTTATCAATTTAAACTGCTGAACAACCTTATAACCCAAGTATACAGGTTTAACCCATCAGTGCACATCCCAAACAGGTACCCAAAGGATTTAATAATATACCAGTGAGTTTTATCATCCTTTCTCTTTTTTGAAAGCTTGGTTACAAAGCCCTTTCACTCAACCGTGTATTTCATATACATATTATCTTTTGGCAATATAACCTTTGAGAATATAAATTAAAGTTTTCAAAGTCACCAGGCCTACGTGTTTTAATACTGAATTCCCTGAATAGAGGTGTTAAAGATCCTCAATATAATTGTGGCCCCTCTAGTAAAATATATAATAATCAATTTATTTATATTGATTTATAACAATAAACCATATCCAAACCAATTAACCTTGCAATAAGCTTTATCCAAATAATTTCAAGATTTTTGCTACATTTATTGAATGATATATTTATTATTCATTATATCACCTCTTGTAGCTAAAGGATAGAAAGGGTCTTGGCATCCAGGAGGCTGAACAAAAAATGGTCCTCCAAATTTTGGAAGTGCCTGATGACCAAAATCCAGTGCAGCTTCCACATTTCCACCGCCTTCCATGCTCAAGGAGATGGGCGTAGTTAGCACAAAAAATAGACTACTGGAAAGATCCTCACAAATTTCACTGCAAAGACGCAGGGGAAGTGGATGTAGTCTCTCCATTCCATGGAATTTGCAATCAACTTGGAAATCCAGTTTACCATGGCTACACTCCCTTTGATTAGGTATTTGGACACCCAGGTTGATTATTCCCCCTGGCCATCATCAATTAAAAACCACCAAAGGATCTCTCCTGGCTAAAACTATGGTGATCTTCTTGGCTGGAGGCTGGGGAAGCTCTCCGGAAAAGTTAGGTGAAGCAAGTGCTTCAGTACAGCAAAGGCACTCAAGACCCACCCATGCTGACACATAACTCCTGGGTCATGTTAGACTTGTGAAAATGGAGAGGAAGCCAGTAGACTGGAGAGGAAAATTTGAAGGAAAGGCTTGAGGAACCATACCAAGTCCAATGATTCCTCAACCATGCACAGAACCTCAAGGTCAAGCTTCCAATGGAAGATTGTCAACACCCAGTAATACATATCTCAAAAATTAAGCCCTACCAGGAAGCCATCTTTGAGTTGGAGCACTATGCTTCAAAGTAAGTCCCACCCAACTGGTTGCACCTCCTGATTCATTCCTATGAAGATAAACCTGGCCTCAAAGGGAGAACCCAAATATCTTCCAACACATCACCAATGCAAGGTTTGCAACAGTCCAACATACACTGCTACAGCTGCCTCCAAACGCAGGCAACCCTCCAGACATGATTGCTCAATTTTCTTCCCCTCTTCCCTTTCACTCATTATTTTTTTGCTCTTCTTTTCTTTCTTCTTTTATCATTTGTCTTCCTCCTTTGCTTCTTCCCCTTTCTATTTTTTTTTTATAGGGGAGAGACTGTGAAAACCCCAAAAACTGGTTTCACATGTGAGAAGTGCACATTACATATTCATCCCCCAACCTATTTTACCCTGTTCATTCCCAAATCCCCTTTCTAGTTCAGAAGAGACCCATTTAATCCTCCCCTCTGACAAACTAGGTATTCTTTCAACACTTCGAGACCTCTATCCTTTTCCATGATCTTGTACAGAGAGACCCTTATAATCCTCTCCTCTACTGAACTAGGGAATTCATCCCGCCAACTGGTTCTAGATATTTGTCTCCCAAAGCTACTCTTTGATCTAGAACCCCCCCTCTTATCTTCTAAAGACTTGGTCAGTGAAGGGCCCCGATTTGGACCCATACAGTGTAGCACTGAATATCCCTAAGCTATTTAAATCATAATTATAGGGGGTGAAGGCCGTGTTTCAGTTGAGCAAGTACATGAAATTTTAAATTAAATCTACTATATTGGAAAACAACAATAGATGATTTTATTTAGTTTATTTACTGTTACACAACCACCCCATTTACTATAGGGAAATCATCAGATTATCTTGAGCACAAGTGGGAGAAGCTGAGTGCAAGAGGTGAATGCAAGATAGAAAGGCTCAAATCAGGAGTTAAGCATTTCTAAAACATAGAGATCTTCAGCAGAGACTGAAACCAATCTCCAACCTTGATATTTTTCATTCTCCCATAGTATTGCCATCCACCAATTGTGGGAAGTGCAGGGGTTGCCTAGATTGCCACTCTGGTGGGGCAATTTAAAAAGAATCCAATGGATTTTTGATTCTTTGAATGAAGAAAGGTGGCCATTTTCATGTAAATTCTCCCAAATTAGGTAAAAAAATTGTCTGGTTTCTCTGGGGTTGCCAGAAAAGGTTGCATAGAGGATCTTGGGTACATGTGGTTGACAGGTTGATTTTTCCTTCTGGAAAGTTCTAATTTTTGGGAGTTCAATGCTGGCAGGGTGAGCTTTTTTGGTTTAGCAAGTGGTGAATCTTATTGATTTCCTCCTCCATTAAAGAATGTGGCATTTTAATGCCCAACCCTGAAATACTACTTCTGTTTCTCTCAGAGCGTGTTCCTGATTCCATTTTTTTTATGAATCCTTACTATGAGGGAATCCTGACTGTGGGAGGTAAAATTCAGGAGGCAAACCATAAAAATAATTTTTTGTAGCAGGTTTTGACTCCCCAAAATGCTGTGTCAACACCACGGGGAGGTATTTGCCTATGATTCCCAGCCACCCAGACCAAACAATTGACTGTTTGGGGTGGAGGGGTTGTTTCAAAATGCAGGGGAGGTGGAAATGAAGATTTCAAGTGGGATTTTCACGTTGTGGAAAGTAAGATGGTGAAACTGTCCTAGTTTTCCTCAAGTTCTGGAATTGATGGTCCTAGTGTCTGTAAGGATAAGGATGCTCCAGTAAAGAGAGAGAGAAAGATAGATAGAGAGATGAATTTCCTTTTCTTTCTGTATGCTTTGTCCTCCATCCATCCATCTATTAATAGATTTCCTAAAAGCTGGGGTTGAGAGTGCAGACTTTATACCCACCCTCCCATTCCTATCCTAAGTACAAGGGCAATGAAATCACAACAACAAATATAACAGAAACCCTAAAAACCAGAACCTTGGCCTAACCCTAATCCTTTCCCATGCCACAATCACCCTCCAGCCCCCCTACCCTTACACACACCCGGTTGGTCCTTCTCATGATGCAGCCCTCTGCCCCGCCCTACTTGGAGCCCCCTGTGTTTTCCATATCTGCCCGGCGCGCCGCATAATTTCTTGCCCCGCAGGTTGGCCTGCGCTTGCGCACACCTGCCCCTCTCCTACAGCTCCGCTCCTATAGCCCTTATTTTCTCGCTCTAGCCCCCAAAACTAGCTTCCTGAAAACCTGGTTGGGCTGGCTCCATTCTTGGGTCTCCAATTTCCAAGCGGGCCTCCATGAGTGCGCCAACTGCGGCATGGTTCCCAATCCAAGACTATATAAAAACAACACAATGTGTTGCAGATGGATTTTACTGGATATCAAGGATATCATTGGAGCTAGAGGGTTTCCAGGTTTTTCAAGCCAAGACCCTCATATTGTGGAATTTTGACTTATTCTTAAGGACAAAATTATCAGCTGCCATTTCTTGAGAATCAGGGATGAGCCTGGAGTGTCGTTTTGATCATGGACATGCATGCTTGTTTAACCTCACCTTATAAATTTGGGATGGATGGCGCACTCACAGTTTTTTTCTTTTCCTTTTTCCTGTTTATACCTCTGTTTTTTCCATTTGTTGTGTTCCCTCTGGAGAACTCAAGGGTATGCATCCCAACAAAATTGCTACTATCATCTCAATCACTCGACTGAGTATACTCGCTGCTTTGTTTTTCTTAACACCACATCTGTTGTAAAAAATTCCTCTTACCTTGTTTTCTGCCTGTCTCCTTCTCATCCAAAACTGCCTAGCTGGTGTTCACCTTTTTTCAGTTAAATGACTGTTTCTTTATTTTCTTTCTTGCACTTTTTCATCCTCCTTTTTTTCCTAATAAAAGGCCTATTTCAGTCTGAAATAGAAAAGATTTACAGTATAAACTGCACTCCAAAATTTGCAAAAAGTTGAACAGGCTAATCTCTCAATATGACCAACAAATAAACTACAAAGGACCTTTCTTTCATTACCATCCTCAATGGCACTAACTTCAGTGTATGGAAGGGGAGAATGAAGATTCATCTCAGATCCAAAGGCCTCATTGGCGCATGCAAAAAGGAAAACGCTGAGGATTTCAATGCCACAACCATAAACAAATTCAAGAAAGCAAGCTTCAAAGCGGTTGGGATAATCACTAGTTGTATCAACCAAACCTTTTTCATTGAAGTGATGGGCATCAAAACAAAAGACAATGCATGCCTGCTTTGGACCAAAATAAAAAACCAATATGCCTCCAAAACAGCACTAAAAAGAGGGCTTGTATGAATGGGATGGGAGGCCCTGTCCTACAACAGTGACCTTCACCATTTGATTCAAAGATGCAGAAAAACCCTCTTAGATGTAGCTTTGCAAAAATACAAATCCCAGAAAATATATTTTCCTACTCAATCCTTGAAGAATTGTGCCAAGACATTCATCTATTTCACCTAATTGACATACTTTCCATGGACAAATCAGCACTCAAAAATCCAGACAACAGCCTCATGCAACTCCACAGTTTTATCCACCACTCACAATCAAAGGAACCCTCTAAAGAAAATCCAACTCCTGAAGCCACAGCACTTAAAACCCCAGGAAACAACAGATAACCAGCAAAAACCATCTAATACTGTGCAGGGGGGAAACATAAGCCCATGGTCACAAGCCATAGGGCATCCAAATGTTGGTTTGAGTTCCCACAGCTCAGAATCAAAAGGAAAAATACCAAAAATGCCAAAGGAGCCTCAGCTCACTTTTCCATTGCTGTTGCCTAACATGTGGATGAGCACAGAGTTTGGGAAGTCTCCACCAACTGCAATTCTCCAACAGAAATAATTGATTGCAGAGCAATGCGCCACATGTTCCATGATCCCAATTTGTTTTTGAACCTCAAATCATTTTCTCAATGGCCTGTGACTACGGGAGATGAACAAAGTCAGCTGCTGGCTGAAGGAAGAGGCAATGTTATCATTACCATAGGTGAAAAAACCCACCATGTATCCAACTTTCTGTTTGTGCCCAAACTCAAACAAAAACTAATCTCCCTACTGTCTCTCATGAAGAAGTAATTGTACATCAACAAGGAAGGAGACAAATTTCAGATCCTGGACAGACGTAAAATTCTTCTGAGAAGTAAAATTGTGAAAAAAATATTGGTATTCAAATTCATAGTTCCAAAGACCTACATTGCCTCAGCACACTCAGAAATCTGACATTGCCAACTGGGAAACCCCAACAACCAAGTACTCAAATCAATTGGTCCATCAGTTTCACAGCAGAGAATTTGTAAACAAGGATTTCCAGCAATTGACCAAAAGCAGTGGGTTCATCCATTTTCTCTCCCCACCAGAAAATCCCAAGCACAATTAATTTGCAGAAAGAGAAAACAGAGCCATTCTAAAAAAGGCACAATGCCTACTGCAGGGAGAAAAACTACCTAAATGCTACTGGGGGGAAGCAGTGAAAGCTGGCTTTTTCATCTCCAATCTGACACCATCAGTGTCACAACTTCCCCTGGAGTGTAAGTCGCAGAAGGCACAGGAACTACTGCTCACAGAACCCAAGATGGAGAAATGAGATTGATTGCAAGGAGGCGGAGAAATTTGGTAACAACAATGGAGAGGAGGAAAATCCAGGAGGAAGGCTTTGAAGGAGGTTCAAAAATGAATCCTATAAGAGTAAAACCAAAGGCGTAGGTGATATGAGTAAGGTTGTCTGGTTTGCTTTCTTGTGCTGCAATGACACCTATTGGAAGGGGACTAACCAATAAGAAGTAGTATACTAGTTCCTTGAGGGGAATCAGTCCAGGAGGAGAAGAGAGGCCGGTATATGTGAGAACTGAGAGGAGGCATTGAGGAGGGATGAATGGTTTTGGGCTGAGATTCCCTGTGGCATTATATGTTGACCAATTGGGCTTGAGGCTGTGGTTGAAATATTGAGTAATGGGTCTTTCCAGGAAGGGCATGTACTGAACTGGAGTATGGTTTTGTCCAGCCAGGAGTATTTACTATGGGTTTACTTTCTTTACTTCTCCTACCAGATAGATTTGAAGGAGACATGGGGATGCACCAAGCAATAGAGAGGTGAAGGGTATTTCAGGGAGATTACCTAAGGACACAGCTTGGGGATCCAGGGGTTGAAGGTAGATTGTACTGGACTGTGAATGGCTGAGGGTTAAGTATGGATTAGGAGACCAAATCAAGTTGTTGTTATGACAATCAGCTTGGCGGAATAATTGCTTGCCATATTTCTTATGGAAATCAAAAGCACCAGGAATCAAGAATCTGGGTGTAAAGCATACATATCTATTACAAAAGACCAAAATTCTGGAAACTGGGACATGCCAGAAATGAAGGAATTCTAGTGGGATATAAAAATAACACATCCTCCTACAGAATTCTTTGCCTGCAAGATAGAAATTTTTTAATCACCAGGCAAATCCATTTTCCAGAAGAACCTTTTCTGTTGTTTCAAGAAGAAAATGCTACCAGCTCCTCTAAAAACAGGTGGAGAAAATTGGAACTGGAAGAAGAAAATTTCTTCTTTGAATTCCAAGACAAACACCCATGGATTCTACCAGTGAATGCTGCAATAAATGGGGATTATGATGCAAATAATGGTACCACAATGGGAGCAAATGAGGAACATCCCAAAAAAATCATTGTCCCTGATGTTGAATGGCCCTCTGGGGATACTCCTGGGGAAACTCCCACCAAGCACAAGTCAAAGGCAAATCAAAGTCATTGGATCCCAACACCCAACAAGACTTGAGAGAGATATTTCTCAAATCAACATCTTACCTTAATAATGATGACCAAAAGCGCACCTCAAAAACATTGGATCCAAGCAACACTCCAAGAAGCTATATACAAGCAATAGAATAAGCCAAAAACTACCATTAGATTGCTGCCATCAAGAAGGAGATAAGCTTGATGGAAAGGCTTTGGATATGAGAGAAGGTGGAAAGAGAGGGTCAAAAGCTGGTGGTTGCCACCTGGGTGTTATAAAAGAAGAGGGATCATACTGGTAAGGTGGTGGAATATAAAGCATGGCTCTGAGCACAAGGCTTATCACAAATTCATGAAAAGGACTACTCAAAAACATTTTCCTTGACTGGAAGACTCAACTTCTTGATAGTGCTAATTGCACATGCAGTTTCAAGGAACCTTGAATTCCAAAAAATGGACGTGAAATTGGCCTTTCTCAATGCCCCACTGGATTAAGATGTGTACATATCCAAACCCCAAGGAGTAGGCAAAAAAAATTGTGCTTCCGCCTCAAGAAAGAATTCTACAGTCTTAAACAGGTGCCACTGGCAGGGTACAACTGCCTCTCAAACTGGATGACTCAGAGGGGATTCACCTGCTCTGTATCAGACACCTGTGTCTGAAGATATTTTCTTGATTAAAGACCTGACACAAGACTGAAGGCTGAGAAGAACAATCTTGATAAGCAAGAATATCAGGAGAAGATTCTAAGGAAATTAGAACACGTGAAAGAACAAACAGGAAGAGACTGCACTCAATTGGAAATGAAAAGACATAGGGAGATGAGACGGAATTGATCTGAGGTTGATTTAAGAGTTGAAGTGTGGGGGCTGGTAGTTCAAAGTTTGAATGAGTGCTTCAAATCATGAGTAACAAATCAGATGTGATGAATCTCACCAGGCAGTCATTGAGGCATGTCAAACGTGAAGCGTAGGTTGAGTGAAGGTTGTGAGTTGGAGGATGAGGATAGAAGGAGCAGTAAAAAAGAGGAATGAAGAAAGAAGATTGAAGGAAGAAAAAAGAAATCAAGAGGTTAGCCAGCCAGAGAATTGGAGTATCTGAGATTGAGGTTCTGAAGGTGTGAAGAGAAAATTTAACTTGAAATTGATCACTCAGGGATGATCTGTCATCTCAGTCTGGTGTGCTCCTCTAAGAGCAGGGGTCCGAAGCAGCGGTGAGTTCCCCCAGTTGACTGAGAGCTGGGCGCCCCCATGCCCGCAATAACTCAACACGCCCCATGCCCGGAGAGATGAAGAACCCTACTACATCAAGCCAGAATCATGAAAAAAATGAGAGAGAGTGAGAAAAGAAAGAAAAAAAGAGGACAAAAAGGAATGGACCATGCTATGCTGGCCCAAGAGATCCAAAGAATGATTGAAGAAGCTTGAGACTAGGTAGATTAGAGCTTTTGGTCAGAGCATCTGCGGGCATTTCTTCTGATTTTATGAGTTTGGCCACAATATTCCCTGACTTCTGCTCTTCTCTCATCCCCTTTGTTTTCAGATCTAAGTGTCAAGTCTTAGAGTTAGATCCAAATCGTTGTATCTTGTCAATCAGGCCGCTGTTGTCAGTGTGAATTATGATGGAAGTTGACTTGGTTGAGAAGATCTCACATGCCAGAGCCCTAATCCAAGTGGCCTCATGGAATGCATCAACAAATGCATTGAGCTTGGCATCCGTGGAACTGAAGGTAATGTTCTTCTGCTTGCAACTATTCAAGGACACAATTCCTCCATACGCGGCGCAGACAAAGCCAGTTTGAGAGCGTCGAGTGTTGGGATTGTCAGCCCAAGATGCATCTGAGTAGTCCAAGATTGGAGAGTTGGCGTTTTTAACCTCCAGGCTGAGTCGAATATGCGGAGTGCCCTTCAGGTACTTCCAGGTCTTCTTTACTTCATTCCAGTGGGGTAGACCAGGCTTGATGTTAAATCTCAACAGACTGGACACAGAAAAGCTGATGTTGGGCCATGAGTAGCACGCAATATGATTCAATAGGCCAATTCCTGATCTATAGTTGACGTTGAGGGCCTTGAACTGCTTGAACTCTTCATTGGTGGCAGGCTTGAGTTGAAAATTCTGATTCAAAGGAGTCTTACTGGTCCTGGCGTCTTCTAGGCCAAGTTCTTTGAGCCCAAATTCAATTTTCTTAGGCTTGCTGAGAAGGAGTTTTTCCCCCCTTACCTCTATTTTCATACCCAGAATGGTGTTGGGGTTTTTCCCTGTTGACCCAGAGAAAAGATTTAAAAATTTTGCCTCAAAGTCGTCGCCGTCTCCAACGAGAACCAGGTCGTTCACGTGAAAGAACAGTTGGGACTTGCCATCGCAAGATAGGTAGAGGCATGGGTTGCATGATGATTCCTCAAAGCCAACTTCTTTGAACCAAGTAGTGAGAGTATTGTACCAGTTTTTCGGCGCCTGTTTGAGACCATAGAGAGACTTTTTAAGTTTGAGGTATTGTGAGGTTCTCTTCGAGCCCTTGGGAGTACAAATGATGACTTCCTCATCAATAGGTGAGTGCAGGAATGCACTTTTGACGTTGAATTGTCGAATTTGTTGTTTGGATTTGAGTGCGTACAAAAGTAACAGCCGCTAGGTCAAAGGCTTCCCGGTAGGAGCAAAACTCTTGGTGTAGTCTAAACCCTCAATCTGGTTGAATCCCTGCAGACATAGTCTAGCCTTTTATCTGACAGGGTTGATGTGGTAGTTCTGTTTGACCTTGAAGATCCAAGTTGTTTTGAGGGCATTCTTAGGCTCGGGACCATTGTACTCTTCCCACATGGCCAGATCTTTGATCAAGGTCAGTTCTTGATCCATTGCCTCGATCCACTCGAGATACTCGTCGCATCCCAGAAGGTCATTGTAAGTCTTGGGCTCATAATAGTGATAGAACCCATACCTCTGAGTTGGTTTGATACAAGACCTGTCCCTTAAGACCCAACCCGCTGGCGCGACATCTGATTGAGGAGGAATCTTAGCATTTGAGGTTAAATTGCTCCGCGCCACAGGCGTCAGATTAGTCAAATCATCCAAAGAGGAAAGGTTGGTCGAATCAGCTTTGTCCGCTGAGCTGGCTGATTCATCCGAGGGATCGCAATAGCGCGTCCAGGGAGTCTGAGTAGAATCCTGGGTTGAGGGGGCCGGTTCAGGCATTAGAGGACCCAGATCCTTTGCGCGCAAGAGATCCTTGTTGCGGGGTAGGGGGTCAACATCAAAAGTGAGACCAGGTGAATTTGGCCTTGGAAACAAGAAGAACTTGACATGCTTTGAGGAGATAATAGAACCGGAATTTTTCAGTATGTGGTATGAAAGAAGTAGTGGGTTAAAGCCTACTAGAGTTCCCTCTTCTCCCTTTAAATCAAATTTTGACCCTTTTGGTCGCTGGTTGATGAGATAGACACAGGGGCTCCCAATTGGCTTGAGAAAGGATGAACCAGGGCGTTTTATCTTCACCTTTTGCCAGAATGTGGTTCAGCATGAGGCAAAACCCTTTGACAAATTCATTCCAAACTGACGGTGGAAGCCTGCTGTCTTTGAGGGTGGCGCAAGTTGATTCCACAATTGTTCAATTGGCTTGTTTGGCGCGACCATTATTTTTCGGGTGATAAGGTTCTGAGATGATGTGAGTGACGTATCTTTTGTTCAAGTAAGTCAACAGTTTCAAGTTCACAAATTTGGTTCCCCCGTCTGAGAAGATTTTCAAAGGATACGTGCCACGGCGTCGGTGTTCTTTTTTGAGTAGATCAATGATGATGTTGGTAGCCTTGTCCTTGGAAGTGATTGGGAAGGCTGCCAGATAGCCACTGGCATTGTCCACAAGGGTCAGGATGAATTGGTGGCCAGACTTTGATACAGGTCAAATGGGACCCATCAGATCTAGATGAACTCGGTCCAGAACCTTTGAGGATTGGGTAGAAGACTGAGTGAAAGATGACTTGGTGATTTTGCTCTTGACGCACTCCACACATTGGAACTTCTGCACGATGTTGCTGGGGATGTGTTGAATGAGTGGAGTCAGTCTAGCCATTGAAGCATGGCCATATTTCCTGTGAATCTCAAGAAGAGCGTCTTCAGGCATGGATGTGAGAGTTGAAGGGTGGGTTTTGAGAGAAGGAGAGAGGCTGAAAGAAGGGGGAGGCAGAGTGTAGAGGTTGTCATCAACAGTTCCTTTCAGTAAGGTTTTACCTCCGTGTGAGACAGTGAATGGCTTGTTGGCGGAATGGATTGAGCAACCTTTTGCATTCAAGGCTCCTGTGCTGATTAGGTTGATTTTCATGTCAGGAACGTAAAAGGCATTTGTGAGTTTGAGAGTGAGATTCTTCCAGTGAAGGACGGCTTTGCCTTTACCCTTGATTGCTAGACTAGCCCCTTCCTTGCCTGTTTTGATTGGATTGCTGATGTGTGGTTCCATCTTGCAGAAGTTTCTAGAGTTTTTGATCATGTGGACAGAAGCTCCACTATTGAGCAAGAAACAATGGCTGGGGTCTCCCTGTTCAATCAAATGATTCAGAAGAGCAAGATAGTACGCCAAGTGAGACTCTACCTTCCCTTTTTGTCCGTTCTTCCTTGCTTTCCATTTGGCCTGACTATCTCTCCACCATTCAGGAGCCGTATCTGGATAAAGGTGCCAACAGTCCGTGGCTGAATTATTCTTTTCTTGCCCAGGGTGATGGTATCCTTCAACGCATCTTTTAGGGTTGGATCCTTTTGTTGAGGGTGGATGAGATGATTACTTGCTTCCAAACAGAGCAATATCCCCCTTTGACTTTGAGCCAGAAATGGATGATTGGGCCAAGGATTTGTTGTTCAGTTGAGTGAGATGGTTTAGGACATAGTCGACAGATAGTTCCTTGTCGGAGTGCATAATCTGCCTCTTGAAGTTGTCCATGGAGGAGGGAAATTTGAACAGTAGAAGGTAGGCCACAATATCATCCGGGAGTTTGATTCCCACTTATGCCATCTTTTTGAGACATACCCTGACTCTAGTGATGAATTCAAAGATGTCATCTGGGTTGAAGGTGAGATAGAGAAAGGCATTGAATACTCTTGCACAATTGGAGGCCTGCGACAAAGCAAACTTTTGAATGATGGCCTTCCACAGTAGCTTGGCAGAGTTCCGGTTTTCGGCCGTGACAATGTTTTCATGAGCGGAGGAATCAAGTTTGCAGATGATGAGTAGCTTGATTTTGTCTTTGACTGCAGCACCAAGAACAGAGGTTTTGTCGTTAATTGCCGTTGTGCATCCTCTGACGTCCAAAATTGCATCCATCTTGTCTCTCCAGATGCCATAGTTTTCTTCTCCAAGAAGAGGGATTGTCTTAAGGGCAGTCTTCAGCATAGCCTGTCAAAATTCCATCGCGGCCCAGTCAGGTAGCCTCCCTCAGTCTGTGTATCGGTTGTTTGATGAGTTTGAGAAGAGGTCTTTTGGCTTTTAACCATGAAGAGATTTTATTGATTAAAGACCTGACACAAGACTGAAGGCTGAGAAGAACAATCTCAATAAGCAAGAATATCATGAGAAGAGTCTAAGGAAATGAGAACACATGAAAGAACAAACAGGAAGAGACTGCACTCAATTGGAAATGAAAAGACATTAGGGAGATGAGACAGAATTGATCTGAGGTTGATTTAAGAGTACAAGTGTGGGGGCTGGTAGTTCACAGTTTGAATGAGTGCTTCAAATCATGAGTAAGAAATCAGATGTGATGAATCTCACCAGGCAGTCATTGAGGCATGTCAAACCTGAAGCCTAGGTTGAGTGAGGGTTGTGAGTTGGAGGATGAGGATAGAAGGAGCAGTACAAAAGAGGAATGAAGAAAGAAGATTGAAGGAAGAAACAAGAAATCAAGAGGTGAGCCAGCCAGAGAATCAGAGTATCTGAGATTGAGGTTCTGAAGGTTTGAAGAGACAATGGAACTTGAAATTGATCACTCAGGGATGATCTTTCATCTCAGTCTGGTGTGCTCCTCCAAGAGCGGGGGTCCAACGCAGCGGTGAGTTCCCTCGGACGACTGAGAGCTGGGCTCCGCCATGCCGGCAATAACTCAACAGTGTCATTCACCAAGGAGCTGTCTCTCCAATCTGGCCTTTTTGTGCATTTCAACAACATTTCCATATTTGGGAACAATTTCAAAACCTTGAAAGCCAAAATAAAGAAAGAATTTGATATGAAGACCTTGGCAAGGCCAAACTTCTTCTAGGTCTGAGTGTCAAAAAAAGAGAAGAAAAAATCAAACTCACTCAAGCCCACTATGCCAAGTCAATCCTTCATGTTTACAGCATGACAGAATTAAGAAAAGTTGCGACATCCATGATTCTAAACACCCACTTTGAGCCTGCATTGAATGAGGACGTGAGAAAATTCAAGCTCCTGAAAGTTAACTACAAGAGCGCCATTAGATCTTTGAGCTTTTGAGGCACAGCCACCTGACCTGACCTGGCATACATTGTTAGAAATCTTTCTCAGCATTAAAAACCACAAACTGGAATGCATTCATGCATTTCTTGAAATACCTCAAAGGTTCCCTTCATCTTTCCCTCTCCTTCCATAGAAATAAGCCACCTCCCATATCTGCCTACTCAGATTCTGACTGGGGAAACTGCTGGGCCACACAAAGATCAGTCACTGGTTACCTGAAAATTTTTCACAATTGTGTAATCCTCTGGAGAACCAAGAAACAACCCTGTGTCTCACTATCCACTGCAGAGGACAAATACTGCTCTCTAACTGATCTCACCAGCCACCTCCTGTGGCTCCATTTATTCCTCATCAAAAAAACTGATTTCCCCTGACCCTGGTCCCATCACTGTATTTGAAGAAAACCAGGAATGCATCAACACAGCTAAGAACAACTGCAATTGAAATTTCCATTGAATGGAACATGTTGAAATACAACTTCACTTTGTCCTAGAAGTCATAGTCAAATCCATCATCAAATTTCAGTACACCAAAAGCGCAAATATGCTTGCAGACTTCCTAACCAAGGCAACTTGCTGACCAACACCAAATAGGGCCTTATATCATTTGGGTCTTTTCAAGCTTGACATCAAGGGGGGTGTGAAAATTTGACATATTCTTGAGGAAAAAATTATCTGACACCATTTCTTGAGAAGTAGGGCTGAGATTAGGGCATAATTGTGATCATGGATATGCATGCTTGTTTAACCTAACCCACAAAGTTGGGATGGATTGTGCACCCACAGTTTGTTTCTTCTCCTGTTTCCTATTTATACATTTCTTCGTCCCATTTTTTTGTTTCCTCCAGAGAAATCAAGCATACCCATCCCAACCAAATTTTTACTGTCACCTCAATCACTCTACCAGTATACTTTCTGCTCAAAACCACAACTGTTTTAAAAATTCCTCATACCTTGTTGTCTGCCTGTCTCCTGGTCATCAAAAACTGCCTGCCTTATGTTCACCTTTTTTCAGGTAAATGACTGCTTCTTGTTTTCTTTCTTTCCTTGTTTCAGGTTTTTTTTTAATAAAAGCCTTTTTTGGTCTGAAAATTAACACATATACCTCCAAAGGTAATATAACCCTGTGGATAGCACCTGCAGTACAGGGGATTTTTGGGGAGTTGGGAGATCAATTGGGTTTAGCTTTGCCATTTACTTCCTGCAGTAAGGATGCCCTAAACCTCTAGGAGTGGATTTGGGGTCCAAGAGCTCAGCCAGCAAAATTTTGGGTCAATTTTGTTACACATTTCTAGGACTCAAACCTGGCTTGCACTAAACCCAGGTGACTGCTTGGCCACTTAGCTACAACAATTGTGTGCAGGTTGAGTGGCATTGGGCTGCCAGGTGTATTTTCAACTGTAAGAGGCCCTTGAAGCCCTGATTTTTACTCAAGATTGAATGACAAATTGAATATTATTATTTTCTCCTGGCTCTTCTTCATTCAAAAACCATTGTTTTCTTTCATACCTCCATATTTTTATGATTAGAAGGAATTTCTTGTTATAGAAAAATTGCATTCAGCTATGTGAAAGCATACTGATTGGCTTTCATGTAAATAAAAAAAACAGGGGCCCACTAACTAGCGTCAACCTGCAAAAATCCCACCAACTTGGGCTTGGGCTGGGCTTGGTCCCAACAAATGTCTGATTTTACCTGGCCCATCTGATCCCAAAAGATAACAGGCCGGTTTTGGGCTTGCCTAAAAGGGGTGAGCCCAACCCAATAAGCACCCTGGGTCCCTGCCCATCAAATTGAAGTTACAGGGAGTTACAGGGGGTGAAAGTCACAGTTACAGAATTTTGGGCATTTGGAAAGCACTAACTCATCAAGTGTAACTTCCACAGAAGTTACACTCCCACGCTGCCCCTGCAAGAAAAGGTAGCAGCAAGTTACAAGGTTTTGACCTAGTAACTAGCTGTAAACATCTACGTTCCCAACCATTGTTGAAGGTTACACTTACAAATCCATGGGATGCTTGGCCGCGGGGCCCTGGGGACTCATCCAAAGATACAGTTACAAGCGGCAGCCAAACACAGCCTTAGGACATCCTTCCCATGGGAGGTAAACAGCAAAGCTGACTCAAATTTACCTCCCAACTGCCCAGAAATCACCTGTCCCGCGGGTGCTATCTACGGTGTTATTTAACCTTGGGAGGTATATGAGGGTCTTGGGGTGCAACATCTGGCAACCATCTAGCTCCCGTGATATCCTTCAATATCTGGTACATCCATCTGCAACGCGCCCAAATCCCACTGGACCCTTTGTCCACCTCCCCCGAAAGTTGTCACCGCCACTCCCAACCCCCCCAAACCCCTCAATTGTTTGGTCGGGGTGGCAGGGAATCACACACGAAAGCCTCCCTGCAGTTTTTGGCACAGCGGTTTGTGTTGTGATGTACACCTCAGACCAAAGCGGTAAAAGCTGAATGGTTAGAGCATCCCGCATGCAATGGGCATTAAGATGTGGGTTCGACTCTCACTTATTGCGTTACCTTTGCCCTATCATCACAGTTTGGGGAAGCAGAATCCGCTGCGTAAATCTTAATTTTACGGTTTGCTTCCCAACTTTTACCTCCCGCGGGAAGGATGCAGCCCTTAGTAACTCTAACAACCTGTACTGCGTTGGGTTATCCTGGCCTGCTTGAGTAACAGAAATGGGTTAGTGCCGAACCACGCCTTGATGGGCTTTCTATCTGTCTGGTCTAGCCGGCTTACCGCTGCACCCGCACCCAGTGGTATTGGTCCTTCACTGCGCTGAAAGCGTCCGTTCCGCTCTGAACGCTGTCTTGGCGGTCCGTAGCACCGTTGATTCGACAAGTTACACTCCTATCATTACGATACCAAGAGTGAAGCTTATTGTATTAAGCACCTTTATCCTGTCACCCTAGCTGCGAGCATAACAGAAGCCAAACATTGGCCCATCCCCCATCAGCAAGTAATTTTGATGGAATGAAGAGCTGCGAATAATGCCTCATTGGCCGGCTCACGTCTTCTCGAGTTCGATGGAAACCTGGGAAAGCCTGACACGGTGTCGATTTTAGTGCCGCATCGATTCCTGCGACACCCGGTTGAAACACGCTGCGTGACTGTGCCAGAAGCCGCAGTGACTGCAACATCCAGCTTGCATTAGTCAGGGTGTCGCAACACATAATCCAAGAGTAAAATCCACACCGTGCATGAGAGGCTGAGCGAGGACAAAGCTTGCTGGTACATTCAGGGGCATTTCAAGACTTATAAATTAGGCAGGCGAATGATCAACATCATCAGCCACAACTCGGTCTGCTCGAGTCGTACCGGTTCTGTTGAATTGAATATCTTCTTCCTTGTGTCATAGTCTTCGGCTTAAGTTTGGAAGAATTATTAGTCCACTACTAAAACCGGCCTTGCAACTGTGAGTCTGATCTCTAATTGCGCGTCTAGGCGTCTTTCCTATTTTTCAGGAGATCAACAAAAAAACTCAATTTGTTGATCCCCCGTTTTGTTTTTGAACTGAAATGAACCTATCCCACTCATTCCATGGACACGAATCAAGCTGTCAGTCTTGGTTATTTAAGTACACACTTATTTAGACACTTATTCACTCTTATACACTATTGTTAAGAAGTTTGTTTTGGAAGAAAATTCAAAAATGCATCTCTTCCCTCTCATGGTTCTAGTTGAGTGTTGCTCATTACCGATTGGTACTCTCCAGAGCAAATGAGACTGACTGATATCGATTAAACGTTTGAAAAATACCCTACAAAATTGATGATCCTTGTACGATCCTTAACATGATGCAGATCTTCCAGCTTGCAAGTCGATTCTCTGAATCCAGGCCTATGGACAGGGGCTTTGGAGCCGAGTCCTATGAAGCCGCTAGGTATGGCTCTAGAGCTCCTCGAGCCCAATCGGGAAAACCAGACGGAGCCAGCCCCCGAAGAAATTTGTACATTGCATATCACTCAGCTCAGACGGACTGGTCCGATGAGATCAAGCAGCGAGTATGCGACGAAATGCGTGAAATCACGGCGCGTGCGATGAACGAGGGAGGGGATCCGGAACGTGTGCTTGATTTTGCATCCAATGTGGTTCGGAGCAGGTTGCAGCAAGATGGGGTGGAGATCAATTTGGAAGACGTGATTAAAATTTGGAATAAATTTCTAAGCTCGTGACGCCCGATAGAAACGGAGGCGGCGGTAAAGCCTTGGTTTACAGGATTTCATTCTCAGTGATCAAGCAAGAAAGAATTTATGTTGGAATATCTCGACGACGGGACGTCCGGTCCAGGAGTCGACTCTGACCAGAAATCAGGAAACCTAACCTTGTGTATCACCGGTTAGGTTTTGGAAGCTTGTACCTTAGTTCCCTTATAATGTTGTACTCGCTTTGGTTCCTCCTTTTTTCTCACTCATTGTCAATTCCTCCTCATCACTCATACCTCGTTCAGGTATAACATCTTGCCGTCTCCTTCGTCCCATAACTTGTCCCTCACCCAACTCTGCTCGCTGGCCCCTTCATTTCAGGTCTGATTCCTTTTCTTCTTCTCCCTCCTGTTTTTCTTTATCTTCTTTCTTCTGCCTGCATGTGCAATCAATGAATCATTGCAAATTCCTTGTCATGACTCATACCTTTTTCAGGTATAACATCTTGCCGTCTCCTTTGTCCCATAACTTGTCCCTCACCCAACTCTGCTCGCTGGCCCCTTCATTTCAAATGAAGGGTAATGCGGATTTCTTTTAAAAATTAAGTTTGAACTGGATCAGGACTGATGATGAGTAAAAAGTAACACAAAAACCCCTTGTAGAGTTTTTTTGTTTGTTCTGTTTTGCATAAGTGAAATGTGTGAGCTTAATAATGTATGTCACCAAATATGGTGCTTCACAATTGATAGGCATTTACAAATTGCCTTTTAAGGTAATGGGAAATTCTAATTTAACATGTACTGATGAAATCCTGCAGAAAAGTTCCCTATGATCTAGTCTAGAACAACGCCAAATTTAAGGAAGCTGGAAATAATTCAAAATGTTTAAAAGATGAGACATGATGAGAATAGTAATATCATGGAAGAAAATGGATTAAGAAAAGGAAGAGTGATGAGATGGATCCATAATCATGAGAATGGGAAATGAATACATAGGTAACAGGATGGTTTGAGAGATCAAAAAAATAAAGAAATGTGTCAAAACTGTGAAAAGAACACATTACTACAAAGACAAGTTTTGACAGAAATATCATAAATAAATACTGCAGAGATAGGTAAAGTAGAGTTAAAGCACCATTAATGAATTCTCAAACAGGCTTGGCCTGCCTTCTAGCCTTAGCCAATGATTAATGCCCTCTCTATGTGCCCTGGGAAGGCTTTGGTCACCCCAAAAAGGTATATATCTAATCCTCTTTTGGATGTTTTAACCCCAGAAAATTTTAGTTATCAATCAAATAACTTTTTGATCCCTTATCAGGTGCTTATAAGAGATAAGCAAGTGATATATGGCCTCAGTCTTATAGTATTATTATCAATTCAATCACCCACACCATCTCCCTTGAAGAAAACTATCAATCACCCCAACTTCTATCTGATACCCTTCAACTTGGATTATTGCAGATATCCTGTGAGTAAATACTGAAATTAATTTATTTCCTTCTGGGTCAAGATTATGTGCTGTTAAGCCCGGCCACACCAACCATTCCCTTTGCTGTGATCCTTTTTTGTTAAGTCATAAGGATCTCATTGTCCCAGAATTTTTTACAGTCCAAATTGATCCCCTGAGGAGAGGTTGCTATCAAGATCACCAGTTTTTGTAAGCTTTTACCTCTTTTATAACATATTTAAAACCCTTTTAACCAAACCACCAGAAATTTGCACTAGATCCTGTTTTAATTATTGTTTTGGATGTTTTTATGTTTTTATTATTCCACTACTGCATCAGTTTCTGTAGCTAAAGTAATGCAAGTTTCCTGGAATCAGGCAGCTGAAAAATGGGTTTGTGGCCCGGAAATATCCCTGAATGAGTATTATTTAATTTTCTGATTTTTGGACAGGGAATTTTACCCTAAAAATAAGTACAAAAAATTACTATAGTTTATTTTATGTATTTTTCAACAGGATTCAAAGACCAAAAGGAAGTTGATTAATTATTATGTGAATTTTCTTCAAAACAGAAAGGAAGAAAAAAATTTTAATTTTGTGCCCAATTACTTGTATTTTTAACTGCTGAAAAAAGCCAAAAATGATTCTGAATTATAAAAGGAAGCAATAAAGTAGATAGAAGTTGTTTTAGGAAGACTCATCAACTTTCATCCTCTAGTAATGAACCATAAAGATTATAAAAGATACAGAAATTGTTTCTTTTTCAGTAAGAAGAATCATCAGAGTATCCAAAACCCTTTTATGACAATTTATGAAAATGCATAAAGATTACAAAATATATGAATCATATTATTTTTAATTTTTTTCATGCCTTTAGTGGAATCAATGTTTGAATTTGGTGATTTAATTGAGGAATACCTGCTTGAAGAAGCCCAAAAAATTGAATCCCTCAATTTATCTTAGGAAGTTAATGGTACCCATCAGTATCTCCTTGGAATACCTCCAGGGAAGCTTTAAATCCTATTTTAGCTTTAGTAACCCTCAACTTCAACTTCAGTGAGTCTAAAAACTGTAAAAAATATATAAAAATAATAAAATACCATAAAAGCTTTATTATTTTTTTTTCAAATTTTTCCAGGAAAACTTATGCATATCTTGCATTATTTTCCAAAACAGGCACAAAACCCAAGCCAGTGGCAGATCCCCCTCCTATGGATATCTTCCCAGAGGAATTGGCACCCATAAGGAAATTGGTTGCAAGGACAATGAAGGGGCTCAAATCCACAACCCAATTGTTACACAAGCCAACAAAAATTGCAGCCAAAGATTCTAAATCAACCAAAACACTGTTGGAGAGAAATCCCTTGCCATGCACCTCATCCCCGGTGGGTAGCGCAGCAATTAGACCACCCCAGCTGGAACCAGCCAAGGTGTGGAGAATAAATCATTTGTTCTTGGAGCAGGTAAAAGATTGGAAGCAGTTCACAGAAGCACAGTCTCAAAGAGACATGTAAGCAAGGAGGAAGGCCCATTAACTTGCAAAGATGTCCCAAATAGCTCTTCCAAATCTGATATCAAGAAAAGAAATAGAAAATTTGAGCAAAGAACTGGAATCCTTAGGGTCAGCCTGCTAATTAAAAGGGAAAGGACCTTAAAAATAAGAGTTACTCAGCCTACCAGAAACAATGGAATCCAAAAGAGTGGGAAAAGATAAAAACTCTGGCTCAGAAATGGAAGAATTTTCACCAAAACTAAATTCTTCACCCTCCAATCATTTTAATCTTGATATATATCTCATAATTTCAATTTTTTGAGCAGAAATCTTGATAACATTTATGAGCAATTACATAATTTAAACTTGAATTTTTATAAAAAAATCCAGTCCCACATTGGAAAAAATAGAACCAATGAAGAGGAATTGAAACAATTAAAGGACACTATGAGTCTGAACAAAGTGACCCTCATCAGGCACATAGAAACTAACTATTCTTCTTTTCAAGAAGGTCTCCTTCTTGCAATGAAATAAATCAAGAAAGAGGTTAAAAAGTATAGAAAAACCTGTTCCACTCACTCAATCAACAAGATTGATTTGGTAAGTAAAAAACTTGATTTGGAACTAGGTTTCATTAAGAATGATAATAGAGACCTTGAAATAAACAGAACTAATCCTCCAGAAATTAAAATTGAAGAATCAATACCCCCCAAATCAACTACTACACCTAGTATGCCTCCAAGATCTGGTATGTCCAGATATGAGTCCTACATACCCAGCTCCATTCCAGAATCTGACCAAGATTTAAATTTACTTCAACCTATAACTGAATTTCATAAGTTTTCAGGAGAAGGGGAATAAAAAAATAATATTTTTATCAATTTTTGGACCACAAATTATTTTCTTATGAAGTTCATGAAGCCATTCATGTGGTAAGATAACCTATATTATTTGAAGAAGTAGACCTTGACTGGTTCATTGATAAGAGAGAATAATCAGGCTCTTTATCTTGGAAGTCCTGGAAAGAACTGATCAAAAAACATTTTGGCACCAAGATATGGAAAATAAAAATGATGAAGGTGTTTGAAACATCTCTTTTTGACCCCTCTCAGCACAAATGGTGTTTGGATCAGAAAAAGAGGTTAGACTGTTTCTATGCAGGAGCTGATAAAGAGGAATTAAATGAGAGATTTCTAAATTGATGACAAGGAAAAATTAAACATAGTTTAAGGTGTTGAATGCCCATGGAATCTTACCTCTCTACATTAATTGGTGTGATAGAAGAAACAATAGACATGAATGGTCTAGAAATAAAGGTTAACAGGACCAATAATATCAATCCTAAGAATAGAGAAAAATACAATGGTAAAAATAGAGATTCTTCTGTACCAAACTCTACTACCCTTGAAGTCATGAAAACTTCAGAAACAACAGAAAAGGTATTCTGGAACTGCAACCAGACAGGGAAAATTAGAACGGATGGTCCCCACCTATTAAAAGGATTAATCATATAGAAGAACAAGAATATGGTCAACCAGATTCCAAATATGATTAAACTGAATGATCAATATCAGAATGTAAACTGAAAGTTGCTAAACCCATCAGTTTCATTGAAGGAAACATGAAATCTTCTTTGGATAAAAATTCTGTCAAAAGAGATCCCAGCCTACCTCAACATTGGAGTCTCAATATGAAGATCAAACATATTTTGGAATCCAATAATCTGAATCTCAAACCCTCTGTTGAGAATAGTTATACTTCTGGTAAAAACTGCTATGTAACCTGTTCAATCCATGATTTTCCAGGAATAATAATCCTGAAAAGTGGGGCTTTCTGATTTTATGTTGGATATCTTACTTGGAGACACAAGATCCAAAGTGGAAAATGAACCTGTTACCAGCAACCCAAGCTAAATTCATCAGCTGGAACTCATCCTTAAATGCAATAGGAGTATGGTTCACAGATATCATACAAATTCATACCAAAGGGTCTCTTAAGCTGAAAATTGAATTTTTAGTTTTAAAGAATGAAGTATGTGATTACTTTATCCTAGGGAATGACTCCCTTTGACCATATGGGATAGATTTTTTCAAAAGCAAAGGCAGGTATTTTACAGTAGGAGGTGAGTGGAAGAAGAAATTCCATATATGTCAAATTTGTATTCAGGATTCTGAATCACCTCATGAGAAACACTTCATAACCTTTAACCAATATTATTTCTCCCAAGAAGTTTTAAAATCCCAGCCCAGTGAAGACCAAAAACGGGATATGCTCCAAGTCTGATTTGACAATCAGAATTTTTCCTGTACCCAAGACTACCCAATTGATAACATCAAAGGAAATTCAATGATTCTAACCTTGACCATTCAAAATCCTTACCTTCCAAATCAAAGGAGGCCCGCTGACCCTTCTAGTTGTGAAATAATCCCCTCCGCACGTACCCACGCTACTCATCTTCCTTTCACAAGTCTCCTTCTCATTTCACGTCCATGTCATTTTCTTTTTCTTTTTCCTTCTTCTTCCTCAGTCCACCTTGAGAGTCAGAGCTGAACCCAACCCAAAATTCAACCTGAACCTCACCCCATCATCCACGCAACCTCACTGACCAAATACTTGATCCAATCATCATTGAATCTCAAACTCAACAACCCTCACACAACTCATTGTCTATCAACCCCAACTTGCCGTTCTCAAATTTCTTTTCTTCTCTTTTTATTCCATTGTTTCTTCCTTTTCTCATCTTACCATAAAAATGTCTTCACTCAAATGTAAACTAAACCGTATTGTGTTCATCAGTAACCTGCCTGGTAAGATTATCATCTACAACAGCCATATCTTAACCTTTGATCCTGATCTCAGATGCCTCTTCCCATTCAAAGATTCTCCCTTTCTTTCCTTCAACTTTTGTGCCTCTCTTTGTCAACTACCAACTCCAATCCAGTCCTTGTCCAACGTCAAGTCTTCTCCTGTTGCATGGTCCCTCTTTGTTCTTAAACAATTTAATCTTCTTTCAGCGATTCAACACGGTTAAAAGCCAAAGATCAATCCAAAGAATCTAAACTAACTCATGGAGGGATCTAGCAACAATGGTTTTTGTCAAATTATCCTCAAAGCCACTCTCAAGGCCGTACCTGTTCTCTTGGACAAAGAATATTCTATATGGAAGGACAAGATGAAGATGCTACTGGAACTCAAAGGAGTCAAGGATGCTCTAGAGGATGATCAGAAAAATCTCAGTTCAAACAACGACATGGAAACTCAAGTCATTCTTCTCTCTTGCATCAATTTCGTCACTCACAATAACTTGGTCAACCCAAAAAATATCTCTTCAGCTAGGCTTCTCTGGAAAACCATCAAAGAACGCTTTGCCTCCTCTCAGACTGCAAATAAAGCCTGTGTCTTCAACAAATTTCTTTAACAACAATTCAAACCTGAATCCATCAATCACTTTATCACAGAAACTAAGATCTCTTTAAAGAATATGGTAGATGTTGGAATCAATCTTCAAGATGATATCCTTTCTGACCTCATTCTCTTTAAATTTCCTCCTTCTCTCCACCCTCTCCGTCAACAAATAATGCACTCAGACAAGATAGCCACTATGGATCTTGTTCTGAATCATCTCATTCAACTCAACAATGAAACTAAAGTTAAATCAAAAGAAGCAAAAATCAGTGATACGGCGCTCATCTCATCTTGACCATCCAAGAAACCCGTTCCCAGAGAATTTCAATGCAAGAAAGGATACCATAACCCTCAGTCTCCTGATCATTCCTCTGATAAGTGTTGTCTGCTATAGGTTTAAAAGTATCTATGAAAAAACTTAACATTGGATATGGAGAATTCAAAGCTTTGGGACACATAGTCTTGAGACTAACCCTTAATGCTGACCAAAGAAAAATAGCTGCAGTTATGAACAGAAGAATTCCACAGAACAAGAATAAACTACTGTCTTTCATCAGCTTCTTGAGTTAATACAGTAAGTAACTACCTAATTTTGCCTTACTCAAAAAGTGTTTGTTTGAAATCTGAAACAAAAACACTCTGCTTGAGATGAATCATGAAAGATTAAATAAGTATGAATAACTCAAAACAGCTATGACTACAGCTACTGTGTTGATCCAATCATATTATACCAACACTTTAAAGCTATGCATACATGAAAACATGGAAGGCCTAGGAGCTGCTTTGCACTGATAGTTAGTATAAGATGACAAACCAGTGGAGAAGCCTATAATCTTTATATCCAGAAAAGTCAAGGATACAGAAGATAGGTATTTTTCTAGCCAAATGGAATGTGTTGATCTAGTCTGGGGATCAGAGAAACTCAATTATTACTTGTAATTTACTACCTCTGTGTTAATCACTGATTGTAATGCGTCAAGAACTCTCATGAACATACAAACTACCAGCAGGCACATGTTAAGATGCCAGATAGCTATAAAAAAATATAGAGGAAAAATGACCATAGTGCACTAAGCTGGAAAAAACATTGGAATCCTGAAAGATTGAGTAGAAATTATTTAGCTCATGATCCCAGAAATCTTGTTCATGATCCAGAAGATCATGATATGTTTCCCATACTCAACATACGTTTTCTTGATCTTGGAGTTTCAATAATGTCAATACACATCTTTGAATTGGACAAATTTTTGTTTCATTCCATGAGGGAAACTTACAAACCTGACATGAAAAAATTGATTTCTATCATGGAAAGTACTACACCTGCTGAAACGATTAAAAGGCTACCTGAAAATGTTCTGAAAGCTTATAAATCTGGAAGATTCACATTATGGGATGGTTTAGTATACTAAGGCATCAACATTCTATTGTAATTGTCTGAACTAATGAGTAAAATATCAAGCATATCCTAGCTGAATGTCACAATAACTTCTCCTATGGTCACTTATCTTCTGAAAGGAACTTCAAAAAGCATAAAAAGACAGCCTGGTTGATTTACTGGAGAGAATTTCCCATCAAATATGTCTTCAGATGTGAAGCTCTTCAAAATTATAAAAAATCAACTAGTCAAAGGTTTTTCCTTTTAAAAAATATTGATGAACCAAAGAACAGATTGGAAATTATCAGCATTGAATTGGTGACAGGATTGCCCCCCGTATGATCTTATTCTGACAACTCAGTCCTACTCATAGTGGATATTTTTCCAAGAAAAGTAAGTTCTTAGCTCACAAAAAAGAAGACACAGCCATGGAAGTGGCACTAATCTTCTTTAATAGACTCTTTCAGATGTAGGAGTCCCTAAAATAATCATGATTTACAGGGAACCTCATTTCACTTCTGAATTTTGGAGAAACAAACATGATATTCTATGAACCACCTTAGCCATTTCTACAGCTTATGAATCCCAAACAGAGGGATTAGCTGAAAGAGTGATCCAGAAATTGTGAGGATATGCTAAGGATATTCTGCTGTTTTTAGTTGGGAGAAAAAAATGCATGTGGATACTTTTGAAATTGGGTGAGCATCCTGCCTGCTTTAGAAATGGCCTATGAAATTAAAAAACACTCCACTACCAAGGAAGCTCCCTAAATCCTAGAAAGAGGATGGATATCTAAACTACCTAAATCTAGCTTTGCTTGGAATAGGAACAATTATCTTTTTGAAAACTTTTACTGACCAAAATCTGATCCCAAGGAGGATATTCAAGAAAAAAACCTCCAATCATTTCTACATTGGCTTCAATCAACCATTTAAGCCCTTGATTGGATCCCCTTCTTAATTCTTTGGATTGCTCCCTTTGTTAAAATACAGATGCACTGATGTTATGTGCATTTCATTGTGTAATCCAAATTGGATTCACAAATGGGCCTCTATGGCCCAATAAAAATCAAGTAGGCCACATGGGCCTATGGGGATGTTATTGTTTTTGGACATTTGGGCGCCAAAACATCTTTTCCAGGTCTTTTGGGACACGGTCCTTAATGGGGCTTCCAGGGTGGATGGGCGACCTTAGCCAGAAGGGTTTATTTGGTCATAAATGGGCCCAAGGTTGTTTTTGGACACACTTGGAAAGAGGGGCTGGACTGCCAAAGTTTAGTTTTTGGGGTCTTTGGGCCTGCGCGGCCCATTTGGGCTTCCACCTGTGTTGGGGCCCGTTTGAGGCCACTTTTTTCCTGCCTGGGCCCTTTTCTGGGCCCAATTGCCCACGCAGGGCCGTTTTAGGGGGCAGGGGACTCAATTTGGAGTCCTCCCACCCACTGTGTGCAAGGCCGCTGTGGAAATCAGAACAGGACTTCTCCTAAAATGGTTCCCAAGTTTGGAGGTTATTGATCCCTCCTGTCTGTAAGCCCTGAGTGTGACTGTTCACCCTTTGACCAAGAGATAGAGAGGTAGAGAATAAAGAGATGAGTTTTAAAGAGCATTTCAACAAAATGTGATCCCGTGCAACCCTCTGTGATCCAATGCCGCAATGGTGATTCTCCATCCGGGTTGGGGTGCGGTTTAAGTAAACCTCCCCCTCGACCCTAGCCTAAGTAGAACCAGAAGCAAGCAAGAATAATGAAATACAACCCCTAAGTACTGAACCCTACCACAAACCTTTCCTTCCATCCCATCTCATGATCCATACCCCATATTCCATCCATATTGCCCGCCTGCCATTACATCCACCCAGTTCATCCTTCTCATGACTTGGCTCTTGGGCGGCGCCCAACTTGGAGCACCCCGCGCATTTCCGCATCCTCCCAACGTGCAGTTCCAGATATCGGAGGTACACCTGGGCGTCTTGGGATGTGAAATCTTTCCAATCCAATCCAATCCACCCCACCTCTCTGGATGCTGAGCCCCGCCCCACTTGACTGCTCCTGAGCCCGCAGTACAGCTTGCTGTGGCAAGGCTGCACCCATTTCTGAGCACGCCGCTACTGCTGACAGTGCAGCGCGCAGCCCATTCCAACTCGCGTCCATAAAAGATCACCACACCGCGTCCCTGGTTGCGCCACCCAGCTATTTGCAGCGGCTGGGGTATGTTGCAGCGGCGGTGGCTGGCGGCCCCTGCCTCCCTCCCTCCCCTTGCTTGGCCGCAAGGGGGATGGAGGATGGATGGTCCTCCCCCTCATCAAGAACCAGCAAGAAACCCGTTGCATGTGGCAACTGGCCAGGGTGGGGGGGACCTCATCACTCTCCCACCTTTTGGTGGTGGAAGGAACAAAGCTGTGGGGGGGATCTGACCACCCTCCCACCAGCCAGCGGGGCGCTCTCTCCCTCCCCCCCCCCCTTCCCCCCCCCGTTACCAAGGGGGAGGCGCCAAGGGCTGGGGGACATGATCCCCCTCCAGCCCACCATTTTTTTGACGGTCTGCCGGGGGCAAATTGCATCCTAGGCAACCGGCGGGGGATTTGACCACCCCTTCCTTGTGAGCTTGAGAGCGGACCCAGATGAGTTCTGGGTCCCACCTGTTCCATGTTATGGGCCAGCGGCTGGTTGAATGAGGCAACCAGCCTGGTAAGTGAGGTCACAGAGGTAACCAGGCTGGTTATAAGGGACAACCAGCCAGGGTCTGCACATCAAAAAGGGCTGTTTCAGCCCAATAAGGGTGGAAATAGCAAACTCAACCAGTACAGGCTAGTCATAAGGGTTCAGGGACTAATTCAAAGTGGGCTGAGTAAGCCAAAACCAAGTTTAAAGGCTTGTAGAGCCTGTAGAACCCATTTAGTGCGGAATTTTTCCCTTTTGCTTGTCATTACATGAGCTCCAAATGAGCACCATCTTTTGTATTTAAGGAGATCTTCTCCCTGCTTTTTTCCACCAAGTCATTCACCAATTCATTAGCATTCACAACTATGCCATTGCCTCTGCCTCATATTTCGGATCAATCATAAGATACTATTGTCTTGTAATTTCTTTTGCTTTGAGTACATCTCTTTGACTAAGCTTTTGGGAAAATAATTCTCACACATTATCAGTACCATCATTGTGATTACTTCCAATCAGAATAGAACCTAATACCTTATTCTGGACAACCTCAAAGACCTCAAGTTTTCCACAAAGATTTCCTATATCCCAGAGTCCAGCTCAACCAAGATTGTTTTTAATGGTCAAAACTATAGTGCTTTGTCTGTTTTAATGGACAGTGATTTGGACAAAATTTGTTGTGGGGAGATTATGGATGCAGATGAAACTTTGATTGGTTCAGAGGTAGAGAAGAAGTCTTATCATCTTATTCTTAGGCATTTGGATGAAAGTCATATGGCATGGGTTTCTGAGGATTTAAAGGAGGAAAAGAAGAGCATGGGTAGCATTTTATGGAGAATTCTCAAGGACAAGTATTCTGGTAACTCTGTCCATCAGAAGGGGATTGCCTTCAATAAGTTGTTTAATTTGAAATTTTCCAACTGCCAACAACTTGTGGGGGAGGCAAGATCAAATATTGCTCAGTTAAAGTCATCTGGGCTGAACATGGATCCTGAGTGTTTTTCACTCATAATTCTTCAAAATCTACCAAAAGAATATGAGTCCTTGGTTAGGATTATATCTCAATTGGATCCCCTTCCTGGAGGAGAGGATTTCCTTAGAAGGCTTGATAAGGATGATCTTCAATTTAAGATGAATGAGGGCACTGGAACTGCTCCTGTGGGTAAGACAGGAAAATCCGGGAAGAAGGCAAAGGCCAAAAGGGATTTATAAAAGGTCTTGTGTTATAATTTTCAGAAGCGGGGGCACTATGCAAAGGATTGCAAGGAGGCCAAGAAGAGGAAGAAATCCAAGGAAAGTGAAAAGTAAGACAAAGAGGTCAACCTTGCCATGGTGGCATTGGATGTTTTGATGGAACAAGCTGTTGAGGAACAAGTCCCCAACAAGAAGGCTAAAATCAATGAGGATCAAGAAATGGACTTGATTGATTGTGAAGTATGTAATATTAACCTTGAAAATGAGAAATTATCAGTATATGCTAATTTTTCTTTGCTTACAGGAGAGTTGAAGGATGATCTTCTTGTTTTGTTTGATTCTGGTTTTAAAGAACAAATGTTTTTTGAGACAATTTTTTTTTCAAATTTTAGAGATTTTGATGGTGTTGTAAATATTGGCCAAAAAGGAAGAAAAGTTCAGATCAAAGGAATTGGAAAAGTTACTCTTACAAATCACTTGGGTTTCAAAATATCTATTGTGAAAGTGTTCTATGTACCAGATTTGCCTTATAACCTTGTGTCTTTTGGAGTTCTCTGGAAAAGAGGTTTCCAGATTTGTTATCTTAAAGAAGATAAGTTTTTTATTGATTTGAATGGGAAAACTATTCTTGTTAAAATACGTACGCACTTACGCGGGTGCTACGTATAAGTGTAATCCAAATGGGATGCACAAATGGGCCTCTAAGGCCCATTGGACACACACACGGACCATACGGGCCCATGTGGATGTCACGGATTTGGGGAAACTGGCCTCAAAATGCGTGAAATAGGCCTATTGGTACACGGGCCCTAACGGGCCCGGTGGGGTATATGGGCAGATACAGCCAGATGGGCTTGTATGGGCATAATTGGGCCCAAGGTTTATTTTGGACATACTTGGCCAGACGGACTGGCCCGCCAAAGTATGTTTTTCTCAGTTTTCGGACTTGGGGCGGCCCATTGGGGCCGCCGCCAGTGTCGCGGCCCACCCGGGGCCGCTGCCCGCGCCGCGGCCCGTTCGGGGCCGCCTGTGTTCCTCGGCACGGCCCACGCGGGGCCCGACGGCCCGCGCGGGGCTGTTGCGCGGCCGAGGGATCCCGCGCGGTGCGATGCCGCGCGGGCCCGGCTGGTCGCGACCGGCGACCAGCGCCGCGGAGCCGGGGCTCGCGGCCCCGGCTCGCTCCCCCTCCCCTCGCTGGCCGTCGCGAGGGGGAGGGGGCAGGCTGGCTGGGTTGAACCAGCCAGCGACCGGCCGCGATGACGCGGTCGGTCAGGGCAGGGGGGACCTGACCACCCCCTTGCCCAGGGAGGTGGCGGCGCCGGCCGCGAGTGTAGCGACCGGACGGTGGGGGGGATTTGATCACCCTCCCACCTTGTAGCGAAGAGGTGACGAGGGGCGCTCTCCCCCCCCCCTTTACCGAGGGGGAGGAGCGACGGGCCAGGGGGGATCTGACCACCCCCCAGCCATCCTTACCTTGGCGACGCCCTGGGGGTATCGACCCCCAGGGCCCCTGGTGAGGGGATTTGACCGCCCCCACCAGGGAATTGAGAGAAAGAGGGGGGGGGGGCGGCATGTCCGCCGGCTACACCCCCCCCCATGTGAGGTTGAAACCGGACCCAGGTGAGCCCTGGGTCCCACCTGGCCCATTTGAGGGGCCAGGGGCTGGATGCATGAGGCAACCAGCCCGTAACAGAGGTAATAAGGCCATCAGGGCCGGTTGTAATAGACAACCAGCCAGGGGATTGAACAGCAAAGGGGCTGGTTCAGCCCCGTAACGGTGGAAACACCAGAATGGACCGGAATAGGCTGGTCGTAAGGGTTCAGGGACTAATGCCATGTGGGCTGATGTAGTCCAAACCAAGTAACAAGGCTTGTAGAGCCTGTAGAGCTCTTTTGGGGCGGAAAATTTGCCTTTTGGCTTGTTGTATCATGGGCTCACAAGAGGCCAATCTTTTGTACTTAAGGAGCTCTTCTCCCTGCTGTTTTCCATCATTCATTCATCATCCAATCGAATTCATCCAACATATTGCCCCATTGTGAGAGCCCCATTAGCCATTATTGACACACAGTGTCCAGCATTTCTTTTGCTTTAAATACTGCTCATTTGCCTAAGCTAATTGCTGGCCATAATTATAACAATTCTGAGTGGAAAATTTCAGAATAAGTTGCTCTGTGAAAACTTGTTCAGGTTTCAGCTCTGAGCACTTTTTCTCACAATAGAAGTGGCCATAAGGTAAAAGACAGAAACTTTGAAAGTTGTACTTTAGGGGCCAAGACCGGGAATGTGTTCTCAAAGAGTATAGATTGCACAGAAGTTCCTAGAGAGGAATTTTCCATTGATTTGGCAGGGACATTTTCACCAGTGTCCCTTTGGGAGGTGAAAGTACATCATCAATCTGGTTGATACGGAAACTAATTATGTTTGGGTGAAACCAATAAGGTCAAAGGATCAAACCACAGAGGATATTTCAGTAATCTTCAAAGTCTGGAAACAGAATGTTTTGAATAGGGAGATCAAGAGGGTTATTACTGATGGAGGTGGTGAGTTTGTGAGTAAAGAGTTTGAGAAACTATTCAATGATTATGATATCAATCATATAGTTAATACTGCTACTACTCCACAAAACAATGGTATGGTTTGTTAAGATAACTGATCTTTGAACTCCCTTGATCCAGACATAACACAGTGCAGCTACTCCAATTCAACAATCCCACAACTTCTCTATCATCATCACCGCGTGGTCTTTGCCTCCTGTTTCCACCTGACAGGCTCCTCATCTCCTCACTCTGCTTCTCCAATCTCTCTCATTCCCCTGAACCATACTTCACCATTTCATTCATTCAACACCTCTCCTCAGCTTCTTTCATTCAACTTCCTTCTTCCTTACTTTTCTCCCTTCCTTTCCTCAACCTTACTCTCACTTGACCAAATATCTCCTCCTCAATCCACCAAATACCTCGACCTTTTTCAATCAGTTATCTTCATTTTGTCTAGTTGTGAGATCTCACGTTTGCGCTCTTCCCAGTTGTTCATTATCAAATACATGTTTCTGATCCCTGTTCTGCAGTCTGCTGGTCCTATTTTGAATTCATTTCATTTCATTCATCACGGTTGAAATCCAAATGCCCACAAATCAACTGACCAGGCAACAAAATCAACACCCCAGGACCAGCAGATTCTAATTCATCTCTCCTGAAAACCTTGACAGACTCCATTCCTAATCTCACCAAAAGCAATTTCTCCCTATGGTGGTCAAAAATCCTCACAATCTTCTCTCTCAAAGGAATCGCTCAATGGCTCTCATCAACCAAACCAGAAAAATGCCCAGTATAAGTCAACCTTGAGATATTTGGATATATCCTGGCCAAACTAGACAACAAGACCTATGTGGATTGCATCAAAGAACACCATCTCTACAACGGCATCAATCTATGGAACTCAATAAACAAATTCTTTGCCTCCTCCCAGACTGCTAATTGATCTAGGGTCTTCTTCAACTTCCTCAATCTCCCTTTTGACCCCAGAAACATCGAGAAATTTATCACAGAAGCCAAATTGTGTCTGATGAAAATATCCAAAATCAGCATCAAGATGGACAACAAAATTGTAGCCTATCTCCTTCTGTACAAGTTCCCTCCACAATTGGAACAGCTGAAAACCACAATAACTCACTCTCTGGGAGAAAGAAAGATAGATGGAGACCTGGTCCTAAGACATCTCAACCAAGTGAAGCACAAAGTTGCCTTAGGATCTCAAGCCTCTGCCATGACTATGCAACAAAATCTCCTGAGTTTCAAGGCAAACTGGCACAACCCACAAGCCAAACACCCCAAGAAGCAATTTTTCTGGTTATTTCCCCATCTGAGGCCCAATTGTTCAACGCAATCCGCTTCCTCCACCAAAACCAATCATTCCAGCATCAATACTACCGCATCTGCTCATCTTGCCTGCACATTTTCCATGACACATTCACACCATCTTGACCAAAATCAAATAATTATTGACTCCAGCGCCTCTCAGAGTATGTTCAATCATCCTCAATTCTTTGAAAACCCTAGGGAAGATAGTACTGTCATCCAGACCGGCAAACTTGGCTCCTCAATAGTAGCTTTTGGACAAGGGACTGCAACCCTTATCACCTCCCACTCTGAACTCAATCTCAAAAACTCCCTTTTTATCCCAAACATAGCTGTGAACCTGATTTCCCTGGGTCAACTCATTCTTGGAGGCTTTTCCCTGCAACTCACAGTAGCCAATAAGTTTGTGATCACCTTCAACCTTAAGACCATCCTAGAAGGGTACATAGAGGAGCATCTCATGTTCATCAAGGAGTACACCAAACTAATCACTCCTACCGCTCACTACTTCACTTCCTTTTCCACTCTCCATAAAAGATTTGGCCACTCCCACTCCGACTCAGTCAAGCTTATCGCTAGAGAATTACCAAAATGAAAGTGGGACAATCTTGAATGCATCTTGTGTGCTCAAGGAAAAATCCACAAAACCCCCTTCAAAGGAAACTTTCCCAAAAGCAAGGCCAAATTTGACAAAATCCAAGCCAATCTCTACGGCCCAATTTCTCCTCCGTCCAAATCTGGTAACGGATTCTTTCTGGTCCTCACTGAAAACTTCTTCTGCTTCAAAACATTCCTTCCCATCAAATTCAAATCTGATGCTTCCAACAAAATCACCAAATTCATTCAACTCTACTCCAATCATCTAAACAAAAAACTGAAAATATTCCACTTCAATAATGGTGGAGAATTCCTCAACAATCAACTGACCTTGTTCTTCTCCCAAAAGGGCATCCTCCACTCCACCTCTGAACCCTACAAGCCCCAACATAACCCTGTTGCCAAAGGCGCCAACCGTACCCTGATCAAAGCCGCAAAGACCGTAATGCTTGACATGAAGATCCCCCTCACCATTTGGGATAAAATCATATCCAGCTTCTGTCTAATCCTAAACCTCATTCCCTCCAAACTCAACAAAACCTCTCCATTTGAACTCTGGAAATCCTTGACTCCCAAGCTGTCCCTCATCAAAATTATAGGCTCTAAAACCATTGTGCTCAACCAACGACAGAGTCTTTCCAAGTTTGCTGAAAAAGGGCTGGAGGGAATTTTGGTGGGATTCAATTTTGACTTGCACTCTTATTGAGTCTTCTTTCCCAAAGTTGGTGACATCATCCGCTCAAAACACGTTAAAATCTTTGAGAACACTCCATTCTCTTCCTCCTCTCCTCACCCCTCCAACTCTCCCTTTGATCCTCTTTTGTCTCTAAACAAAAAGATCACTGACCTTCTAAATTCTTCCACTCTTACAAATCCCTCCTCCTCAAACGCTCAATCTAATCAGAATCCAGAATCCTCTACCTCTGACCATCCACCGTCCCAACCCATCCAAGACAACCATCCACCGTCCCCTTTATCTCACTCATCTGACCACACCTCCTTTTAATCCAACGTCAAAGAGTTGGCACAAAAACTCACTAATCCATCCTCCTACAACCTGTGCAATAGGGCCAACCTCAAAACCCCAGTTTGCTATGGCTTCCTGGCTTGCATTGTTCCTAGAAACTATCCCAAGGTCCTTAAATCCCCCAATAAACCTCACTGGCCGGACTCAATGAAAGTGGAGACCAATGGGATTGAAAGCCATGAAGTATGGGAGGGGTGCTACTCTTTTCCCCTTTGTAAATCCGCTCTCTCCACCACTTGGGTGTATCTCCTCAAAGGCAACCCCAGCAGAAATGGAGTAATATATAAATCTTGTCTGTGCGTCCAGGGATACAAACAGAAGGAGTTCTTTGACTATGGCAAAACCTATGCGCCCACTGGCCTCATAACCACTCTCCACAGTATCCTTGCTTACTCTTTTCATCACAAGCTGAAGAATATTCAGATGGGCTTCAAGTCTGCCTTCCTGCATGCCCCTCTCGAGGAAGAAACCTACATCAAGCAACCCAATGGCTATGACTGCAAATCCACATACCTCAGACTCAAGAAAGCTCTTTATTGTCTCAAAAAAGCTCCCAAAAGCTGGTGTGACACTCTGAAACAATGGCTCCACTCCCAGAACTTCTAGTCATCCATTGCCGATCCCTGCCTGTTCATCATCCACTCCAAATCTCTGTAAGTTTTTGTCTACATCAAAAATCTTCTGATTTTGGGAAAATCTGAAGCCTTCAGGTCCAAGCTCAAGCACAGATTCAACATCTCACATGAAGGGAAGCTTTCCAAAATCCTTGGAAATCACATCATCACACACGGTGACAACCTTCTCCTTCACCAACCCAAACATATTTCCACCGCTCTCCAGGAGTTGGGCCTTAGCAAATCCAAACCCATCACCACTCCCATTACTCCTAATGTGAAACTATTTTCCGCCATGGAAAATGATCACAGCAATTTCCTGCAACTCAAAATCAACTTCTGCTCAGCAACAGGCTACTTGAACTTCATTGCAAGTTGCACCAGAACCGACCTTTCCTATGCCATTTCCAGCCTATCTTGCTTCAACAATTGACCCGGAATGTCCTACTGGGTGCAAGCCAAGCACGTCTGTAGATATTTCAACACCACCCGTGATATTGCTCTACGCCTGACATCCTCAAATTTCAAGTACAACATCAAGAGCTTCAGCAACTCCAATGGCAGAGATGACCCAATCAGCAGAATAAGTCACACTTTCTTCATCACCATGCTTTATGGGTGCCCCGTTGTGTGGCATAGTACGCTGCAGTCCTCCATTTCACTTTCCTCAACCAAAGGAGAGCTCAAGTCCTTGGTTTTAGCCACTCAAGAAAAAATTTGGCTCCAAAATCTAATTCTTGATCTGAAACCCACCCTGAAATGAAATCACTGCACCTAAATTAATAACAAAGCCCTACACAACCTGGTCAATCTTGACTCCCATCACAATGCGCTGAAAAATGTTGACATACATATCAAATGGCTACAAGAGAAGAAAAATGAAGGAAATCTGTTAACCACTCTAATCACCTTTGGAGAGAAACTTGCCAATTCACTTAGCAAACCAGCTATAAAACCATCTGTGATAAACTTGACCTCCAAGCTTCTTCAATCTCCCTTCTAGACATGGTGGTGTGTTGAGATAACTGATCTCTGAACTCCCTTGATCCAGACACAACACCGTGCAGCTACTCCAAATCCACAATCCCACAACTGCTCTATCATTATCACCGCGTGGTCTTTGCCTCCTGATTTCACCTTACTGGCTCCTCATCTCATCACTCTGCTTCTCCAATGTCTCTCATTCTGCCAACCCATACTTCACCATTTCATTCATTCAACACCTCTCCTCAGCTTCTTTCATTCAACTTCCTTCTTCCTTACATTTCTCCCTTCCTTCTTTTAACCTTACTCTCACTAAACCAAATATCTCCTCCTTGATTGGCCAAATACCTCAAACTTTTGAATCAGTTATCTTCCTTTTTGTCTAGTTTTTGGATCTCAAGTTTGTGCTCTTTCCAGTTGTTCATTCTCAAATTTATGTTTCTGATCCCTGGTCTGCAGTCTGCTGGTCCTATTTTGAATTCATCTCATTTCATTCTTCATAGTTGAGAGGATGAATAGGACTTTATTGGACAAATTCAGAACTATTATGGCTCAATCTGGTCTACCAACGTTTTTATGGGCTGAGTTGTTGTTCACAGTGTGTCGGTTGCACAATATTGTAAGTGTTGATGGTAAGAATCCACATTATCTGTTTTGGAAGTTGTACCCCAATAAATCACACCTAAGAACAATGGGTTGCTTAATGTATTATAGTGTCCACCATAATGAAATGGTTGGAAAGTTAGATCCTAGAGCCATAACGGGGACACTTGTAGGGTATGATTCAATTCGTGAGTCATACAGTATTTATTGTCCATGGATAAGAGAGGTTATCCATAGTAGGGATGTATAATTTGAAGAAATTACCTTTCCACTGAAAAGGATTGAAGATAGTGCTCTTCAGGAATCAAAGAAGGAAATAGAATTGAAGCCTATTTCACCAGCAGATGCTGTAGAGAATATCATCATTGATGATGTTGAGATGGCAGATGTGCCACAGGAGGGTTCAGTACCCGCTTCAGGAGAGTCTGTGGAATCAGAACCTGATGAGCCTCCACCTCCAGTTAGAAGTAGTGGGTGGAAAAGGATACCTGTTGATAGGTATGGGGAATGGAATTCCATTTATGCTTCTGCAGAATATGAAGAAGATATGTTTTGGGAACAATGTATGCTTGATGATATTCTACAGTTAGGTTCAGAAATGGGTAATAGGGTTAACCCAAATAGCTTTGGCCAAGCTATGAGTTCTTATGACAGAGCCAATTGGAAGACAGCTATTTTTGAGGAATTTGATTCTCTAGAAAATAATAGTGTGTTTGAATTGGTTAAGCAGGATTTAGTTCCAAAAGGAAAGACCATTGTTGGGTCTAGGTTAGTGTTGAATAAGAATTTTGATAATAATGGAGCTTTGAAGAGGTTCAAGGCTAGATGCTTGGAACAAGGCTTCAAGCAGAAATAGGGTATTGATTACCAAGAAATTTTTTTTGCCAACTCAAAGGCTGTCCACCTTAAGGTACATCATTGATTTAGCAGTGGGGTTGGGTGAAGAAATCAGACAGGCTGATTTTTTGACTGCATACATGAATGAAAAACTTGGAAAGGAGGAGAATTTTAATATGCCTATCCCTGAGGGTTTCAATGAATGGCTGGTAGAGACCAAGCCAGAAACTATGAAGAAACTCTGTGTGAGAAGTTTCTTCTCAGAAGATAAAAGGGAATATGTCCTCAAGCTTTGTAGATCCTTTTATGGATTGGAGAAAGCAGCTAGGTCATGGTATGACACCATGAGTAAGAAACCAATAGAGATTGGTTTCAGGAAAAATGAGACCAACCCTTGTCTCTTTGTGAAAAAGGATGCAATTTTTTTTGTATGGGTTGATGACATTATCATTATTGGGAATGGTTAAGTGAGAGTCATGGAGGCGCTCATAAAGGAGTTCAAGATAAAAGATCTTGGCCTGGAACAACAGTTGCTAGGGATGAAAGTTAGTAAGGGAAATAATGGGATGAAGTTGTACCAAAACCATTATGTGTTAGCTATACTTGAGCAGTATAGCTTAGAGGATGCAAAGGAGTTTGGTACTCCAATGCAGTCTAAAATTCAGTTAGAAAAGCCTAAAGATGAAGAGAATCTGGATTTTTTCCAATCCGGGAACAATTATAGGTCAGCTATTAGATCACTGAATTATTTGGGGAAGTGTACAAGGCCAGATATTGCTTATGCAATTGGCATCTTGTCAAAACAATTAGAGAAAACAAGCATGAGTAATTTTTAAGCGTTAAAGAGATTTATGAGGTATCTTAAAGGAACAAGAATTCTGGTAATGCAGTTTTCAAAGTAAGGAAACTTTGATTTGGTTTGTTATTCTGATGCAATTTGGACAGCTGCTAACACTACGGAATCAAAAAGTGGTTTTTTATTCTTTTTAGTAAAGAATCTAGTGTCATGGATGTCTAAGAAGGTTTCAGCAATAAGTCTTTCATCAACAGAAGCAGAGTACAGAGCATTACTTTCAGCTTCACAGGAGGCAAAGTGATTGATAAATGTCTTAGAGGATACTCAAAAAACACAAGCGTTTGTGTTGTTGTATTCTGATAATCAGAGTTCCATTGCATTGGAAGAAAAACAAGTTTTCAATTCAAGAACAAAACATATTGATGTTCATTATAATTATATACATGATGCAGTGAACTGCAGAGAGATAGTGTTAAAGTTCTTGCCCCCTGGAGAAATGATTGGGGATATATGAAATAATGCATTAAATAGGAAGAAAAATCAAGGTTTTGTGTCTAGTATGGGTATGAAATCCCTTTTGAATTTAGGGGGTGTGTTAAAATATGGGTTCACTCATTTTATGTGCATTTTAGTGGGTAATACAAATCGGATGCAAAAATGGGCCTCCAAAGCCCATTAGATATCACACGGGCCAAATGGGCCTATGGGAATTTTATTGGTTTGAGAAATTTGGGCTCCAAAACATATTTTCCAGGTTGTTTGGGACAAGGGCCTTAACAGGCCGGCAAGGGTGGATGGGCCACTTAAGCCAGATGGGTTTATTTGGGCATAACCGGGAGCAAAGTTTATTGTGGACACACTGTGACAGACGGGATGGCCCACCAAAGCGTAGTTTTTGGGGTCTTTGGGCCTCAGAAGCCCATTGGGGCCACCACCCATGTTGCGGCCCGTTTGGGGCCATTTTTTTCCTGCCTGGGCCCTTTGCAAGGCGCAATGGCCCACACGAGTCCTTTTTAAGGGGTAGGGGACTCTGTTTGGAGTCCTCCCACCCACTGTGTGCAAGGCCACGGCCCCCATTGGGGCACCCGGCTGGTTGGGGCTGCAGTGGCTGCGGCCCCTGCCTCCCTCTTTCCCTTTGCTTGGTTGTGAGGGGGAGGGAGGATGTATGTTTTTCCCCCTCATCAAGAACCAGCCAGCAACCGGTTGCATGTGGCAACCGGCCAGGGTGGGGGGGACCTCATCACTCCCCCCTCTGTTGGTGGTGGGGGGGGATCTGACCACCCTCCCACCAGCAAGTAGGACTCTCTCCCCCCCGCCATTGCCAAGGGGGAGGCGCCAAGGGCTGGGGGGACCTGATCCCCATCCAGCCCATCCTTTTTTCAACAGTCCGCCTGGGGAAAATTGCAACCTAGGCAAGCAGCGGGGTATTTGACAACCCCTGCCTTGTGAGCTTGAGAGTGGACCCAGATGATTTCTGGGTCCCACCTGTTCCATGTTATGGGCCAGCGGCTGGTTGAACAAGGCAACCAGACTGGTAAGTGAGGTCACAGAGGTAACTGGGCTGGTTTGAAGGGGCAACCAGCCAGGTTATAAACAGAAACAAGGGCTGATTCAGCCCAGTAAGGGTGGCAACACCAAATTCAACCGGTAAAGTCTGGTCATAAGGATTCAGGCACTAATGCCAAGTGGGCTGAGTAAGCCCAAACAAAGTAGCAAGCTTGTAGAACTATGAGAGCCCATTTAGGGCGGAATTTTTCCCTTCTGCTTGTCCTTACATGATCTCCACATGAGCCCCATATTTTGTATTTAGGGAGATCTTCTCCCTGCTGTTTTCCACCAATTCATTCACCAATTAATTCACCAATTCTTCACATTAACAACTTTGACATTGCCTCTGCCTCATATTTAGGATCAATCATAAGACATTATTGTTATACCACGACCACCCCACGTACTATAGGGAAATTCTTAGATGATCATGAGTGCAAAGGAATACCAAGTGCAAGGGCAAGTGCAAAATAGCAAGACTCAGTTGCAAAGTGCGAACTTGGTTATGCCACTCAACAAACGGTGAGAGGAATGGAATGTATTCCTAGGAAGGAAACTTCAACCTGAGTCCAATGTGATAATTAGGCTGTATCAAAATGCAAGAACGTATGAAATTAACTAACTGAGGAGACAATCATCAGGAAAGGGTATAGCCCTTATGAGGTAATCCAAAGTGACTAGATACAACCTGGTGATGAGCTAACTACAGTTGAGGCGGTGAGGCAATGAATGACCGGAACGGGATAGGAAATGAAGCAGTGGTATAGATCCAAGGTCATAGCGTAAGTGCAAGACAATAGAATCTGAGCGTAAAATTGTATGACAAATTGGGACAGGAGCGAGTGACTTTGAAGGTAATGCAAATGACAGGTAATAGTGTATGCAGGGTAGGGACTACTCCAATTGCAAACTGTAAAGTAGTGATGGCTTAGTAAGACGTAGATGTGAACTAACAAACAATGCATGACCAAAGATGGAAGTCCAAGGCTGTTGATTGGCCAGGGAAGGAGATTGGATCTCATAATGGATGGCCAACCAGTATGGAGTTAACCGCAAATTTCGCAAGTATATACTGAGTTTGTTGCCAAGATTGGAAGGTCAGCGCGAGCCAGAGGAAATAGCGGATAGCACCGTTGATGTTGGGCTTTTATTTTTGTCACGCTTTCAGACTGAGGTAGATGGTACTGAGGAGAGGGCATGTCAAAGTGATGAAGACAATAATCCCTAAGTGCAAAGCGTGACAGTTGCCGGTGTATAAAGACGCGAGTTCCTGCAAGCGTTCAGATAAATTTTCCAATTAATTTGAAGTCGTTAATTATTACTGTATACCCCTTACATTATGTAATTCATTACTTGATAAATTTATAATATATATAAAATGTCCTCATTGTTGTCACGCCGTTGCAAAAACTTTATTTGCCAAAACAAGCGTTTTGTTCCTAGTACTGCCTTCTGAGGCCTTCGAGGCAAGTGTGAGCAATGTTGCCTTTGCAAAGTGGCATGTAACTTCCCTATAAATGTCAAGTCTTCTGTCAAGGGTCCTGTGGAATTGTTGAGGGAGATGCGAACTTGTAGTTCCGCGCCAAGGGTTAACTACAAGATACCACCATTGCCAGAGATCAAATACTTGGGGACTCAAGTTCACCGTGAGTACTAAGCTGGACTGACTAATGATCATAAAATAGTAACTAATTTTGCTTGTTTCTGTAGTGTTGCCCCTTTTCCAAACATATACTACAAACACACCACCACCACCACCACCTTACTGAGGACCGCCAACTGAACTCCCGGGGGCCCAGATGAATGCCAAGGTGCAAGGCGAAGTGCCCAGTGCGGAACAGGTAGGAGTCATAAACGAGGAAGCAAGGGAGGAGGAAGGAAAAAAAGCGGAAGGAGAAACGGGAAATGGAGGAAACAGAAATGGAGGAAGAGAAGGAGTGGATGAATTAGGAGAAGAAAATGAAGGAGATGGAAGGGATGGAGTGGATGGGACGGAAGGAATGGAAGGCCAAGGCAAAGAGGATCCGGTGCAATTCGTAGGGCCAATCAAAACGGATGCAAGGCAGCTGACAGACTATATTGGAGAAGGCATGTTGGGAGGCCAAAGGAAGAGAGCGTATGAAGAGCTCTTGGAGGAAGGTGGATGGAATGCTTTGCAGACGCAAGCTTGGATTGCAAGGTGCAATGAAATCTTCAAGAGGCACATTGTAACGGAAGTGCTAGTTCTCCGAATAATGTCCGCACTAATCAACAATGAAGAACTGGATACTTTTCAATCCATGGTTGCGGAATTGACGGCAAATTGGGAGGATGCGGAGAAAGAAGTAAAAGAAAATTTGTAATTATAAATATATATATATATATATATATTTATTATTATTATAAATAGAAATATTATTATTATTTATTTATTTATTTATTTATTTATTTATTTATTTATTTATTTTATTTTATTTTTTTTAATAATATAGAATGAAGTTTTATTTAGTAGAAATGAAAGGGAGATGAGAAAAAGGAATAACACGGTGAGATGGAGGAATTAACTAATGGAATAATGGTGTGAAATAAATGGGTTTAGATGAGATGGAATATGGAATGGAATGGGATTGGATTAGATAGAATGTGAGATGAAATGGGATTGGATAGGATAAAATGTGGAATGGAATGGAATGGGATTGGATGGGATGAAATGTGGAATGGAATGGAATGGAATTGGATGGGATAGAATTATGATTGTTGAGGTTTGCAAGGGTAGCTTGCATGGAAGTCTTGAATCAGGTTGGGTGAATTGCAAAGATGATGGGCTGGTTCCCACAAGGTGCAATCTTTGTTGGACTGGAAGCCAGACCATTCAACAAGGTATTGAAGTTTTCCTTTGCGTAACCTGGAATCCAGAATAGGGCTTACTTCCCATTCTTGATGATCAAGGACAGTGACCGGTTCAGGAGGGGGATGAGTCTTGCCTGGGTATAGGACTCAAGCTGGCTCTAGGAGAGACACATGAAAGAACGGGTGGATACCTTTCCATTTTGCAGGTAAAGTAAGTTTAAAGGCGTTAGGGGAGATGACTGATTCTACTTTAAAGGGGCCAAGCTTTCTTTTGGAGATTTTGCAAGTTGGGCAAGTGCTGCAAATGTTGCAAGCATTGAGCCATACTTGATCTCCTACTGCAAAGGTTGGAGCCGAAGTGCAAGATTGGTCTTCTTGCTCCTTATAGCGCTGGTTTGCTTCTTTAAGGTTGGTTCAAAGTTGCGATTGAAGGGATTGAATTTGTTCAAGGTAATAGGTAGCAGGTTGAGAAGGTGCTACGTGAAGGGAAGAGAAAGTCGGGTTTCTACCATAAAGAGTTTGGAAGGGCAACTGTTTGGTGGAGGAATGAGTGGAGTTGTTGTAGGCAAATTTGGCTAGTGGGAGCCATTGCAACCAGTTGTCTTGTTGATAGGCAACATACATTCAAAGATATTGTTCAAGAATCTGATTAACTTGCTTGGTTTGCGCATCCGTTTCTGGGTGGTACGCCGTTGATAAATTACAAGTGATCTTCAAATGTTGGCATAGCAAGGTCCAGAAGCTTGAGACAAACAGAGATCCACAATCACTAACTATCTTATCAGGGAGACAATGTTTCAAAAATACATATTCTATGAACAAGTTAGCTAAGTCTTCTGAAGAGGCCATCACATTACTGCGCAAAAATAAAGCCATCTTTGAGAAGCAATCTACTATTACTAGAATAGCATCATATCCACTAGAAGAAGTTAATTTGGAGATGAAATCCATAGAAAGCAAGTGCCAAGGACGAGGCGGAATTGGAAGTGGCTGAAGCAGCCCATACTTCCAGTGTTTTGAGGACTTGTTACTATTGCAATCATAGCACGCGCTAACATATTCTTTTACTTCTTTGGTAATACCAGGACAGTAGAATTCTCATGCGATCAATTGGTAGGTTTTATCCTGCCCATGATGACCAGCAAGCGGAGAATTGTGCCGTGACTCAAAGATATCTAACATGATGCAAGAATTATCTGGTACTACTATACGATTATCATAGACTAAAAAGCCATTATCATCAATACTGTAACTACTATCTAATAAGTTCCCACTTTTGCAAAGTTCAATGCATTTGGGGTTGTTGCGTTGAGCTCGTCAGAGTTCGGAAGCCAAATCTTGTAAGCAATCAATGATTGAACTGAGTTGGGCAGATTTGGTTGAGAAGAGTGTCCTAAAGTTTTCAGGGTTGTTTAGGGCAAAGGTGCTCCCCCCCCCTGGGTAACCTTTGTCCCAATGTGATAAAGCATCAGCAACTACCACTTGGTTCCCAGGAAAGTACCTGATTGTAAAGTGGAACTTGGAGAGGTATTTGGCCCATTGTGCCTGTCTACGTGTGAGGACTTTTGAGCTCATGAAATAATTCAAAGAATTATGGTCAGTTAAAACCTCAAAGGATTCCCTAAGGCTCAAAAGGTATGAATGCCATTTCTTCAAGCAATAAACAATTGCAAGAAGTTCCTTGTCATGAATCTCATAGGTAAGCTCTGCAGCGAGCAACTTGCGATACTCAAAAGCTACAGGATGAAAGAGAGAAGTGGAGGAAGAAAACTGCGAGATTACTCCTGTGATTGCATAGTTGCTTGCGTCTGTTTTGACAATAGTGCGAGCTAGATCGTTGAAGTGAGCAAGTATTGGAGCAGTAGTGAACGCTTTCTTCAGAGCTTTGAACTCCAAAGCAGCTTTTTTGGTAAAAACAAAAGGAGTGTGTTTTTGAAGAAGGTTAGTAAGATTCACGGTTTTTTTGGCGTAACACGTAATAAACCTTCTGTAGAAATTACTGAAACCAAGGAAAAATTGAAGAGATTTAACCAAAGAAGGTGGGGGCCAGTCCAATATGCGTTTGCTTTTGGCTGGGTCCATCAATAGTCCTTTCTGCAAGACTACGACACCAAGAAAATGAAGAGAAGAGGAATGGAACTTGCACTTAGAGGCTTTTGAAAACAGGTCATTCTTGCGAAGTCGCTGCAGCACCTCTCACACATGTGCAATGTGATATTTGAGGTTCCTCAAGTAGACTAGTATATCATCAAGATATACCATGAGGTACTTCCCTACAATATTGGAGAAAATGTTGTTGACAAAATGTTGAAAAGTGGAAGGAGCGTTACAGAGGCCAAAAGGCATGACAGTATACTCATAACTGCCAAACCGGGTTCTCATTGCAGTTAAATACTCATGAACTTCCTTAATGCCAATTAGGTTATAGGCACCTCAAAGGTCTAACTTTGAGAAAAAAGTAGCTCCATGGAAGAGAGTAAAGAGATGTGACATAGGCGGTACTGGGTAGGCATTCTTCCGGTTACCTGGTTCAGTTTCCTGTAGTCAACACAAAGGCAAAGTCCGCCGTCCTTTTATGGAACCAAAAGGAAAGGTGAACCGGCTTTTGAATTGCTTGGTCAAAGAAATCCTTTTGCTACATTTTCCGCAATGCAGTCTTGAAGCGCAATTGATTCTTGCGTCAAGAGAGAGTAAACTGGTCCTGGTGCCGGAGGTGGGCCATTAAGTTTGATCTTGTGATTGTAAGGACGGGATGGAGGAAGTTTATCTGCTTTTTCATCCGAAAAGACGTCAGCAAAGTCATGATAAACCAAAGGTAAAGACTCTTGAATGATTTCTAAATCTTCAATCTTGTCATCTTTGAGCACCGGGTTTGAGGTGTTGGCATCGTGCAAGAGGATTAGGGAGCTCAAAATACACCGTTTGGTTGGTGTCTGTTTCTCTTTGAAGGAACAGAAAAGAGGTAAGCTGTATAGGTAAGCAATAACTCCTCAATATGAAGAGAGAATTTGGGAATGAAGGTCAGGATATTGCAAATCTCCTGGCGGAAAAGTGTCATCCAACTCAATGACAGTATCAGGTAGGCTGTTTAATTCCTGATTGAAGGAAAGGTTAGCGTTCTCGGGATGTGAGGTTTGAAGGTTACTTACTCCTTCTTGCCAATTCACATCCGGATTCCAGTAAACTAGGAAATCATGGCCTAGAATGGTATCATCCATTCCGGGTATAGCCAAGACAAAGAAACCCCATTCAAAGCTGGGGAAATTGGAGAATGCAAAGGTCCATTTTGCCTTTTGGGAAACCCAATAATACGGTTCAGTTCCACTACTTATTAATTAGATAGGAAATTTATCTATCTCGGAACGTGTAGGATTTTTGGAAGTGGCAAAAGATTCACTGATGAAGGAAACGTTAGCGCCAGATTTAAGTAATAATTGATAAGAAGTGTTGTTGGAATGGAATAGGATAAATCTCAAACTTGGAGCACCTAATGACTTGCAAGTGCAAAGATTTACTCGCGGTGGATTAGATAATGTGTAGTTTTCTTTGCGAGTATCAGAAAAACTACAAGCTAATTTTTTGACTGCTTAGCTGCTTCACGTGCTAACCACTTCCCACAGCTGTCAACATCATGTTTTCCTCCACAATACACAAACAGCCCATTCTTTTCCCTTCGTAGCCTTTCCTTGTTTTGAAGCATCCTGGTTTCTTTGTCCAAGAACTTTGGAGTTTTGGCAACGGCTTTCCATTTCAAGTTGGAGTTTGAAGTCGGGGTTGGTTTGGATGGTTTTGGGTTCCTTGTGTTTTGCTTTGAGGAGTCGTCCACCCTTGGAGCTGAGGTGGGTGGTCCATGGTCATTTTGTCAAGAGCAAATCTGTCATGATAGCCATTATCAAGCTCAATCACTTGATCAATTAGCTGCTGAAGCAAGGTTGTCTTATGACCCCCAACTGCAAGCTGTTCAATTAAGTGTGCCGGTAGACCCTTTTATAAATGGAATAGAAGAGCAGCCTTGTTCCACTGGATGCAAGACTGCAAGGTTTGAAAATGAGAAATATAAACGGAAGCTCTACTATTATCCTTCATAACTAAACTATCAAGTTTTTATTTGGCGTTTTGAACTTTATTGGGGTTGCCAAACAGGGTGAACAGTTGTTGCTTGAACCTGTCCCAGTTGTTGAAAATACAGGTGGGACTTTTGTTGGACAAAAGTTCAAGGTACAGTTTGAACCACTGCAAGGCTCTACCTCCTAAGAAGGACAAAGCATACATAACTTTATGTCTATTGGAAGGGAAATTGTTGGAGTTGTTTGAAAAGATGATTTTACAAGACTGTAGGTAGGATCTAAGCTTATGAGGGTGTTCTCTTGTAAAGTGATTGGGTTGTTTCATGCCCAGAGTGCAAAAGCTAGGAGTACTTGGACTAGATCGCTGGGCACCCTGAGTGAGGGCCTGGATGAATGTTGAAAGCAGGGTTGGAGCATTGGGCTCAGGAGCAGTAGTGCAAACCCCTGGTCTACCACAAGTCAAGGTTTCATTGGAAGAATGGTCGGAGTCTGAAAATCCCGCGAGAGGGTCCGTTGGAGCATCCCGTGGAGGAGCCCGAGGATCATCAATGGGTTCAACAGATGGCAATTTAGAAGGAGCAACTGGATCTAAGGGTTTTTGGGCCCAAGGAGCGCTGGTTCTCCCTACCCAATGGATCTCATCATTGTAAGGGGCGAGGGAAACGTTCCCAGTTGAGCGAGTACGTGACATCAAGAAGAAGAAGTCTACTATAGGTTGGCAGGCTACAATAGATGAGTTGAGTTAGTTAATTTACTGTCACACAACCACCCCACGTACTATAGGGCAATTCTTAGATGATTGTGAGCGCGAAGGAATACCAAGTGCAAGGGCAAGTGCAAAATAGCAAGACTCAGTTGCAAAGTGCAAACTTGTTTATGCCACTCAACAAACGGCCAGAGGAATGGAATGTGTTCCAAGGAAGGAAACTTCAACCTGAGTCCGATGTGATAACTAGGCTGTAGCAAAATGCAAGAACGTATGAAATTAACTAACTGAGGAGAAAACCATCAGGCAAGGGGATAGCCCTTATAAGGTAATCCAAAGTGACTAGATACAACCTGGTGATGAGCTAACTACAGTTGAAGCGGTGAGGCAATGAATGACAGGAACGGGATAGGAAATGAAGCAGTGGTATAGATCCAAGTTCATAGCGTAAGTGCAAGACAATAGAATCTGAGCGTACAATTTTATGACAAATTGGGACAGGAGCAAGTGACGTTGAAGGTAATGCAAATGAGAGGTAATAGTGTATGCAGGGTAGGGACTAGTCCAATTGCAAACTGTACAGTAGTGATGGCTTAGTAAGACGTAGATGCAAACTAACAAACAATGCATGACCAAAGATGGAAGTCCAAGGCTGTTGATTGGCCAGGGAAGTATATTGAATCTCATAATGGATGGCCAACCGGTATGGAGTTAACTGCAAAGTTTGCAAGTATATACTGAGTTGGTTGCCGAGATTGGAAGGTCAGCGCAAGCCAGAGGAAATAGCGGATTGCACCATTGATTTTGTGCTTTTATTTGAGTCACGCTTTTAGACTGAGGTAGATGGTACTGAGGAGAGGGGATGTTCAAGTGATGAAGACAATGATCCCTAAGTGCAAAGCTTGACAATTGTCTCAGAATTTCTTTTTCTTTAATTAATGCTCTTTGAAGAATATTGTGGGCCAATAATTCTCACACCCTTCCTGGGGTGGAAGGACAAGATGATTTTTCAAATGTGGAGCAAGTTATTGCAGTAGCTGAATTAAAAACAACATCTTTTGAATTAAGGAAGAAATTTCTTGTATTTTCTATTTTTTCCATGTATGTGTATGTTTGTTGAATCAACTCCCCCATCTTTTTCCCTACCATCCACATACTTAGATTGGGGTGAGGATGAAGAGGGATTCAATTCATTTTAAAACATTTGGAGTTTTGAAAGCCCTATCCTTTCCATTTCTATGTATTATTTTCAAATAACCACCTCCCATCATGTTCCCTCTCATCCACATACTTTGCTGGTGTTGAGGATCAATAGGTATTCAGTTAATTTTATAATATTCTTAGGGTTGTGAAAGAAGAATGGGTTTTGCAGTAAAATCATGGGTGTGAGAATCACCATTCTCAGATTTAAATTTAAAACAATTCCTCTGGATTAAATGATGTTCATTATGGGAGGAAGTGGTAGAAGTAACCAGACAAACCAAGTGGATTTCATGAAATCTAGATGAAGCTTGATTCATTCTAGTGAAGCCTGTTAAATGTTGATTCAGTACAAGGGGGGATAGATTCAAGAACTCCCCTGTGTTAGAAAATTTGATTTTGTGAAAACCCAATTAATCAATTTTCCCATTGTTTTTGTTCTTTTTTATCTTAAAATATAATTTTCTGAAGATTTCCTGGTGACTGATGCCATGGTGAACTTCATTCAATTTTAATGAAGAAATCAGCAACAGATCAAAAATTAAATACTTGTAAATTTGGCTCACTTGGGACCATTGAGCTTCAGCCTGGATAAGTCATCATTCTCAGATGAGTTGTCAAACTGTTAAGGAGTGATTAAATTTTGCTGGTGAGAGTGATAGAGCTTTTGAAGGGGTAGAGGTTGATAAAACAGAACCAAATGGCCCACTCTTGAGTGGCTTTGTAGTAGTGAAATCAGATTTTCTACCTTGGCCAGCTTGCAAAGTGGTTTTTCTGGTTAAAAATGTGAAATTTGGTGCTGGAATGGCAGGGAAAGAAGGGAAAGTTCTTCTTGGCGTTAGTTGATGAAATGAAACTGTGCTTCATAGTGAATTTCACCAATTGCCTGGTTCCAAATGAGACCAAACAGTTGAATAACCAATGGTTTTGCAGCCTTCTGGAGCCACTTGCCAGCATTTTGGGGCAGAGAGAAAGTACATAGACTCACCCAATCCAACTGATACAAGTTTTGCAGTTATACTTTCAGTTGTAAAACCAGTCTGAGATCTTACCTTCCACCTCTTCTTCCAGTAGATCTAGGCCAAAATATTGAGTGCTTCTCTGGATTTGCACGTCTTTAGAAATGTCAAAAGTTTGATTGGAGAAATCCAAATTATGGCAGTAAAAATATGCAAGGTAGAAGTGAAAAGAGGGGGATGTGAAGGGCAGTGAGGCAAGCTTGAAGAGAAGGTTGTTTTATTGGGTATAAGGATCAATTAATATAGATGAAACGTAAGGTGTATGACTACAGAGGATTGAATGGTGAGAACTGAAGATGCAATCTTGCTTGTACATTAGTTTTTTTGGATTGAAAAAATTTTGCTGGTTTATTAAAACTGTCTGAAAATTGGTTTAAACTTCAGATTGCCCCATTTTAGTAAATTCTAAATGATCGAATTGAAAAGTAAGGGTTAGTTATATCAAGAATATAGTGTGTGTTATGAAGGAAAAGGATAATAAAAGACTGAATTTTGTTAATTTTATCAGTAGATAAACAACATCACTTCCAACAAATGTCATTACAAACAAATCTTCCCAGTCTGTAGCTTCTTGATTGGGAGGATGCACTTGTTGATAACAAGCACCAAAAGTTTTGGATGAATGAGTCAGATTTGAGGCCCAAAAAAAAACTCCTCAATCTTCTGGGAAGTCAAAAATTTGGATTTGTGGAATTAACTTCACATGGCAAGAGGAGAGCTGGCCACTGTTGAATCCTGGAGGAAAAAAACAGCAAAGAAAAGGAATGCGTTTTAATTTGAAGAAGAAGATGCCATTTATTTATTCAGAATCTTTTCTTTTTCCTGAAATCATCAAGTGTGAAAAATTTGATGAAATTATAATTTAAAGAAAGAAAGAAAAATTAACAGGAAGAAAAAAAACAAAGGAAGGGGGATAAAATAACTTTTTACCCAATTTGGGAAGTTATCAGGAGACTAAAGTTATAGAATGAGTGAATAGAATTAAAAAAAATTCCAAGCAAGCAAGAGAGATAGAGAGGATGTGGACTTTGGTCTTTCTGAAGTCTCATGAGCAATCACACAAAGACAATGGGATTTTGAAAAGGAGTGTAGGAAAAATGATTGTATTTTTGGTTAGAAATCAAAAAGGGAATGGGGGGTCATCATTTTAAATGAATGGATGAGTAAAAATTTCAGATTTTTAAAGGGTTTTAACAAGAGAAAGCCCTTTTCCTTTAAATTTTTCAGCTGATTGAAATGTTGGATTTAAGTTTGAAGGCACTTACAATTGAATTGAGATAAAAAAAAATGAAAGAGTTTTTTGAGGTCTTGCTTGGAAAACTTGACTGTTTTCTTGAGTCAAGAAATCAAATGATTGTCTTTCCTTAAAAATACAAACAATCCAAACTTATAAATATTTGAGGAAGGAGATTGAGTGTCTTAAAAGTGGTGACTGAGAGTACCTGAAATCTCCTTTGTTTATCATCATTATCCAACTGTTGGGAAATTCAATTTCAAAGGGCCAGGATAGATGAATACTTTATTTAATGAAACTCAGAACTTTTTGAATTAGTTAATCCAAAAATATCTCAGCTGGAGATCACTCACTCCTCAGGCAAAATCTGGACCATCAGAAATGAGACTTAAGACAGGTGTGAAAAAATCTAAGATTGGTTTAGATGTTGTGGTGGCCATTTAAAGACACAAAAGAAAATAACCACAGAAGTGAGTATTGAACAAAAGTCTGAGCAGTGGGTGGATGCGGGTTCTAAATAAAAATAGGAAACAGAAGTTGAGCTAGTCATATTCCCTACTCTTCCAGAGGGCAAATAGGGCTCAGCAGTTGGGTGGATGTGGGAAATGCAGAACAATGGGGTGCTGAGCCCAATTTTTGCCTTTTGCAGTTAAACTAGTCATGGAAGTGCATTCCACAGGTATTTATTTGAGATTATATTTTTCTAAATTCAGAAGAAAGTGATTGGAGCTATGGGTTATGTGTCAAAGAATTGAATATGGGGGTTGCGGGAGGTTATGTAATTTTTGAGACAACAGAAAACAAAGGTCACATATACAGAATAGAGGTCAAATGGGATCCACAAGGAAGGTATTTTAATATCTTTTTGTGATGAAGTATGCAGGATGTATGGGGATCCACTAACACAGATTTTTTGTGTTCTAAATTTAATTTGAATCATGGTGAATTGGCTATTAGGGCTGTCAGAGATTGCAGGTAAAGCTTCAACTAATGCATGAAGATGAATCATTTAGATGAATCACAACCAATGGTTATCATTGCAGGAAGCATGGGTAAGTTCCAAGCAAGACTATTGTTTCTTTCATTATCTATATTTTCCTTGAGTTAAATTTTTGGGTTGTATGTATAAGTGGTTGTTCTTTGGAGAACTTTGGGTAACTTATCCTATTGCATCTAATCTGGTTATTGGAGTGTATCACTGGAGTTTACCTTGTTATCATGCCGTGGAGTGAAATTTTTCTATTTACATAAAAAATTCCATTGTGGATCTCATGGAGGAGTTCCTATTTATCTGTTTTATTCATTTCATGAGGAGTAGTTGTGGAGGAGTTGAAGGGTGCAGAGTCATAGCAAAAAAAACAAAGGGGGAGTTCAGGGCTAAGTCTTCTAAGAATTGCAGATTGCGGGTATTGTATTTTCAGAGTCAGAGTTTCTGGTCTAAATCAGTGTAAAGTTGGTATTAAACAAATTACAATTGATTAAATCCCAGAAAAGAGCAGGATTGTTGTGGATAGCAGAAGTGGCACACTTTCTTGCACCACAATTTTTGTCTGGATTACTGGAACTTTAAATTTAAAAATAAATAAATGAAAAATTTCTCCCCAAACTATGTGAGTAGTTTGATCATTTTTAAAAATTTTGGCAATTTCCAAGGAGATAAATTGATCAAAAAACTTAGGGTGTGATGTTTGAAATCTTGCAAGGTGGTAAATTGATATTAAACAATTGCAATGAGAAGAAAGAATTGGACCTAAATTTGATTAATCAAATCAATTCTAGAAAGACAAGAAAGATGATAGCCAATGGAATTTTTTTGATTTCATATATTCAAGCTTGATCATATATCCCCAGACAGTCATGGTCTTTTCCTATTATTTGATCCAAAAAAATGAATAAAAAGGCTGATTTAGGGTTTTTTTGCCACACTTTATGGATCAATAAACCCACTTGAATGTGATTTTAATGAGAGGATTCAATGTAATTCTTCTTTTAATTTCTGATATGAATCTTAGAATCAATATTTGTTTGACTACTCAGGGCCAACATCATGTTTCCAAGTGAATGCAAACCGGCCTGTGTGCAGTCAAAAACCAAAAATAATGATGAAATTTGGCAAAGGTCTATAATTGGAGAAGAAGGGGGGACTGAGGGCAAGGCAAAGAGGTGAAAATGAGGACCTGAATGACTGCCTAATCAATTGTTGAGAATTCAAGATGACCCTTTTTGAAAAAGGGGAATAAGTATATCTGATCAATACAATGGTTTGTACTTGATGGAGAAATTGGGATGAAGTGGCATTGGAAGTTGAAAGAAAAATGGAAGAGGGGGGTGTATTTCTGATTTTTGTATGCTGATCTGGAGGTGTTGATGGGTATTTTTCATGCCATGCCTTTTGCATGTATTATGATGCATAAATGGCAGATTTGATTTTTGAGATCCAACATTTCCATAAAAAACATCATTTTGAAATACACTAGTTAGGGGATACGCGTGTTTCAGAAACCTGCCATTAAAACAATGGGTTTTTTCCAAAGTAAACAGCAGGTTTTCTAACTCTGATACACCCTAATATAGTAAATAAAACAGAAATGAAGGCCCAACTCCACCTTAGTTTCACAACCTTCACTGGCATGCAAGGGGCTTAAGGCATGGGAACTAATTCTTGCATTGCTCAGGATAGAGAGATTAGATTGATTTAATTAAAGAAAGGTTGAGTAAAAAGAGGATGAAGGAATTAAAGGATGAAAGGAATCCAGGAGTTAGGCTCTTGAGGAAGACTGATGAATGAATCCTATAAGAGAAACACTAGAGGGATAGGTGAGAATACTAAGGTAGGCTAGTTTCATTTCTTATGCTGAGATGACATATATTGGAAGGGAATAATCAAAAATAATTAGTATACTAATTCTTTGACGGGAATCAGTCCAGGAACAAAGGAGAACCATTTATATGTAAGAGCTGGGTAGAGGCCCTGAGGAGGGATAACTGGTGCTGGGCTGGGATGCCCATGGCATTAAATGTTGACCAATTGAACTGGAGGCCGACCTTGATAGATTGGGAAATGGGTCTTTCCAGAAAGGTAGGGAATTTATTGAACTGGAAGTGTGGGTTTCCAGCCAAGAGTATGTACTATGGATTAAATTTTGGTTCCTGTGTTTGATTCACATAAAAATTAAGCTGGAGGAGAGATGGAGGATCCAGAAAGCCCCAGAGAGAGAGTAAGAGCCTGGTAGATTGCCTAGGACCTGCAGGGGATGAAGGGGGATACCTCAGTAAATCCAGCTAGTAGATCCGGGGGTAGAAGGTTGACTGTACTGAGGGTTGAAGATTCCTGAGGAGTGTCACACGACCACCCCACGTACTATAGGGCAATTCATAGATGATTGTGAGCGCAAAGGAATACCAAGTGCGAGGGCAAGTGCAAATAGCGAGACCCAGTTGCAAAGTGCAAACTTGGTTATGCCACTCAAAAAACGGAGAGATGAATGGAAGGTTTTGCGAAGAAGGAAACTTCAACCTGAGTCCAATGTGATAACTAGGTTGCAGCAAGATGCAAGAACGTATGAAATTAACTAACTGAGGAGACGATCATCAGGCAAGGGGATAGCCCTTATAAGGTAATCCAAAGTGACTAGATACAACCTGGTGATGAGCTAACTACAGGTGGAGCGGTGAGGCAATGAATTACAGGAACGGAATAGGAAATGAAGCAGTGGTATAGATCCGAGGTCTTAGCGTAAGTGCAAGACAATAGAATCTGAGCATACAATTGCATGAAAAATTGGGATAGGAGCGAGTGACATTGAAGGTAATGCAAATGAGAGGTAATAGTTTATGCAGGGTAGGGACTAGTCCCATTGCAAACTATACAGTAGTGATGGCTTGGTTAGACGTAGATGCAAACTAACGAACAATGCATGACCAAAGATGGAAGTCCAAGGCTGTTGATTGGCCAGGGAAGGAGATTGGATCTTTTAATGGATGGTTGACCGGTATGGAGTTAACTGCCAAGTTTGCAAGTATATACTGAGTTGGTCGCCGAGATTGGAAGGTCAGCGCAAGCCAGAGGAGATAGCGGATTGCACCATTGATGTTGTGCTTTTATTTGTGTCACGCTTTTAGACTGAGGTAGATGGTACTGAGGAGAGGACATGTCAAAGTGGTGAAGACAATAATCCTTAAGTGCAAAGCGTGACAGTTGCCCGGGTATAAAGACGCGAGCTCCTGCAAGCGTTCAGGTAAATTTTCCCATCGATCTCAAGTCGTTTAATTATCACTGTATACCCTTATACATTACTTAATTCATTACCCAATAGATTTTTATAAATTTTGTAAGAATGTCGTCATTGTCATCCCGCTGTTGCAAAAACTTTATTTGCGGAAACAAGCTTTGTATTCCCAGTACTGCCGTCCGAGGTCTCCGAGGCAAATGCAAACAATGTTGCCTTTGCAAGGTGGCATGTCACTTTCCTATAAATGTTGAGTCAACCGTTGAGGGTCCTTTGGAATCATCAAGGGAGATGCGAAGTCGTATGTCCGCGCCAAGGATCAATTACAAAATACCACCATTGCCGGAGATCAAATACTTGGGGATGCGAGTTCCTGGTGAGTACTAATCAGGAATAACTAATGAGCTTGAAATAATAACTAATTGTTTGCTTGTTTGCTAGTGTTGCCTCATTTTCAAAGATATACTACAAACACACCACCACCACCACCACCTTACTGGGGACCGCCGCCTGAAAACCCGGGGACCCAGATGAATGCCGAGGTGCGAGGCGAGGTATCTGGTGCAGAACCGGTAGGAGTTATCACTGAGGAAGCGAGGGAGGGAGAAGAAAACGCAGCGGAAAGAGAAGAGGAAAATGGAGGAAACGGAAGTGGAGAGAACAAAGAAGAAGCGGGTGAATTAGAAGAAGGAAATGAAGGAGATGGAAGGGAGGAATTGACTGGGACGGAAGGGATGGACGGCCAAGGCAAAGCGGATCCGGTGCGAATCGCATTTCCGGTCAAAAAGGATGCGAGGCGCCTGATAGACGATATTGGAGAAGGAACGTTGGGTGGCCAAAGGAAGAGAGCGTATGAAGAGCTCTTGGAGGAAGGTGAATGGAATGCTCGGCCAAAGCAAGCTCGAGTTGCAAGATGCAAGGAGATTTTCAAAAGGCACATTGTAACTGAAGTGCTGGTACTTTGAGGAATGTCCGCATTGATCAAAAATGAAGACCTTGATACCCTTTGGTCCATGGTTGCGGAATTTAGGGCAAATTGGGAGGATGAAAAAAAAGAGATAAAAGAAAATTTGTAATTTAATGTATATTATTTTTTTTTGTATTAAAAAATAGAATTATTATTATTATTATTATTATTTTTAATAATAAGTGGAAATGAAGGGAAAATGAGAAAATAATAACACAGTGAGATAGAGGAATTAAATGGTGAAATGATGGTGAAATCAGATAGGTTTTAATGGGATGGAATATGGAATGGAATGGATTGAGTAAAATAAATGTGGAATGGAATGAAATGGGATTGAATGGGATGAATTGTGGAGTGGAATGGAATGAATTGGATGGAATGGAATGGGAAAGAATGGGAAACAATCATGATTGCCAAGGTTTGCGAGGGTAGCTCGCATGGAATTCTTGAATCAGATCGGGTGAATTGCAAAGGTGATGGGCTGGTTCCCACGAGGTGCAATCTTTGTCAGACTGGAAGCCAGACCATTCAACAAGGTATTGAAGTTTTCCTTTGCGTAACCTGGAATCCAGAATACGGCTGACTTCCCACTCTTGATGATTGAGGACAGTGACCGGTTCAGGAGGGGGATGAGTTTTGCCCGGTATAGGACTTGAGCTGGCTCTAGGAGAGACACATTAAAGACCGGGTGGATACCTTGCCATTTTGCAGGTAAAGTAAGTTTAAAGGCATTAGGGGAGATGACTGATTCTACTTTAAAGGGACCAAGCTTTCTTTTGGAGAGTTTGCGAGTTGGGCGAGTACTGCAAATGTTGCAAGCATCAAGCCATACTTGATCTCCTACTGCAAAGCTTGGAGCTGAATTGCAATATTGGTCTGCTTGCTCCTTATAGTGCTGATTTTCTTCTTCAAGTTTTGTTCAAATTTGCAATTGAAGGGATTGAATTCGTTCAAGGTAATTGGTAGCAGGGTGAGAAGGTGCTACATGAAGGGAAGAGAAAGTTGGGTTTCTACCATAAAGAGTTTGGAAGGGCGACTGTTTGGTGGAGGAATGAGTGGAATTGTTGTAGGCAAATTCGGCTAGTGGGAGCCATTGCCCCCAGTTTTCTTGTTGATAGGCGACATACATTCAAAGATATTGTTTGAGGATCTGATAAAATTGCTTGGTTTGCCCATCCTTTCCGGGTGGTAAGCCGTTGATAAATTGCGAGTGATCTTCAAATGTTGGCATAGAAAGGTCCAGAAGCTTGAGACAAACAGAGTTCCACGATCACTAACTATATTATCAGGGGGGCCATGTTTTGAAAATACATGTTTTATGAACAAGTTAGCCAAGTCTTCTGATGAGGCCATCACATTACTACGTAAAAATAAAGCCATCTTTGTGAAGCAATCTACTAATACTAGAATAGCATCATATCCACTAGAAGAAGGTAATTGAGAAATGAAATCCATAGACAGCAAGTGCCAAGGATGAGGCAGAATTGGAAGTGGCTGGAGCAGCCCATACTTCTGGTGTTTTGAGGACTTGTTACTATTGCAATCATAGCACGTGCTAACATAGTCTTTTATTTCTTTGGTCATACCAGGCCAGTAGAAGTCTTGTGCAATCAATTGGTAGGTTTTATCCTGCCCATAATGACCAGCAAGCGGAAAATCATGCCGTGACTCAAAGATATCTAACTTAATGTAAGAATTATCTGGTACTACTATACGATTACCATAAACTAAAAAATCATTATCATCTATACTTTAACTACTATCTAATAAGTTTTCCTTTTTGCGAAGTTTGATGCACTTGGGGTCGTCGAGTTGAGCTTGTCGGAGTTTGGAAGCCAAATCTCGTAAGGGAGCAATGATCAAACTGAGTTGGGCAGATTGGGTTGAGAAGAGTGTCCTAACATTTTCAGGGTTGTTTTTGGCAAAGGTGCTCCCCCCCCTGTGTAAACGTTGTCCCAAAGTGATAAAGCATCAGGAACTACTGCTTGTTTCCCAGGATGGTATGTGATCGTAAATTTAAACTCGGAGAGGTATTTGGCCCATTGTGCCTGTCAACGTGTGAGGTCTTTTGAACTCATGAAATACTTCAAAGAATTATGATCAGTTAAAACCTGAAAGGATTCCCTAAGACTCAAAAGGTATGAACGCCATTTCTTCAAGCAATAAACGATCGAAAGAAGTTCCTTGTCATGAATCTCATAGTTAAGCTCTGCAGCAAGCAACTTGCAAGACTCAAAAGCTACGGGGTTTAAGAGAGAAGTGGAAGGAGAAAACCGCGAGATGACTCCTGCAATCGCATAGTCGCTTGCGTCTGTTTTGACAATAGTGCGAGCTAGCTCATTGAAGAAAGCAAGTATTGGAGCAGTAGTGAACACTTTCTTCAGAGCTTCAACCTCCGAAGCAGCTTGTTTGGTAAAAGTAAAAGGAGTGTCTTTTTGAAGAAGGTTAGTAAGATTCACGGTTTTTTTGGCGTAACGCGCAATAAACCTTCTATAGAAATTACTGAAACCAAGGAAAACTTGAAGAGATTTAACGGAAGAAGGTGGGGGCCAGTCCAATATGCGTTCACACTTGGCTGGGTCCATCAATAGTCCTTGCTGCAAGACTACGACACCTAAAAAATGAAGAGAAGAGGAATGGAACTCGCACTTAGAGGCTTTTGCAAACAGGTCATTCTTGCGAAGTTGCTGTAGCCCCTCTCGCACATGTGTGATGTGATCTTCAAGGTTTCTCGAGTAGAGGAGTATATCATTGAGATATACCACGAGGTATTTACCTACAAGATCGGAAAGAATTTTGTTGACAATATGTTGAAAATTGGAAGGAGCATTGCAGAGGCCAAAAGGCATGAAGGTATACTCATAGATGTCAAACTGGGTTCTCATCGCAGTTAAATACTCATGACCTTCCTTACTTCAAATTAGCTTATAGGCACCTCAAAGCTCCAACTTTGAGAAATAAGTAGCTTCATGGAAGAGGGTAAGAAGATGTGACATAGGCGTTACTGGATAGGCATTCTTCCAGGTTACCTGGTTCAGTTTCCTGTAGTCAACACAAAGGCAAAGTCCACCGTCCTTTTTTGGTACAAATAGGACAGGGGAACCGGTGTTCAAATGGCTTGGTCAAAGAAATCCTTTGGCTACATTTTCCGCAATGTAGTCTTGAAGCGCAATTGATTCTTGCGTCAAGAGATAGTAAACTGGTCCTGGTGCCGGAGGTTGGCCAGTAAGTTTGATCTTATAATCATAAGGACAGGATGGAGGCAGTTTATCTGCTTTTGCAGCTGAAAAGACGTCAGCGAAGTCATGATAAACAGAGGGTAAAGACTCTCAAATGATTTCTAAATCTTCAATTTTGTCATCTTTGAGCACCAGGTTTGAGGTGCTCGCATGGTGCAAGAGGATTAGGGAGCCCAAAATACATCTTTTGGTTGCCGTCTGTTTCTCTATGAAGGAACAGGAAAGAGGTAAGCTGGATAGGTAAGCAATAACTCCTAAATCTGAAGAGAGAATTTGAGAATGAAGTTCAGGATATTGCAAATCTCCTGGCAGATAAGTTTCATCCAACTCAATGATAGTGTCAGGTAGGCTGTTTAATTCCTGATTGACGGAAAGGTTAGCATTCTGGGGGTGCGAGTTCTGAAGGTTAATTAATCCTTCTTGCCAATTCACATCCTGATTCCAGTAAACTAGGAACTCATGGCCTAGAATGGTATCATCCATTCCGGGTATAGCCAAGACAAAAAAATCCCATTCCAAGCTGGGGAAATTGGAAAATGCAAAGGTCCATTTTGCCTTTTGGGAAACCCAATAAGAAGGTTCAGTCGCACTTCTTACTAGATAGATGGGAAATTTATCTATCTCGGAACGCGTAAGATTTTTTGAAGTGGCAAAAGATTCACTGATGAAGGAAACATTAGCACAGGAATCAAGTACTACTTGATAAGGACTGTTGTCGGAATGGAATAGGATAAATCTAAAACTTGGAGCACCTAGTGACTCGCAAGTGCAAAGATTTACTCGCGGTGATTTAGATAATGTGTAGTTTTCCTTGCGAGTATCAGAAAAACTACAAGCTAATTTTTTGACTGCTTAGCCGCTTCATGCGCTAACCGCTTTGCACAGCTGTCAACATCAGGTTTACCTCCAAAATACATACAAAGCCCTTTCTATTCCCTTTGCAGCTGTTCCTCACTTCAAAGCATCCCAGTTTCCTTGTCCAAGAACTTCGGATTTTTGGCAATTGCTTTCCCTTTCAAGTTGGAGTTCAAAGTTGGGGTTGGTTTGGATGGTTTTGGGTTCCTCTTGTTTTGCTTTGAGGAGTCGTCCACCCTTGGAGCCAAGGTGGATGGTCCATGGTTGTTTTGCCAAGAGCAATTCTTTATCAAGATCAATCCTTTGATCGATTAGCTGCTGAAGCAAGGTTGTCTTATGACCTCCAACTGCAAGCTGTATGATTAAGCGTGCCGGTAAACCCTTTTGGAAATTGAATAGAAAAGCGGCCTCGTTCCACTGGATGCAAGACTGCAAGTTTTGAAAATGGGAAATATAAACGGAAGCTCTACTATTCTCGTTCATAACTAAACTATTAAATTTTTATTTGGTGTTTCAAACTTCATTGGGATCGCCAAACAGGGTAAACAATTGTTGCTCAAACTTGTGCCAGTTGTTGAGAATAAAAGTGGGATTGCCGTTGGACAAAAGTTTGAGGTACGGTTCGAACCACTGCGAGGCTTCACCTCCTAAGAAGGAAAAAGCATACATAACTTTATGTCTATTGGAAGGTAAATTGTTGGAGTCGTTTGAAAAAATGATTTTACAAAACTGTAGGTAGGATCTAAGCTTATGAGGGTGTTCTCCTGTAAAGTGATCAGGTTGTTTCATGCCCAGAGTGCAAAAACTAGGAGTGCTTGGACTAGATCGCTGGGCACCATGAGTAAGGGCCTGGATCAATGTCAAAAGCAGGGTTGGAGCATTGGGCTTGAGAGCAATAGTGCAAACCCCTGGTCTACCACGAGTCAAGGTTTCATTGGAAGAATGTTCGGAGTCTGCAAATTCCGCAAGAGGGTCCGTTGGAGCATCCCATGGAGGAGCCCGAGGATCATCGAGAGGTTCCACAGATGACAATTTGGAAGGAGGAACTGGATCTAAGGGTTGTTGGGCCCGAGGAGCGCTGGTTTTCCCTACCCAATGGATCTCATCATTGTAAGGGGCAAGGGATGCGTTCCCGGTTGAGCGAGTACTTGACATAGAGAAAATAAGAAGTCTAATATAGGTTGGCAGGCTACAATAGATGAGTTGAGTTAGTTAATTTACTTTCACACAACCAACCCACGTACTATAGGGCAATTCTTAGATGATTGTGAGCGCAAAGGAATACCAAGTGCGAGGGCAAGTGCAAATAGCAAGACCCAGTTGCAAAGTGCAAACTTGGTTATGCCACTCAACAAATGGCAAGATGAATGGAAGGTGTTCCAAAGAAGGAAAATTCAACCTGAGTCCGATGTGATAACTAGGTTGCAGCAAAATGCAAGAACGTATGAAATTAACTAACTGAGGAGACAATCATCAGGCAAGGGGATAGCCCTTATAAGGTAGACCAAAGTGACTAGATAGAACCTGGTGATGAGCTAACTACAAGTGAAGCAATGAGGCAATGAATTAAAGGAACGGAATAGGAAATGAAGCAGTGGTATAGATCCGAGGTCTTAGCGTAAGTGCAAGACAATAGAATCTGAGCGTACAATTGCATGACAAATTGGGATAGGAGCGAGTGACATTGAAGGTAATGCAAATGGGAGGTAATAGTGTATGCAGGGTAGGGACTAGTCCAATTGCAAACTATACAGTAGTGATGGCTTGGTTAGACGTAGATGCGAACTAACAAACAATGCATTACCAAAAATGGAAGTCCAAGGCTGTTGATTGGCCAGGGAAGGAGATTGGATCTTGTAAGGATGGTCAACCTGTATGGAGTTAACTGCAAAGTTTGCAAGTATATACTGAGTTGGTCGCCAAGATTGGAAGGTCAGCACAAGCCAGAGAAAATAGCGGATTGCACCATTGATGTTGTGCTTTTATTTGTGTCACGCTTTTAGACTGAGGTAGATGGTACTGAGGAGAGGACATGTCGAAGTGGTGAAGACAATAATCCTTAAGTGCAAAGCATGACAAGGAGACTGAGTCAAGTTATGGCTATGAAACTTAATTTTTGCCTCTGGTCGGCAGTTTCAGGACTTGCATCTGGAACTCCTGCTAAATCATTCAATTTTCCCATAAGACCATTGAATTAATTTCCCATTTTGTTCCACAGGCTCATTTTGACTTACATCCCAGGAACCTTTTGTTTTTCACTTTGATGCAACCACTAAAGGACCTGTCACATTCCCATTTTGTCACTGACAATGACCGTGTCTTCTTTGCAATATCATTGAAATCAGCCCCCCTTTATACATCCTCTCTTGGTCCATTGCTTGGCTTCTGCTTTGCGGAATAATTTTCCAGCCAATGTGCATTTGGGCCCAGATCCTGTGTTTGGCAATGCAGTTTGCTTTTTTATTCCAACCACTCAGCTCCCTAAATATGTAAAATCATCTAAAGGAACCCCTCATTTTAGAGATTCCATGCTTGATGATTTATGAGGGAAATTACACTCCTCATTTTTTCCAAGCTGTGGTTCCCCCATGTGTGGTGTCTATAAAATACCCCCACATCTTGCCCCAACTTTGGATTCTGTCTGCAGGATCTTTTCCTTTCCTCACCTAGCCCCTACCAATACACCAGAAGTTGCACTACCAATACCATATTTCTAACTCCTACTCCTGAAACTCCTGAACCCACACTCATCACCACTGCTTCTGATTAGGGGGTGGTGCCGCCTGAAAACCCTTCCAATAGGCCTATTTCCACTGCTCATTTGCGCCTTCCACAAGCCTTCTGTGTCCTCCCCCCAAAATTTCTTGACTTTTGGTTGTTAAAACTGCCATGAAAGAATTTTCCAGGACCCAATGGACAAAGCTTTAGCCCCAAATGAACATGAAATTCACTCAAATTCTTGTAGTGTGCCGCCTGATTAACACAAAAAAAATTACCCAGAAGTCTTGGGAAAAGACAGGATTTATCCTCCACCCTGCTCCAAAGATTACACAGACTTTCTTTTTTCCCCATTGCTTTCAATAGCTGGGGAGGCTTTCATTTGGTGAATTTACCACTTTGGACTGCCTCTGGTACCCTTCCATACCCCATTCCAGCTCTATCCCCGGATCCAACACCTACCCCCGTATGTGCTCCCCCTCTGTGACCTGTCCCACCCACAAACATCCCAAGATTCATAAGTGCTCCCCTTTTTATGGCATGCCATTCCAAAAGCTACCAACCAAAGGGAAATCCTGCCCAGACTCTGTGAGTTCCACCAGCTCTTTCAGACATTGTGATCAGATTGTGCCCCATTGTGCCCCCTCCTGCAAATTTTACCTTTTTTTAAAAAATAAAAGATCTTGCCCTATCCCCCATCTCAATAATTCACTGTGATCTGAAAAAAAGGCAAAAAGATCATTGATTCCAGGAACTAACCACAAAAGGATCCCTGTAGCCCCCAAAGCCAACCCCATAATATATATGTAAATATATATATATATATATATAAATATAAAATAGGAGAAAAAACAAAACAAATATTCCTGTGCAAAAAAGTGCTCTTCCAAGCCCCAGGGTTTCAATTTTTCTCCCTTGGTTGCCTTCTTCAGTGTTCACCAAAGCCCATATGAAATCCTCAACCCCCCATCTTTTCCCTGAAACCCTCTTTGTCCCCTGCCTCTTGTCACGCTTCAAGGTTTAGGGTGATTGTCTTCCATTCCTTTGGCATACATTTTCCTCAGTACTATCTACCTCAGTCCATAAGTGGGACACAAACAAAGCAAAAAATCAACATTGCTTTCCACTTACCACCTTTGGCTTGCCTGAAACCTTCCAATCTTGGCTACTCAGAATGAACTTTCAAATTTTGCAGTCAAATATTAATAATGGTCAACCATCCATTCAAAATTTTCCCTCCTACCCTGGATATCATCAATCCTTTGACTTCCATTGTTGCTCACGCACTAACACTAGTTTGCACTCATTCCTAGAAAGAAAGATCAAATTTATAGTTTGAAAATTATTGAAATTTTAAAAATTTCTTGAAGAACCAGAAGTATTGGCTGCTCCATCCACTTCCTATCCCCTCTATTCATTGGAACTTGTTGTCAATGTATTTAATTTTGATAGAATAAATCCTCTAGGAATTGAAGAAGTGATAGAATGAATAACAGAAGAAAAGCCAAGCTGTGATAAGATGAGATGACTCTGAATTTATAATAAGAGAAACAGCCCCAGTACACACGCCACAATATTGAAGACTTGAGGAGACAGACGGTAGACATGGGTTGGACTTATGACAAAGCGTGAAGTTAGAGTGTGTCATTGCACCAAATTATAAAGCCTCCACGAATATTGGTAGAAATTTTCTTGATGATTCTTTCTCTGTTGCTATATCTTGTAGAAGATCTTTAGGAGATGACAGAATACAATGAAGAATAGGAAGTCCCGCGAGGGGGGAAGGATAATTTGGTCCGGCCTCACAAGTAGCTATTTGAGACGCTCAGGGCCCAATATGTTGAATATGCATACATAGATGCGCAACAATGATAGGTGAGGTGCGCATCTACAGGAGATTGGGGTGTGATAGAAAGAAGGAAAATATAAATAAAATAAAATAGAAAGATATAAAGAAACAAATATAAATAAATGAGTAAAAAATAAGTAACCATAAAATAGAATACAGGAATAAATGTGAGTCATGAGTGTGAGGCATGACAATTCCAACACCCCCCCATAATCCAGTGGGATGTGAGTGCAAAGCACTTTGAGTTCAGGATTTTAAAATGCGGATGCACTCAGGTAAATTGCATAGGAGTTTGTAATCCAAATTGGATGCAAAAATGGGCCTCCACGGCCCATTGGACATCACGTAGGCCACGTGGGCCTATGTGGGTATTGATTTTTTTGGGAATTTGCACGCCAAAACACGTTTTTATGGTCTTTTGGGATACGGGCCCTCACGGTCCGCCCAGGGTGGATGGGACACCCAAGCCAGATGGGCTTATTTGGGAATAAAAGGGCCCAAGCTTTATTAAGGACATCCTTGGCCAGAAGGGCTGGCCCGCCAAAGTATGTAATTCTCACAATTTGGGCTTGGGGAGGCCCATTGGGGCCGCCGCCCCTTTCATGGCATGCTAGGCTCTGCCGCCCGTGTCGCGGCCCGCTCAGGGCTGCTGCCTGTGTCAGGGCCGCCTGTGTTCCTCGGTACGGCCCACAAAGGGCCCAACGGCCTGCACGGGGCGGTCGCGCGGCCGAGGGATCCCCCGCGGTGGGATGACACGCGGGCCCAGCTGGTTGCGCCCGGAAACCAGCGCCACAGAGCCGGGGCTTGCGGCCCCTGCTTGCTCCCCCTCCCCTTGCTTGCTGTTGAAAGGGGGATGGGGGCAAGCTGGCTGGGTTGAACCAGCCAGCAACCAACCGCTACAGTGCGGTCAGTCAGGGCAGGGGGGACCTGACCACCCCCTTGCCCAAGCAGGTGGCGGCGCCCGCTGCAAGGGTAGCAACTGGCAGGTGGGGGGGAATTCATCACCCCCCCACCATTGATTGGTTGAGGCAACCAAGCAGGACAGGGGCGCTCTCCCCCCCCCTTTACTAAGGGGGAGGAGCAATGGGCCTGGGGGGACCTGATCACCTCCCAGGCAAATTTAATTGACGACGCCCTGGGGGTATTGACCCCCAGGGCCCCTGGTGAGGGGATTTGACCGCCCCCACCAGGGATTTGACAGAAAGAGGGGGGGAAAGCATGTCCGCTAGTCACACCCCCCCATGTGAGTCTGAGACCGGACCCAGGTGTGCCCTGGGTCCCACCTGGCCCATTTGCGGGGCCAGGGGCTGGCTTCACGAGGCAACCAGCCCGTAAACAAGGTAATGAGGTCATCATGGCTGGTTGTAACGGACAACCAGCCAAGGGGATTGAACAGTTAAGGGGCTGGTTCAGCCCCATTGAGGTGGAAAAACCAGAAATAACCGGAATAGGCTGGTTGTAGGGGTACAGGGACTGATGCCATGTGGGCTGATGTAGTCCAAACCAAGTAACAAGGCCATTAGAGCCTGAAGAGTTCTTTTGGGGCGGAAAATTTGCCTTTTGGCTTGTTGTATCATGGGCTAACAAGAGGCCAATCTTTTTTACTCAAGGAGCTCTTCTCCCTGCTGTTTTCCATCCATTCATTCATCATTCCAAGCAAATTCATCCAAGATATTGCCTCATTGTGAGAGCCCCATTAGACAATATTGACACCCAGTGTCCAGCATTTCTTTTGCTCTAAATACTGCTCATTTGCCTCATCTAATTGCTGGCCATAATTCTAAAAAATTATCAGTACCATCATCATCATCATTTCCAAGAAAGATAGACCCTTATACCTTAATTTGGACAACCTCAAGGATCTCAAGTTTTCCAAGAAGATGTCTTATATCCCAGATTTCATCTCCACCAAGTTAGTTTTGAATAGTCAGAACTATAATGCTTGGGCTGTCCTTATGGACAGTGAGTTGGATAAAATCTGTTGTGGGGATATTATGAAAGGAGATGATACTTTGATCAGTTCAGAGGTGGAGAAGAAGGCCCATCATCTTATTCTTAGACAGTTGGATGAGCATCATGTAACATGGGTTGCTGATACTCTGTTGCAGGAACAGAAGAGGAAGGGGAGTGTTTTATGGAAAATGCTCAATTCAAAGTATGCTGGTGACTCTGTTCATCAAAAGGGGATTGCTTTCAATAGATTGTTTAAGTCGAAATTTGGCAACTGTAAACAATTTGTGGGGGAAGCTAGATCTAGTATTGCTAAGTTCAAGTCATTGGGCTGAACATGGATCCTGAGTGTTTGTCACTCTTAATTCTTCCAAAGCTGCCAAAAGAATATGAGTCCTTTGTCAGGATCATATCTTAGTTGGATCCCCTTCCAGGAGAAGAGGATGTGCTTAGAAGGATTGAAAAGGGGAATCTTCAATTCAAGATGAAGGAGAGCACAGGAAATGCTCTGGTGGGCAAGACAGGAAAATCTGGGAAGAAGGCAAAGGCCAAAAAGGATTTATGAAAGGTCTTGTTTTATAATTGTCAGAAGAAGGGGCACTATGCCAAGGATTTCAAGGAGGCCAAGAAGAGGAAGAAATCCAAGGAAAGTGAAAAACAAAGAGGTCAACGTTATCATGGAAAATTTTGCTATATTGGCAATGGATGTTTCAATGGAACAAGATGTTGTGGAACAAGTCCCCAACAAGAAGGCTAAAATCAAAGAGGATCAACAGATGGACTTGATTGATTATGAAGTACGTAATCTTAACCTTGAAATTGAGAACTTATCAGTGGCTGATAATTCTTCATTCCTTACAGGAGGACTGTTGAAGGAGGATTTTCTTCTTTTGATTGATTCTGGTTTTACAGACAACATGTTTTTTGAGCCAAATTTGTTTTCAAATATTAGAGATTTTGATGGTGTTGTAAAAATTGGCCAAAAAGGAAGAAAAATCCATATTAAGGGGATTGGAAAAGTTATTCTTGCAAATCACATGGGTGTCAGGGATTTAACCTCTATTGCTATACCTAGCCGTGGTTAAACCTGCAAAAGAATAAAGACAAACCAATATTTAAATTAGTTTTGACTTATATATTCCAAACAGCAACTTTAAAAGTTTACAGACTCGAAAAATACCAAGGTATTATGAGTAAATAGCCACACCTTAAACCTTTATAAAAGGTAAGGGGCCTTAGTCTTAAAGGAGTAAGACCAAAAGGAGCTTTGCTTATAAATAAGCTCACACCCTTTAAAGAGTAAGACACAGGGGTTACTTATCCAAGTGAGACCTTCCACTCGAAATTGGTGTTGCCAAATAGGTTATTGATTGAATTTAATACCAAAGTTTTTAGCCCCAGTCAATCTTCTTCTTGAGATTAAGGTTAATGGGCTTGTTAACTCTTGCTTGTATTCTTGTTCAAATAATAATATAAAAATGGATGATGAAAGGGCTATAGGGTAAAGACCCTGCTCTTTTAAGGTAACAGGAGCACTCATGGGACTCTAGTAATCACCAGGGGAGTGTCAGGCTCTCCTTGGTTTCTTCCTCAAAGACAAAAGACATCATTACATCATTCCCAATGGGTAATGAAGAACTAGTACCCATTGGGAAGGATTTTCCAGGTAAAGTTTTCATTTTACTTACTAAAAGGTTACTTACTTGGTCTTAAGACTTTTACACCACTCAGATGGACGGTATAGAAGGCTTAGAATTCATCAGAATGATTATTTATATTTATTTAATGTAGCTTAATACCTTGGCAAATAGTTTAATTTTAATTATAAGTATCTTAACTCATACTATACACATAGAGTATGTATACTCTTTGCAATGTTTATTAAAAGGTTTACAGTTTACAGATGAACTCTGAGCCCTCTGAGTGGACGCACTCAAGGCTCAGTGAAGTATATTAAAGCATTATTACATCCAAAAGGGGATATTATTAAATAAGCAATTAATTCATAATTATACTATACCTACAAGGGGTATATACTCTTGGCAGTGCTACTAGAAGGTTCATAGCTTACAATTAAGTTCTAAAGCCTCTGAGTGAACGCTCTCAAGGCTCAGTAAGGTGTATTAAGTGTACAGAGGGAGTATTACTTATAATTACATCCCAAAGAGGGATAAGGTAAAAATTATGCAATTTAATTGTACAAAGCAGAGAGTATGGGTTAATATGATTACCATGGCTCCCAACTAAACCCTGAGCCTTCTGAGTGGACGCACTCAAGGCTCAGATTAGTATATTAAGGTATTAATGTATCCCAAAAGGGATAATATGTAATTAATTTATACAGTATAGAGAGTATGGGTTAATATGATTACTGTAACTCCTTCCCAAAGAGAGGGAACACTTTGGGAACTTCTATATCAATAATTGGGACGCATCTGAGTCCTCATAACTTAATTTAAAGTTATATTGGGTACCCTTCTTGATAATATAAATTATCAAGGTTTTAATTCCATAATCCATACTCATAAAAACATACTTATACAACATTATATAATATTGTGAAGATTTAATATATAATTACAAAAATACTCAGCATTTTCACTATTGTCTCCATTGTGGTTTGAACCAGTGACCTTGGTATCAGATACTGGGAAGTGAGCCTAGTAATTAGCCACTATACCAGCAGGAAATATGAGTTTCCAGACATTTGGACAAGTCTTACTGTCTCATGGCTGACAATGGGTTTCAAAATAATTTTTGAGAAAGTGTTCAATGTACCAGATTTGCCTTATAACCTTGTGTCTCTTGGAGTGCTCTGGAAAAAGGGTTTCCAGATTTTTTAACTTAAAGAAGATAAATTTGTTATTGATTTGAATGGGAGAAATATCCTGAGTGGACAAGTTTGGATTAAGTTGCTTTGTGATGACTTGTTCAAGATTTCAGTTCTGAGCACTGTTGCTCACAATAGAAGTGGCCATAAGGTAAAGGACAGCAACTGTGAGAGTTGTACCTTAGGGGCCAAGAACAGGAATGTGTTATCAAAGAGTAGAGACCACACAGAAGTTCCTAGAGAGGAATTCTCCATTGATTTGGCAGGGCCATTTTCACCTGTGTCTCTTGGAGGGGCAAGATACTTCATCAATTTGGTTGATAGAGCAACTAATTTTGTTTGGGTAAAACCAATAAGATCAAAGGATCAAACCACAGAGGAGGTTTCAGTAATCTTCAAAGTCTGGAAACAGAATGGCTTGATGGGGGAGATCAGGAGGGTTATTTCTTATTGAGGGGGTGATTTTGTGAGTAAAGATTTTGAGAAACTATTGAATGATTATGGTATCACTCATATGGTTACTACTGCTAGTTCTCCACAAAACAATGGAGTAGTTGAGATGATGAATAGGACTTTATCGGACAAAGTCAGAACTATTATGGCTCATTCTGGTCTACAAAAGTTTTTATGGGCTGAGTTGGTGTTCACAGTGTGTCTGTTGCACAATATTGTAAGTGTTAATGGGAATTGTCCTCATTATCAGTTTTGGAAGTTTTACCCCAAAATGTCACACCTAGGAACAATTGGTTGCTTGGTGTATTATAGTGTCCACAATAATGGGATGGTTGGAAAGTTAGATCCTAGAGCCAGAACAGGGGCACTAGTGGGCTATGACTTAATAAGTAAGTCATACAGGATTCATTGTCCAGGGAATTGTCCAGGGACAAGAAAGGTTATCCGTAGTAGGGATGTAAAATTGGAAGAAAGTACCTTTCCACTCAAAAGGGGTGAACCTAGTGCTATTGAGGAATCACAGCAGGAAACAGCTTTGGAGCCTATTTCCCCAACAGAGGCTGGAGAGAATATCATTAGTTATTATATTGAGGTTGCAGACGTGCCACAGGAGGGTTCAGTACCCACTTCAGGGGAGTCTGTTGAATCAGAACCTGATGAGCCTCCACCTCAAGTTAGAAGGAGTGGCAGGATGAGAATGCCTTTTGATAGTTATGGGGAATGGAAGTCCCTTTATGCTTCTTCAGAATATGAGGAAGATAAACTTCAGGAACAGTTTATGCTTAATGAGATTCTACAGTTGAGTTCAGAAATGGTTAATAGAGTTAACCCAAATAGCTTTGGCCAAGCTATGAATTCTGATGAGAGAGCCAATTGGAAGACAGAAATTTTTGAGGAATTTGATTCTTTAGAGAATAATAGTGTGTTTGAAGTGGTTAAGCGGGATTCAGTTCCAAAACGAAAGACCATTGTTAAGTCTAGATTAGTGTTAACAAAGAAGTTTGATACTAATGGAGTTTTAAAGAGGTTCAAGGTTAGATGCGTTGCACAGGGCTTCAAAAAGAGAGAGGGTAAAAATTACCAGAAGACTTTCTTGCCAACTGGAAGGTTGTCCACCTTCAGATACATCATTGCTTTGGCAGTGGAGTTGGGTGAAGAAATCAGATAGGCTGATTTTGTGACTGCATACTTGAATGAAAAAATTGGAGAGGAAGAGACTGTTTATATGTCAATTCCTGATGGTTTCAAGGAATGGCTGGTCAAGACCAAGCCAGAAACCATGAAGAAAATCTGTGTGAGAAGTTTCCTCTCAGCAGATAAAGGGGAGTATGTCCTCAAGCTGTGTAGATCCCTGTATGGATTGAAGCAAGCAGCTAGGTCATGGTATAATACTATGAGCATGAAACTGATAGAGATTGGTTTCACAAAAAGTTTTGCTGACCCTTGTCTCTTTGTAAGAAAGGATGCAATTTTGTTTTTATGGGTTTATGACATTATTTTTATTGGGAATGGTAAGGAGAGAGTCATGGAGACACTCAAAAAGGAGTTCAAGATGAAAGATCTTGGTCTGGCACAGCAGGTGCTGTGAATGAAAGTTAGTAAGATCAAGAATGGGATTAGGTTGGATCAGAACCATTATGTATCAGCTCTACTTAAGCAGTATGGCTTAGAAGATGCAAAGGAGTTTGGTACTCCAATGCAGTCTAACATTTGGTTAGAAAAGTCTACAGATGAAGAGCATCTAGAGTTTGTTGAATCCAGGAATGATTATAGATTAGCTATTGGATCTTTGAATTATTTGGTGAAGTATAAAAGGCCAGATGTTACTTATGCAATTGGGATTTTGTCACAACACTTAGAGAAACCATGCATGAGGCATTGGTCAGCGTTTGAGAGAGTTATGAGGTATCTTAAAGGAAAAAGCAGTCTGGGACTGCAATTTTCTAAGTCATTGAACTTTGAATTAGTTGGTTATTCTGATGCAAGTTGGGAAGATGGTAACACTAGGGAATCAACAAGTGGTTTTGTTTTCTTCTTAGGAAAGAATCTAGTGTCTTGGATGTTTAAAAATGTGTCAGAAATAAGTCTTTTTTCAGCAGAAGCAGAGTAAAGAGCATAATTTTCAGCTTCACAGGAAGCAAAATGGTTGAGAAAGGTCTTAGAGGATACTCATAAACCACAAGGGTATGCGTTGTTTTATTCGGATAACCAGAGTGCCATTGCGTTGGCAGAAAATCAAGTGTTCCATTCTAGAATGAAACATATTGGTGTTCATTATAACTATATTTGGGATGCAGTTAACTGCAAAGAGATAGTTTTAACTTACATGCCTACTGGGGAAATGATTGCGGATATCTTAACTAAGGCATTAGATAGGAACAAACATGTAGGTTTTGTGTCTATAATGCGTATGGCATCCCTTTCGGATTAAGGGTGTGTGTTAAAATGCGGATGCACTCAGGTAATGTGAATAGGAGTGTGTAATTCAAATGGGATGCAAAAATGGGCCTCCACAGCCCATTGGGCAAAAAGTAGGCCACGTGGGCTTTTGTGGGTGTTATTGGTTTTGGGCATTTGGGCGCCAAAACATGTTTTTATGGTCTTTTGGGACACGGGCTCTCACAGGCCTGCCAGGGATTATGGGCCACCCAAACCAGATGGGCTTATTTGGGCATAAAAGGGCCCAAGTTTTATTATAAACATACTTGGCCAGACAGGCTGGCCCGCCAAGGTATGTAATTCTCACAATTCAGGCTTGGGGCGGCCGATTGGGGCCGCCGCCCATGTCATGGGTGTCGCGGCCCCCTTGGGGCCACTTCCCGCGTCGCGGCCTGTTTGGGGCCGCCTGTGTTCCTTGGTACGGCCCACGCGGGGCAGTCGCGCAGCCAAGGGATCCCGCGCGGGCCCAGCTGGTTGGGCCCAGCAACCAGCGTCAAGGAGCAGGGGCTTGAGGCCCCGGCTCGCTCCCCCTCCCCTCGCTTGCCATTGCGAGGGGGATTGGGGCAAGCTGGCTGGGTTGAACCAGCCAGCGACCAACTGCTACAGTGCGTTTGGTCAGGGCAGGGGGGACCTGACCACCCCCTTGCCCAAGGAGGTGGCGGCACTGGCCGCAAGGGTTGCAACCGGCAGGTGGGGGGGATTCATCACCCCCCCACCATCGATTGGTTGAGGGGACCAAGCAGGACAGGGGCGCTCTCCCCCCCCCTTTACCAAGGGGGAGGAGCGACGGGCCTGGGGGGACCTGATCACCTCCCAGGCCAATTTACTTGACAATGCCCTGGGGGTATCAACCCCCAGGGCCCCTGGTGAGGGGATTTGACCGCCCCCACCAGTGATTTGAGAGAAAGAGGGGGGCGGACAGCATGTCCGCTGGGCACACCCCCCCCATGTGAATCTGAGACCGGACCCAGGTGTTCCCTGGGTCCCACCTGGCCCATTTGAGGGGCCAGGGGCTGGCTGCATGAGGCAACCAGCCCGTAAACAAGGTAATGAGGTCATCATGGCTGGTCGTAACGGACAACCAGCCAAGGGGATTGAACAGTTAAGGGGCTGGTTCAGCCCCATTGAGGTGAAAACACCAGAAATAACTGGAATAGGCTGGTTGTAAGGGTACAGAGACTGATGCCATGTGAGCTGATGTAGTCCAAACCAAGTAACAAGGCCAGTAGAGCGTGTAGAGCTCTTTTGGGGCTGAAAATTTAGCTTCTGGCCTGTTGTATCATGGGCTCACAAGAGGCCTATCTTTTGTACTTAAGGAGCTCTTCTCCCTGCTGTTTTCCATCCATTCATTCATAATTCCAATCAAATTCATCCAAGGTATTGCCCCATTGTGAGAGCCCTATTAGACAATATTGACACCCAGTGTCCAGCATTTCTTTCGCTTTAAATACTTCTCATTTGCCTAAGCAAATTGCTGGCCATAATTCTAACACAGGCGGTGAATGGCTTGTTTAATGGAAGCCTTTGTAAGAGCATCTGGCACCATTTTGCTTGTTACGATGAGATTGACTTTTTCAGCCTCCTGGATGCCAAGACCTTATCTATCCTTTAGCTACCAGAGGTGATATTGTAAATAATAAATATATTATTTAATAATTGCAGCAAAAATCTGTAGAATACTTGAATTAAGCTTATTGCAAGGTTAAATGGTTTGGTTATTGTTTATTGTTTCAAATCAAAATTGATTATGAAATATTTATAGAGGGGCCACAATTATATTGGGGATCTTTAACACCTCTCTTCAGGGATTTCAGTATGAAAACATGTAGTCCTGGTTACTTTGGGTTCTTTAGTCTAAAGATTATTATACCCAAAGATAATATGTATATAAAATACTCAATGGAGTGGTAGGGCCTTGTATCCAAGCTACCACGACAGAGAAAGGATAATAAGACTCACTGGTATATTATTAAATCCTTTGGGTATCTGTTTGGGACGTGTACTGATGGGTTAAACCTGTATACTGGGGTTATAAGGTTGTTCAGAAGTTTTAATTGATAAAAAGAGGTTTGAGGACGGATATTACTGATCAGACATTGCTATAAATCACTTACTTATCTCTTATAAGTATTTGATTACCTTGGCACGGTGTCTGGATATGAATATTACTGGTTCTCTGCCCATCAACATCCTCAAAAGAGCTCTGTATTTATAATTTTTGGAGTCCCAATATGGTCCTTCTGAGGGTTGTAGGTGCTCAAAGGGACGGACACTAAGGCTAGCAGGGTAACCAGAGGTAGCCTGTCATGTGCCCTTGGTGCTATAGCCCCGGTAGCATCTAATTCCTTAGGGTATGGGAATTATTCTACCTTATAATGGACATTAGGACGTGTGAATAACACTAATCTGTCCTATTTATGTAGTATTTAATTAATTATCCTTAGTATATGTTCCCAGTCATATAATAATTATATTATTAGACATCTCTACGGACATTTTGATGTCAGGTAAGTTCTCATAATGTATTATATAACTGGAGTAAAAGTCATACTATTGTTTTTACTCTTTATCTACAAGTTCCAGTTGATTTGTTAAGATAATTACTTAAAAATATAATTTATGAGAATTCATGTAATATTATTGCATCATTATTTTCCTTAGTATGTCACGAGAATGTTGATGTATAATGATTCTCATAAAATTATATTAAATTATTTTAATATTTTTTTGAAGCTGTCATTGTCTTATTTTCGAAATTCTTGATTCTTTGCACTATACTAAATAAAAAATATGTGTAATGATTATTGAGGTATTTTTATATAATATTATGTATATTTAGACAGTCTACTATCCACGGGAACCTTCATTACATATTTAATAAGTTCCTGTGTATGTTGTAGCCTGTTTATGCGGTACCCGGGCCGCCTGTCACTATGTCAACCCGTAGTCCCGCGGCTGCGTACTTGTCAGAGGCCCGGGGATGCGTACACGACCTTGACAGGTTGACACGGCTATATCTCAGCTGCGCGCAGGTGCTGTGGCTGCCACGGCTGCGTGCGGGAATTGTGACAAAACACATTTCGGCCCGTAACTCCTAAAATATACACAACACCTCAATTCTGACTGAATTTTAGGTGTGAAACCTATATGTGACAATGCATGTGAAATATTCAATTGGCCAAAAAGCTCAATACTGGAGCCGTAGTATTTTGGTTCTTTTTTCCTTAATTATTTAAAAATATAAGGAGTTGGATTTCAAGGGTGGGGTCAGTGAGTGACCCTACCTCATTTTGGATGGAAAATCCATTTCTGTAATAATATTTATGGTTTTCCTACTCCTTCTTAGGTTATTTGTATTTTTATTATTTTTATTTTATTTTAGTTACTTTTGCAGCTTGCTGTGCAATAGTAGCAAGCTGACAGACTTGGATGTGTTTGGATGCTGTTGGATCGCGCAACCATTTCATTTTCATGTTGATATATTTTGTTTTCAAATTTGAACTGAAGTGATGGATCTTGTTGATAAGACCTTTATTGTCCACGAAGAAGTTGGAAGGACTGATGCGAGCATTCCTCCAGAGGTTGCAGATGATGGATTGGATCCAGAGTGATTCTTGCGTGCCGTCAGTAAAGGCGTTTAGCTCCGCCTTTGTGAAGGAGAGTGTAATATTTGCCTGTTTTCTGCTTTTCCACGCGATGGGAGTTGATCTCCAAAAGATGATGTAACCGGTTTGAGATCTTTGGGTGTGAGGATTGTCAGCCCAAGTTGAGTCAGTGTAGATTTGCAAAGAATCCCCTGCAGTCAAATCCGGCGACAATGTCAGAGACAGAGACAATGTCCCTGCAACTTATTTCCATACATGCAAAACCTCTCTCCAGTGGGATATAGCGGGGCTATGGTTGAATTGAGATAGAATCAATGCAGCCGTGGGAATTTACGGCCTAGTGCGGCAGGAAAGGTAGTTTAACAACCCGGCATACTTCCTGAAATTTATTCCTAGCTTGTTGAATTCACACATTTCCGACTATGATGACGGCAAAAGTTGAATTCCTGGTGTGAGAGGAGTGATCAAGGGTTTTGAATTTGAGAGGTTCAGCTTGTCCAGTGTCTTCCAAATGAGTTTGGTTTGATTGAGCGTGATGACGTTATCCTTCTTGGAAAATTCCATCCCTAGAATTGTATTGGGTTTGTGTGCCAATGAGCGCATAAATTTCTTCAGAAAGTTTTCCTCAAACAATTTGACCTCTCCACAGACAATGAGATCCTCAACATGGAAGAAAAGTGACAAGAATAGATCACTGTGAGTATAAAGGCAGGGATCAGCATCGGACTGAAAATAGCCAATGTCTTCCAACCATCCGTCAGTGTCTTGTACCAGTTAGACGGAGCCTGAGGGAGGCCATATAAAGACTTCTTTAGTTTTAGAAACTTTGAAGTTCTGCTGCTTTCATTTGGTGTGAGGATGAATATATCTTCTTCCAACTGGGCAAAAAGGAAGGCTTCCTTGACGTCAAATTGCCGTATTTCGATATTCCTATCCAGACCGCTCAGTAGAAGCCAAAGAAGTTTTGTAAACTTTCCTGTAGGTGCGTATGTGTCACCAAAATCTATACCCCAAGTCTGGAAGTTCCCCATGATGCAGAGTTTTGATTTGCGTTTTTCCGGTGATAGAGCAGTGGCCGGTTTAACCTTGTCTACCCACATGGTACAAAGAAACTGAGATGGCTCAACGTCTGCATCCTCCCAAACTTCCTGAGCCTTGATCTCCAAAATCTCAACCTATCTTTTGTGCTTTTAGTCTGACTTTTCCACCTTAGAAATGCTTCCGTAGGAGTACTTTTTGGGCTTGATTGATGTGGTTTGTTTGCGCAGGTTATATGACTGGGAGTTTTGGTTACGTATGGTCTCAGTTGAGTCAGAGGAAGAGTTTTCAATTTGTACAATTGGTACTGGTTCAGGGATGACATCAATAGGAGAGTTCAGATCTGGAGAAACCGGATGGACTATCCAATTATTGTCACCTTCATCAACAGTGTCAGCCGGAATGAGATTGGGAGACTCTGACTCCCAATTCCCAACTTCCACATCATTATCCACCCGTTTCAAATTTGAGTTGTAATTGAGCAGAGTCACATGATTGGTATCAATCACTTTGTTGCCGGCCCACAGTATTTTGTATGAGAGTAACTCATCATCCTATCCCAAGAGTCTACCAACCAACCCGCGAGGCTCCAATTTGGAAAAGGAGGGTTTGTTGTTGAGGATATAGCTGACCGGATTTCCTACAGGATGAAAATAATTGATGCTTAGTGGTTTTCCTTTGTATAGTTGATAAGGTGATTTTTTTGATTTATGCGCGGGTTTGGTTCAGGGCTAAGGGGCAAGAGTTAATAATTACGTTCCAATGTTGTTTGTTGAGCTGCGAGTCAAGGAGAACTTTTCTAAGGGATTCAAGAATAAGAAAATTGAAGCGTTCCTCCTTGCCATTTTGTTGAGGTGTATAGGAGTTGGAGAAGATTTGTCAGATGTTCTCTTTCTTACAATAATTGGATAGGTTGTTGTTCCAGAACTCTGTTCCACAATCTGAATGGATGATCAGTTGAATCTTTTTGATTCAACTTCAATTAAGAATATTAGCGTGTTTGCAGCTTCACCTTTGTTTTTGATTGGAATTGCATTGAAGTATCTGGTGCAACTGTCAACAACAGTGAAAAAATAGTTATTGCCATTGGCGCTCACTGGGCTGATAGGTCCAACCAAGTTTCAGTGTACTTTTTGAAACGGTCTTTCAGCCCTCAAATGCTTGTTGTTGAAGGATTTACAGCTTATTTTGCTAATAGCACAAGCCTTGCATGTGGCTGGTTTCTTAACTTGAATTCCGAGTTTCTGTCAAATCCTGCCATAACTTAAGTGTCCAAGTGATTTATGAAGTATAGTATTGGGGTCCTGACTTGTTGATTCCTTGAACTTCTGTAGAAATTTTTGTTCAAAACCCTGACCATCGCCCGCGAGGATCAAATTGTCAACATGAAAGAATAAATGGGATTTGCCGTCTTCTGACAAGTACAAACAAGGATTGCAAGCAGATTTGTAGAATCCAATCTCCTTGAACCAGGTAGTCAGAGTCTCATACCAGTTCTTCGGGGATTGCTTCAATCCGTACAATTATTTCTTAAGTTTGAGAAACTTCGAAGGGCAATTCGAACCTTTAGGATTTCGTATGATAACCTCCTTGTCGATTGCTGAATGTAAGAAAGCACTTTTCATGTTGAATTGACGCACTTTTTGAGAAGATTTTAGTGCGTAGACTAACAGGAGTCAAAGGGTGGAGGGTTTTCCCGTAGGGGCAAATGTTTTGAAGAAGTCAATCCCCTCGATTTGGTTAAAGCCTTGCACGCACAGACGTGCTTTATATTTGATAGGATCCCCATGGCAGTTTTCCTTAACCTTGAAGATCCAAGTTTTTCGGAGCGGATTCAAAGGCTTGGGCCCCTCGTATTCTTCCCAGACTTCAAATGATTCGATTGAGGCCAGTTCGCTATCCATGGTGGCAACCCACCTGTCACTTTCATCACATCCGACGGCATCTTCATAGCTCTTAGGTTTGTAATAGTGAAAGAACCCATATTGCTGTGGTGGCTTGATAGTCAATTGATCTCTGAGGACCCGTGTTGGACAATTAGGTTGCTGAGTTTCACAAGGTTGAGTTTGTATATTTGTCGGAGGCTGGCTCGCATTGGTATTGGGCCCTTCAGGGTCCAATACCTCTTGATCCGAAGGGGTGTTGTGATCATCCTCGGAGGATGATTCATCTTCGGACACCAACCAATACTCGGTAAAGGCCGGATTGTCTCTTTGAAGATGCCCACCTAGAGCTTGACCTAGTTCTACTCCCGTCGTCTTAAAGGTATCCCCCCCATTGTCGGTTGAGATCGTCAGAATTGAGTTGAGAGGACTAGCCATTTTAAGGAACTTGACGTGTTTCAAAGAACTGATAGCATGAGTCTTGGTTAAGATGCAATATGAACGGAAGATAGGATTAAAGCCTACTAAAATTCCTTCTTCCCCCTTTTTCTTAAATTTTTGGCCCTTGTCGCGTCTAGAAAGTAGATATACGCAAGGGCTGCCTATTGGTTTGAGGTAGGAATTCGGCAATGCGTAACCCTGAATCCGGAACCATGGTGATACCGACTGATCTTCTCTGGGGATCTGATTAAGCATAAGAGTGCTGGATTTTATAACTTTGTGCCACAGGTAGGCAGGCAGCTGCGCGTCCTTCAACAACGTCTAAGTAGCTTCGATGATCGTTCTGTTAGCTCGTCCAGCCTTTCCATTATGTTCAGGATGGTAAGGTTCAGAGATAATTTGCCAAATGTGATTCCTGTTGTAAAACTTTTTAAGTTTTCCATTGACAAACTCGGTACCACCGTTGGAGCAAACTTCCGATGGAAAATAACCTCTTTGTTGATGCTCTTTTTCAATCAATTCAATAATGACCTCAGGAGTTTCCTCCTTTGAGGTTATAGGAAAAGCTCCAACGTACCCCGATGCACTTTCCACGAGAGTGAGAATGAATCTATGAACTGCCTTAGACTGCGGCTTTAGAGGACCCATGAGGTCCAAGTGAATTCAATCGAATTCCTTAGTTGCCTTTTTGGAGGTCTCTTTGAACAAGGATTTTGTGATTTTGCTCTTGATGCAGTGGATGCACTCAAACTGCCTTTTAACCTCAGGAGGGATATGTTTGGTGAAACCTTCAAGTCTAGCTATAGAAGCGTGGCCGTTGTGGTGTCATTATATAGCCTCGGGTTGGGGACTGCGTCGCGGCCTGCGCGCTCAGCATCTGGTAGGTTAGGCTCAGCAGTTGGGGTGCGCGAGTCCTCAGCAGTAGCCGCTGCGGGTTCAGCAGCAGCCGCTGCGGGCTTAGCAGTGGGTGCGGCAGGATCGAGCACGCGACTGCGGGCCGGGCCTGACTAAGGGAGGCGGGCCGCGACCCGCTTGGATGTCCAACTCATGGATGGAGCTGGGCCAACCGGGTTCTCGGAGCGGCTAGTCGGGGGAGGAAAAAGCAGGGCGACAGCGGGGCTATATGCGTGGGCAGCCGCGCGCAAGCGCGGGCCGGCCACGGGACGGGAAATTCACGACGGCGCGTCGGGTGGATGCGCGCAAGCGCGGTGAATCTTGGGTATCGCGCGGCGGAGGGCCGCGCCACGAAAAGACAAACCGGATGCGCGTAATGACAGGCGAGCTGGCGGGGGTAGGGTATGGGTATGGGTTTAGGGATGGGTCAGGGTTCTGGGTCTAGGTTTCCTTCTTCATGGTTGTCATTCTGTCTTTGTGCTTGTGCTTAGGTTAGGGTTGAGGGGGGGGGCTCAAATACCCTTCCCCTCGACTCCGGGTTGTGGGGGGATTCATCATTCTAGGATCCATCGGTCTACATATCTCTCTCCCTCTCTCTCACTCTCTCTCTCTCTCTTGGGGTAAAGGAAAGGAAGCATTCTCGGTCTTACAGACGCTAGAACCATCGATCCCGTAACTAGGGACAACTTTGTGAGGACGATCCTCTAAAGTTTCCACATCTGGGGGTCTGGCCGGGAACTTTTCGATCCGTTCTCAGTCTCTTGAAGATTACGCAGAATGCTACCGACAACCACTCCGGGATCCAATGCTCCCCTTCCCTACCCTCCACGCCCGACTCCCGTCTCTGCTGCTCAACCCCCTCCGCCGCCGTCCGCTCATGCTCCTAGAGTTAGCGGGTTCGCTCCTCCCTCGGAAGGGTCGTCGGACATGGCGGTAGAGGCCCCTTGCCGCGTTTGGTTGAGGCCGAGGGATTTCCCTCATCTTCGGTTCAGTACTTTGGATGTCGAGCGGTTCCTTTCTAGGTTCGAAGGGATTGCGGACTCGGAGGGCGCGTCGGGCGCAGATAAGGTTCGGACTATCGTGCTGTTCATTACCGAGGAGGAGAAGCTGCGGGACATGGAAGAAATGGTTGGATACGAGAGGCAAGACTGGGGGAAGTTGAAAAGCGAGATGTTGGCAAGGTGGGGAAAGGGTGAACCTCGGTTTCGGGAAAGCGACTTTGATCGAGCTGCGGAGGAGGCGATCGAGAATGGTGGGGTGCGATCGCGCAAAGGATTAGTGGAATATATGTCAAGGTTCGAGCGAATCTAAGGGTACCTTGCAAAGAACGAGGTCGTCGCGGGTCAGACGGGTGCCATGAAGCGGGCTTTCCTGGGGGGTCTCGCGCCCCAGCTCCGTTCCAGAGTGCAACAATACCTGTACGACCATGGCCTGGTTAAGAGGTTGCTGGATGGGAGCGTCGCGATTCTCCCCGATCTTTTGGTTATCCGTCAAGCCGTGGAAAGCAAAATTGATTTGGGCAAACTCATTGCGGATACGGCACGAACGTACCCGTCTTCCTCCAAGAAATCGGTCACGATCTCGGCGCCGGCCCCCGACCAAACTTGGGCCGCGCGGCCGTCGACGCCCTCTCATGCCGGACTTCCCCAGCAGCCTCCGGGACCATCAGTTGGGGAGATAATGGAGATTCTGCGGGACATAAGGGTTTTCCTCAACCGGAAACCGGCTCCTACAGCTCTGGCAGCCGCACCGTTTCCGGCGGCTCCTTCTCAACCGCGCGCGGTGCCGCCTCACATGGCGGAGGGGTTCCAGCCCCCTAGCGGATCATCCGGATTGTACAGGTTGCCGCGATGTTCATATTGCGGGGTGAGAGGGCACTGGAAGTCAGTTTGTGAGGATCTCACTTGGGACATGGAAGAAGGGCTTGTTCGCGCATCTGGGATGACGTACATATTTCCAACGGGTGAATCAGTGGACCTGACTAAGGACAAGCCGCCACCAATGGTGCAAGTGCGGGAAAGAGCGAAGGCTAAGACCGAGACTGCTCGGGTCTCGCTCGGGATTGTCACCGCGCCCGGAACCTGGGTAGCGCCGAGAGTGGAGGCCGAAGTCAGGGCGTTGGCGACGAATGAGCGCATTGCGATGGATGTCGACGAGCGATCAACGGCCTCAAAGCCAGTTGCGCGAGTGCCGATTTCGGACGGGCCGTCCTCTAATCCCGTGGGAAAGAAGAAGGCCGCGGACATCGTCCGGAGGGTAATGGGGAACGACTCACCAATACCCCTGACCCTACGAGAGCTAGCGGCGGTGTCCCCCGCGGTCGTCGACGAGATGGTCCAGGCCTTGAAAGATTGCAGTCAGGGTCGGGTGCCGACAACGGTTCAGCGGGTTAACGTGGCGGAGGAGGAAATGGATCCCGAGCCGTGCCAGTCAAAGTCGGTATCCGTCCCACTTGCTTATGTCGCAATGACCATCGCCGGGCGGAAGGTGTGGGCAATGGTGGATAGCGGGTCGATGGTCAACCTGCTCCCATCAAGGTTAGTGGACGAGCTCGGTCTGGTGCGGAGGAAGTGTGCGATGGGTCTTCGGGCGTTAAATGGCGGGGAATGTCGCGTGGATGGAGTAGTAGAGGCGGAGGAGGTGGAAGTCACCAAGGTCTGTAAGCCTCTGTCATTTCTCTCAGTGGAATGCGGAGACGTGATTCTAGGACGGCCATTCATGTTTGGGTTCCGAGCCCAAATGGCCTTCAACGCTGAGGAAGGAACGGAGGCGCTGACCGTCAAAGACTCGCTCGGAGCACGGTTCGAGACGACAATCTGCGATCACGGGAGAGGGAAATGGGTACAGGACCCAATGTCTGGCGGCAACGAAGAGTCCGGCGCGGGGGTTGACCGTAAGGGTTACCCTGCGGAGGATTTTTCCTAGTCGGCCGCGGGAACCGTGCGGAGCAGGCTCCGGCTCAGCACGGGCGGCCAACAGGTGAGGAGCAAGCGGGGGAGGATGCGCGTGGGGCGCAGGTGCCAGAAGTAAGTCCCATTCCTCAGTATGCATCGCCGGAAGGCGCTACGCTTTGAAAACCCTATCATCGTGCCACAGTCGTGAGCAAAGGCAAAATCCCCGGTCTAGTCATTACTAGGACTTACAAAGGCGACGATCGGGTCTGGATGGCGCGGTGTAATGTGGGCAAGTACAAACCGGTAGCGCGGAAAGTCCGGCCGCGGAACGAGCCAATGCCTCAGGGGCTCAACGGACCCTTACGACCGATCGCGTGGTCCCGCGACCCGTGGGAGACGCCCCTTAGGAAGAATGGATGGGTAACGCGGTCGGCGCGAATCACGGACGAGCGGGTGGACACCCTTAACTTTGGACCGAAGGGATGGCTGAGTGCGGAGGAGATGGATCTGCTGGTGTCGGTATTGGTAATGAGGGAGAAGGCACTTGCTTTTGGACTGGACGAGCGCGGGTTGTTGAGAGGTGAGATCAGGGACCCTTACGTTATTCCCACTGTCCCTCACGAACCGTGGCAAATCAAGCCGATTCTGATCCCCCGTACCGTTCGGGAGCCCTTTCTGGAGCTGGTACGGGAGCGCGTGAGGACGGGGCTTTACAAGCAATCCACGTCAAGCTACTCAAGTCCTATCTTTGCGGTCGTTAAGCAGGACGGGAAGTCGCTAAGGATTGTTCACGACCTTCAGAGGCTAACATCGTTCACTATTTGCGACGCGGGGCTTCCCCCGCGTGTTGAAGAATTTCTGGAGTCGATGGCCGGGCGCGCTTGCTACGGGCTGGTGGACGTGATGGGGGGATATGACCAGCGAGAACTGCACCCTGACTCGCGGGCACTGACGGCGTTTGAAACCGGGCTAGGAAGGATGCAGCTGACGCGGCTACCGCAAGGTGCAACCAACTCAGTGGCGGTATACCAAGCACAAATGACCTGGATACTACGCGACGACCTTCCGGAAGGCGTGCAGATCTTCATCGACGACGCTGGCATTAAAGGCCCCAGAACGGACTACGAGGGCGCGGTCCTAGAGGATGCACCCGCGATCCGGCGACTCATCTGGGAATACGCAGAAACTCTGGAACGAGTGCTCTTCCGAATTGAGGAGGCAGGCCTTACTGTGTCCGGGAAAAAGTTGGCGGTCTGGGTTCCGGCGCTCGAAGTACTGGGGCATGTCGTGGCCTACGACGGGAGGCAAATAGCGGAGAAGAAGCGGAATAAGGTTCTTGAATGGCCGACCCCTCGGACAGTGTCGCACGTCCTGCAGTTTCTGGGGTTGTGCAGCTACGTTTGCATGTTCATCGAGCGGTTCGCGGAAGTAGCGAGCCCAATGCGGGCATTGACGTGTAAGGGGGCGGAGTGGAAGTGGACCGAGGGATGCGATGCCGCTTTCGCGAAGCTCAAGGAAATCGTGGGGCGCGACATCGTCCTTCGGGACCTCGATTACGACGCCGGAGGGATACACCTGGCGGTCGACTCTAGCAAGTTCGGCGCCGGGGGGGTCTTGACACAGGAGGAGGACGGAAAAGATAGGCCGGTGCTCTACGAATTGGTCACCTTTACCGCGACAGAGAGTCGGTATTCGCAGCCGAAGCTGGAGCTGTGCGGTGTCACCAAGATTGTGCGGCGGTTGCAACACCTTTTGTGGGGCGTGCACTTTGAGCTCCTGGTTGACGCGGAAGCCTTGGCGCGAATGATTAACTCACCGACGCTGCCGAACGCGCCCATGACCAGGTGGGTAGCGTTCCTCCAGTTATTCTCCTTTAACGTGGTGCACATCCCAGGAAAGGCGTTCACGATGCCTGACGCGCTGTCGCGGTACCCGCGGGACGACCCATACGAGGGGGCGGAACCTTTGGACGTGGAAGCTCCGGTCGTTCGGGTAGCAAGGACGGAGGCGGCGGTTTGTCTTCCGTTGCGTCAGTCGGGACGTTACGCGGTCTTGTGCTCTTATTTGCAGGATCTCCGGTTCCCCGAGGGCACGACGGAAACGGTCACCCGATGGGTGAGGCAAAAAGTTCTGAACTTCTTCTTACAGGACGGTCAGTTATGGCGGCGGAGCGGTTCCGTGCCTCTAGTGGTCGCGACTTCTAGGGCGGACCAGGAAGTGATTCTAGGAAGTCTGCACGACGACCTTGGTCATCGGGGTGAGGTCGAGACGCGGAGGAGGGTGAAAGCAAGGTTTTGGTGGCCGGGAGTTGTTCGCGCCGTGCGCGACTGGGTGAAGTTGTGCGAGGCCTGCCAACGGCAAAGCTCAAGGCTGCCCAAGGAGGTCGGCCGCCCCACGAGCGAGGACGCGCTGTTCGGGCGCGTTTTGCTGGACGTGGTCCACATCAAGGCGGGTAAGTTTGCGTATTTGCTGGTTGCGCGCGACAATCTGTCTGGGTGGGTGGAAGCGAGGCCCCTGGCAAAACTATCGGCGGAAAAGGTGGCTCAGTTTCTGGAAGAGGACTGGTTTGCGCGCTACGGGTCGCTTCGCTTGGTCACCGTCGACGGAGGGGCGGAGTTTTGGGGACGCCTGATGACGCTGGTGCAGGGTTTTGGAGCGAAGTTCGGCCCCGTGACGGAATACTACCCGGAGGGCGCAGGGATGATCGAGCGGGGGCATCAACCAATCAAGGATGCCCTGGTGAAAATGTGCGGCGAGGACGGCAAAAGGTGGCAGATGGCACTCCCCGCGGTCCTTTTTGCCGATTGGATCTCCGTGAAGCGCTTGACGGGGTATTCGCCTTACGAGTTACTCTACGGGCAGCAGCCCGTGCTTCCCGTGGACATCGAGCTGAACACGTTTCTGGGCGTGGATTGGTGGAAGGTTAAGACGTCCGCGGATCTGATCGAGGCGCGGGCTGAACAGCTCCTTAGGCGTGAGGAGACCTTGGGAAAGGCCGCGTAGCGGTTGAAGAAAACCCGGACGGCGTCAGTCTGCTATTGGGACGAGCGCTGTTCACATTGCCTCCGGGATCTTCCGCGGAAGGGGGACCTGGTTCTGCTGTATAATCGGAGTCTGGAATCCCAGTGGGGCCGGCTTTTCACCAACCGGTGGGACGGGCCATACCGCGTGGCCTCTAAGTTCTTGGGGGCAGCTATGGGCTTGAGGAATTGGACGGGACTCCGCTTAAGTGGAAGGCCGCGGCTTCGCACGTAAAACGCTTCTTCGCGCGCGGTTCCACTTCCTTTGACGAGACGGCGAGCGATGATTCGGGGCCCGGGGGCGAGGCGGTCTCAGAGTCGGACGACGGCGCGGATCGTTCGGACAGCGAAGTAGCGGCGCGCAATGGGCGACCCCGGAGAAGTAGGAGGTTGCAGACGGCTGGGGACAGCTTTCAAGCTGAAGGGGGGGGCGCTAGGTGGTTAAAGCTTGATTTGGTGAGGGGGTGTTTTAGCCGGTTCACAGCCGGGACAACTAGACACCCCAGAATATTCGTTTCCTTATGTTTTGGTTTGGGCTTGGCTTTGGATTGGTACTGGCTATGGGTTATTTATTGCAGGTACGCGGGCGCGGCGTGGTGTCGGGCCCGCAAACGCGAGGACGAGCCCCGCGCACGGATGGCGGGACGAAGAGCACTGCAAAAAAAAAAAAAAAAAAAAAAAAAAAAAAAAAAAAAAAAAAAAAAAAAATGAATGGAATAATAAATATAGGATATTTTCTTTCTCTTCTTTGGATTCGGGCTGTTTTCTTTCTTTTTTTGTCTATTTCTCTCCTGTTTCTTTCTTCATTGGACGGGCCCGACGGTCGGGGATGGTATGGACGCGGATTTAAGCTTAGCTTGGTAAGGGGGTGCTCTAGCCGGTTCACAGCCGGAACGACTAGACACCCCAGAATGATCGTTCCCATCGCTTCTCCCTTATACTCCCGGTTGTGAGCGCGCGCTGTCGGCGCGGTGTTTGTTTTGTTTTGTAGTACGGGTACAGGGAACTGTGTGGCAGTCCGTCTGGGGCGGTCCAGGTACCTCTTTTCGTTGGAATAACTGGTCACTTACGGTCTCTCACAGAGGGAGCGCGCGGACGCGGATCTCAACCTCAACCTCACTCAAACTCACTTCTCACGCGGACGCGGATCTCGGCACTCACACTCACTTTCCACCCAGACGCGCGGACGCGGCCCTTTCGTTTCCTCGCGCAGCAATATATATTTCTCCAACAAACGCAATACAACAATAGGAGAAGGTATTAGGGGGGAAGGGAGAAAAGAAGGGGGTGAGGGCGTCTAAGCCATTCGCATCATCTCCTCCATGTCCGCCCTTGATGATGCCAGAAGGACCCGGTAAGACGCCAAGAACTCGCACCGGGATTCGGAGGATTGGGCTCCGGGGGTCTCCAGGAAGTTGCGGAGCATCGCGGTTGACCGTTCCGCGAAAGCCTTGAAGCCAGCCGCCGGGAGTGCCATCACAACCGGGATCTCCGGGATGTCGGGGGAGTTGGAGGAAGGCGGTGCCGGTGCTGGGACGGGGCTTGATCCGAGCGGGCGAGGAGGTGATGAGGGGGTCCCTGGGGCATCGCGCGGAGGGCTTGGTCCATCTGGGGGCGATGACGGAACAACGATTGGGGACGGCGGAGGTGGGACCTCGGGAGTAGTAGGCCTCCCGTCCGAGACCACTGGTGACGTGGGCGGCGGTGGAGTACCTTGTGGAGCCGGGGAGGAAGGAGCCGGTGTAGGTGCCGGAGGGGGAACCGGGGCTGCAGCAGCGCGACGCCGGAGAATCTCATCGAGTCGCGGGTCCCTCGCGCCTTCTCTCATCCGAACGCGGTCCGACCAGAATTGTACGGCCCTCCGATAGTCGTCAACGGACGAGAAATCCTCCTTCCGCGGCGGTCCCGCGCGGCGAAAGGGGGAAGCCGAGTCGCGATCCTCGCTCGGCGGAGGGCGGCGGGAAGGGGAGCCCGGCGGAGTCCACGAGTCCTCCGAGATGGTGTCGTCGTCCGAAACCACAAACGGGTCGGGACAAGCCCTTTTGCGCGGCCTGGGGCAGGAGCTGAAGTTGGGGGGAGCTTGGGGCATGCCATCGCTAAGCGAGCAACGGCGATGGCCGCGACGGCAAGTGACACAGGCGCGTCAACCAGGAGCGATTGAGCACGCCTGCCCGGTCCGGGCGCAGAATTCGCAGGGGAGCATGCCGGCGACGAGCGTGGAAGGAGAGTTGGTGGAGTGTGAAAAGAGGAGTGGGTAGGGAGGAGCGGGGTGCGGGTAGTCGAGGTGGCGATGGGAAGGGACCTATGGGGACAGAACTCAAGTTGGGGGGGGATGTGGTGTCATTATATAGCCTCGGGTTGGGGACTGCGTCGCGGCCTGCGCGCTCAGCATCTGGTAGGTTAGGCTCAGCAGTTGGGGTGCGCCGGTCCTCAGCAGTAGCCGCTGCGGGTTCAGCAGCAGCCGCTGCGGGCTCAGAAGTGGGCGCGGCGGGATCGAGCACGCGACTGCGGGCCGGGCCTGACTAAGGGAGGCGGGCCGCAACCCGCTTGGATGTCCAACTCATGGATGGAGCTGGGCCAACCGGGTTCTCGGAGCGGCTAGTCGGGGGAGGAAAAAGCGGGGCGACAGCGGGGCTATATGCGTGGGCAGCCGCGCGCAAGCGCGGGCCGGCCACGGGACGGGAAATTCACGACGGCGCGTCGGGTGGATGCGCGCAAGCGCGGTGAATCTTGGGTATCGCGCGGCGGAGGGCCGCGCCACGAAAAGACGAACCGGATGGGCGTAATGACAGGCGAGCTGGCGGGGGTAGGGTATGGGTATGGGTTTAGGGATGGGTCAGGGTTCTGGGTCTAGGTTTCCTTCTTCATGGTTGTCATTCTGTCTTTGTGCTTGTGCTTAGGTTAGGGTTGAGGGGGGGGGCTCAAATACCCTTCCCCTCGACTCCGGGTTGTGGGGGGATTCATCATTCTAGGATCCATCGGTCTACATATCTCTCTCCCTCTCTCTCACTCTCTCTCTCTCTCTCGGAGTAAAGGAAAGGAAGCATTCTTGGTCTTACAGACGCTAGAACCATTGATCCCGTAACTAGGGACAACTTCGTGAGGACAATCCTCTAAAGTTTCCACACCGTGGTTGCGATGGATCTCAAAAAGTTCCTTGTCGGCAGTCCACGTCAAGTGAGCGCAGTGAGGGGTGAGATAGTCTCGATTGAATTGGGGAGTTTCCAGTGAGTACAAGTTATCAACAATTGTTCCACCGAGGACATCGATACCTTCTTTGGTGACACTGAACTTGTTTTTGTTCGCAAGTAGTGTACAGCCAGCCTGATTGAGTGCTCCTGCGCTTATTAGATTGATGGTGAGACTGGGCACATAGAGGACGTTGGAAAGTTTGAGAGTGAAATTATCCCAGACAAACTCCACTGTACCTCTACCCTTAATCTCAAGTTCGGCGCCCTCCTTCCTGGTTTTGATAGCCTGGTTGCAGTACGGAGACATCTCCTTAAAATAACGACTATCATTCACCATGTGGATTGAGGCGCCACTATCTAGAATGAATTTTGATTTTGGATCCCCGTGATTGATCCAAGTCGTTAGCAGGGCAAGATAATGTGGGACCGGGTTTGTTTTGGAAGGATTTTTCCGCGATCTCCACTTAGCTTGGTCTTCTTTCCACCAATCGGGGGCGACTTTGGGATGTAAATGCCAACAGTTATCCGCCGAGTGATGTTTTTCCTGCTTTGGGTTGTGGTAACCCTCGGTACACCTCCGACGTTCACTTTGCTTGTCACTATGAGTAGCCAAAGGTCTCGAGTTGATCAGAGCTACCTCAGTCCGTGAATGTTGGCCGTCTCAAGTTTTCTGAGCCTTGGATTCATTTTTGAGCTGAGTTAAATTATTTAGAACATACTCTACTGTAAGTTCTTCATCGGTGTGCATGATTTGTCGTTTGAAATCTTTCATTGCTTTGGGGAATTGAAAAGAAGGTGATACACCAGAATGTCGTTGGGTATGATGATTCCGACCTCTGACATTTTCTTGATGCAAACTTTTGTCCTCGTAATGAATTCTTCTATCTCCGCAGGACCAAAACGTAAGTAGAGGAAGTCATTCAATACCCTAGCTCTGTTGGATGCTTGAGAAGAGGCATATTTGTCGATGATTGCTTTCCACAGCAGCTTCGCCGAGTTTTTGTTATGCAAGGTGACAACATTATCGTGGGTAGAAGGTTTGAGCCGAGAGATGATAAGAAGTTTGATTTCATAATTGAGGTCGTGGTCCAAGTTGGAGGTTTTGTCATTGATCAACCTGGAACATCCACAAACATCTAGAATCGCGTCCATCTTATCCTTCCATACGCCATAATTGTCTTTGCTGAGTTTTGGAATAGTTTCTAGTGCGGACTTCAGCATAGCCTGCCGGAACCCTTTGGAGATCGAGCCAGTGGACATTTCCCAGTCGGATTATCTAGGCAATGAGTTGTGATTTGATAGAGCCGTCCGTTCGGCTTTTAACCGTGTTAAAAAGGATGAGAATTGATTTAACTTAAAACTGGGAACTTGTAAGATGAAAACAAATGAACATCAGAATAAGAACAGGAAGATGAGATGAAAGCACAATCACAAACATCTGGCATTGAAGATCTAATGAGAGATTGGCGGAGATTGATGGACAAGACGTAGTTCGACGATGATGATTGATGAGCTTTAGAGGATTGAGTTGAGGTGGGGAAGTGAAGAAAATGAAGGGATCAAGATGAATGAAACTAGCAGGAAGATTGAGGTCAATAAGTGAGGAAGTCAAATGTCGAGAAGAAATCAAGAGTCATATCTCACCGGGAAGGCACACAGAACAGTTGGAGAATTTGGTATGAGAAGAGATGATTGGGATAAAATGAAAGAGAAGGACTGAGAAGATGGGATGTACAGAGGATGATGACAAGACCCCGGATTGAGACCGATTGAGATTTGAGAAAGATTTGAGGTGATTGAAAGATCCCCTGGCTGAGTTTTGCGGATGAGTGAAGTCTTGAGAAGAGGACCAGATTTGGAGTTTCTTCACTCGTCTACTTATCCGCGCCGTCATTTAGTGAGTGGGCGGTGGTAGAGTAGGCAGCAGAGATTTAACAAACCCACTTTGAGTTCTCATCACTTTTTTTTGCCGGTAGTTCCTTGCTCAAAAATTGATTATTGTTGAAAATACAAAGATGATCAAGAACTTGATCCGGGGACATTTCTCTGTCAGAATGAGTAATCTGTTGAATGACCGTGTCCATGTTAGATGGAAGCTTTTCCAAGATAAGGTATGCGATGATGTCAGTGGGAAGATTGATCCCAACTTTGTGAAGTCTAGCCATTGCAGTCTTGGTGTCTGTGATAAAACCAGGGATGTTCGAGTAGGAAAAAGAAGTACGCAGAAACTCCTTGAAGATTCTGGCTCAATTTGAAGCGTGGTTTGAGGAAAAGTACTCATTGATATCTGCCCAGATTAGATGGGCCTCCTTTTCATTGTCTGGCGTAATGATATTGGCTTGGACCATTGTGTCAAGTTTGGAAGTTAATATAGTCTGAATTCTATCATTTTGGCTCTGGCTGAGTCCTATAGGATTACCATTAGAGTCCTTTTTCTGTCTCTTGAGTTTGGAATAGAGATCTTCCTGTAGATCCATCATATTAGCAACTCAATTTTTCCAGATTGAGAAATTGTCTTGGGTTAACAGGGCTTTATGTTCAAACCATTTCCATACTATTTCTTTTTACTATCCCTTTTCCTTGCCCTCTTGTCTTTTATCTTATTATATTCCTTCCTTTATTCTTGCCGCTGTCTCCACTATTTTCTTTGTGACTCCTCACCTTACTTGCAACCTTACTTGCAACTTCTCAATCTAGACCCCAACCCGCTGCAAGTACTCAAAATCCAAAACCTGTTTGACTATAAAGCAGTCCTCCTGGCTCAGATCCTGGGGAAGGTTTTTTCTTCATGCAACCACAAGATTGCACCTATGACCCCAGGACTCTGAGTCAGGTAAGTACCATAGCCAACTCAACCAACAACCAGATCATCTTTGAACTAATCTGGATTGTTCACTCATCAGAATCACCGCTACGCTCAATCTACGTTGTAAGAATCCAAACGGTGCTAGGCCTTGGCAGTTCTGTGGAGGGGAAAGGTGCTGTTTAGGCTTCCCTCCTGAGTGTTACAAAAATATTTAAATGTAACCAATATCAAAGTCCAGAACCTGGTAAACAAGGGACCAAAAGTAAGAGGATAAAGATGATAGTAGTTGGTAGCTGGGTAAACAACACTATCTGAGACAAGATGGTGCCCGGGAAAACTTGAATAGAAGAAGTCAAGGTTTGTTCAGAGTTCAACAAGACAAGGCAATTGTGGGTGAAAACGCCCACAAGATGATAGCTCTGGTTGTCAGCAGAAGCTTAGGAAAGATCAACTCAATCCCAAACAACCTCCAGGTTCTCAATGAACCTGCCCAACTCTCTGCAATCAAGCGCTTGAAGGGTACCAGATAACTGTGGGTGGCTGCAAAAGACAAAGCTAATGGTTTGAAGAAGCTCCAGAAGAAAAACAATAACTGATTCAAACAATAATAACCCAACACTTCTCAAGGGACTCAAGAGTAGCGTGGCGGAATTCAACTTTGAAAGGAATGAAGGGAGGTTTAACACTCCAGGTTTTAAGCTTAATAAAACCTCTTAAGTCAAACGTGAATGGTTCCAGAAAGATAATCAAAGGATGATCAGGACCAGTATGGTCGGATAAAGGGATCAGGAGTGGTGTAACACACTCAAGAATTCAATCAGTTGAATTCTTCTTCAACCTTCAAAGCTATTGGTTGGTGATAAGGATTGAGGATCAAGGGTTTGAGTATGGAGGCTCAAGGATCAAGGGGCAATTATAGATATACCCAAATTTTAGACTCAGATGAAGGGGAATGAGACCCCACAAATGATTTAATTTCAAGATAGTAGTGATGGTGTTGATCTCTGGTAGGATAGGATGTGCTAGGATTCCATGATGATACCCCTCCAAAAGGCAGGGGAGATCCCCTCCTTATATGGGCAGGAGGCCCTGTTAGACTATGTACAAAGGATACTTCAAATGGAGCGGAATTTTTTTTTTTTTTTTTTGATTTTTCAGGTGATCAGAAAAATTTGATCACTCAGGCCAGTGGAAATCCAGCCTCCCTGACTGGGGTGGGATCCTTTTCATCCCTTCACATCTCCTGTGTCTGTCTGTGGACGCACGCGCGCAACAAAACCAGGATCACCCACCCCTCATCCAAAGGCGGAAGGGGTGGGAAAGGAAATGGACAAGACTGCCCGCTGATTTCCGCAGGCGGCAGACAATGTTTTCCCACCCCCACCCAAAGATGGAAGGGGGTGGGAGAGTGGAAGATGATAACCAGCCATGGATTGATGGATGGGAAGTTTGATGATCAATGGCTTGGTGAAGGCAAGTGTAGCTGGTGAAGGAATAAGAGACTTAAAAGGATGATTGATTTCAGCAAGGAAGGGCCAGAGAGGAAGAATCAGAAAGAAGGAAAACATAGTAGAGTAGACACCTTAAAAGGACCAGATGGCGTGTTGACTAGACAAGGCAGTGAAGAAGAAGAAGGGGAAAAGAAGGAATAGCTGAGGAGTGATCCGGTGTAGCGCTCCAGGAGTTGGGAGTTGGTAATTGAGTGAGCTTGAGCTTGAGCTGTAGCGGTGGCTGGTGAGTGAGCTGGTTGATATCAAGCTTCCAGTTGGTTGAAGAGTGATTGCCCGTCCAGGTGATTGAGGATGAAGGTTTGAGAGATCCAGGGGAGCAGTCTTGCGAGCCTTCAGAAATGGAGTATTGGCAGCAGTTGAATATAGGGGGCGCACGGGAGGAAGAGAAAATGAAGGCAGCAGGTTGGGAGCTTATAGGAAATAAGGTAAACTTATAAAGAACAAAGTAGTAGGTAGAGAATAGGAAACAAGGTAAGGATGAGATAGAACAGAGAAAAATAGAAAAGAGATAGGGTCAAATAGAATAACATGGAACAGAATAAGGTAGACTGATTTGAGCAGATACTTGAATACCAACAGCCTCCCTTGCTCAAATCACTTTGAGATGTTTAGAGTGTCTAGCGCATGATGAAGCGCTATCCTGCTTACCGGTTTGGTGAGGAAGTCCGCCAGGTTCATCTTGGAGGACACCTTCTGGAGCTTGATTGCGTTTTTCAGAATTTCATTGCGAACATAGTGAAATCGCAATTCCATGTGTTTGGTGTGAAACGTGGCGTGATTAGCTTGGTTGAGAGCTAGTTTAATACAGCCCTCGTTGTCCTCGTGGACGATGGACGGTTTGATTGCTTTTTCTGGCAGAAATTCGCTCATGAGCGATTTTACCCAGCTTATTTCCTTGATGACGTCGCCCAGCGCTTTGTACTCGGCTTCAGTGTGGATAGTGAGAGAGTCGGCTGTTTCTTACATTTCCAGGTGATGACGCTGCCGAGCCAGCGGATGACCATCCCGGAGACAGACCTCCTCGTGGTGGGACAGGTTGCCCAGTCGGCATCAACATATGCTTCAAGGCCAGGGGGAGCAGAGGAGGAAGTGAAAGTTATTCCTCGGCTAGAGCTGTGCTGGAGATACTGGAGCACTTGCAGCGCCGCCTGATAGTGGTGAAGATTAGGTTTGACGAGGAATTGAGCCAGGTAGTTGACCGCAAAGGTGATGTCGGGTCTTGTGCATATGCTGATATGATTGAGCTCACCAACGATCTTTCTATAATTTGCCCCTGAATGTAGAAACTCGTGATGGTCTTCCTCGCTTGAGGCATACAGCTTTCCATGAGGCCTGAAGGGAGTTGAGAATGACTTGTGCGGCGGAAGCGCATATTGTCCGCAAATTTGGTTGATGTAAGAGCAGTTGGAGAGCTTGAATCCATTCAAAAGGTGAGTGACATTCATTCCAAGAAGTATGGAGGCCAGTCCCAGGTCCTTTGTCTTGAATTTGGAGCTGAGTTGGTTAACAAAAATGTCCGGGCGATCACTGAATATTGCGATATCGTTGACATGGACGTAGAGGTAGGTGGAATCTTTCCAGAAGACACATTGGTCGGCCTCACTCTTGTGGAAACCAAGGTCGACAAGCTAGCTGCTCAGTGTGTCGTACCAGGCCACTGGTGCCTGTTTGAGACCGTACAAGGCCTTCTTGAGCCTGAGATACTTTCCGCTTGCCACGGAGATATAGGGTGGAGGGGTGAGGTAGACTTCTTCGCAAAGAGGGGCGTTTAAAAAGGTGGCCTTTACGTCGACCTGGTGGAATTTGAGTTTTAGCTGAGCTGCCAGGGCGATGAGCATACGGAGAGAGGTCTTGTCCCCAGTGGGCGAGAAGGTGGAAGTGAAGTCAATGCCATACTGTTGGCTGAAGCCTTGTACACATAGGCGGGCTTTGAACTCAATGATCCGGTTTTGCTTGTCTCGCTTTGTCCGAAAAACCCATACGCATCAAAGTCCCAGCTTGCCCTCGGGGAGGTTGGTCTCTTCCCAGACTTGATAGTCGAGTAAGTTTAGTTCCTTGTGCCTCATCGCTTCAAGCCACTCTTCTCGTTATTTTGAGTTGAGGGCCTCTTGGACTGACTTGGGATCCAAATAGCCGTTGTCAACAATGAGATAGATGGCGGGAAGGCCCACTTTTGAGTTGAGACAACGTGGATGGGAGATAATGTTGTCGTGGGTTAGCCTGTCGTGTGACAGTTGAGGAGCAGAGAGAGGGGGATTGATCGCAGATGGAATGGTGAAGCCAGGGGTGTTATGAGAAGATACAGGTGTGGGGGTTGAGTTGGCGGGGGAGACATCAAGGGAATTCGGGGAGGAGAGAAGAGGAGCAGAGGTAGGATTCAAAGAGTTGTATGTGGAAGGGGAAAGAGGAGAGAAGGGGGTCAGTATGTGGTCGGAGCTGGTAGGACAATGCAATGGTTTTGAGCCGGGCAGGGAAGGAAAGGAGAGCTCGTCAAATGATGTGTTCGCGGAGATGAAGATTTTGGAGGAGTCCAGGTCCAACAGTCTGTATGACAAAAAGTCATTGACGTACCCGAGCAGAATCGCTCTTTTGCTGGTGGGGAGGAGTTTGAAGGTTTGAACAGCTTTGGGAATGATAGCAAAGGCGGCACATCCAAAAGGTCGTAAGCAGTTGAGATTGAAAGGTCGTCCGTGCCAGGTGTTGTAAGGAACAGTGTTGCCACGAGTTCCAGAGGGGAGAGCGTTAAGGATGTGGGTGGCGGTGTTGACGGCTTTGTCCCAGAACTTGAGCGGTAGATTTCTTTGGTTTAGCAGGCAGCGAGCCTTCTCCAGAATCAGGCAATTTGATCTTTCAGACAGTCCGTTTTGCTGAGGAGTGTGTGGGGGAGAGAAGTGTTGAGAGATTCCTTTTTCAAGGCAGTAGGCGTGAAGTTCGGAGGAGATGAACTCGCTGCCGTTATCAGAGATCAGAAGTTTCACGGAATGGCCAGTTTGACGTTCGGCTTGGGTCACAAAGTCCTTGATGGCGGGAAAAGCCTCGCTTTTCTGTTTGAGCAGAGCCACGGAGCGATAACCAGAGAATCGATCTGTGAGGGAGAGGAAATAGGAGAACCCCAAGTTTGAGGTGATGGAGAAAGGTCCGACCACGTCCAGGTGGACAGCTTCAAGAAGGTCGGTGACCCTTTTGAATTTGTGGTTGAAAGGAGTCGACACTTGCTTGCAAGTCTTGCATATTTGGCAGACGGAGGATCAAGCGTCAGAGTCATCCGAGCGTAGATTGAGAGTCTTGAGGGATTGATTACTAGCGTGGCCAAGTCGCAGATGCCAGAGGTTGTCCGGAGCCTTGAAGAGCATTGTGGATTGATCGCATTGCTGAAACTTAGTTCCACAAAGTTCCGTTAGTTTGTTGTTTGTGGTGCCCACGAAGCTAATCTTATCCAGCTTCACTTCAAAGCCCGAGTATCCGATTTTTGAGAAGTTCGCCTTAGAAGAGTTTAGTTGAGTGAGAGAGATGAGACACCGGTTAATTGACGGAATGAGAAGAACGTTTTGGAGGATGATAGATGAGCCAAGATGGTTGGTGAGTTTGGCTGATCCAGAATGCGTAGCTGTAAGGGAGTTGTTTGGGGAGCCGGTTCCCACCTCAAGATGAATGGGAGTGCAATCGAACATAACCTTGGGGTCATTGACGATGTGGTGACTTGCCCCAGAGTCCAAGACCGGGAGGTGAGAGTCTTTTCTGTGAGATGACAGGTAGATTTGAGCGTTGAAGTGTAGTTCGGCACCTTTGGAGCTACTTACATCCTCGGTGGAAGGGCATTTGTTGACTGAGTGGAGATTTGATGAGGGGATCTTGTTCCATTCGGGTCTGAGGTGAGGGTGGACAAACCAGCATTTGCTCTCTGGGTTTTCAGCTAAGGGATTGTGATGTCCTTTGGAGCAGGGGTGTTTGGGTTTTTTCCTTGTTGTGGACCTAGCTGTGGACTTGTGCAGAGCGACTGAAGGAGTCGTATCTAGTGACGAGTTGACCTCCGGTAGTTGAGAAGATTCGAGGTGAAGGACCTCGCAAAGCTTGTTCAAGATGCTGGTTGGGTTTTGAAGTAGGGAGTCATTGAGAATTAGGGAGTCGACGATGTGGTAGAATGAGCTGGGGAGTTTGGCAAGGATGGTGTAGCTGAGGATGTCGGGAGGAACCTCAAGTCTAACAACTGTTAGTTCGTTCATGAGCTTCCTGCAGTCCTTGATGTAGGTCGTCAGATCGCCTTTGAAGAGATACCAGATGAAATTAAGCCAGATGCGGCCGCGATTGTTGGAGGATTGTGAGGCGTATCGTTCAAGAATGGCCTGCCATATGGCGTGAGGATTACCGTCGTTGTCGTCATTGATAATGGATTCGAAAGCCGATTCGCCGAGGTGTTGGATGATTATGTCAGCGGCCTCATATATCTTCTTCTTTTGGGGCCCGGTCATGGGTGAAGGAGGGGGTTCAACGGTCAATTCGAGAAGTCCTTTCCTGCGGAGATAACTCTTGATCCTGAGACTCCAAGATGGGAAGTTTGAGTCATTGAGGAGGGGAATGTTGAGATTTGAAGAGTTGAGTTGTTCATCCGAGTCGGACATAGAGCCTATCTGGTCCAATAAGTGGTGGGACTGTAAATCTGAAGGAATAAGAGACTTAAAAGGATGATTTATTTCAGCAAGGAAGGGTCAGAGAGAAAGAATCAGAAAGAAGGAAAACATAGTAGAGTAGACACCTTAAAAGGACCAGATGGCGTGTTGACTAGACAAGGCGGTGAAGAAGAAGAAGGGGAAAAGAAGGAATAGCTGAGGAGTGATCCGGTTTAGCGCTCCAGGAGTTGGGAGTTGGTAATTGAGTGAGCTTGAGCTTGAGCTGTAGCGGTGGCTGGTGAGTGAGCTGGTTGATGTCAAGCTTCCAGTTGGTTGAAGAGTGATTGCCCGTCCAGGTGATTGAGGATGAAGGTTTGAGAGATCCAGGGGAGCAGTCTTGCGAGCCTTCAGAAATGGAGTATTGGCAGCAGTTGAATATAGGGGGCGCACGGGAGGAAGAGAAAATGAAGGCAGCAGGTTGGGAGCTTATAGGAAATAAGGTAAACTTATAAAGAACAAAGTAGTAGGTAGAGAATAGGAAACAAGGTAAGGATGAGATAGAACAGAGAAAAATAGAAAAGAGATAGGGTCAAATAGAATAACATGGAACAGAATAAGGTAGACTGATTTGAGCAGATACTTGAATACCAACAGCTGGGGCGGCCGAATTGGTCCTCAACTGAAATGATCAGAAGACACGCTTGCAGCATTGGCATTCATCATCTTTTAATTCATCATTTCATCCACCATTGGTTTGGCCAAGAAAGTCAATTCTTCAGGAGCGCCACAAGACTGAGGATTGTCGACGACCATCATTGACTGGGAGTTGTTGCTGGCGGGTCAATGGATCAAATCAGATGCGCCAAGGACTGCCTGCCTCTGGGTGTTCCAAGCCTCAGTTTTGAATCTCTCAAGTTAATTGGGTTGGGAATCAATGACTTTGATCAACCTCTTCCCCCAATCTTTCACTTTTGAGTTTCCTCTAGAGACAATTGCCTTGGCCTTGATTTGAAGGAGTGTGAGACTCTCTTCAAAAGCCAGGACAGGCCGATTGATGGGGTTTTTGAAGGCAACCTTGGTTGAGATGGGCTGAGGAACATCGTTGGATGGTGGATTGGAGAAGGTGAGATGCAAGGGAGAGGGATAGGTGAAGCCAGCCTTGAGTTCTTGAAACTTGGACTCTAGTTCATCAAGAGACTTGAGATATCAATAAGTCCTGAACCGGGGTTGGATCAATCTGGCGGCAGCATTGCGTTCTTTGGGGGAATTTTTCAGGGAACAGGGCTTGGGGGACCCAGGGCGGGCGTGCGCAGTAGGTGGGGAGGGATAGCTCAGGACAGGGATTGAGGGATCTTGGGTTGGGTCAAGGAGGAAGAAATAACCTCTGGGATTGGGATAATTGAGTGGGGCTGCATTGAGTAAAAGGGGTGGAGAGGGGGGTTGGGAGCTCTCAAGAGGCCTGATCATTGAGTTGGTGAGGATGGTTGGATACTCTTGGGCCGAGCGGGTCTTGGCCCGCGCGTTTGGCCAAAAGGAAGGGGGCAGCAAAGAGAGAACCAATTGAACGTGCTACCTAGATGGTGAGGCCAAGAGAGGCCTTTCCTAGGCCAATGGGACAGAGGGATGTTTGACATGAAAAGGAAATTGGAGAAGTGATACTGAAAAAGAAATTCCGGTTTTTTTTTTTGAATAACACCTAAATAAAAGAAATGTAAATTTTTTTTTGAATTTTTCCACATCTGGTCCAGGGTGTCCAGATTTGGTCACCACAACGTCAACCACATTCATACTTCACTGCTGCTCTTGCCTTTCCATCTTCTTTTCTCTTACTTTTCCTCAAGCTCTCTGTACCAGAGTATTTCTGGTTCTTTTTAGGTGATCTATAATGAGCTTGTGTTCATTACCATCTTCTGAGGTCATTACTCAACCACTGAAATTTATGTTATTTTTATTCTCTCTATTCTTTAGATTGACAGTCCCGTTTTCTTCTTAAGAACCAGACAAAAAACCATGTCTGAGACCAAGGACAAAACTCAATCTAAACTGAACATCCCGCTCCTAAACAATTCAAATTTTCCTTCCTGATTCCTCCAAATAAAAAGCTATCTCAGAATGAAGGGTCTTCTCAAATTGGTGGTGGATGTTCCTCCAAGTCCCCTCTCACCCCCTCAACAAAAGAAGCTGTTTGAAGCGGCAGACATAATCATAGAACATCTAAGCAATTCTGCCTTCAATGTGGCGGTGAACTCAGATACCAATGGGGACCCACAAAAAATTTGGAATGCCATCCTCTCAAGATATGCGTCTCAGTCCTCCAATAATTGTGGCAGGATATGGCTCAACTTCATTTGATCCCAATACAAAGGTGATCTCAACTTGTACATCAAAGAGTGCCAGAAGCTGATGAATGAATTGTTGGTTGTCCGCCTAGAAGTACCTGCCAACATCTTGAGCTATAACATCTTAGCCCAACTTCCCAGTTCCTTCTATCACATGGTTGAAACTATTATCCATAACAATGATCTCCTTCAAAATCCCACGGGAGTTCTCAACAAACTTTGAGAAATCACTCATCTGGAATCATCCCGCACTTCAAACAATGAAGTTACACTGGATCCGAATCCATCCAAATCCCTTCTCAAGTCCACGCAGAAGAAGAAGACCAAGCATCCTTGCGCTAAGAACCATCACAATCCCCTCTATGATCACTCGGAGGACAAGTGTTGGTTCCTCCACCCCCATCTTAGACCCAACTGGAACAAACGGGCAAATGCCAACCTTTATACCTCTTTCAAAACGGCCAACACCCCCGCTGAACTGCACTTCAAATTGCAAATCTATCTCACTCCTAGAACCAATCTTTTGCAGCTACCTGTTCTGGACTCCGGTTCCAGTCATCACATTTTCAACAATCCAAACTATCTTTTCAGCGCCACTCCAACTAGGATAGAGGTTGGAACAGGATCTCCTAACAACTCTCTCACTGCTACTCACGTCTGCTCTTCTAAATTGATAAATCATCTGGGAGCTGTCATTGTATTACAAAATTTTCTGCTGATTCCTAAAATCAATTGATGTCTCATCTCTCTAACGCAATTGAAAGCAAAGAAGACGTTTATCACCAAAGTCAGATTTTAAGGGATCAAAGTTTTGTGCCATGATTTATCTTTCATTGGTTCCACTTCCAATCACCTTACAGAGCTCTGCGCGACCAGATTCTCAGAAAATCTTCAACCCAAGCTGCTACTCAACAAGCCAGACACAACGTGGCATGCTCAACGGGGACATCCAGGTCCATCCGTCCTAAAAACACTCAATTTACCCTGCTCCTTGACTCCGACAGCTTGCGAGGTATTCCAAACATGCAAAGGCACTGCCACCCCATTCTCTCACCACTTCAAGCCCGTCACCAATACCTTGGAAGCCGTTCAACTTGACTTAGTAGGTCTGATTCAAGTCACTTCAAAATCTGGTTTCAACTATTTTCTTTTGCTCACTGACCAGTTCTCTGGCCATCAATCCACTGCCCTGCTCAAGCTCAAGAGCAATACTTACCTGGAAATCAAAGACTATTTCACTCGCGCTGAACGTCAAACAGGAAAAGTTGTCAAGAAATTCATCTCAGACCATCGTGGTGAATTCATCTCCACTGAGCTCAAAACTTACTGGGCAGAGAAGGGAATCACCCAAAATTTTGCTCCATTGTATACCCCTCAACAAAAGGGCCTAGCAGAAAGATCCAATTGGCTAATCCTGCAGAAGGCCAGATGCCTCCTGAACCAGAGCAACCTTCTGCCAAAGTACTGGGACAAAGCCATCAACAATGCAACTCATCTCTTGAACGTTCTACCCTTGAAGTCTTGTGACAACAAAATCCCTTACCAGATATGGCACAATCAAAATTTCAACTATGACTGCCTCAAGGTCTTTGGATGCACTGCTTATGCTCTGATTGCAAAGGGCAACAGAACCTTTGAATTCCAACCTACCTGCAAAAAGGCTATCATGCTTGGGTATGCCAATGACTTCTTGTCATTTTGTCTATTGGATATGGGCTGTTCTCAAATTTTCCTCTCTGCCAACATCACATTTGACGAGTCTCTCTCTCCTTTTGTTAAATCTCCCACCAAGAAAATTGACTTTCTCAATCCTTCTGACTTAATTCCTTCTATCTCTCCTCCCATGATCATTCCTAATCATACCTTGCCGCTCCCATCTACCTCCTGTCACACGACCACCCCACGTACTATAGGGAAATTCTTAGGTGATTGTGAGCGCAAAGGAATACCAAGTGCGAGGGCAAGTGCAAATAGCAATACCCAGTTGCGAAGTGCAAACTTGGTTATGCCACTCAAAAAACGGTGAGATGAATGGAATGTGTTCCGAAGAAGGAAACTCAACCTGAGTCCAATGTGATAACTAGGTTGAAGAAAAATGCAAGAACGTACAAAATTAACTAACTGAGGAGACAATCATCAGGCAAGGGGATAGCCCTTATAAGGTAATCCAAAGTGACTAGATATAACCTGGTGATGTGCTAGCTACAGGTGGAGTGGTGAGGCAATGAATGACATGAACGGAATAGGAAATGAAGCAGTGGTATAGATCCAAGGTCTTAGCCTAAGTGCAAGAAAATAGAATCTGAGCGTTGTGGTGACCAATCCAGGACACCACGGCCAATGAAAAAAAAAAAAAAAAAATGGATTTTAGTTGTACCCCTATGGGTACCTTCATTTCCCCCTATCTCTCAACTTCTCCCTGTCCTAGCGTTCTAGGACAAGCCTCTTGCCTGTCTCTCCGCTTTGATCCCCCCCTTCTATGTTCAACTCCTACTTGTTGCGCTCGCCGCCCTGACTTTTGGCGACGCAAGCGATTTTCAAACCACCTTTGACAATCCCTACAATCCTAACTCATCCAACCTCATCCATCTATCACCCATCCTACTCTTCAACTTGATCAGCACAATCTACCTCCTCCTCCATCCATCCGCGATCATTCATCCCATCATCCTTCACTCATGTTTTGTGGTACGACCATCCAACCCACCAAGGACGATGATCATCATCAGCACGATTCACCTTCAATCCTTCAACCCCATCCAACCAATTCCAATCATTCAACCCCTCACCATCATCATTGTTGATTGTCCAAATCAAGGAGGAGGAAGTGTTGGATTTGCTACAATGACAACAAGGATGATGATGAACAACTACAACAGGATCAAGTACCTTGGCCAGATCCAAACCAAGCCCAGGATCAAAGGAGGAGCAAGAAGAAATGGGTCAGAGCCTGTCGGTGCTCCTTGGTGGCTCACAAGAGCTGTCTAATCGCTTGGATCACGACCTACCAATTCGTTCATCCCGATCACTCCGATCCTTGGACAGGAAACCAGTGCCCACAACCGCCCTCCTTGCCCATCATCTGATCCGACCGACGACCGCAAGCGACCGCTTGCGGCTGTTGGAACCTTCACCCCGTTTTCGCCGCCGATTGGGCGACGACAGCCGTTGTCGACACCCACGAACGCTGTCGCGGGTGTCCATCTGGTTGCCCGCGGTCATTCTCAATGCGGGCAACATTTCTTTTTTTTTCCTCTCATCTCATTTTTTTTTTTATGTTTTCATTTTTCCGCACCTATTTGTAGTATCTCTTGTACATAGTATACAGGGCCTCATGTCTATAAAAGGAGGGCTCTCCCCTGCCTTTTGGGCCGGCATCAGAGGATTCAAGGATCCTATCATCATCATCCTAGCATCCAATGAGACCATCATCATAATCAAACTTATCCCTGGGCATCCTTCCCCACTTATCTGAGCAATTTATCCGGGTATATCTATGATTGCCCCTTGATCATTTGAGCCTCCATACTCACACTCTGTCCCTTGTGACCTTGATCCTTATCACCAACCAATAGCCTTGCTGGTTGAAGAAGAATTCCTATCTGTCCGAATTCTTGAGTGTGTTATACCACTCTGATCCCTTTTTCCGACCATACTGGTCTTGATCTCTCCTTGATCATCTTTCTGGAGCCAATCACGTTTGATTGAAGAGGTTTTATTAAGCTTAAAACCTGGAGTGTTATACCTCCCTTCTTCTTTAAGGTTGAATTTCGCCACGCTATTCTTGAGTCCCTTGGGAAGTGTTGGGATATTCTCGCTCAAATTCGTTATTGATTTGCTTCTAGAGCTTCATAAACAAATTGCTTTTGTTTTTTTCAGCCTCCCACAGTTATCTGGTACCCTTCAAGCGCTTGATTGCGGAGAGTTGGGCAGGTTCATTGAGAACCTGGAGGTTGGTTGGGATTGAGTTGATCTTTCCTAATCAGCTGCTGACGACCAGAGTTATTAGCTTGTGGGAGTTGTTACTTACAACTGCCTTGTTCTATTGAACTCTGAACAAACCTTGACTTATTTGTTCAAGTCTTTACCTGCACCATCTTGCCTCAGATAGTGTTGTTTCCATCGCTACCAACAACTCTTATCCTCTTCCCTTACTTTGATTTCTCATCCATAAGGTTCTGGACCTTGATTCCGGTTACATTTAAATATTATTTTAACTCCTAGGAGGGCAGCCTAAACAGCACCTTTCCCCTCCACAGAACTGCCACGGCTTAGCACCGTTTGGAGTCTTACAGCGTACAATTGTATGAAAAATTGGGACAGGAGCAAGTGACTTTGAAGGTAATGCAAATGACAGGTAATAGTGTATGCAGGGTAGGGACTAGTCGAATTGCGAACTGTAAAGTAGTGATGGCTTAGTTAGACGTAGATGTAACTAACAAACAATGCATGACCAAAGATGGAAGTCCGAGGCTGTTGATTGGTAAGGGAAGGAGATTGGATCTCATAATGGATGGTTGACTGGTATGGAGTTAACTGCAAAGTTTGCAAGTATATACTGAGTTGGTTGCCGAGATTAGAAGGTCAGCGGGAGCCAGAGGAAATAGCGGATTGCACCATTGATGTTGTGCTTTTATTTGTGTCACACTTTTAGACTGAGGTAGATGGTACTGAGGAGAGGATATGGTGAAGTGGTGAAGACAATAATCCTTAAGTGCAAAGCGTGACAGTTGCCCGGGTATAAAGATGCAAGCTCCTGCAAGCATTCAGGTAAATTTTCCCATCAATCTCAAGTTTTTTAATTATCACTGTATACCCTTATACATTACTTAATTCATTACCCAATAGAATTTTATAAACTTTGTAAAAATTTTGTCATTGTCATCCCGCCGTTGCGAAAACTTTATTTGCGGCAATAAGCGTTGTATTCCCAGTACTGCCGTCCGAGGTCTCCGAGGCAAATGCGAAAAATGTCGCCTTTGCAAGGTGGCGTGTAACTATCCTATAAATGTTGAGTCGACCGTCAAGGGTCCTTTGGAATCATCAAGGGAGATGCAAAGTTGTAGGTCCGCGCCAAGGATCAATTAAAAAATACCACCGTTGCCGGAGATCAAATACTTGGGGACGCGAGTTTCTGGTGAGTACTAATCAGGAATAACTAATGGGCTTGAAATAATAACTAATTGTTTGCTTGTTTTCTAGTGTTGCCTTGTTTTCAAAGATATACTACAAACAAACCACCACCACCGTCACCTTACTGGGGACCGCCAACTGAAAACCCGGGGACCCAGATGAATGCCGAGGTGCGAGGCGAGGTATCCGGTGCAGAACCGTAGGAGTTATCACTGAGGAAGCGAGGGAGGGAGAAGAAAACGCAGCGGAAAGAGAAGAGGAAAATGGAGGAAACGGAAGTGGAGAGAACAAAGAAGAAGCGGGTGAATTAGAAGAAGGAAATGAAGGAGATGGAAGGGAGGAATTGACTGGGACGGAAGGGATGGAGGGCCAAGGCAAAGCGGATCCGGTGCGAATTGTATCTCCGGTCAAAACGGATGAGAGGCGCCTGATGGATGATATTGGAGAAGGCACGTCGAGTGGCCAAAGGAAGAGAGCGTATGAAGAGCTCTTGGAGGAAGGTGGATGGAATGCTTGGCCAAAGCGAGCTCGAGTTGCAAGATGCAAGGAGATTTTCAAAAGGCACATCGTAACTGAAGTGCTGGTACTTTGAAGAATGTGCGCATTGATCAACAATGAAGACCTTGATAAATTTTAGTCCATGGTTGCGGAATTAAGGGCAAATTGGGAGGATGCAGAAAAAGAGATAAAAGAAACTTTTTAATTTAATGTATATTATTTTATTTTATTTTATTTTATTTTATTTTATTTTATTTTTTTGTATTAAAAAATAGAATTATTATTCTTATTTTTTTTTTTTTAATAATAAGTAGAAATGAAGGGAAAATGTGAAAAGAATAACACAGTGAGATAGAGGAATTAAATGATGGAATGATGGTGAAATCAGATAAGTTTTAATGGGATGGAATATGGAGTGGAATGGAATGAATTGGATGGAGTGGAATGTGGAATGGAATGGAATGGGATTGGATGGGATGGAATGTGGAATGGAATGGAATGGAATTGGATGGGATGGAATGTGGAATGGAATGGAATGGGATTGGATGGAATGGAATGTGGAATGGAATGGAATGGGATTGGATGGGATAGAATCATGATTGCTGAGGTTTGCAAGGGTAGCTTGCATGGAATACTCGAATCAGATTGGGTGAATTGCAAAGGTGATGGGCTGGTTCCCACGAGGTGCAATCTTTGTTGGACTGGAAGCCAGGCCATTTGACGAGGTATTGAAGTTTCCCTTTGGGTAACCTGGAATCCAGAATACGGCTTACTTCCCACTCTTGATAATCAAAAACAGTGACCGGTTCAGGAGGGGGATGAGTCTTGCCAGGGTATAGGACTCGAGCTGGCTCTAGGAGAGACACATGAAAGACCGTGTGGATACCTTTCCATTTCGCAGGTAAGGTAAGTTTAAAGGCGTTAGGGGAGATGACTGATTCTACTTTAAAGGGGCCAAGCTTTCTTTTGGAGAGTTTGCAAGTTGGACGAGTACTGCAAATGTTGCAAGCATTGAGAAATACTTGATCTCCTACTGCAAAGGTTGGAGCTGAAGTGCAAGATTGGTCTGCTTGCTCCTTATAGCGCTGGTTTGCTTCTTCAAGGTTGGTTCAAAGTTGCGATTGAAGGGATTGAATTTTTTCAAGGTAATCGGTAGCAGGTTGAGAAGGTGCTACGTGAAGGGACGAGAAACTTGGGTTTCTACCATAAAGAGTTTGGAAGGGCAACTGTTTGGTGGAGGAATGAGTGGAGTTGTTGTAGGCAAATTTGGCTAGTGGGAGCCATTGCAACCATTCGTCTTGTTGATAGGCAACATACATTCAAAGATATTCTTCAAGAATCTGATTAACTTGCTCGGTTTGCCCATCAATTTCCGGGTGGTAAGCCGTTGATAAATTGCAAGTGATCTTCAAATGTTGGCATAGCAAGGTCCAGAAGCTTGAGATAAACAGAGATCCACAATCACTAACTATATTATCAGGGAGACCATGTTTTGAAAATACATATTCTATGAACAACTTAGCTAAGTCTTCTGAAGAGGCTGTCACATTACTGCGTAAAAATAAAGCCATCTTTGAGAAGCAATCTACTATTACTAGAATAGCATCATATCCACTAGAAGAAGGTAATTGAGAGATGAAATTCATTGACAGAAAGTTCCAAGGACAAGGCGGAATTGGAAGTGGCTGGAGCAGCCCATACTTCTGGTGTTTCAAGGACTTGTTACAATTGCAATCATAGCACGCGCTAACATAGTCTTTTACTTCTTTGGCCATACCAGGCCAGTAGAAGTCTTGTGCAATCAATTGGTAGGTTTTATCCTGCCCATGATGACCAGCAAGCAGAGAATTGTGCCGTGACTCAAAGATATCTAACTTAATGCAAGAATTATCTGGTACTACTATACAATTATCATAGACTAAAAAGTCACTATTATCAATACTGTAACTACTATCTATTAAGTTTTCACTTTTGCAAAGTTTGATGCACTTGGGGTTGTTGTGTTGAGCTTGTTGGAGTTCGGAAGCCAAATCTTGTAAGCAAGCGATGATCGAACTGAGTTGGGCAGATTGGGTTGAGAAGAGTGTCCTATTGTTTTCAGGGCTGTTTTCGGCAAAGGTGATCCCGCCCTGGGAAAATTTTGTCCCAACTTGAAAAAGAATCAGGAACTACCGATTGTTTCCCAGGACCGTACATGATTGTAAAGTGGAACTCGGAGAGGTATTCAGCCCATTGTGCCTGTCTACGTGTGAGGAATTTTGAAATCAGGAAATACTTCAAAGAATTATGATCAGTTAAAACCTCAAAGGATTCCCTAAGACTCAAAAGGTATGAAGGCCATTTCTTCAAGCAATAAACAATTGCAAGAAGTTCCTTGTCATGAATCTCATAGTTAAGCTCTGCAGCGAGCAACTTGCAAGACTCGAAAGCTACGGGGTGATAGAGAGAAGTGGAAGGAGAAAACTGCGAGATGACTCCTGAAATTGCATAGTTGCTTGCGTCTGTTTTGACAATAGTGCAAGCTAGCTGGTTGAAGTGAGCAAGTATTTGAGCAGTGGTGAACGCTTTCTTCAGAGCTTTGAACTCCAAAGCAGCTTGTTTGGTAAACATAAAAGGAGTGTCTTTTTGAAGAAGGTTAGTAAGATTCACGGTTTTTTTGATGTAATGTGCAACAAACCTTCTATAGAAATTACTCAAACCAAGGAAAACTTGAAGAGATTTAAACAAAGAAGGTGGGGGCCAGTCCCATATGCGCCCGCTCTTGGCTGGGTCCATCAATAGTCCTTGCTGCGAGACTACGACACCTAGAAAATGAAGAGAAGAGGAATGGAACTCGCACTTGGAGGCTTTTGCAAACAGGTCATTCTTGCGAAGTCGCTGTAGCACCTCTCGCACATTTTCAATGTGATTTTCGAGGTTTCTCGAGTAGACTAGTATATCATTATGATATACCATGAGATATTTACCTACGATTTCAGAGAAAATGTTGTTGACAAAATGTTGAAAAGTGGAAGGAGCGTTGCAGAGGCCAAAAGGCATGACGGTATACTCAAAACTGCCAAACCGGGTTCTCATTGCGGTCAAATACTCATGACCTTCCCTATTGCGAATTAAGTTATAGGCACCTTGAAGGTCTAACTTTGAGAAATAAGCAGCTCCATGGAAGAGGGTAAGGAGATGTGACATAGGCCGTACTGGATAGGCATTCTTCCAGGTAACCTGGTTCAGTTTCCTGTAGTCAACACAAAGGCAAAGTCCGCCGTCCTTTTTTGAATCAAATAGGACAGGTGAACTGGTATTTGAATTGCTTGGTTGAAGAAATCCTTTTGCTTTATTTTCCGCAATGTAGTCTTGAATCGCAATTGATTCTTGCATCAAGAGAGAATAAACTGGTCCTGGTGCCGGAGGTGGGCCAGTAAGTTTGATCTTGTGATTGTAAGGACGGGATGGAGGCAGTTTATCTGCTTTTGCAGCTGAGAAGACGTCAGCAAAGTCATGACAAACCAAAGGTAAAGACTCTCGAATTATTTCTAAATCTTCAATCTGGTCATCTTTGAGCACCGGGTTTGAGGTGCTTGCATGGTGTGAGATGATTAGGGAGCTCAAAATACACCTTTTGGTTGGTGTCTGTTTCTCTTCAAAGGGACAGGAAAGAGTTTAGCTGGATAGCTAAGCGATAACTCCTAAATCTGAAGAGGGAATTTGACAATGAAGGTCAGGATATTGCAAATCTCCTGGCGGAAAAGTGTCATCCAACTCAATGACAGTTTCAGGTAGGCTGTTCAATTCCTGATTGATGGAAAGGTTAGCGTTCTGGGTTGAAGGTTAATTACTCCTTCTTGCCAATTCACATCCAGATTCCAGTAAACTAGGAAATCATGGCCTAGAATGGTATCACCCATTCCGGGTATAGCCAAGACAAATAAATCCCATTCAAAGCTGGGGAAATTGGAAAATGCAAAGGTCCATTTTGCCTTTTGGGAAACCCAATAAAAAGGTTCAGTCGCACTACTTACTAGATAGATGGGAAATTTATCTATCTTGGAACGCATAAGATTTTTTGAAGTGGTGAAAGATTCACTGATGAAGGAAACATTAGCGCCGGAGCCAACTAATACTTGATAAGGAGTGTTTTTGGAATGGAATAGGATAAATCTCAAACTTGGAGCCTCTAGTGAATTGCAAGTGCAAAGATTCACTCGCGGTGATTTAGATAATGTGTAGCTTTCCTTGCAAGTATCAGAAAAAGTACAAGCTAATTTTTTGACTGCTTAGCCGCTTCACCTGCTAACTGCTTTGCAAAGCTGTCGACATCATGTTTAAATCCACAATACATACAAAGCCCTTTCTTTTCCCTTCACAGCCGTTCCTCACTTTGAAGAATCCTGGTTTCTTTGTCCAAGAACTTTGGAGTTTTGGAGACGGCTTTCCCTTTTGAGTTGGAGTTCAAAGTCGGGGTTGGTTTGGATGGTTTTGGGTTCCTCGTATTTTGCTTTGAGGAGTTGTCCACCTTTGGAGCCAAGTTGGATGGTCCATGGTTGTTTCGCCAAGAGCGATTCTTTTCATGATAGCCATTATCAAGCTCAAACCACTCAATTGATTAGCTGCTGAAGCAAGGTTGTCTTATGACCCCCAAGTGCGAGCTGTTCAATTAAGCGTGCCGGTAAACCCTTTTGGAAATGGAATAGAAGAGCGGCCTTATTCCACTGGATGCAAGACTGCAAGGTTTGAAAATGAGAAATATAAACGGAAGCTCTACTATTCTCCTTGATAACTAAACTATTAAGTTTGTATTTGGCGTTTCAAACTTCATTGGGATTGCCAAACAGAGTGAACAATTGTTGCTCGAACTTATCCCAGTTGTTGAGAATACAAGTGGGGCTGTCGTTGGACAAAAGTTTGAGGTATGGTTTGAACCACTGCAAGGCTCTACCTCCTAAGAAGGACAAAGCATACATAACTTTATGTCTATTGGAAGGGAAATTGTTGGAGTAGTTTGAAAAGATGATTTTACAAGACTGTAGGTAGGATCTAAGCTTATGAGGGTGTTCTCCTGTCAAGTGATCAGGTTTTTTCATTCCCGGAGTGCGAAAACTAGGAGTGCTTGGACTAGATCGCTGGGCACCATGAGTGAGGGCCTGGATCAATGTGGAAAGCAGGGTCGGAGCATTGGGCTTGAGAGCAGTAGCGCAAATCCCAGGTCTACCACGAGTTGAGGTTTCATTGGAAGAATGGTCGGAGTCTGCAAATTCCACAAGAGGGTCCGTTGGAGCATCTTGTGGAGGAGCCTGAGGATCATTGAGAGGTTCCACAGATGGCAATTTGGAAGGAGGAACTGGATCTAAGGGTTGTTGGGCCTGAGGAGCACTGGTTTTCCCTACCCAATGGATCTCATCATTGTAAGGGGCAAGGGAAGCGTTCCCGGTTGAGCGAGTACGTGACATCAAAAAAGAAGAAGTCTACTATAGTTTGGCAGGCTACAATAGATGAGTTTAGTTAGTTAATTTACTGTCACATGACCACCCCACGTACTATAGGGCAATTCTTAGGTGATTGTGAGCGCAAATGAATACCAAGTGCAAGGGCAAGTGCAAATAGCAAGACCCAGTTGAGAAGTGCAAACTTGGTTATGCCACTCAACAAACGTTGAGATGAAAAAAATGTGTTCCAAAGAAGGAAACTCAACCTGAGTCCAATGTGATAACTAGGTTGCAGAAAAATGCAAGAACGTTGTGGAAACTTTTGAGGTTATCCCTCACGAAGTTGTCCCTAGTTACGGGATCAATGGTTCTAGCGTCTGTAAGACCGAGAATGCTTCCTTTCCTTTTCCCCGAGAGAGAGAGAGAGAGAGAGAGATAGAGATATATAGATTGATGGATGATGAGATCCTCCCCCCTACAACCCGGAGTCAAGGGGAAAGGTATTTGAGCCCTCCCCCTCAACCCTAACCTAAGTACAATCACAAAGGCAGACTGGCAACCATGAAGAAGGAACCCTAGACCCAGAACCCTGACCCATCCCCCAACCCATACCCATACCCTACCCCCGCCAGCTTGCCTGCCATTACGCGCATCCGGTTTGTCTTTTTGTGGCGCGGCCCTCCGCCGCGCGATACCCAAAGTTTGCCGTGCTTACGCGCATCCACCCAACGCGCCGTCGTGGATTTCCCGTCCCGTGTCCGGCCCGCGCTTGCGCGCGGCTGCCCACGCATATAGCCCCACTGTCGCCCCACTTTTTCCCCCCCGACTAGCCGTTCCGAGAACCTGATCGGCCCAGCTCCATCCATGAGTCGGACATCCAAGCGGGTTGCGGCCCGCCTCCCTTAGTCAGGCCCAGCCCGCAGTCGCGTGCTCAATCCCGCCGCGCCCACTGCTGAGCCCGCAGCGGCTACTGCTGAACCCGCAGCGGCTACTGCTGAGGACTGGCGCCCCCCCACTGCTGAGCCTAACCTACCAGATGCTGAGCGCGCAGGCCGCGACGCAGTCCCCGACCCGAGGCTATATAATGACACCACATCCCCCCCCAACTTGAGTTCTGTCCCCATAGGTCCCTTCCCATCGCCACCTCGACTACCCGCACCCCGCTCCTTCCTACCCACTCCTCTTCTCACACTCCACCGACTCCCCTCCCACGCTCATTGCCGTCATGCTCCCCTGCGAATTCTGCGCCCGGAACGGGCACGCGTGCTCGATCGCTCCTGGTCGACGCGCCTGTGTCGCTTGCCGTCGCGGCCATTGCCGCTGCTCGCTTAGCGATGGCATGCCCCAAGCTCCCCCCAACTTCGGCTCCCGCCCCAGGCCACGCAAAAGGGCTTGTCCCGACCCGTTTGTGGTTTCGGACGACGAAACCATCTTGGAGGACTCGTGGACTCCGCCGGGCTCCCCTTCCCGCCGCCCTCCGCCGAGCAAGGGTCGCAACTTGGCTTCCCCCCTTCGCCGCGCGGGACCGCCGCGGAAGGAGGATTTCTCATCCGTTGACAACTATCGGAGGGCCCTACGATTCTGGTAGGACCGCGTTAGGATGAGGGAAGGCGCAAGGGACCCGCGACTTGATGAGATTCTCCGGCGTCGCGCTGCTGCAGCCCCGGTTCCCCCTCCAGCACCTACACTGGCTCCTTCCGCCCCGACTCCACAAGGTACTCCACCGCCGCCCGCGTCACCAGCGGTCTTGGATGGGAGGCCCACTACCCCCGAGGTCCCTCCTCCGCCGTCCCCGATCATTGTTCCGTCATCCCCCCCGCACATCTCCAGCTTCGGCTGCGAATACCGACTCTCTGTCGCGGTAAAGGTGACCGATTCGTAGAGCACAGGCCTATCTTTTCCGTCCTCCTCCTGTCTCAAGACCCCCCCGGCGCCGAACTCACTAGAGTCTACCGCCAGGCATATCCCTCCGGCGTCGTAATCAAGGTCCCAAAGGATGATGTTGCGCCCCACGATTTCCTTGAGCTTTGCAAAAGTGGCATTGCATCCCTTGGTCCACTTCCACTCCGCCCCCTTACGCGTCAATGCCCGCATTGGGCTCGCTACTTCCCCAAACCGCTCGATGAACATGCGGACGTAGCTGCACAACCCCAGAAACTGCAGGACGTGCAACACTGTCCGAGGGGTCGGCCATTCCAGAACCTTATTCCGCTTCTTCTCCGCTATTCGCCTCCCGTCGTAGGCCACGACATGCCCCAGTACTTCGAGCGCCAGAACGCAGACCGCCAACTTTTTCCCGGACACAGTAAGGCCTGCCTCCTCAATTCGGAAGAGGACTTGTTCCAGAGTCTCCGCGTATTCCCAGACGAATTGCCGGATTGCGGGTGCATCCTCTAGGACCGCGCCCTCGTAGTCCGTTCTGGGGCCTTTAATGCCAGCGTCGTTGATGAAGATCTGCACGCCTTCCGGAAGGTTGTCGCGTAGTATCCAGGTCATTTGGGCTTGGTATACCGCCACTGAGTTGGTCGCACCTTGCGGTAGCGGCGTCAGCTGCATCCTCCCTAGCCCGGTTTCAAACGCCGTCAGTGGCTGCGAGTCAGGGTGGAGTTCTTGCTGGTCATATCCCCCCATCACGTCCACCAGCCCGTAGAAAGCGCGCCCGGCCATCGACTCCAGAAATTCTTCCACGCGCGGGGGAAGCCCCGCGTCGCGAATAGTGAACAAATTTAGCCTCTGAAGGTCGTGAACAATCCTTAGCGACTTCCCGTCCTGCTTAACAACCGCAAAGATAGGACTTGAGTAGCTTGACGTGGATTGCTTGTAAAGCCCCGTCCTCATGCGCTCCCGTACCAGCTCCAGAAAGGGCTCCCAAACGGTAAGGGGGATCAGAATTGGCTTGATTTGCCACGGTTCCTGAGGAACAGTGGGAATAATGTAAGGGTCCCCGATCTCACCTCTCAACAACCCGCGCTTGTCCGGTCCAAAAGCAAGCGCCTTCTCCCTCATCACCAATACTGACACCAGCAGATCCATCTCCTCCGCACTCAGCCATCCCTTCGGTCCAAAGTTAAGGGTGTCCACCCGCTTGTCCGTGATTTGCGCCGACTGCGTTACCCATCCATTCTTCCTAAGGGGCGTCTCCCACGGGTTGCGGGACCACGCAATCGGTCGTAAGGGTCCGTTGAGCCCCTGAGGCATGGGCTCGTTCCGCGGCCGGACTTTCCGCGCTACCAGTTTGTACTTTCCCGCGTTACACCGCGCCATCCAGACCCGATCGTCGCCGTCATAAGTCCTAGTAATGACCAGACCAGGGCTTTTGCCTTTGCTCACGACTGTGGCACGATGATAGGGTTTTCAAAGCGTAGCGCCTTCCGGCAATGCATACTGAGGAATGGGACTTACTTCTGGCACCTGCGCCCCACGGGCGCCCTCCCCCGTTTGCTCCTCACCTGTCGGCCGCCCGTGCTGAGCTGGAGCCTGCTCCGCACGGTTCCCGCGGCCGACTAGGAAAAATCCTCCGCATGGTAACCCTTACGGTCAACCCCCGCGCTGGACTCTTTGTTGCCGCCAGACATTGGGTCCTGGACCCATTTCCCTCTCCCTTGATCGCAGATCGTCGTCTCGAACCGCGCTCCAAGCGAGTCTTCGACGGTCAGCGCCTCCGTTCCTTCATCGGCGTTGAAGGCCATTTGGGCTCAGAACCCAAACATGAATGGCCGTCCTAGAATCACGTCTCCGCATTCCACTGAGAGAAATGACAGAGGCTTACAGACCTTGGCGACTTCCACCTCCTCCGCCTCTACTACTCCATCCACGCGGAATTCCCCGCCATTTAACACCCAAAGGCCCATTGCACACTTCCTCCGCACCAGACCAAGCTCGTCCACCAACCTTGATGGGAGCAGGTTGACCATCGACCCGCTATCCACCATCGCCCACACCTTCCTCCCGGCGATGGTCATTGCAACATAAGCAAGCGGGACGGATACCGACTTTGACCGGCACGGCTCAGGATCCATTTCCTCCTCCGCCACGTTAACCCGCTGAACCGTCGTCGGCACCCGACCCTGACCGCAATCTTTGAAGGCCTAACCATCTCGTTGACGACCGCGGGGGACACCGCCGCTAGCTCTCGTAGGGTCAGGGGTATTGGTGAGTCGTTCCCCATTACCCTTCGGACAATGTCCGCGGCCCTCTTCTTTCCCGCGGAATTAGAGGACGGCCCGTCCGAAATCGGTACTCGCGCGACTGGCTTCAAGGCCGTTGGTCGCTCGTCGACATCCATCCCAACACGCTCATTCGTCGCCAATGCCCTGACCTTGGCCTCCACTCTCGGTGCTACCCAGGTTCCGGGCGCGGTGACAATCCCGAGTGAGACCCGAGCAGTCTTGGTCTTAGCCTTCGCTCTTTCCCGCACTTGCACCATTGGTGGCGGCTTGTCCTTGGTCAGGTCCACCGATTCACCCGTCAGAAATATGTACGTCATCCCGGATGCGCGAACAAGCCCTTTGTCCATGTCCCGAGTGAGATCCTCACAAACTGACTTCCAGTGCCCTCTCTCCCCGCAATATGAACGTCGCGGCGACCCGTACAATCCGGATGATCCGCTAGGGAGCTGGAACCCCTCCGCCATGTGAGGCGGCACCACGCGCGGTTGAGAAGGAGCCGCCGGAAACGGTGCGGCTGCCGGAGCTGTAAGAGCCGGTGTCCGGTTGAGGAAAACCCTTATGTCCCGCAGAATCTCCGTTATCTCCCCGACTGATGGTCCCGGAGACTGCTGGGAAAGTCTGGCATGAGAGGGCATCTGCGGCCGCGCGGCCGAAGTTTGGTCGGGGGCCGGTGCCGAGATCGTGACCGATTTCTTGGAGGAAGACGGGTACGTTTGTGCCGTATCCGCGATGAGCTCGTCCAAATTGATTTCGCTTTCGACGGCTTGACGGATAACCGAAAGATCGGGGAGAATCGCGACGCTCACATCCAGCGACCTCTTAACCAGGCCGTGGTTGTACAGGTATTGTTGCACTCTGGAACGGAGCTGGGGTGCAAGACCCCCCAGAAACGCCCGCTTCATGGCACCCGTCTGACCCGCGACGACCTCGTTCTTTGCAAGGTACCCGTAGATTTGCTCGAACCTTGACATATATTCCACTAATCCTTCGCGCAATCGCACCCCGCCATTCTCGATTGCCTCCTCCGCAGCTCGATTGAAGTCGCTTTCCCAAAAACGGGGTTCACGCTTTCCCCACCTCGCCAACATCTCGCTTTTCAACTTCCCCCAGTCTTGCCTCTCGTATCCAACCATTTCTTCCACGTCCCGCAGCTTCTCCTCCTCGGTAATGAACAGCACAATAGTCCGAACCTTATCCGCGCCCAACGCGCCCTCCAAGTCCGCGATCCCTTCGAACCTAGAAAGGAACCGCTTGACATCCAAGGTACTGAACCAAAGATGAGGGAAATCCCTCGGCCTCAACCAAACGCGGCGAGGGGCCTCTGCCGCCATGTCCGACGACCCTTCCGAGGGAGGAGCGAACCCGCTAACTCTAGGAGCATGAGCGGACAGCGGCGGAGGGGGTTGAGCAGCAGAGACGGGAGTCGGGCGTGGAGGGTAGGGAAGGGGAGCATTGGATCCCGGAGCGGTTGTCGGTAGCATTCTGCGTAATCTTTGAGAGACTGAGAACAGATTGAAAGTTCCCGGCCAGACCCCCAGATGTGGAAACTTTTGAGGTTATCCCTCACGAAGTTGTCCTTAGTTATGGGATTGATGGTTCTAGCGTCTGTAAGACCAAGAATGCTTCCTTTGCTTTTCCCCAAGAGAGAGAGAGAGAGAGAGAGATAGAGATATATAGATTGATGGATGATGAGATCCTCCCCCCTACAACACGGAGTCAAGGGGAAAGGTATTTGAGCCCTCCCCCTCAACCCTAACCTAAGCACAAGCACAAAGACAGACTAGCAACCATGAAGAAGGAACCCTAGACCCAGAACCCTGACCCATCCCCCAACCCATACCCATACCCTACCCCCGCCAGCTCGCCTGCCATTACGCGCATCCGGTTTGTCTTTTTGTGGCGCAGCCCTCCGCCGCGCGATACCCAAAGCTCTCCGCACTTACGCGCATCCACCCGACGCGCCGTTGTTTATTTCCCGTCCAGTGGCCGGCCCGCGCTTGCGCGCGGCTGCCCACGCATATAGCCCCGCTGTCGCCCCGCTTTTTCCCCCCCGACTAGCCGTTCCGAGAACCTGATCCATCCGTGAGTCGGACATCCAAGCCCGTTGCGGCCCGCCTCCCTTAGTCAGGCCCGGCCTGCAGTCGCGTGCTCAATCCCGCCGCGCCCACTGCTGAGCCCGCAGCGGCTACTGCTGAATCCGCAGCGGCTACTGCTGAGGACCGGCGCACCCCCACTGCTGAGCCTAACCTACCAGATGCTGAGCGCGCAGGCCGCTACGCAGTCCCCGACCCAAGGCTATATAATGACACCACAATGTACAAAATTAACTAACTGAGGAGAAAATCATCAGGCAAGGGGATAGCCCTTATAAGGTAATCCAAAGTGACTAGATACAACCTGTTGATGAGCTAACTACAGGTGGAGTGGTGAGGCAATGAATGACAGGAACAGAATAGGAAATGAAGCAGTGGTATAGATCCGAGGTCTTAGCGTAAGTGCAAGACAATAGAATCTGAGCGTACAATTGCATGACAAATTGGGGTAAGAGCGAGTGACGTTGAAGGTAATTCGAATGAGAGGTAATAGTGTATGCAGGGTAGGGACTAGTCCAATTGCAAACTATACAGTAGTGATGGCTTGGTTAGACTTAGATGCGAACTAACAAACAATGCATAACTGAAGATGGAAGTCCGAGGCTGTTGATTGGCCAGGGAAGGAGATTGGATCTCATAATGGATGGTCAACCGGTATGGAGTTAACTGCAAAGTTTGCAATTATATACTGATTTGGTCGCCACAATTGGAAGGTCAGCGCAAGCCAGAGGAAATAGCGGATTGCACCATTGATGTTGTGCTTTTATTTGTTTCACGCTTTTAGACTGAGGTAGATGGTACTGAGGAGAGGATATGTTGAAGTGGTGAAGACAATAATCCTTAAGTGTGAAGCGTGACACCTCCATCAATATCCCTGATCCTGCTTCCACTGACAATGCTCCCACCTCTAAATCTCCCTCACTTGACTCCATCACCCCCTCCAACATCATCAATGTAACTTGCAGACCTCACTCCAAAGTAGGTCTGCCTTCTGTTTATCTTATTGTGGATCATTCCTATGTGGATCCTCAGAACCTTCAAGAGGTGCCCAAATCTAAGTACCAAGATAAATGGATCAAAGCCATGAAAATGGAAGAGCTCAACTTGATCAACTATGATGTCTGGGAAGAAGCCGCTTTGCCTTCTGGAAAATTCCCTCTCAAGTGCGTGTGGGTCTTCAGGACAAAACATGACAATCAAAACAGAATAATCAAGTTCAAAGCGCAACTATGTGTTCAGGGTTTTAATCAAAAATATTGCTTGGACTTTTCCAACACCCTTTCTCCCACTGGCAAAAAAGCAATGCTACTTCTACTGATAGCTCTAGCTGCCTCAAGAAAACTGCAATTCCGCCAAATTGATGTGAAAGCAGCCTTTCTGAATGCTCTGATACAAGAAGACTTATAAATACACCCTCCTGCAAACATTGCTGTCTCCAATGGTAAGGTCCTTCATCTAAATAAGGGGCTATACGGTCTAAAACAAGCTCCTCTTGCCTGTTACAAAACCCTCTGCAAATGGCTGGGAGAAATTGGCTTCAAAAAATGGGAAGCTGACCACTGCGTATTCTGGAATGATGGGACATTCTTGTATGTACAGGTCAACAATATTGCTATCTTCAGTGCCAATCCCAACCACTTTTTCAAGCTGATTGCCACCCTCTTCAAGATCAAGCATCTAGGATCCGCATCATTATTGCTTGGAATGAACATGGTTCACCAAGATAATGGGTTCAAAATCTGTCAGAAATCCTACATTGAGATAATATCTTCTCAGTACCCACTTCCCACTAATAGAACCTTCTCCACTGCATTTAAACCAAACTCAAAGCTTTACTCTTCCAGCAACGAGGATCATCAAGAATATCTCTTGTCTGGTGCCAAATACAGAAAGATTATTGGCAATCTCAACCACATTAGAGTATGCACCCGTCCCAACATCACTTTTGCTGTAAACTACCTGGCCCAGTTTCTTGTCAAGCCAAATCTTCATCACTATCAAGCGGCGCTCAATTTTCTCAGATATCTACAACACACCAGCTTGACAGTTTTAATCTTCTCCTCAGCCGCCAACCATCCAGGAGACATTTTTGCCTATTTGGATGCCAACTGGGCCACATTCCCAAGCTTGCGGCGCTCTATCTCAGGCCTAGTGATCCAATGGTTGGGCTGCGTAGTGGCTTGGAAGTGCAAAAAGTAGCCAAAATTATCCCTGTCAAAAACAAAAGCTGAATACAAGGCCCTGGCAGACGCTTTGAAAGAGATTCAGTGGGTCAAATCCTTCCTTCAAGACATCTGTCCCAAAGAAGCCACTGAACTGGGCACCGGCTTGAAGACAACAAAGGCGCCATTAAATTGGCTCTAAACCAAGCTAATCACTCCAGCTTCCACACGAAGCACATGGAGCTACATTTTCACTTTGTTAGGAGTGAGATTTCTAAAAATGAGATCAAGCTCCAGAAAGTGGCGTTGAAGAAAAACTTAGCCAAATTCCTTACTAAACCAGTAGCGCCAATTGCGCTGCAAAATGCGCTCACAATTCTCAATATTGGATCATGATTTGAAAAAGGGAGGATGAAGAAGCTCCATGATCAGTATCTTCAAGCTATGGCTATATGTTCAAACCATTTCCATACTATTTCTTTTCCTTTTGCTCTTGTCTTTTATCTTATTTTATTCCTTCCTTTATTCTTGCCGCTTTCTCCAGTATTTGTGTTTGTGACTTCTCACCTTACTCGCAACCTTACTCCCGACTCCCCACTCTAGACCCACCACCCGCTGAAAGTACTCCAAATCCAAAACCGGTTTGACTATAAAGCAGTCCTCCTGGCTCAGATCCTGGGGAAGGTTTTTGCTTTGTGCAACCACAAGATTGCACCTCTGACCACAGGCCTCTGAGTCAGTTAAGTACCATAGCCAACTCAACCAACACACAGATCATGTTTGAACTAATCTGGATTATTCACTCATCAGAATCACTGCTAAGCTCAATCTACGTCAACCACATTCATCCGTCACTGCTGCTATTTCTGTTCCATTTTCTTTTCTCTTCCTTTTCCTCGAACTCTCTGTAACAGAGTATTTCTGGTTCTTTTTAAGTGATCTATTGTGAGCTTGTGTGCATTACCATCTTCTGAGGTCATTACTCAACCACTGAAATTTATTGTTTTTATTCTATCAATTCTTCATAATTTCACTAGTTTATAGGTTGAGAAGTCATTCAGAAACCCAATGAGGATACATTTCTCACCAGTAGGATTAAGCTTTTTATTGCCTCTTTGACTTGGAATTAAGTAATAAGCTTCACATCCAAATGGTCTGAGCATGTCAAAGTTGGGCATGCGTTGTGGTGCTTGTTTAAGGACATGAGTCGGGGAAAGGGCTGCGGGCGGCGGGCTCAGCAATAGCAGCGGGCTCAGCAGCGGCGGCACACTCAGCAATGGGTAGGGCCTTGCCGCAGCTAGCGGCGCTGCGGGCTCAGCAGCAGTCAGGTAGGCCCAACAGCGGTCGGGTCGGGCTCAGCACCTGGAGAAGGGAGACGGACAGGTCTCCCGGATTGCAGACCAGAAGGATTGCGCGGATTGGAAGGCTTGCGCGGATTGGACGACTCAGGCAGATCAAGCCGATTGGGCATTGCAAGACGCGCAGATTGGATCACGCGGGTACGCCCCGGATACCTGGAACAGGTTGTCAGGCGGACGCACGCTGGCAGGCAAGCCGGGCGTACGTTGATATTGAGGGGCATGGGTTATGGGGCAAGGGATGGAGGGGTAGGATTGGGATAGGGTTCTGTGCTTAGGGGTTGTATTTCATCATTCTTGCTTACTTGTGGTTGTACTTAGGTTAGGGTTGAGAGGGAGGACTTAAATACTTCAATCTCAACTCCGGGTTGTACGGAGGAGATCACTTCAGGGGATGATTGGACTATCACTTTTTATGGCATCAGATTGGATTGGATTGGAAAGGAAGGAATTCATCTTATTATCACTCTATCAATCTCTCTCTCCCTCTCTCTGTCTCTCTCTCTTGACCAGCTGCATCAAATCTCCTTACAGATGCTTTGATCAATAACTTCCGGAACTGAAGGATGACTTTTGGGGTATTCTCCCTTCGGTTTCCACATCTGGGGGTCTGGCTGGGAAAAATCTTTTGTCAAAGTCTCTCAAAGGTACTCAAGGATACTACCAAAAGCCGCTTCTCTTCCTTCCTCCTCCCACGGCCTCTGCGCTACCCCATTTGGGACGCAGGACGCGGGCTCAAAAAAAAAAAAAAGAAAAAAAACTTTTTTTCTCTTGTTCCTTCTTATCTATTCATTCTTCATTTTCCTTTTTTTTTCTCTTCCTGTCTCTCTCAAGGATCCTGTACGCACACTGCTGCGGATTTCTCACCTTTGCCAATACTCTCACTGGCGCGGATTTTTCACTTTCAGACTCACTGGCGCGGATTTCTCACCTTTGCCAATTTCTCTCACTGGTACGTATTTCTCACCTTTGCAGATTTCTCTCACTGGCGCAGATCTTCTCTCTCCAAGACGCAGATCTCGTGCGCGTTTCTTATTCTCCTTCAGGGACTCACAAGCCCGAAGGCTACTCAATCGCGCACAACATGTGTCTTTTTGTGTATAGGCGCTAAATACAAAGGAGAAAGGATGAGAGAATGAAAGGAAGGGAGGGGGGGCAATCCGTCTAAGTAGGTCCAGCTCTCATCATCCTCACTGAATCCAAGCAAGCCGCGGCAACCAGGTTCCGGAATGAGGCCAGAAGTTTGCACTGGGAGTCGGAGTTGTGACCATGCGGCGCGGCTAGGAACCTCTGGAGGAGTCCATCCGCATTGTTTGCCATCGCGTCAAACCTTGCAAGTGGGACGGCCAGAACAATTGGAATAAAGTCCGGGATCTTGGGAGTACCGGCCAGGGGAGTGGGGTCCGGGCCTGGAGCGGCGTCAGGGACAGGAGCCTGACCACAACAGGTGATGGTTGAAGGGACGGCTTGGGTGAGGAATGCGGAGCTGGGGATGGAAACAGCAGTGGCGGGGCAGGACGCAGAGCCGGGGCTGGTTGCAGAGGAGGCCGAGGAGAAGCAGCCGGACAAGTGAAGAATTGAGGGTCCATCCCGGGATGGTTGATGCGGACCCGGGCCGACCAGGTTTGAGCCGCTTTCTGATATGCCGCGAAGTTTGGGAAGTCCGCGTGTCTTGGAGGCCCAGCACGACAGTATGGTGAGCCCGAGTCATGGCTCTTGCGCAAGGATGGGCCAGGGGGAGCGCGGGGCGGGGAGTTGTTGGGGGAGCCGGCCGGCCTCCACTTGTGGCTTGAAATTTCCTTGTCACTTGAAACCAAAAACAAGTTGCGACAGGCCCTCTTGCGTGGTCGGGGTCGGGGTTGGGCACGCGGCATACCATCACTCAGCAAGCAACGGCGGTGGCCAGCGCGGCAAGGGATGCATGCGCGACGGCCAGGAATGATCCGGCAGACAAGGCCGTTCTGGCTGCAATAGGTGCAGGACGTCATGGGGGAGAGTGAGGGAGAAGGGGGGGTAGTGTACTCGCTGGCAAGGAGTGGGGTAGCCGCAACAAGTGGGGGAGGGGGTGCAACCACGGAAGTTGAGATGGTGGGAGATCTCTTGGGACAGAACTCAAGTTGGGGGGGGGATGTGGTGCTCTTCTATGGACGCGATTTGGGGAAAGGGCTGTGGGCGGCGCACTCAGCAATAGCGGCGGGCTCAGTAGAGGCCGCACGCTCAGCAATGGGTAGGGCCTTGCTGCAGCTAGCCGCGCTGCGGGCTCAGCAGCAGTCAGGTAGGCCCAGCAGCGTTTTGGTTGGGCTCAGAACCTGGAGATGGGAGACGGACGGGTCGCGCGGATTGCGGACCGGAAGGATTTCGCGGATCGGAAGGCTTGCGCGGATTGGACGGCTTGCGCAGATCAAGCGGATTGCGCATTGCGAGACGCGCAGATTGGATCACGCGGGTATGCCCCGGATACCTGGAACAGGTTGTCAGGCGGAGGCGCGCTGGCAGGCAAGCCGGGCGTACGTTGATATTGAGGGGCATGGGTTATGGGGCAAGGGATGGAGGGGTAGGATTGGGCTAGGGTTCTGTGCTTAGGGGTTGTATTTCATCATTCTTGCTTACTTTTGGTTGTACTTAGGTTAGGGTTGAGAGGGAGGACTTAAATACTTCACTCTCAACTCTGGGTTGTACAGAGGAGATCACTTCATGGGATGATTGGACTATCACTTTTTATTGCATCAGATTGGATGTGATTGGAAAGGAAGGAATTCATCTTATTATCACCTATCACTCTCTCTCCCCCCCCCCCTCTCTCTCTCTCTCTTGACCTGCTGCATCCAATCTCCTTACAGACGCTTCAATCAATAACTTCTGGAACTTGAGGACAACTTTAGGGGTATTCTCCCTTTGGTTTCCACAGCGTTGAAACCATCTGAAGCAGGGAATCTCAAAATATGAAGTACTTGAAGGTGGAATATTGCTCAAATTGCAGGCGGTTGGTATATCTTTGGCCCAGTAGCAGTGAGATAACCTAGATTGGTTGAGCATACTGTTAGAATTATGGCCAGCAATTAGCTTAGGCAAATGAGCAGTATTTAAAGCAAAAGAAATGCTGGACACTGGGTGTCAATATTGGCTAATGGGGCTCTCACAATTGGGCAATATCTTGGATGAATTTGATTGGAATGATGAATGAATGGATGGAAAACAGCAGGGAGAAGAGCTCCTTAAGTACAAAAGTTTGGCCTCTTGTGAGCGCATGATACAACAAGCCAAAAGCCAAATTTTCCGCCCCAAAAGAGCTCTACAGGCTCTACTGGCCTTGTTACTTGGTTTGGACTACCTCAGCCCACATGGCATCAGTCCCTGTACCCCTACAACCAGCCTATTCCGGTTATTTCTGGTGTGTCCACCTCAATGGGGCTGAACCAGCCCCTTCACTGTTCAATTCCCTTGGCTGGTTGTCCTTTACAACCATCCATGATGACCTTGATTGCCTTGTTTACGGGCTGGTTTCCTCATGCAGCCAGGCCCTGGCCCCTCAAATGGGCCAGGTGGGACCCAGGGCACACCTGGTTCTGGTCTCAGACTCACATGGGGGGGGTGTGACCAGCAGACATGCTGTCCCCCCCCTCTTTCTCTCAAATCCCTGGTGGGGGCAGTCAAATCCCCTCACCAGGGGCCCTGGGGGTCAATAACCCCAGGGCGTCGTCAAGTAAGTTGGCCTGGTGGGGGATCAGGTCCTCCCAGGCCCATTGCTCCTCCCCTTGGTAAAGGGGGGGGGAGAGCGCCCCTAATTGGTCCCTTCAACCGCTCAATGGTATAGGGGTGATGAAATCTCCCCCATGTGCCGGCCGCTCAGCTTGCGGGGAGCGCCGCCACCTCCTTGGGCAAGGGGTGGTCAGGTCCCCCCTGCCCTGACTGACCGCACTGTTGCGGTTGGTTGCTGGCTGGTTCAACCCAGCCAGCTTTCCCCAATCCCCCTTGCAACGGCAAGCGAGGGGAGGGGGAGCAAGCTGGGGACGCAAGCCCCAGCTATGTTGAGCTGGTTGCCTAGGGCAACCAGCCGGGCCCACGTGGCATTCCATCTTGGGGGATCCCTCAGCCGCGCGACAGCCCCGCGGCGGGCTGTCGTGCCCCGCGTGAGCCGCACCGAGGAACACAGGTGTCCTCAAACGGGCCGTGACATGGGCCGCGACAGGGGCGGCGGCCCCCATGGGCCGCCCCAAGCCTGAATTGTGAGAATTACATACTTTGGCGGGCCAGCCCATCTGACCAAGTATGTCCATAATGAAGATTGGGCCCTCTTATGCTCAAATAAGTCCATCTGGCTTGGGTGGCCCATAAAAACTGGCGGGCCCTCACGGGCCCGTGTCCCAAAAGACCATAAAAACATGTTTTGGCACCCAAATGCCCAAAACCAATAAAGCCCACATAGGCCCACATTGTGGTAGACAAAACCTGTCCTATAGCCATCAGACTCACTTTTGTAGTTTAAAAACAGCTCAAACCCTCAAAGTAGCCTCAGAAATGGATTCTACATCACAAATAACCTATAGTCACTCGGCCAAAGTACCCCTCTATCTCTCATGGATTAGAAGATACAGCCCAAGAACCCTTCAACTATGGAAAACTCATACCCAACCAGGTGTCACAGCTCTGTGGAGGGCATAAAGACATACCTTTCAACCCCTCAAGTACATACCAGTAACACTTTATTGTCAACACCAGAACCATACACCAACCCTGTCACCTCACTCAGAATACAGCATACAGACACAGGAGGTAGTGCAGCATGCCAGATCTAGTCACCTCATCCAGCATGCCAGATCCCGTCACCCCATCCAGAATACAGCATACAGACACAGGAGGCAGTTCAGCATGCCAGATCCAGTCAACCCATCCAGAATACAGCATACAGACACAGGAGGCAGTGCAGCATGCAAGATCCAGTCACCTCATCCAGAATACAGCATACAGACACAGGAGGCAGTGCAGCATGCCAGATCCAGTCACCTCATCCAGAATACAGTATACAGATCCAGGAGGCAGTGCAACCAGTCCAGATCCAGCCACCTCAGCCAGAATACAGCAATACAGATACAGGAGGCAGTGCAGCATGTCAGATCTGGTCACCTGAACCAAACATGCAGCAAATACACATACAAGAGGCTGTGCAGAAGTATACAGGAGCAATATAGGCAGGAGGAAGTCAAACCAGTCTCAAGCAAGAACCAAATAAACTACCAGTACAAACAACCCCCAGCAGCACACAGCAATTTATGCAGCCAGAAGCATGTGATACCAAACAAAATACCAGTACAAACCACACCCAGCAGCACACAGCAACTTATGTAGTCAGAAGCATGTGATACCAAACAAACTACCAGTACAAGTACCACAGGGCTACCCAGCAATATATGCAGCCAGCCAGAACCATGCAGTACCAAACAACCTCAGCACCACACAGCAATTTAGGCAGTCAGAAGCATGTGATACCAAAAACCCACCAGTAAAAGTACCACAGGGCTACCCAGCAATATATGCAGGCATTCAAGACCATGCAGCACCAAACAAACCACCAGTAATTCACAGAAACACATGTAGTTAGAATCAAGTAGCACTGAATAAACTACCAGTACAGCACAGAAAAATATCTTATCTGAACTACACAGCAATCTATGCAAGGCTGTGCATGCATGAGACCCCTTTACAAGCTTTTCCCAACCAGAAGAAATGCCTCATGTAACTGTACAAGATTTTTCCAACCAGCAGAAATGCCTCATGTAACTGTATCTCACTGTTCCTTACCAGAACAGGGAGAACCCTCAGGGGAAGCCTTGAGCACCCCTGGGGGCAGGATTTGTCTATTTAAGGAGGGCCTCTCTGCCCTATCCAAGTTGTATCACTCATCCCATATCATGCCATCCGGCCTAGTTATCACCCATCCCTACTCACTACATCAACTCATCTATCTGTGGTACCTACCCAGATAAAATATTAGTAGTGAATCAGTTATAAAAGGAAAACAAGAAATCAGAAACCAATTTATTACCCACCTTTAAACAATTAAACCACCCATCAGGTGCTTGAATAAGGGTTCTTCTGTGACCTAAATATTCAGCACCATATTAAAGAAACCCCACCCATTAGTTAATAAATAACCCTTAAAAAGAAAGAGAGCACAAAAAAAGGAAACTACCAACCTTTTCCTCTACCCAGGCCCCTGTGGTTAAACCCATCCTTGGGTCCTCTCCTGAACCACCCCTTTGATAAACCCTTGAAACCTTTAATATTGGGATATTGGTTAAGATCAAATATATCTGATCAGTAAATAACCCATAATCCAATACATATGGTCCATTCTTCAACAAACCCTACCAATAACAATTAATAACTAATCTAGGTCTGGTCTGAGACCTATATTAAGTCTCAAAGAAACCAGCCATTAATTTAAATAAATTATTGTGCAGACTTACTATAGTACTGGAAGGGCAGGCAATTCAAAACCACTCTTAGCATATACTAATACTCCAAAGGAGTAGAAGTAATACTAAATTCCCCTTCAAGGACTGCCAGAAAGCTGTTTTCTACTTTTATTTATAAAAATCCCACAGGAGTCTCTACAAAGTGGCCCACGTGATTTACAATGGTCCGTGGAGGCCCATTTTTGCATCCCATTTGGATCACACACTCCTATGCACATTAACTGAGTGCATCCGCATTATAACACATACATCTAGCCTTTACCAGAAATATCTGATTTGATCTCTTGGGAAGACCGTTGTTTTCTGGCGTATAGGCTGGAGAGAATGAATGGAAAATTCCTTGGTCTTAGTTCCAGGCTTGAAAATCAGAGTTTTTCAACTCACCGCCATTATTGGATACAATACCTTTGATTTTAAGTCCAGTTTGTTTCTCTGACCATCTTTAGAATTCTTTCAGATTGTGAAGAGTATCAGATTTAGAGCTCAGGAATTTTACTACTTTAAAGCCAGAAAGTTGGTCAATTATGCTCAGGATATAAATAGATCCGCTCAGAGATTTAACAGGGAAAGGTCCCATCAAGTCTACCTGAATGGTCTCCAATATTTCTGAAACTGGTGTAAAGTGAACTTGAAATGATTTCTTCTTCATTTTAGTCTCAAGAAAGATTTCGCATTTTGTTGTACTGGCCTTAGGGAAGATCCTCTTTAGAAATCTCTCACTTGGATGTACCAATCTATTGTGCAAGTTTGGTTGTGCTATAGTGGAATACAAATCACTGGAAGCTTACAATCCTTTGATAGAGACATTCTTGAGAATAAGTAGATTATTGATATTTAAGTAAGAAATAGAAAATACCTCATATACCTTTATCATTATCTTGTTGTTTGTTTTCTTCATACTCATGTTGTCATTGAAGATTTTTTCTCCAGATATTAAGGTTCAACTCAGATAAGGTACATGGAGGACATTCTTCAAGAGAAGTCGCCCTCAGGCCATGTTGACAAGGTAGGAGGATCCAATGAGAACAGCTTTTAATCAACTTTCCTTGTTTCCAGTGTCAAAAGGAATGTTGACTTTCTTTGTATTAAACAGGAGTTTGGGATTGCTCACCATATGATGAGACGCGTTGGGATTGCTCACCATATGATGAGACGCGCTGGTGTTAAATACTGGTGCTTTGGAAAAAAGATAAGTGGAACTCAAACATGCTTTAGCTGTGACTTCTTCAAAATCTGATGCATCATTGATTAGTTCTGCTTGATTCTCTTGGGCTCTATTTTTGTCTCTTTTATTAGCTAGTTCAGGATGAAATTGATGACACAGATCTTGTGGATGCCAAGCATTTGGATTGTGCTGACCATTTTCGCACTTGCAATCAGAGTCCGACTTAGATTTTCTGGTTATTTTCACATTTTGCTTTCTGTTCTTTTCAGTGTTTTTAAACAATGCCATTGCTTCTTCCTTTTTGATCTAGTATTGACTTTATAGCTTTTTAGAGTCTTTCCTCAAATTTTCCAAGTACACCATTTCTTGGAGTTTTGCCAATGTGGCATCAGGATGAGAAACCAGGTGTTCATTCGTATCAATGTTTTCAGCTATTTTGCATAGATCCTTCAAGATTTTAGCAAGTATTGAGTAGCAAAGCAGGTCATTTGGAACCCCAAGTTTTACAATGTCTATTTCATTGAGAATTTTGGTGCATTCCAAGATGTATTCCTTTAGATTTCCATTAAACTAATACCACATGAACTTTAACCAAACTTGGACCTTATTGTTGACCAATTGTGAGGCATAATGTGCCACAATCTTGGTCTATACGGTGTTAATATTTTCCTCATTTTTGGGAGTAATAATTGAATCAAAGGCATTGTCTCCTAGATAATTCATTAGGGTGTCAATTGCTTCATTCATCTTTTTATTCGCGTTTGTGAGTGCTGCGCCAGTAAGTTTGGAGATATATTGAGGGTGGAAGATGCACACATCAAGGATTCCCTTTGCTTGAAGGTGATCCTTCATTCTCATTGACCATTGTGGGAAATTGTGATTTTTCAATTTTGGGATATTATGGCTTGAAGATTTGTCTTCAGCCGTCTCTGCCATCTTGTTTTCTTAATTCAATTTATTGCTTGTTTTAGTCCTTTTTGTGATTTTACTGTTAATCTGTTAAGTTTTTCATCCAACCAAAAGAATAAATTTCATAAATGAAGTTAAGAATAAGAAAAATGAAATCAAGAATGAAATGACACAATATGAGTTTACCTAAAAGCAAGACTTTGCAGATAGCCAGCAACAGTAAAATTAAAATTAATTATAGATGAATAGACAACTCAATCCCTCCTTCAACAATCCTATAGTTCCCTACTGTATTGTATGAGATTTGTTAGTAAGGAAGAGTATGAACAGAACATGAAGTAAATAAGGAAACTTTTACCAGATGAGATATACAGAAAGATATTGGTCCATTTTGACTTGTAGAAGATGAAATTTGAATATTGGTTTTTGATCTTGAGTCTTTGACTGAGGTAGCTAAGCTCCTTCAGAAGGCTGGTGAAAAAAGAACTTGAGATTGAATCTGGAATGGTTGATAAAGTTGTGTGGTCTCTGTAATTGGATTATCTTCACTCTAAGGTTGAAAATAAGTGCGTTTGTAGATGATTCAAACTTTATGAGGCCTGATTGTTTAACACTTACCACATGGAAAGAGATGGGAAAACCATGAGAGTTAATCAGAATCTTGAACCATATCTTTGAATTTATGTTTCCTATCAAAAGGAGGACTGCTTGCAATGGCTCCCATTAGCCAAATTTGCATAGAAAAACTCCATTCATTACTCCACCAAACAGGCAACCTTCCAGACTCTTTATGGTAGTTTTTCTTCTATTCAAGTAGCACCTTCTAGACCTGATAACAATTATCTCAATAGCATTCAATCTCTTCAATCAAAGATTTGAACCAACACTGAAGCAGAAAACCAGTTCTATAAGGAGCCCACTGTGGAAACTCCTTTGAGATTGGGTAAAGTTTTTAGCAAATAGCTTGCTGGCAGTCACTTGAGGGGGAATTTAGTATTAAAAATACAAATAAGATAGAGCAATACTAAGGTTGGTTTTAATTGCCTGCCCCTCTGAGTACTATAGTAGTCTCACAAAAATAAAAGAAAAGAGATTTGGTGGCTGATTTTCAGATAGAGTTGCAACTATAGTAGTCTCTATCAGACCTAGGATCAATGTATTCAAGCTTGATAAGGAAGAAATGGTGGAACAGATAGGAGACCTGGTGGATAGAAGCTGCGTAAGGGAAGAATCCTTTCTCTAGTCTTATCCTTTATATATTTTTTTTGTATTTATTTTATTGGTTACTGATTGATACTCCTTTGGTGATACAGGTGATGATTTGAATAAAGGTTGAAATGGTTGAGCCTATAATTGATGACTAATGGTGATGGAGGTAGATGATGATAGATGATGATGATGATGATGATTGATGATGGTCAAGGTAGGTGAAGATGATAGTTGATGGTGGTGATGGTGGATGATGATGGTGGTGGGTGATGATGATGACTGATGATGGTCAAGGTAGGTGATGATGACTGGGGATGATGATCATGGATGATGATGGATGATGATTATGATGGATGGTTATGATGATGGTAGGTGATGATGATGACTGATGATGATGATGGTAGGTGATGATGATGTTCAGGTTATGGGTACATGGTGGTGATTTTCAAAGGTATGGGGTATGGAGTAAATAATGGTGGTGGTGGATGGTCAAAAGTATGGGTTATTGGGATGGGTCATGGTCAAAAGTATGTGTTCATGATGGTGGATGGCCAAGGGTAATGGTGGTGGTTGATGTTGATGATGATGGTGATGGTGATGTTTGTTGGTATGGGATATGGGATTGGTGATGGTTACAGTATGGGTTATGGTATAATGGTGGAGGATGGTAAAAGTATGGGTTAAGGGTGCCTAGCAGGCATGGTGATCCCTGGAGAGGAGGATGGGGGGAACTGATGATGGGACCTGGATGGGGACAGAGGCCCTCTAGGGGGGATTTCATCACCCCCTTGCCCAGGGGATGAGGAGGCTGGTCGCAACAAAGCAACCAGCGGTGAGGGGGACCTGACCACCCCTCCACCATTGAAGCAATGCAGAGGCCAGGGGCACTCTCCCCCCCCTTTACCAAGGGGGAGGAGAGATGGGGCTGAGAGGATTTGAACACCCCCCAGCCCAATTCCATTGACAACGCCGGCCTGGGGGTATTAGCCCCCAGGGCCCCTGGTAGGGGGATTTGACCGCCCCCTCCAGGGATCTGAGAGAAAGAGGGGGGGGACAGCATATCTGCTGGTCACCCCCTCCCCCCCCCATGTGAGTCTGAGACAAGACCCTGGTGTGTCCTGGGTCACACCTGGCCATTTGTATGGCCAGGGGCTGGTTGCATGAGGCAATCAGCCAGTTTGTGAGGCAATAGGACTGTTTGTAACAGAAAACTGGCCCAGGGATTGAACAGCACAGGGGCTGGTTCAGCCCCATTGTGGTGGAAACACCAGAAACAACTTGAACAGGCTGGTTATCAGGGTACAGGGACTGATGCCATGTGGGCTGATGTATCCAAAACAAAGTAACAAGGCCTGTAGAGCCTATAGAGCAATTTTGGGTCAGAAAAATTGCCTTTTGGCTTGTTGTATCATGGGCTCACAAGAGGACAATCTTTTGTACTTAAGGAGCTCTTCTCCCTGTTGTTTTCCATCCATCCATTCATCATCCAATCAAATTCATAAACAATATCATCCAACGTGTTGTCCCATTGTGAGATCCCATCAAGCAATTAGTGACACAAGGTGTCCAGCATTTCTTTTGATTTGAATACTGCTCATTTTCCTAAGCTAATTGCTGGCCATAATTATAACACATTATCAGTACCAACATCATTATTACTTCCAAGCAATCTAGAACCTTGTACCTTACTCTGGATAAACTCAAAGACCTCAAGTTTTTCAAGAATATTTCCTATATCCCTGATTTCAGCTCCACCAAGATAGTTCTGAACATTCAGAATTATAATTCTTGGGCTTTCCTTATGGATAGTGATCTAGACAACATCTGTTGTGGGGAGACAATGGATGCAGATGACACTTTGATCAGTTTAGAAGTGGAGAAAAATTCTTATCATCTCATCCTTAGGCAACTTGATGAGAAACATGTTACATGGGTTTCCAATACTCTTAGGGAAGATGAGAGGAGGAGGGGCAGCATCCTTTGGAATTTTCGTAAATCCAAGTATTCTGGTGATTCTGTTCACCAGAAGGGTATAGCTTTCAATCAACTGTTTAAGTTACAATATTCAAATTGTAAACACTTTGTTGCAGAGGCTAGGTCTAGAATATCCAAGCTTAATTCATCAGGAATTAACATGGATCCTGAGTGTTTGTCACTCTTAATCCTTCAGAAGATACCAAAGGAGTTTGATTCTTTAGTCAGAGTTATTTCTCAATTGGATCCTCTCCATGGGGAGGAGGATGTGCTGGAAAGTATTGAAAAGGATGATCATCAGTTCAAGATGAAGGGGGTTTCTGGAACAGCCCTTGTTTGAAAGACTGGAAAATCATGCAAGAAGGCAAAAAAGGATTTTTCCAAGGTCTTATGCTATAATTTTCAGAATAAGGGGCATTATGCTAAGGATTGCAAGAAGTCCAAGAAGAGGAAGAACTCTGAAGAGAATGACAAGGATGTCAACCTCACTACTGAAACATTGCAATGGTGGTGTTTGATGGTCCAATGGAAATGGTTGTTGGGGAAGAAGGTCCCAAAAGAAGGCCAAAATTGATGAGGATCAGGAAATGGTCTTGATTGATTACAAAGTGAGTAATCTCAACCTCAAAGATGAGAAATTTACAGTTACTGATAAAGCTTCTTTCCTATTAGGAGGATTGAAGGAGGATTTTCTTGTCTTGATTAATTCTGGCTGACAGATCACATGTTCTTTGAGCAAAATTTATTTTCAAATCTTGGTGATTATGATGGATTGTAAATATTTGTCAGAAAGGCAGAACAATTCACATTAAAGGAATTGGAAAATTTATTCTTGCAAATCACTTGGGTTTCAAAATTTCTTTTGAGAAAGTGTTCAATTTACCAGAGTTGCCTTATAATTTTGTGTCCCTTGGAGTGTTGTGGAAAAATGGTTTCCAGATTTGTTATCTTAAAGAAGATAATTATTTTATTGATATGAATGGGAGAAATGTTCTTAGTGGACACGTTTGGAACAAGCTTTTGTGTGCAAGCTTGTCAAAAACTTAGCTTTGAGCACTGTTGCTCACAATCAAAGTGGCCATAAGGTAAAGGACAGCAACTGTGAGAGTTTTACCTTAGGGGCTAAGACTAGAAATGTGTTCTCAAAGAGAAGCATTCGCACTGATGTTCCTAAAGAGGAATGTTCCATTGATTTGGCAGGGCCATTCACACCAGAGTCCCTTGTTGGGGAAAGATAATTCATCAATTTAGTTGATACTGCAACTAATTATGTTTAGGTTAAACCAATTTGATCTAAGGATCAGACCACAGAGGATGTTTCTGTAATCTTCAAAGTCTCAAAACAGAATGGTCTAATTAAGGAGATCAAGAGGGTTATCACTGATGGAGGTGGTGAATTTGTGAGTAAAGAGTTTGAGAGTTTATTGAAAGATTATGGTATCATTCATATATTCACTACCGCAAGTACTCCACAAAATAATGGAATAGTTGAGAGAATGGATAGGAATTTACTAGAAATGGTCAGAACTATTATGTCTCAATCTGGTCTACCAAAGTTCCTATGGGCTGAGTTGATGTCTACAGTCAGTCTGTTGCATAAAATTTTAAGTGTTAATGGGAAGAGTCCTCATTATCATTTTTGGAAGTTGTACCCCAAAACATCACACCTAAGAACAATTGGTTGCTTGGTGTATTATAGTGTCCACCATAATGAGATGGTTGGAAAATTAGACCCTAGAGCCAGAACAGGGGCACTTGTAGGCTATGATTTAAACAGTAAATTTTATAGTATCTATTGTCCAAGGACAAGAAATTTTATATGTAGTAGGTATGTAAAATTTAATGAAAGTACCTTTCCACTCAAAAGGGGTGAAGATGTTGTTGTGAATAAGTCACAGCAAGAAATAGAATTAGCACCTCTTTCACCAGCAAAGTCTGAGTAACATGTGGTTCCAGAAGATGGAGAGATGGCACACGTGCCACCAGAAGGTTCAGAGCCTGCTTCAGGGGAGTCCGTTAATTTGGAACCTGATGAGCCTCCACCTCCAGTAAGAAGGAGTGGTAGGGTTAGAGTACCAGTTGATAAGTATGGGGAATGGAAGTCCCATTATGCTCCTGCAGTATATGAGGAAGATAAATTTCAGGAACAGTGCATGCTCAATGAAGTCCTGGAGTTGAGTTCAGAAATGGGTAACAGGGTTAACCCAAGTAGATTTGGCAAAGCTATGAATTCTTATGAGAGAGCCAACTGGAAGAGTGCTATTTTTGAGGAATTTGATTCTCTAGAAAATAATAGTGTCTTTGAAGTGGTTAAGCGGGGTTCTGTTCCAAAAGGAAATACCATTTTGGGGTCTGGATTGGTGTAAAGAAAGAAGTGTTGAAATTTCAAGTCTCACAGCCGCGGACTGGCATTCAAGCCATACTTCTTAATCTCACGGCTGCGGACTATTCTCCTTTAAGTCAAGTCATATATTTTTCACACATGTGAAATCTGTCACTAAAGCCAACAGGAGAACCAGATTGATCAACTGTCTCTCCAACTTCCCTCTTGTTCTCTTGTTTTCTTTTTCCAATCCATTCTATTTCTATTTTCTATTTCTATTTATAGTCTGTTTCCACTCCTCCATTTTCTTCATTTTCTCTTCTTCTTCCCTCATCAGACTCACTGATCTCAAGATTGTATCCCTCCATAAACTCCTCATTAACCAAATACCAACTACACCTTGATTACTCAACTCAGCCTTTGACTCAATCGCTACCTGCGGCTCCTTTGATTGTCCCTTCTTCATCAATATAATTATTTACCGCCTTTCAACTTTGCAGCCATTGTTCTCATTTGGTGAGAAAGAGATCATTGTGCTTCATTCAAATCCCAACTCTCATTCTGAAATTTTGTCTCTAGTATATTCTGTTGCTGTCTATCTTCTATCTATCCTAGGTTCCATAAGGCTTCTTATCAAGTATCTCTGTGGTTTTCTTCATAATTGTTCATATACGGGGTAGGATCAATCCATTTTATTCTGTATGGGTCAACTATTGAATTTTTTGTTTTATTTTTTTTAGTCTTGTCTTATATTTATAGCAATCAATTGGTTAAAGTTTTATCACAATTAACAGTCATACACAATCTCCAGTTGCCAACCTCTCAAGACCAGGTCCGTCTCATATGTAATGGAAAACATCAATCCAATGATTCTTAAAACCACCTTGGAAGCCATTCCTGTTCTCACCAAGGACAACTTCACCATCTGGAAAACTAGGATAAACTTGCTCCTTAACCTTGCCAAACTAAAAAGAAATAATTGGATCAAGCACAGAAGAACTAGAGGACACCAACAACACCATTCTCCCGTCTATATCAATCTCCAAGCTTTCCCCGTCCATCCATACAACAATTGTATCTGCCAGCAATGAAGAAAGTGCTAAGGAGATATGGCAAGCAATCCACAAACACTTTGTATCTTTGCAACCATCCAATCGGGCTTGAGTATACAGCCAATTTTCCTCAATTGTATTTTATGAAAGCAAAATACAAGGATTCATCCTGGACGTCAATAATGGTGTCAATAAACTACACAAAATCAGAATCATCCTCCCTGTTGACATCTTAACTTACATGATCCTTGATAAGTTACCAGATTCTCTGAGAAACATTTAAAAATCTATTACTCATTTAAATGTTCAGTCCAAAATCAATCCTGATGCTGTTCAGGATCATCTCTGCATTCATTTGAATGATTTACGAATGGGCAACTCTTCACCTTCTTTGTCAAATAAGATCACATCTCTTTTCACCAAAGCATCTGGGAAATGCAAACCAAGGAAACACAACACTCTTGCAAATCATCCTAAGCACAAGTGCTGGATGTTGTACCCTCACCTTTGACCAAAGAAAAATATTCCCTCCAAATCCAAGACTTATTTCAGCTGTCTTTCTATCTCTAGCTGTCAAGATTATCTAAATTTTGTTCTGTACTTCGGCTCATCCAATCACATGGTTTTTGACCCTAATCTGTTTACAAATCTTGATCTCTCAGAAAAAGGAATGATCAGTACAAGCTGCAGAAGAAACTTGTTGGAAGTAAAAGGGAAAGGAAAAATCAACCTGAAATGTGATTTGGGAGATGTCATACTTCATGACGTACTGTTTTTTCCTAATCTCTCAATCAACCTGATTTCACTGAGAAGACTCCTTCTCAATAATTACATTGTTGAATTCCAACCCAATGTGTTTCTTCTCTACAAACTTGGCAACCTTGCAATGAAAGGACACTACTTCAATTACATTCCTTGTCTCAGATTTTATCCTCCCACTTCTTCCACGTACCAATCTCATCTGTCCTATGCTGAAAATCTTCACAAGTTGTTAGGTCACGTGAGTTACCATCAATTGAGGCACAAGTTGAATATCCCTATCAAGAAAACTGTAAATTGTAAATCGTGTGCCATTTCCAAAGTGACCAGAGCATTGTTTCACTCACGAATCTCATCTGCTGATCGCGTCTTTCAAGGGCTACATCTTGATCCTATTGGGCGCCTACCTTCCTTGAAGAATGGTCACAAATATCTTGTCACCGTCACCAATGCGTTCTCTTGATATGTGGCTTTTATTCCGGTCATCAGCAAGGAATTGATCCCTTCAGTACTTTCTGAAGCCATCAATCTTGAAGCAAAGCAATTCAATTACTATCCATCTATCCTGCACTCCGATCATGGGACCAAATTTGAGAACTTCAAGCTTGCGGACTTTTGCAAGAAAGACCTTATTTGTCAACGATTCTCCGATCCGTATACCCCTCAACTCAATGGACTGGCCGAACAATTTAATTGTACCATAATAGAGTCAATTTGTTCAAACCTAAGTGATTTTAATATTCCCATTGGAATGTGGCACAAAGTGGCCCAGGCTTCAGCCTTAGCCATCAATCAGATTCTATCTCATAAGAGCAAAAAGTCGGCCTATGAGATGTTCAAAGGCGCAAGGCTTCCATTATCTTATTTCCATCCACTAGGTGCTCCTTTCTCCTATCTCATTCTTCCCAAGGCTCCTGGATCAAAATTACTCCCTCCAGGCAAGATCAGTCACCTAATCAGATACAATCCTGAGATTCAATCTTATAGAATCCTCACTTCTTCAGGAAAGGTGCTAGACTCCAAGCATGTTCAATTCCTAGACATAGATTGCAGACCCACAAATAATTCTTCCTCCAAAGAATGGTTTTCCAATTGGAAATCTTCTGCTCACTCTCAAGATGAACCTGAATCCTTAAATGAGGAACTGTCACGCTTTGCACTTAAGGATTATTGTCTTCACCACTTTCACATGCCCTCTCCTCATTACCATCTACCTCAGTCTAAAAGCGTGACACAAATAAAAGCACAACATTTATGGTGCAATCCGCTATTTCCTCTGGCTTGAGCTGACTTTCCAATCTTGGCGACCAACTCAGTATATACTTGCGAACTTTGCATTTAACTCCATACCGGTCAACCATCCATTATGAGATCCAATCTCCTTCCCTGGCCAATCAAAAGCCTTGGACTTCCATCTTTGGTCATGCATTGTTTGTTAGTTCGCATCAACGTCTAAACAAGCCATCACTACTGTATAGTTTGCAATTGGACTAGTCCCTACCCTGCATACACTATTAACTCTCATTTGCATTACATTCAACGTCACTCACTCCTATCCCAATTTGTCACGCAACTGTACGCTCAGATTCTATTGTCTCGCACTTACGCTAAGACCTCCAATCTATACCATTGCTTCATTTCATATTCCTTCTCTGTCATTCATTGCCTCACCGCTTCACCTGTAGTTAGCTCATGACCAGGTTGTATCTAGTCACTTCAAATTACCTTATAAGGGCAATCCCCTTGCCTGATGATTGTCTCCTCAGTTAGTTAATTTCATACTTTCTCGCATTTAGCTGCGACCTAGTTATCACATTGGACTCAGGTTGAGTTTCCTTCTTTGGAACACCTTCCATTCATCTTGCCATTTGTTGAGTGGCATAACCAAGTTTGCACTTCGCAACTGGGTCTTGCTATTTGCACTTGCCCTCGCACTTGGTATTCCTTTGTGCTCACGATCATCTAAGAATTGCCCTATAGTACGTGGGGTGGTCGTGTGACAGTAAATTAACTAACTAAACTCATCTATTGTAGCCTTCCAACCTATAGTAGACTTCTTCTTTTTCAATGTCACGTACTTGCTCAACCGGGAACGCTTCCCTTGCCCCTTACAATGATGAGATCCATCGGGTAGGGAGAACCAGCGCTCCTCAGGCCCAACAACCCTTAGATCAAGTTCCTCCTTCCAAATTGCCATCTGTGGAACCTCTCAATGATCCTTGGGCTCCTCCACGGGACGCTCAGACGGACCCTCTCGCGGAAATTGCAGACTCCAACCATTCTTCCAATGAAACTTTGACTTGTGGTAGACCAGGGGTTTGCACTACTGCTCTCAAGCCCGATGCTCCGACCCTGATTTCAACATTGATCCAGGCCCTCACTTATGGTGCCCAGCGATCTAGTCCAAGCACTCTTAGTTTTCGCACTCCGGGCATGAAACAACCTGATCACTTGACAGGAGAACACCCTCATAAGCTTAGATCCTACCTACAGTCTTGTAAAATCATCTTTTCAAATGACTCCAACAATTTCCCTTCCAATAGACATAAAGTTATGTATGCTTCATCCTTCTTGGGAGGTAGAGCCTTGCAGTGGTTTGAACCATACCTTGAACTTTTGTCCAAAAACAGCCCCACTTGTATTCTCAACAACTGGGACAAGTTCAAGCAAAAATTGTTCACCCTGTGAGGCAATCCCAATGAAGTTTAAAATGCCAAATACAAACTTAATAGTTTAGTTATGAAGGAGAATAGTAGAGCTTCCGTTTATATTTCTGATTTTCGACCCTTGCAGTCTTGCAACCAGTTGAATGAGGCCGCTCTTCTATTCCATTTCCAAAATGGTTTACCAGCACGCTTAATCAAACAGCTTTCAGTTGGGGGTCATAAGACAACCTTGCTTCAGCAGCTAATCGATTGAGTGATTGAGCTTGATAATGGCTATCATGACAAGAATTGCTCTTTGCAAAACAACAATGGACCATCCACCTTGGCTCCTAAGGTGGAGGACTCCTCAAAGAAAAATACAAGGAACCCAAAATCATCCAAACCAACCCCGACTTCAAACTCCAACTCAAAAGGGAAAGCCGTTGCCAAAACTCCGAAGTTCTTGGACAAGGAAACCGGGATGCTTTGAAGTGAGGAACGGCTGTGAAGGGAAAAGAACGGTCTGTGTATGTATTGTGGAGGTAAACATGATGTCATCAGCTGTGCAAAGCGGTTAGCGTGTGAAGCGGCTAAGCAGTCAAAAAATTAGCTTGTAGTTTTTCTGATACTCGCAAGGAAAACTACACATTATCTAAGTCACCACAATTAAATCTTTGCACTTGCAAGTCACTAGGTGCTCCAAGTTGAATATTTATCCTATTCCATTCTGACAACACTCCTTATCAAGTATTACTTGATTACGGCGCTAATGTTTCCTTCATCAATGAATCTTTTGCCACTTCAGAAAATCTTACGCGTTCCCTGATAGATAAATTTCCCATCTATCTAGTAAGTAGTGCAACTGAACCGTCTTATTGGGTTTCCCAAAATGCAAAATGGACCTTTGCATTTTCCAATTTCCCCAGCTTCGAATGGGATTTATTTGTCTTGGCTATACCTGGAATGGATGATACCATTCTAGGCCATGATTTCCTAGTTTACTGGAATCCGGATGTGAATTGGCAAGAAGGAGTAATTAACCTCCGAACCTCGCACCCCCAGAATGCTAACCTTTCCGTCAATCAGGAATTAAACAACCTACTTGACACTGTCATTGAGTTGGATGACACTTTTCTGCCAGGAGATTTGCAATATCCTGACCTTCATTCTCAAATTCCCTCTTCAGATTTAGGAGTTATTGCTTACCTATCCAGCTTACCTCTTTCCTGTTCCTTCAAAGAGAAATAGACACCAACTAAAAGGTGTATTTTGAGCTCCCTAATCCTCTCGCACCATGCTGGCACCTCAAACCCGGTGCTCAAGATGACAAGATTGAAGATTTAGAAATCATTTGAGAGTCTTTACCTTCAGTTTTTCATGACTTCGCTGATGTCTTTTCAGCTGAAAAAGCAGATAAACTGCCTCCATCCCGTCCCTATGATCATAAGATCAAACTTACTGGCCCACCTCCGGCACCAGGACCAGTCTACTCTCTCTCGACGCAAGGATCAATTGCACTTCAAGACTACATTGCGGAAAATGTAGCAAAAGGATTTCTTTGACCAAGTGATTTGAACACCGGTTCCCCTGTCCTATTTGTACCAAAAAAGGACAGTGGACTTTGCCTTTTTGTTGAATACAGGAAACTGAACAAGGTAAACCGGAAGAATGCCTATCCAGTACCGCCTATGGCACATCTTCTTACCCTCTTCCATGGAGCTAATTATTTCTTGAAGTTAGACCTTCAAGGTGCCTATAACCTAATTTGCATTAAGCAAGGTCATGAGTATTTTACTGCAATGAGAACCCTGTTTGGAAGCTATGAGTATACCGTCATGCCTTTTGGCCTCTGCAACGCGCCTTCCACTTTTCAATATTTTTTCAACAACATTTTTTCCAATCTTGTAGGTAAATACCTCGTGGTATATCTCAATGATATACTAGTCTACTCCAGAAACCTCAAAGATAACATTGCACATGTGCAAGGGGTTCTACAGCGACTTTGCAAGAATGACCTGTTTGCAAAAGCCTCTAAGTGCGTGTTCCATTCCACTTCTCTTCATTTTTTAGGTGTTGTAGTCTCGCAGCAAGGACTATCGATGGACCCAGCCAAGAGCAAACACATATTGAACTGGCCCCCACCTTCTTTGATTAAATCTTTTCAAGTTTTCCTTGGTTTCAGTAATTTCTATAGAAGGTTTATTGCGCGTTACGCCAAAAAAACAGTGAATCTTACTAACCTTCTTCAAAAAGACACTCATTTTATTTTTACTGAACAAGCTGCTTTGGAGTTCAAAGATCTGAAGAAGGCGTTCACTACTGCTCCAATACTTGCTCACTTCAACGAGCTAGCTTGCACTATTATCAAAACAGACGCAAGCGACTATGCAATTGCAAGAGTCATCTTGCAGTTTTCTCCTTCCACTTCTCTCTTTCACCACATAGCTTTTGAGTCTTGCAAGTTGCTTGCTGAAGAGCTTAACTATGAGATTCATGAAAAGGAACTTCTTGCAATTGTTTATTGCTTGAAGAAATGGCGTTCATACCTTTTGAGCCTTAGAGAATCCTTTGAGGTTTTAACTGATCGTAATTCTTTGAAGTATTTGATGAGTTCAAAAGCCCTCACACGTACACAGGCGCAATGGGCCAAATACCTCTCCGAGTTCCACTTTACAATGACGTACTGTCCTGGGAAACAAGCGGTAGTTCCTGATGCTTTATCACGTCAGGACAACGTTTACCCAGGGGGGGGGGAGCACCTTTGCCAAAAAAAAACCCTGAAAATGTTAGGACACTCTTCTCAACCCAAACTGCCCAACTCAGTTTGATCATTGCTTGCTTACAACATTTGGCTTCCGCTCAATTACAAGATTTGGCTTCCAAACTCCAACAAGCTCAACGCGACGACCCCAAGTGCATCAAACTTCGCAAAAGTGCAAACTTATTAGATAGTAGTTACAGTATAGATGATAATGACTTTTTAGTTTATGATAATCATATATTAGTACCAGATAATTCTTGCATTAAGTTAGATATCTTTGAGTCACGGCATGATTCTCTGCTTGCTGGTCATTTTGGGCAGGATGTAAACCTACCAATTGATTGCACGAGAATTCTACTGGCTTGGTATGACCAAAGAAGTAAAAGACTATGTTAGCGCGTGCTATGATTGCAATAGTAACAAGTCCTCAAAACACTGGAAGTATGGGCTGCTCCAGCCACTTCCAATTCCGCCTCATCCTTGGCACTTGCTGTCTATGGATTTCATCTCTCAATTACCTTCTTCTAGTGGATATGATGCTATTCTAGTAATAGTAGATCACTTCTTGAAGATGGCTTTATTTTTACGTAGTAATGTGACGGCCTCCTCAGAAGACTTGGCTAACTTGTTCATAGAATATGTATTTTCGAAACATGGTCTCCCTGATAATATAGTTAGTGATTGTGGATCTCTGTTTTTCTCAAGCTTCTGGACCTTGCTATGCCAACATTTGAAGATCACTCGCAATTTATCAACAGCTTACCACCCAGAAACAGATGAGCAAACCAAGCAAGTTAATCAGATCCTCAAACAATATCTTTGAATGTATGTCACCTATCAACAAGACAACTGGTTGCAATGGCTCCCACTAGCAAAATTTGCCTAAAACAACTTCACTCATTCCTCCACTAAACAGCTGCACTTCCAAACTCTTTATGGTAGAAACCCAACTTTCTCTTCCCTTCATGTAGCACCTTCTCAACCTGTTACCAATTACATTGAACAAATTCAATCCCTTCAATTGCAACTTCAAACCAACCTCAAAGAAGCAAACCAGCGCTATAAGGAGCAAGCAGACCGATCTTGCACTTTGGCTCCAACCTTTGCAGTAGGAGATCAAGTATGGCTCGATGCTCGCAACATTTGCAGCACTCGCCCAACTTGCAAACTCTCCAAAAGAAAACTTGGCCCCTTTAAAGTAGAATCAGTCATCTCCCCTAACGCCTTTCAACTTACTTTACCTGCAAAATGGCAAGGTATTCACCCGGTCTTTCATGTGTCTCTCCTAGAGCCAGCTCGAGTCCTATACCCGGGCAAGACTCATCCCCTTCCTGAACCGGTCACTGTCCTTGATCATTAAGAGTGGGAAGTAAGCCGTATTCTGGATTCCAGGTTACGCAAAGGAAAACTTCAATACCTCATCAAATGGTCTGGCTTCCAGTCCAACAAAGATTGCACCTTGTGGGAACCAGCCCATCACCTTCACAATTCACCCAATCTGATTTGAGAATTTCATGCAAGCTACCCTTGCAAACCTCGGCAATCATGATTCTTTCCCATCCAATCCCATCCAATTCCATTCCATTCCATTCCACATTCCATTCCATCCAATTCATTCCACTCCACTCCACATTTCATCCCATCCAATCCCATTTCATTCCATCCCACATTTATCTTACTCAATCACATTCCATCCCATATTCCATCCCATTAAAACTTATCTTATTTCACCATCATTTCATCATTTAATTCCTCCATCCCACTGTTTTATTCTTTTCTCAATTTCCTTTCATTTCCACTTATTATTAAAAAAAATAAAAAAAATAATAATAATAATATTTCTATTTTAATAATATATATAAAAAAAGAATACATTAAATTACAAAGTTTCTTTTATTTCTTTTTCCGCATCCTCCCAATTCGCAGTCAATTCCGCAACCATGGACCAAAAGGTATCAAGGTCTTCATATTTGATCAATGCGGACATTCTTTGAAGTAACAGCACTTCCGTTACAATGTGCCTTTTGAAAATCTCCTCGCATCTTGCAACCCAAGCTTGCTTTGGCCAAGCATTCCATCCACCTTCCTCCAAGAGCTCTTCATACGCTCTCTTCCTTTGGCCACCCGACGTGCCTTCTCCAATATTGTACGTCAGGCGCCTTGCATCCATTTTGACCGGAAATACAATTTGCACCGGATCCGCTTTGCCTTGGCCCTCCATCCCTTCCGTCCCAGCCAATTCCTCCCTTCCATCTCCTTCATTTCCTTCTTCTAATTCACCCTCTTCCTCTTCGTTCTCTCCACTTCCATTTCCTCCATTTTCCTCTTCTCTTTCCGCTGCGTTTTCTTCTCCCTCCCTTGCTTCCTTGGTGATAACTCCTACCGGCTCTGCACTGGACACCTTGCCTTGCACCTTGGCATTCATCTGGGTCCCTGGGTTTTCAGTCAGCCGTCCCCAGCAAGGTGGTGGTGATGGTGGTGTGTTGGTATTATATCTTCAAAAACAAGGCAACACTAGCAAACAAACAAAAAATTAGTTACTATTTCAAGTTCATTAGTTATTCCTGATTAGTACTCACCAGGAACTTGCGTCCCCAAGTATTCAATCTTTGGGAATGGTGGTATTTTGTAATTAACCCTTGGCGTGGACCTACAACTTTGCATCTCCCTCGATGATTCCAAAGGACCCTTGACGGTCGACTCGACATTTATAGGGAAGTTGCACGCCACCTTGCAAAGGCAATATTGCTTGCATTTGCCTCAAAGACCTCAGATGGCAGTACTGGGAATACAAGGCTTGTTGCGGCAAATACAGTTTTCGCAACGGCGGGATGATGATGACAAAATTTTTACAAAATTTATAAAAATCTATTTTGTAATGAATTAAGTAATGTATAAGGGTATACAGTGAGAATTAAACAACTTGAGATCAATGGGAAAATTTACCTGAAAGCTTGCAGGAGCTCGCGTCTTTATACCCGGGCAACTGTCAGGCTTTGCACTTAAGGATTATTGTCTTCACCACTTCAACATGTCCTCTCCTCAGTACCATCTACCTCAGTCTAAAAGCGTGACACAAATAAAAGCTCACAACATCAATAGTGCAATCAGCTATCTCCTCTGGATTGCGCTGACCTTCCAATCTCGGCGACCAACTCCGTATATACTTGCAAACTTTGCATTTAACTCCATACTGGTCAACCATCCATTATGAGATCCAAACTCCTTCCCTGGCCAATCAACAGCCTCGGACTTCCATCTTTGCTCATGCATTGTTTTTTAGTTCGCATCTACGTCTAACCAAGCCATCACTACTGTATATTTTGCAATTGGACTAGTCCCTACCCTGCATACACTATTACCTCTCATATGCATTACCTTCAACGTCACTCGCTCCTATCCCAATTTGTCATGCAATTGTAAACTCAGATTCTATTGTCTCGCACTTACGCTAAGACCTCGGATCTATACCATTGCTTCAGTTCCTATTCCGTCCCTGTCATTCATTGCCTCACTGCTTCACCTGTAGTTAGCTCATGACCAGGTTGTATCTAGTCACTTTGAATTAACTTATAAGCGCTATCCCCTTGCCTGATGATTGTCTCCTCAGTTAGTTAATTTCATACGTTCTCGCATTTTTCTGCAACCTAGTTATCACATTGGACTCAGGTTGAGTTTCCTTCTTTGTAACACCTTCCATGAACCTCGCTGTTTGTTGAGTGGCATAACCAAGTTCGCACTTTTCAACTGGGTCTTGCTATTTGCACTTGCCCTTGCACTTGGTATTCCTTTGCGCTCACAATCATCTAAGAATTGCCCTATAGTACATGGGGTGGTCGTGTGAAAGGAACCCACGACATTAGAAGCTTTAAGTTCTCCCTCTGATCAGCCTCCCTCCGAGGATCAGTCATCAACCAAACCCTCTTTAGATGTGTCTGAATCTATGTATGAAGATTTCAGCAAAGATATTGTACCCTCTTGCATTCTAAGAGAAAGAACTCTTGCCGTCAAACCAGTCAAATACAGCTATTTCTCAACAAACCTGGATCCAGACAAGGTCCAAGATGCTAAACTAGAGGAACTCAAGAGCATTGAACAACACGAGGTGTGGGAAGAAGCAACCAAAACACGGAGCCGTTGGCTCAATAGTCTTTGGGTTGATTGTCTCAAACCTGCCACAAATTCCTCCCCTGAACGCATCAAGTCCAGACTGTGTATTCAATTTTTTAAACAGGAATCCAGGGTGGAATACTTTGATACATTCGCTCCCACTGGGAAATTCCCGTCTCTGCTTCTTCTTCTAACTCTTGCGGCTGATAAAAAACTTCCTGTCAGACAGTTTTAAGTCAAAAGTGCTTTTCTGTTTTCTCCGTTACAGGAAGAGATATACATCAAAACTCCAAAAGAATCTACCCGCTCTAGTCCTTTTCTTAAACTCAAGAATTCACTTTATGGTTTAAAACAGGCTCCAGCCAACTGGAACCGCACCCCCACCAAATTATTTGAAGAAATAGACTATCAACAGTATCAGTTGGACGCATGTGTCTTTATTCATAAAAACCAAGACTCTTTTATCTTTTTCCATGTTTACAACTTGGTCTTGGTGGGGAAGACTGATGCATTTGAGGAACTATTTCTTCATTACTTTCCTAACTCATCAGCTCACAATCTAGACACTTTATTAGGAATGAACGTAGAATTGGATGAAACTGGTTTCTTGTTATCTTGGTCCGATCTTATAAACAAGGGAATTTAACTGCTGAATCTTACCAAGTGTCAACCAGTTGCTACTCCTCTTACCCCCGGTATTCAACTGAGTCTGGCATCTGACAAGGAACTCAAGGAATTTGAGTCTCTGGGTATAAACTACAGACAGTTCACTGGCATCCTTAACTATCTTTCCTGTTGATCCCGTCCTGACATTGCAGCTGCATCATTCATTCTATCCAGATTCAACCATTGACAGGGCATTCATCATTGGAGGGAAGTAAAAAATTGTTGGAAATACTTGAAATCAACCATCAACTACAAACTGAGACTTCGTCTGCAGACATCAGACAATCCAAAAATAAACATGTACACCAATGCTATATGGGCGGATGATCTTGAAACCAGGACTTCCCAAAGTGGAATTGTGGCCTTCTGGGAAAATTGCCCTATCTCCTGGACAAGCAAAAAACAAAGAAATATAACTGTATTGTCCACCAAATCTGAGCTCAATTCTCTGTCCAATGGCGTCCAAGAAGACTGTTGGCTATCAAACTTGTTCTCTGAACTGTGGAATACAAAACTATCTCTGTCTTCAGTTTATATCAATAATAAAGGATTATTAGAAAAAATTAAACCTTTTGGATCAAATTCAAAAACCAAGCATCTAGACATCAAAGTCAAACATATTTGTAAACTATAAAACGAAAGAAAAATTCTTATTTCTCTCATCCCATCATCCAAAATGATAGCGGATGCGCTCAATAAAGCTTCTGCTTCTCAATCCTTACAATTATTGACTTCCCGTTGTTTTCACTCTTCCTCATCAATGATCCGGGGTGTCAAAATTTCAAGTCTCACGGCCGCAGACTTTCATTCACGCCATACTTCTCAATTTCACGGCCGCAAACTATTTTCAACTACATCATACTTCAAATATGTCACTAAAGAAAAGAGTAGAACCAGATTGATCAACTGTCTTTCCAACTTTCCTCTTGTTCTCTTGTTTTCCTATTCAAATCCATTCTATTTCTATTTTCTATTTCTTTTTATAGTATGTGTCCACTCCTTTCCTTTCTTCATTGTCTCTTCTTCTTCCCTCATCAGACTCACTGATCTCAAGATTGTATCCCTCCATAAACTCCTCATTAACCGAATACCAACTACACCTCAATTACTCAACTCGGCCTTTGACTCAATCACTACCTGCAGCTCCTTTGATTGTCCCTTCCTCATCAAGATAATCCTTTACTGCCTTTCAACTTCGCGGCCGTTGTTCTCATTTGGTGAGAAAGAGATCATTGTGCTTCATTCAAATCCCAACTCTCATTCTGAACTGTTGTTGCTAGTCTATTCTGTTGCTGTCTATCTTCTATCTATCCTAGGTTCCATAAGGCTTCTTATCCAGTATCTCTGTGGTTTTCTTCATAATTGTTCATATACGGGGTAGGATCAATCCATTTTATTCTGTATGGGTCAACTATTGAATTTTTTGTTTTCTTTTTGTTAGTCTGGTCTTATATTTATAGCAATCAATTGGTTCAAGTTTTATCAAGAAGCTTGAAACAAAAGGAGTTTTGAAAAGATTCAAAGCTAGATGCATTGCACAGGGCTTCAACCAGAGAGAGGTTATCGATTACCAAGAAACTTTCTCACCACCTGGAAGGCTGTCCAACTTCAGTTACATCATTGCTCTTGCAGTGGAGTTGGGTGAAGAAATCAGACAACCTGATTTTGTAACAGCATACTTGAATGCAAAACTTGTAGAGGAGGAGACTGTTTATATGTTGATCCCTGATGGTTTTTATGAATGGTTAGTAGAGACTAAGCCAGAAACCATGAAGTAAATCTGTGTTAGAAGTTTTCTTTCAGAAGATAAAGGGGAATATGTCCTCAAGCTGTGTAGATCCCTTTATGCATTGAAGCAAGCAGCTAAATTGTGGTATAATACCATAAGTGAGAAACTGATACAGATTGGTTTCCAGACTTCTGAGGCCAAACATTGCGTTTTTGTAAGAAAGGATGCAATTTTTTTTGTATGGGTCAATGAAATTATCATTATTGGAAATGGTAAAGAGAGAGTCATGGAGACACTCAAAAAGGAATTCAAGATCTTGGTCTGGAACAACAAGTGCTAGGAATGAAAGTCAGTAAGAGCAAGAATGGTGTTAAGTTAGACCAGAGCCATTATGTGGAAGCACTTCTTAAGCAATATGGCTTAGAGAATGCAAAGGATTTTGTTCCCCCCATGCAGTCAAACATTTGTTTAGAGAAGTATGCAGATGAGGAGTATTGGGAGTTTTTTCAATCTGGGAATCACTACAGGTCAGCTATTGGATTGCTTAATTATTTGTGGCAGTGTACAAGGCCCAATATTTCTTTTGCAATTGGTTTTTTGTAGCAACACTTAGAGAAGCCAATAATGAGTCATTGGTCAGCATTTAAGAGGTTCATGTGGTATCTTAAAGGAATGCACCGTCTGGGACTGTTTTTTACAAATTCAGCAAACTTTGATTTGTTTGGTTATTCCAATGCAAGTTGGGAAGATGGTAACACTAGGGAATCAAAAAGTGGTATCTTATTCTTCTTAGGTAAGAATCTGGTGTCATGGATGTCCAAGAAGGTGTTGGCAATAAGTCTTTAATCAACAGAGGCTGATTATAGAGCGTACTTAGCAGCTTCACAGGAAGCAAAATGGTTGAGAAAAGTCTTAGAGGATACGCATAAATCACAAGGGTTTGCGTTGTTTTATTCTGATAAAAAGAGTGCCATTGCGTCATGGCAAAACCAAGTGTTCTATTCAAGAACAAAACATATCAATGTTCACTATAATTATATTTGCAATGCAGTTAACTTCAAAGAGATTGTGTTGAGGTACATGCCCACTGGAGCGATTGATTGCAGATATATTTACTAAGGCTTTAGATAGGAACAAGCATCAAGGCTTTGTGACTAATATGCGGGTGTCACCCCTTTTAGATTAAGGGGGTGTGTTAAAATATGTATGCACTTACGCGTGTGGTAAGTATAAGTGTAATCCAAATGGAATGCACATATGGGCCTCTCCGCCCCATTGGACACTCATACGGACCATACGGGCGTGTGTGGATGTCACTGATTTGGAAAAACTGGTCTCAAAAGGCATGAAAAAGGCTCATTGGTACACATGCCCTAACAGGCCTGGTGGGGATATGGGCAAATACAGCCAGATGGGCTTGTATGGGCATAATTGGGCCCAAGGTTTATTTTGGAAATACTTGGCCAGACAAGCTGGCCCGCCAAGGTGTGTTTGTCTCAGGTTTCAGGCTTGGGGCAGCCCATTGGGGCTGCACGCCCCTGTTGCAGCCCGCTTGGGGATGCTGCCTGTGCCCTGGCCCGCTTGGGGCTGCTTGTATCCCTTGGTTTGGCCCACGCGGGGCCCAACGGCCTGCGGGGGGCTGTTGCGGCGGCCAAGGGATCCCGCGTGGTGCAACACCGTGGAGGCCCAGCCGGTCGCAAATGGATGTTACTGCCGCGGGAGCAAGGGCCAGCAGCCCCGGCTCCCTCCCCCTCCCCTTGCTTGCCATTGCAAGGGGGAGGGGTTTGCTGGCTGGGTTGAACCAGCCAGCGACCAACCGCAATGAGGTGGTTGGTCAGGGCAGGGGGGATTTCATCACCCCCTTGCCCAGGGGATGACAAGGCTGGTTGCAAAAAAGCAACCAGAAGTGGGGGGTACCTGACCACCTCTCCACCATCAAAGCAATGCAGAGGCCAGGGGCACTCTCCCCCCCCCCCCCCCCCCTTTACCAAGGGGGAGAAGTGACGGGGCTGAGGGGATTTGACCACCCCCCAGCCCACTTCCATTGATGATGCCCTGGTTTTATCAACCCCCAGGGCCCCTGGTAGGGGGATTTGACTGCCCCCTCCAGGGATCTGAGAGAAAGAGGGGGGGGACAGCATGTCTGCTGGTCACACCCCCCCCCCCCATGTGAGTCTGAGACCAGACCCAGGTGTGTCCTGGGTCCCACCTGGCCATTTGTATGGCCAGGGGCTGGTTGCATGAGGCAACCAGCCAGTGTGTGAGGCAATAGGACCAGTTTTAACAGACAACTGGCCCAGGGATTGAACAGCACAGGGGCTGGTTCAGCCCCATTGAGGTTGAAACACAAGAAAAAACCGGAATAGGCTGGTTGTAAGGGTACAGGGACTGATGCCATGTGGGCTAATGTAGCCCGAACAAAGTAACAAGGCCTTTAGAGCCTGTAGAGCACTTTTGGGGCGGAAAAATTGCCTTTTGGCTTGTTGTGTCATGGGCTCACAAGATCCCAATCTTTTTTACTGAAGGAGCTCTTCTCTCTGCTTTTTTCCATCCAACCATTCATCATCCAATCAAATTCATCAATGATATCATCCAATGTGTTTCCCCATTGTTCAAGACCATCAAGCAATTATTGAGACAAGGTGTCCAGCATTTCTTTTGCTTTAAATACTGCTCATTTGCCTAAGCTAATTTACAGCCATAATTATAACACATTTAACCCACCCGGCCCGTTAGGGCCCGTTTACCAATAGGCCTGTTTCATGCGTTTTGAGACCAGTTTCCCCAAATCTGTGACATACACACAGGCACGTATGGTCCCTGTGTGTGTTCAATGGGCGGCAGAGGCCCACATGTGCATCCCATTTGGATTACACTAATACGTAGCACACGCGTAAGTGCATACGTATTTTAACACCCTGGGGCTTCCCCTGTTACAGTGGGATACAGGTACATGAGACATTTTAGAAGGTTGGAAAAAGACATTGCATGAAACTGAGGCAATTCTGCTGGTTGGAAAAAAGACACTGCATGAAACTGAGGCAATTCTTCTGGTTGGAAAAAAGACACTGCATGAAACTGAGGCAATTCTGCTGGTTGGAAAAAGATGTTACAGGGGTTTCATGCATTCACAGCCCTGCACAAACTTCTGTGAAGCGCAGATACAATATATTCCTGTGCAGTACTGGTGGTTGGTCTGGTGCTACTTTCTTCTCCCTACATGTGTTGATGTGCATCCACTGGTGGTTTGTTTGGTTCCACTTTCTTCTACCTTCATGTATTTCTGTGCATTACTGGTGGTTTGTTTGTTTCTGCATGGTCCTGCCTTCCCGCATGTATTGCTGGGTAGCCCTGTGGTACTTTTACTGGTGGGTTGTTGGGTATCACATGCTTCTGACTACATAAGTTTGTGTGTGGTGCTGGGATTTTTTGATACTAAATGGTTCTTATTTCCTGCATGTATTGCTGGGTATCCCTGTATTCTTCTGCATAGCCTTGTGTAGGTTTATTTTGCTTGTTTGTTTGGATCTTGTTGAGAATGGTTTCATTTCCTCTTCCCTATACTCTCCTGTATACTTCTGCATAGTCTTTTGTATGTGTATTTGCTTGTTTGTTTGGAACTGATTGAGACTGTTTCTACTTCCTCCTGCCTATACTGTCCTTTATAATTCTTCATACTCTTGTGTATGTGTTTTTGAATGCATCCTTGGTGAGGTGACAGGAGCTGAACTAGTTGCACTAACTCCTGTATCTGTATTGCTGTATTCTGGCTGAGTTGACAGGGTTGGTGTATGGTTTGGGTGTTGAGGGTAAGCTGTTACTGGTATGTACTTGAGGGTTTGCAAGGTCTGTCTTTATGCCTTCCACAGAGCTGTGACACCTGGTTGGTGTGAGTTTGCAACAGTTGAAGGATTCTTTGGCTGTATCTTCTAATCAATGAGGCATAGGGTGCTAATTTGGCTGAGTAACTATAGGTTATTTTGGATTTAGAATCCATTTCTGAGTTTTATTTGAGGGTTTGAGCTGTTGTTATATTACAAAAAGTGAGTCTGATGGCTATAGGACATGTTTGGACTACCACACTGTTGAGGAGTAGGTGATATTGCATTGTTTGAAGCTTTCCAAGGAGATGATCAAAACAAATGCAAAGCCCAGGTATCCGTATTGGTACTTCCTGGAGATGGGATCCTCACCCCAGGAGGAGTTGCTATAGAACACCAGGGGTATTGACAAGGAGTTGTATTTCAGGGTGAGTTTCACATTCCTGGTGGCCTTCAGGTATTTCCAGGTCCTTTTTAGTTCTTTCCAGTGGGTCAGGCCGGGTTTGTTCTGAAATCTGGCAAGCCTCAAGACCAAGAAACTGAGGTCTGGGCGGGTCTGGGACGCAATGTAGTTCAGGAGACCCACCCAGAGGGGAATTTGATTTTGAGGTGTTTGAATTATTCAAAATCCTTGTCTGATGATTTGGTGAGTTAAAGGTCAGGGGTTACAGGAGTTTGAACTTCTCTGGCATCTGCCAGTCCCAGCTCTTTCAATCTGTGGGCTATTTGTTTTGGTTGGCTTAGCTGCATGGAGTTGTTGGTTTGTTCAAATTGCATTCCCAGTATGGTGTTGTGTGCATGGAAATGGGAGTTCTTAAATTTCTCAATGAATTTTCTTTTGAAGTTGTTGCCATTGCCCACAAGGATGAGATCATCAAGGTGGAAGAAGATGAAGGACTTCTTTTCCTTCAATTTTTAAAGGCAGGGGTTGCTTTTGGATTCCTCAAAGCCCATTGATTTGATCCAGCTTGTGAGAGCGTGGTACCAGTTCTTGGGGTCCTGTTTCAACCCGTAGAGGCTCTTCTTGAGTCTGAGGTATTTGCACTTTTGGGTAGATTGGCTGGGTTTTTTGATGATCACTTCCTTGTTGATTGGGGAATGGAGAAATTTGGCTTTGAAATTGAATTGGTTGATCTTGAGCTTTTCTTTCATTGCGAGCTGGAGGATGCCCTTGAGGGAAGAGACCTTGCTGCTCGGGGAGAAGGTCTCTTCAAAGTTTATTCCACATATTTTCTTGTAGCCCTTTGCGCAGAATCTGGCTTTGAAGATGAGGAAATTGTTTTAACTGTTTGAAGGACCACGTGGTGTCAAGTAGATTGATGGTTTTGGGCCCATTTTACTCTTCCCATACCTTTAGATCCTTGCACTGGTCTAACTCTTTCTTGATGGCTTGTTTCCATTTCTCAGCCTCTTCACAGGTTATGGCCATGAGGTACATTTGGGGTTTGAAGTAGTGGTGAAATTTGTAGCATTGTGGAGGCTTGAGGTTTGCGCAATTCCACAGGATATGTGGAGGAGTGGGGTTAAGGTTGAGCTTTGGGCACAGGAACTAGCCATGGTGTGTGAATTTCCTGGGGTGGATGATCCAAACTGTTGGAGTCCCTGTCCTCTGGGGAATTCAAATTGGATGAGTGTGACAGAGGGTCTGGTATCTCCCTGTATTCAGCAAAACTCCTGTCAAGAGGAGGCAGTGGGATGGATGCTTCTGCTTCCCAAGATGGTGGTTGGTTGTTTGGTTCCCTAACTTCAAAGCTGTCAATTGAGAAATCTGAATCTGGGATTGACTCTCCAGTTCCCCCAAGGTGATTCATTGAGGAATTTTCAAATGGAATGTGCTTGCTTGAGATGATGGAGCCATTGGGACAGAGGATTCTGTAAGAGCAAAATACTGGATTTTATCCAATCAGTTTAACCTCTGGACCTTTTGGATGGAATTTGCTTCCTCTGGCTCTGAGTTGGTTGAGGTAGATGACCAAGATCCCCAAGGGTTTGAAGTAAAAAAGGGGAAGAGCACTACCATGCATGATTTCCAAAGGAGATTGGCAACTGCCCTTCTGGGGAATCTGATTGAGAGAAAGTCAAATGGCTTTGAGTATCTCCAACCAGTACCTCTAGGGTAGGTTGGAGGAACTGAGAGATGTGCGCAAACTTTCTACAATTGTCCTGTTGGCCCTCTTGGCTCTGCTGATGTGGGCAGGATGGTAGGGTTTGGAGATGAGTTGTTTGCATGAAATCCCTTTGAGGAAAGAGGTGAACATTGTTTTGGTAAATTTGGATCCTTGGTTGGAGCAGCCATTGCAGGGGTAGTAACCCAGTTTGAAATTCTGTTGTCTGATGATTTATATGAGAGTGTTTGGGGCTTTTTCCTTTCTGAAGAGAGGAATGCCACTTATTTAACCCAAGTAGTTGTCTACAATTGTTAGGATGGACTTCTCGCGCCAATGTGATTAGGGTTTGATTGGTTCAATGAGATCAAGATGTATCCATTCAAAGGGTTTCAAGGCAAGAGAGGCCTGAGTTTTGAAGGGGTTCTTGGTTATCTTACTGAGAGCACAGTCTTTGAAGAATACTCTTCTTTCTCAATCTTGAGTCCTTGTATTTCTGTGAGTCTGCCAGCAGAGTCATTTCCAAGGGCAAGGTGGAGATTCAAGATAGATATATTGGTCTTAGTGAGGGTGGACAGGTAAAAGTTGTTCTGACCAATTTTCATGGGTTTATTGACAACAAACAGCTTCTTGAGGATTCAACCTTCCATGAGGCAGTGCTTTTTGTAGAGTAGGTGGAACTGGCCTTTGAATGATTTCATGGAACAGCCCTTGGCAATCAGATTGCCGGGGCTTATCAGATTTACCACAATTTTGGGGACAAAAAGGCAGTTACTGAGGACAATGTTCTGGTTCTTCCAGGTCAGTTTGACCTTTCCAGTGCCTTTGATGGGAAGTTTGGCGGCATATTTTCTGTTTGAGATGTTTCCTCCTTTGTCAGACTTTGTCAGATTGGTGAAGAACCTTTTTTTCATTGAAGATGTGAGCTGAAGCCCCACATTCCATCAGAATTTTCTGGCTTGAAACTGTTTTGGATTTGATTCACTCTGAGATGAATGCATGGAAGTGAGCTGATTCAGATTTCAATTTTTGTTTCTCTCTCCACTTGGCTTGGTTTTCCTTCCACCAGTCGGGGGCTTTATCCGGGTGGAGGTGAAAACATTTGCTTTCTGAGTGATTTTTGTCCTTTTGAGGGTCATGATAGCCTTCTACGCAGCGGTTGGAAGACTTGGATTTGAATTTTTTCTTGCTTGAGACAAGGGAAGTCTCAGCAATTGAGATGGTTTTTTTGGTGGATTTGGACCTCAACTTGTTGTTGTATTGAATGAGGTGGTTGCATATGAAGGCAACTCCTACAGTCTTGTCAGAGTGCATCAGTTGGTGTTTGAGGTTGTGAAGTGCAAAGGGAAATCTGAAAAGAATAAGGTAGGCCAGGAGGTCTTGAGGAAGATCAATGCCAATGTGGATCATCTTCTTGATCAAAGTTCTGATCTTTGTGACAAATTGTGTGATGTTGTCTTCTTTAAAGGAGATGTGGAGAAAATAGTTGAAGATCCTTGCCCAATTGGAGGCTTCCAATGAGGAGTACCGTTCCTTGATTGCCTGCCAGATGTCTTTGGAAGAGTTGAAGTTGGTAGCTGTGATGATGTTGTTGTGGGGGACCGAGTCAACCTTTGATATAAGGAGGAGCTGGATTCTGTTTTTTTCCAGTTGGGATAACTGGTCAGAGCCAGATTTGAGAATAGATAGCACCCCTCTGAGCCTGAGAAGACCATTGATCTTGTCTTTCCAGATTCCATAGTTGTCCTCTGAGATTAAATGGCTGGTTTCGAGGGAGTCTTTGAGCATTTCTTGTTGGAATCTATCTCCTGAGAAGTTTTTTGAGGAGTTTAGTTCCATCATGAGTCCCTCTGTTGGTTGCTTTGAAGAGCCTTTGGATTTTAACCATGAAATAGTCTGATGATTTGAAATGAATGACAACCAACAAACTGAGGAAACAAAGTCAGGAAGATGGTTGAGAAAAAGGAAGGACAACTGAATGGTGAGAGAACAGTAGGATTGAAAAGCAAAAGAGGTGACCAATGGAAAAGTTTGAGGAACTTAGGAGACTTCAGGCGTCATCTATCTAGGTAGGGTTGAGATGATGCAGTTGAGTGTGTTTGGGTTGAGTGGGTTTAGTTTGAGGAGCTGGATTAAGAGTCAGACAGGAGGCAACAATAATGATGATGACGGAGTAACGGTCACCAGTCACCAGTTGATTTTTGAGGGTCCAAGGGTGGTGGCCTGATGAGCTTGAGGTGGGCAGGTAGCTTGGGGTTTGCGGATAGGTTGAGGTTGACAGAGGTAGTGAGTAGGAGGAGACAAGGACAACAAAAATGATGAAATTAAAAAAGAAAGATGAAATAGAAAAGGAGATGGAAAATGAAAAACAAATAAAACCAATGAAAGAAAGAGACCCGGGGTCCTACCTTGAAGCCCCCCCTTTTAAAAGTCAGGTTCTGAGGACTCAGGGGGAAGGTTCTCTCCAGGGGCACAACGGTTACATAATCTGTGCTTACCCGCAACACCATTGTGGGTTTGAATACCATGGACGGAGGAATGAATTCAGTAAAACTTCAACAGTCAGTGAGTGACCCTACCTAATTTTGGGTGGAGAATTAATTTATGAAATAATATTAATGGATTTCCTACTACTTCTTAAGTTGATCTTACTATTCTTATTTTTATGTTATTTTTGTTACTTTTTCAGCTTTCTCTTTAATATTTGCAAGCTTATAATTCATATTTTAATTTATTTCAAAAAATTTTATTTATTTTCTTTTCAATTTTCATATTAGCTTAATTGGTGTGCATCAGGGAATTATCAAAACTGTTTTTACCCCAGAAAGACCATGGGTCTGGAGACCTCAATTTACCCCCCAGGGCCTCAATTTATTTCTTTTTTTTGGGGGTAAACAGTCCACAATCCAGTGTTGTTTTATCCCACCCTGAGCACTCCTGAAATATTTGAAAATTCTCCAAACCTTTCTGGGATTCAAAAGCACCCCATTTGGCATAATTATAGAAAACAGTTACTATAATCATTTCAATGATGATGTCTAAAGGATTCAAACCTGGGGTTGGAAAGAACCCAAATTAAGGTGATTGCATTAAAAAATATAAACAATAAAACCATTATTGCTGATTTTATTCATTGTTCTCAATATGCATGTGTGCTGCACACCTATTTTCATCATTTCACAATAATTTCACTTGTAATGTAGTTTACCTGGGGCAGCATTTGTGGAAAGTTTCCTTTTCATCATCCTTCCACTCAAATCCTCTGCTGCCCAAGGTGTTTGTTTATTTCCTTTTTCCCCTTTTGTTTTCACTTTTATCTTTTCCTTTTTCTTCAAATATTCAGTCATTGTTAATAATATATCCCTTTGCTTGCCCCCTCTGCTACCCCATTCTATCTCAAAAATGATTTTTTTTGAAGGCTGCACACCTTCCTGAGATTTGAAGGAATGCCACTTGATGTGATTCTAATAAAGAATTACTATTCTCATGGAAATGATGGCTTTTGAAATCATTTCAGAAAAAGTTTTTATGGTCATGAAAATTTTGAAGATTGGCATGATTTTACTGATTCATTTGGCATGATTTTAGCCTGTATAATTTTTTCCATTGTCACTCTCCATATTAAATCAATATCATCTCACAAGTTCATTTCTACATCTCCAAACACCCAAACAATAAAAAATTCAAAATAGATAAAATTAAGACCCCAATTATTCTGATTATTTAATAAAAAAAAGGGAGGTCTCTATGAATCATAATTTATTATCTTTGCAATATTTTCCTCTCCATAATGAATTGAATTATTTATCCAAATTCTACTGATTATTCATCCTAAAATCTCTGTAATATTTATCAATATTCTCATCATACATCTCAATCAAAATTCTGAAACTCTTACTAGTATTCCCAATTCAATCCCAGTAGTTCTTCCAACTTTTTATCATATCCCCTGGGAAACTCAAAATATGCTTTATATCTGAATCAAAAGAGTTTGTACAATATTTATCTTGTTCAAGCAACTCAAAAATGAGAACAAGGCCTTCATCTATTTTAAGATTTCAACTCAAAATTAGATATGAGTCATCATCCTTCTGATATTCAAAAAAAATCAAAACGATTCCATCCTTTTAATTGCAAATTAATCCAAAATTTCCCAAAGGTACTCATGGAATATTGAATTGATTTCAAATTACATTGAATAACTAATGATTGATGTTTTTTTTATTGTATTATCTGTTCTGATTAAGATTTGAGACTTATATTACTCCTGAAGGCTGAAAAAAAATTTAAAGTATTGAATTGCAATCTGAATATACAAAATATTCTCCATTCAATCAACTTTCTTGGAAATATAAATAAGTTCAGTATTAAAAAAAATAATATCTTAATTTTTATTTCATAACAATTTCAAACCAATGTTTGTATGAATGATTGAAAAAACAACTGAACTAATATAAAATAAAAGTTTTTAGAGAAGGTTCTTTTTAGAAAAACAACCCCTCACCAGAACAGCTAAATATCATCTGAGACAAAAAAAATTTAAATATCCTTCTCTCCTAAGTTTCTTTGGGTTATTATTCAGTGCAAAAAACATGAAATTTTCATTTGCTTTTATGGTCCTTGCTATTTCATTTTGAATCCATTTTTTATGCAGATTTTTTTTCTTTTCTGTATGAGACCTTCTAGCATTAAATAAAGGAAGTTTCCTTTCAATTTCATTTTTGTAAATTTAATTTTTTATCAAAAGATTTAATGGATCTTTTATTTTATTTTTTTTCATCAGATCTATCAGCATGTTTGTCTCTTTGGTTCAATTGATTAACTAAATATTTCAGTGATAATTTTGGTTTTTATTTTTCAGGTACTGAATCTGAAGTTGAAACTTTTGAGAAAATAGAGTTGAATTACGACCAACAGAGGGACTAAGTAGATTGAATCAGACACAGGTTTGAGACAAAGGAAATACAATGGAAAGGAAAGAGGATTACTGAGTTGACAGAAATGAGAGGTGACCAAAGTGACCAGCAGAGACACCTTGAGGATTGGCGGACGTTGGTCACTTATTAGGATGATCATGGGAAGGCTGAGAGAGTTGAGATTGGGAAGCTGAGGGACAAATCAGAATGAGGTTGCAAAGACAATGAAGGAGAAACCCTCACCAGTCGAATTGATATTGAGGAGAAGACTGGATGAGTTGACTGAGGACAAGTCCTTGGTGGTCTTGATCTGAGGAGCGTAGGTTTGATGGCGGTTGAACTTGAGGCTTGAGGCGGATAGGGATGACAGTAGGAAAATGAGAAATAAGAAGAGACAAAGAAAGAAAGAAGAAAAAGATGAAGCTCAAGCAGAGAGAACAAGATGCTCAAGCTGAAGTGAAGTTGATGAAAAAGGAAGAGCAGGAGTTGGGTTCCCCCAATTCTGAGTTGTAGGACACAAGCTCTGCGGTTCTCTCTGGGGTGCGGCGGATTATGTAAGCTGAAGGTTGAGTGCGGGACAGAGAGCAGGGTAGTACTTCAACACTCCCCATAACTGGAGAGAGTTTGACTAGGATAAATCTTCAAGTTTGAATTTAGGGTTGGGGATCCTTACAAAGGCCTGGATGACGTGTTTTTCTACCGCTTTAGTCAGAGGGTTGGCCATCATGCTGTCCGTGGTTATGAGTTTGACCTTCAGGTTGCCCAGTGCAAGATCCTCGCGCAAACCTTTGGTCTTGAGGTCCATGTGCCTTGTCTTGGCGTTGGAACCAAATTGCTTCAGCTTTTCCTTGAGACCCTTATTGTCAATAAAGTGAGTCCTGAAGGGGATGGAAACATTGAATACCTCTCCCAGAAGGTGTTTGAGCCATCTTCCTTCCAGGAAGGAATCCAGGAGGGGGTTGAGTTCAGCTTCTGTCAAGGAGTAGGTAATGTTGCATTGTTTGAAACTTTCCCAGGAGATGACTGAGCCAAATTAGAATCCCAAGTAGCCGGATTGTGACCTCCTCAATGTTGGATCCTCACCCCAGGATGAGTCGCTGTAGAAAATCAGGGGTTTGGCAGATCCGTTGAAAGTTAGGGTGAGTTTCACGTCCTTAGTGGCCTTCAGTTATTGCCAGGTTCTCTTGAGCTCCTTCCAGTGAGTCAGGCCAGGTTTATTCTGAAACCTGGAGAGGCTTGAGACCAAAAAGCTGAGTTACGGGCAATTCCAAGATGCTATATAGTTCAGGAGACCCACCCCTGAGCGGTAGCTAATATTGAGTTGTTTTAAGTCTTTGAAATCCTTGTCCAAAGCTTCTGTGAGTTGAAGGTGAGGAGTCAGAGGAGTTTGGACTCCTTTCGCATTTGCCAGTCCAATTTCTTCTAAACCATGAGATATGTGCTTTGGTTGGCTGAGCAAGATTGAGTTGCTGGTCCAATCAAATTTCATTCCTAAGATGGTGTCAGGAGTGTGGCAGTGAGAGTTTTTGGATTTATTATAGAATTTGCCTTCAAAGTTGAATCCATCTCCTACAAGGATGAGATCATCAACGTGGATTAATATGAAAGACTTCCCATCCATTGATTTGTAGAGACACGGGTTGCTGTTGGATTCCACAAATCCCATAGACTTGATCCAACTTGTGAGGGTGTGGTACCAGTTCTTTGGGGCTTGTTTCAGTCCGTAGAGACTCTTCTTGAGTTTTAGGTATTTGCTCTGTCAAGAAGAACCGTCTGGAGTCTTGATGATTACTTCCTTGTCGATTGGGGCATGGAGGAAGGCAGTCTTGATGTCAAATTTTTTGATTTTGAGGTTGTCTCTTAGAGCGAGTTGAAGGATGACTTTGAGAGATAAAATTTTTCCTGTGGGGGAAAAGGTTTCTTCAAATTCAAGCCCGTGGATTTGATTGTAGCCCTTCATGCACACTCTAGCCTTGAAGATTAGGGCATTGTTGTGGCAATTGTCTCTGATTCTGAAGACCCAGGTTGTTTCAAGAGGGTTGATTGGTTTGGGTCCATCATACTCTTCCCACACCTCCAGATCCTTGCATTGAGCCAGCTCTTTTCTTATTGCCTGTTTCCATCTTTCCGCCTCTTCACAGGTGGTAGTTTTGAGGTATGTCTTGGGTTTGAAAGAGTGGTGGAACCCGTAGCATTGTGGTAGTTTAAGATTTGCGCTATTTTGCAGAAGTTGAGGAGGAGCGGGTTGAGTTGGAGGTTGTGGGACAGGACTGGGTTGTGGTGAGTGGTCTTCCAGGAACATGGACGGATGATTTGAGGCCTCTGAGTCGCTGGTTTCTGGAGGATTTGAGTCAGAAAAGTCTGATTGGGTTTCCAGTGTCTCTCTTTACTGAGTGAAGTTCCTGTTGGAAGGAGGCACCGAGGAGGAAGACTCTTCTTCTGCTGCTGAAGGGAAACCGTTCAGGACGTCCGGATTGTTGTTGATTTCAAATCCATCAATTGAGAAGTCCAAGTCTGGACTTGACTCCTGGAAATTTCCGGAAGATTTGTCAAATTGTATGTGCTTGCTTGAGATGATGAATCCATTGGGACAGAGAATTCTGTAGGAGCAAAATTCTGCATTGTATCCAATAAGTATTTCTTCCAGACCCTTTGGATGGAATTTCTTTCCCTTAGTTCTGAGATGGTTGAGGTAGATAACTGGGATTCCCAGAGGTTTGAAGTAAGAGAGTGGAAGGGAACTACCGTGCATAATTTCCCAAGGCAATTGCCGACAGCCCTTGCTGGGAATCTGATTCAGAGCAAGACAACATGCTTTGAGTATCTCCAACCAGTACCTCTTTGGCAGGTTGGAGGATCTGAGGGATGTACGCACACTTTTGACAATTTTCCTATTGTCTCTTTCAGCCCTGCCATTGTTCTTGGGATGATAGGGTTCAGAAACCAGCTGCTTACATGAAATATCCTTGAGGAAGCCAGAGAGTCTGTTGTTGAGAAATTTGGATCCTCCGTTGGAGCAGATTTTGCAGTGGTATTATCCCAATTTAGATTTTTGTTGTTTGATGATTTCTATGAGGGTATTTGGAGTATCTTCCTTGCTGAAGAGAGGAATGCCACTCAAGTAGCCCAAGAAGTTGTCCACAATGGTTAGGATGTACTTCTCTTGTCGGTGCGGCTTGGGTTTGATGGGTCCAACAAGGTTGAGATGTATTTGTTTGAAGGGTCCTGAGGCAAGGGTGGCCTGTATCTTGAACAGAGACTTGGTGATTTTGCAGAGAGCGCAGTCCTTGCAGAAAAAATTGTCGTTGTTAAGCTTGAGATCTGGAATCTCTTTGAGTCTGCCAATGGAAGAATGGCCTAGGGAGAGATGAAGATCGCGGGTGGATTTGGTGGAGTTTTTTGAGGTAGACAGATAACAGTTGTTCTGTCCAATGCTCTTGGGGTTATTGACCACAAACAGATTATTGACAATTCTGCCTTCCAGGAGTCAGTGATTGTTGCAGATGATTTGGAACTTTCCTTTGGAGTATTTCAGGGAGCAGCCTTTGGCAATCAGCTTGCCGGGGCTTATTAGATTGACCACTAAATCAGGGACAAAGAAGCGGGGCTTATTAGATTGAACACAAAATTGGGGACAAAGAGGCAGTTGCTGAGGACAATGGTTTGATGTTTCCAGACCAGTTTGACTGTTCCCGTTCCTTTTATAGGAATTTTAGCGCCGTCTTTGCCTGTTGATATGTGCTCCTCATCGTTGGATTTTATCAGCTGGGAGAATGTCACAAAACAACCACACGTACTATAGGGCAATTCTTAGATGATTGTGAGCACAAAGGAATGCTGAGTGCAAGGGCAAGTGCAAGTAGCAAGACTCAGTTATGAAGTGCGAACTTGGTTATGCCACTCAACAAACGGCGAGAGGAATGGAATGTGTTCCGAAGAAGGAAACTCAACCTGAGTCCAATGTGATAACTAGGTTGTAGCAAAATGCGAGAACGTATGAAATTAACAAACTGAGGAGACAATCATCAGGCAAGGGGATATCCTTTATAAGGTAATCCAAAGTGACTAGATACAACCTGGTGATGAGCTAACTACAGTTGAAGCGGTAAGGCAATGAATGACAGGAACGGGATAGGAAATGAAGCAGTAGTATATTATCCAAGGTCATAGCCTAAGTGCAAGATGATAGAATCTGAGCGTATACTTGTATGACAAATTGGGACAGGAGCGATTGACATTAAAGGTAATGCAAATGAGAAGTAATGGTGTATGCAGGGTAGGGACAAGTCCAATTGCAAACTGTACAGTAATGATGGCTTAGTTAGACGTAGATGCGAACTAACAAACAGTGCATGACCGAAGATGGAAGTCCAAGGCTGTTGATTGGCCAGGGAAGGAGATTGGATCTCATAATGGATGGCCGACCGGTATGGAGTTAACCGCGAAGTTTGCAAGTATATACTGAGTTGGTCGCCAAGATTGGAAGGTCAACGCAAGCCAGAGGAAGTAGCAGATTGCACCATTGATGTTGTGCTTTATTTTTGTCACGCTTTTAGACTGAGGTAGATGGTACTGAGCAGAGGACATGTTGAAGTGATGAAGACAAAAATCCCTAAGTGCAAGGTGTGACAGTTGCCTGGGGATAAAGACGCGAGCTCCTGCAATTTTTCAGATAAATTTTCCCATCAATTTCAAGTCGTTAATACTTACTGTATACCCTTTACACATTATTTAATTCATTACTCGATAAATTTAGAATTTATATAGAATGTCGTCATTGTTGTCCTGCCTTTTCAAAAACTGTATTCACCAAAACAAGCAATGTGTCCCTAGTACTGCCGTCCAAGGCCTCCAAGGCAAGTGCAAGCAATGTTGCCTTTGCAAAGTAGCCTGTAATTTTGCTATTAATTTTGAGTCAACTGTCAAGGGTCCCGCGGAGTCATCGAGGAAGATGGGGAGTCGTAGGTCCGCGCCTAGGGTTAACTAAAAGATACCACCGTTGCTGGAGATCAAATACTTGGGGACTCAAGTTCCTGGTGAGTACTAACCTGGACTGACTAATGATCATAAAATAGTAACTAAATTTTGCTTGTTTTGCTAGTTTTGCCCCGTTTCCAAAGATATACTACAAACACACCACCACCACCACCACCTTACTGGGGACCGCCGACTGAACTCCCGGGGGCCCAGATGAATGCAGAGGTTCAAGGCGAAGTGCCCAGTGAGGAACCGGTTGGATTCATAACCGAGGAAGCAAGGGAGGAGGAAGGAAACAAAGCAGAAAGAGAATCAAGAAATGGAGGAGACGGAAATGGAGGGAGAGAAGGAACGGAAGAATTAGGAGAAGGGAATGGAGGAGATGGAAGGGATGGAGTGGATGGAACGGAAGGAATGGAGGGCCAAGGCGAAGCGGATCTGGTGCGAGTTATAGGGCCGGTCAAAACAGATGCAAGGCGGCTGAAGGGCAATATTGGAGAAGGCACGTCGGGAGGCCAAAGGAAAGAGCCTACAAAGAGCTCTTGGAGGAAGGTGGATGGAATGCTTGGCCAAAGTGAGCTTGGATTGCAAGGTGCGAGGAGATCTTCAAGAGGCATATCGTAACAGAGGTGCTAGTTCTCCAAAGGATGTCCGCACTAATCAATGATGAAGACCTGGATACTTTTCAATCCATGGTTGCGGAATTGACTTCAAATTGGGAGGATGTGGAGAAGGAAGTAAAGGAAACTTTTTAATTATTTATTATAAATATATATTTTCTCTTTTTTTTTTATATAATTATAAATAGAAATATATATTTTTTTTTTAATAAGGAATGAAGTTTTTTATTTAGTAGAAATGAAAGGGAAATGAGAAAAAGTAACCAAATGGTGAGATGGAGGATTTGACTGATGGGATGTTGAAGTGAAGTAAAATGGGGTTAGATGAGATGGAATGTGGAATGGAAGGGGATTGGATGAGATGGAATGTGGAATGAAATTAGATTGGATGAGATAGAATGTGGAATGGAATGGAATGGGATTGCATGGGATGGAATGCGGAATGTAATGGGATTGGATGGGATGGAATCATGATTGTTGAGGTTTGAGGGGGTAGCTTGCATGGAAGTCTTGGATCAGATCAGGTGAATTGCAAAGGTGATGGGATGGTTCCCACAAGGTGCAATCTTTGTTGGACTGGAAGCCAGACCATTTGACAAGGTATTGAAGTTTTCCTTTGCATAACCTGGAATCCAAAATACAGCTTACTTCCCACTCTTGATGATTGAGGACAGTGACCAGTTCAGGAGGGGGATGAGTCTTGCCCGGGTATAGGACTCAAGCTGGCTCTAGGAGAGACACATGAAAGACAGGGTGGATACCTTTCCATTTTGCAGGTAAAGTAAGTTTAAAGGCGTTAGGGGAGATGACTGATTCTACTTTAAAGGGGCCAAGCTTTCTTTTGGAGAGTTTGCAATTTGGGTGAGTCCTGCAAATGTTGCAAGCATCAAGCCATGCTTGATCTCCTACTGCAAAGGTTGGAGGCAAAGTGCAAGATTGGTCTGCTTGCTCCTTATAGCGCTGGTTTGCTTCTTTGGGTTGGTTCAAAGTTGTGATTGAAGGGATTGAATTTGTTCAAGGTAATTGGTAGCAGGTTGAGAAGGTGCTACGTGAAGAGAAGAGAAAGTTGGGTTTCTACCATAAAGAGTTTGGAAGGGCGACTGTTTGGTGGAGGAATGAGTGGAGTTGTTGTAGGCAAATTTGGCTAGTGGGAGCCATTGCGACCAGTCGTCTTGTTGATAGGTGACATAAATTCAAAGATATTGTTTGAGAATCTGATTAACTCGCTTGGTTTGCCCATTTGTTTCCGGGTGGTAAGCCATTCATAAATTGCGAGTGATCTTCAAATGTTGGCACAGCAAGGTCCAGAAGCTTGAGACAAACAGAGATCCACAATCACTAACTATACTATCAGGGAGACCATGTTTCAAAAATACATATTCTATGAACAAGTTAGCTAAGTCTTCTGAAGAGGCCGTCACATTACTGCGCAGAAATAAAGCCATCTTTGAGAAGCGATCTACTATTACTAGAATAGCATCATATCCACTAGAAGAAGGTAATTGAGAGATGAAATCCATAGAAAGCAAGTGCCAAGGAGGAGGGGGAATTTGAAGTGACTGGAGCAGCCCATACTTCCGCTTTTTCAAGGACTTTTTACAATTGCAATCATAGCACGGGCTAACATAGTCTTTTACTTCTTTGGTCATACCAGGCCAGTAGAAGTCTCATGCAATCAATTGGTAGGTTTTATCCTGCCCATGATGACCAGCAAGGGGAGAATTGTGCCGTGACTTGAAGATATCTAACTTAATGCAAGAATTATCTGGTACTACTATACGATTATCATAGACTAAAAAGTCATTATCATCAATACCATAACTACTATCTAATAAGTTTGCCCTTTTGCAAAGTTTGATGCACTTGGGGTTGTCGCGTTGAGCTTGTTGGAGTTCCAAAGCCAAATCTTGCAAGTGAGCAATGATTCAACTGAGTTGGGCAGATTGGGTTGAGGAGAGTGTCATAAATTTTTCGGGTTGTTTTTGGCAAAGGTGCTCCCCCCCTGGGTAAACGCCGTCCCAACGTGATAAAGCGTCAGGAACTACCTTTTGTTTCCCAGGACGGTATATGATTGTAAAGTGGAACTCAAAGAACTATTTGGCCCATTGTGCCTGTCTACATGTGAGGACTTTTGAGCTCATGAAATACTTTAAAGAATTATGATCAGTTGTAACCTCAAAGGATTCCCTAAGGCTCAAAAGGTATGAACGCCATTTCTTCAATCATTAAACGATTGGGAGAATTTCCTTGTCATGAATCTCATAGTTAAGCTCTGCAGCGAGCAACTTGCGAGACTTGAAAGCTACGGGATGAAAGAGAGAAGTGGAGGAAGAGAAATGCGAGATTAATCCTGCAATTGCATAGTCGCTTGCCTCTGTTTTGACAATAGTGCAAGCTAGCTCATTGAAGTGAGCAAGTATTGGAGCAGTGGTGAGCACTTTCTTCAGAGCTTTGAACTCTGAAGCAGCTTGTTTGGTAAAAACAAAAGGAGTGTCTTTTTGGAGAAGGTTAGTAAGATTCAAGGTTTTTTTGGCTTAACGCACAATAAAACTTGTATAAAAATTACTGAAACCAAGAAAAACTTTAGGGGATTTAAATGAAGAAGGTGGGGGCCAGTTCATTATGTGTTTGCTTTTGGCGGGGTCCATCAATAGTCCTTGCTGCAAAACTACGACACCTAGAAACCAAAGAGAAGAAGAAGGGAATTCACACTTAGAGGCTTTAGCAAACAGGTAATTCTTGCAAAGTCGCTGCAGCACCTCTCCCACATGTGAAATGTGATCTTTGAGGTTCCTTGAGTAGACTAGTATATCATCGAGATATACCACAAGGTATTTACCTCCAAGATCAGAGAAAATGTTGTTGAAAAAATGCTGAAAAGTGCAAGGAGCGTTACAGAGGCCAAACGGCATTACAGTATACTCAAAACTGCCAAACTGGGTTCTCATTGCGGTCAAATACTCATGACCTTCCCTAATGCAAATTAGGTTATAGGCACCTTGAAGGTCTAACTTCAAGAAAAAAGCAGCTCCATGGAAGAGGGTAAGGAGATGTGACATAGGCGGTACTGGATAGGCATTCTTCTGGGTTACCTGGTTCAGTTTCCTGTAGTCAACACAAAGGCAAAGTCCGCCGTCCTTTTTTGGAACAACTAGGACAGGTGAACTGGTATTGAAATTGCTTGGTTGAAGAAATCCTTTTGCTACATTTTCCGCAATGTAGTCTTGAAGCGCAATTGATTCTTGCGTCAAGAGAGAGTAAACTGGTCCTGGTGCTGGAGGTGGGCCAGTAAGTTTGATCTTGTGATTGTAAGGACGGGATGGAGGCAATTTATCTGCTTTTGCAGCTGAGAAGACGTCAGAAAAGTAATGATAAACCAAAGGTAAAGACTCTTGAATGATTTCTAAATCTTCAATCTTGTCATCTTTGAGCACCGGGTTCGAGGTGCTTGCATGGTGAAAGAGGATTAGGGAGCTCAAAATACACCGTTTGGTTGGTGTCTGTTTCTCTTTGAAGCAACAGGAAAGAGGTAAGCTGGATAGGTAAGGGATAACTCCTAAATCTGAAGAGGGAATTTGGGAATGAAGGTCAGGATATTGCAAATCTCCTGGCAGAAAATTGTCATCCAACTCAATGACAGTGTGAGGTAGGCTGTTTAATTCCTGATTGACGGAAAGATTAGCTTTGTGGGGGTGTGAGGTTTGAAGGTTAATTACTCCTTCTTGCCAATTCACATCCGGATTCCAGTAAACTAGGAAATCATGGCCTAGAATGGTATCATCCCTTCAGGGTATAGCCAAGACAAATAAATCCAATTCAAAGCTGGGGAAATTGGAGAATGCAAAGGTCCATTTTGCCTTTTGGGAAACCCAATAAGACGGTTCAGTCGCACTACTTACTAAATAGATAGAAAATTTATCTATCTTGGAACGCGTAAGATTTTTGGAAGTGGCAAAAGATTCACTGATGAAGGAAACATTAGCACCGGAGTCAAGTAATACTTGATAAGGAGTGTTTTTGGAATGGAATAGGATAAATCTTGAACTTGGAGCACCTAGTGACTCGCAAGTGCAAATATTTACTCACAATGATTTAGATAATGTTTAGTTTTTCTTGCAAGTATCAGAAAAACTACAAGCTAATTTTTTGACTGCTTAGCTGCTTCATGCGCTAACCGCTTTGCACAACTGTCAACATCATGTTTTCCTCCACAATACATACACAGCCCATCCTTCTCCCTTTGTAGCTGTTCCTTTTTCCGTAGCATCCCGATTTCTTTGTCCAAGAACTTCGGAGTTTTGGCAAGGTTTTTCCCTTTTGAGTAGGAGTTTGAAGTCGGGGTTGGTTTGGATGGTTTTGGGTTCCTCGTGTTTTGCTTCCAGGAGTTGTCCACCCTTGGAGACAAGGTGGATGGTCCATGGTCATTTTGCCAAGAGCGATTCTTGTCATGATAGCCATTATCAAGCTCAATCACTCAATCAATTAGCTGGTGAAGCAAGGTTGTCTTATGACCCCCGACTGCGAGCTGTTCAATTAAGCGTGCCGGTAAATCTTTTTGGAAATGGAATAGAAGAGCGGTCTTGTTCCACTGGATGCAAGACTGCAAGGTTCAAAAATGAGAAATATAAACGGAAGCTCTACTATTTTCCTTCATAACTAAAATATTAAGCTTGTATTTGGAATTTCAAACTTCATTGGGGTTGCCAAACAGGGTGAACATTTGTTGCTCAAACCTTTCCCAGTTGTTGGGAATACAAGTGGGACTGTCGTTGGACAAAAGTTTGAGGTACAGTTTGAACCACTGCAAGGCTCCACCTCCTAAGAAGGACGAAGCATACAAAACTTTATGCCTATCTGAAGGGAAATTGTTGGAGTTGTTTGAAAAGATGATTTTACAAGAATGTAGGTAGGATTGAAGCTTATGAGGGTGTTCTCCCGTAAAGTGATTGGGTTTTTTCATGCGCGGAGTGCAAAAGCTAGGAGTACTTGGACTATATTGCTGGGAACCATGAGTGAGGGCCTGGATCAATGTTGAAAGCAGGGTTGGAGCATTGGGCTCGGGAGCAGTAGTGCGAACCCCTGGTCTACCACAAGTCAAGGTTTCATTGGAAGAATGGTTGGAATCTGCGAATTCTGCGAGAGGGTCTGTCGGAGAATCCCGCAGAGGAGCCCAAGGATCATCAAGGGGTTCAACAGATGGCGATTTTGAAGGAGGACCAGGATCTAAGGGTTGTTGGGCCCAAGGAGCGCTGGTTCTCTCTACCCAATGAATCTCATCATTGTAAGGGGCAAGGGAAGCGTTCCGGGTTGAGAGAGTATGTGACATTGAGAAAATAAGTCTACTATAGGTTGGAAGGCTACAATAGATGAGTTGAGTTAGTTAATTTAATGTCACAAGACCACCCCACGTACTATATGGCAATTCTTAGATGATTGTCAGCGCAAAGGGATGCTGAGTGCAAGGGCAAGTGCAAGTAGCAAGACTCAGTTGCAAATTGCGAACATGGTTATGCCACTCAAAAAATGGCAAGAGGAATGGAATGTGTTCCAAAGAAGGAAACTCAACCTGATTCCAATGTGATAACTAGGTTGTAGCAAAACTTGAGAACGTATGAAATTAACTAACTGAGGAGAAAATCATCAGGCAAGGGGATAGCCTTTAAAAGGTAATCCAAAGTGACTAGATACAACCTGGTGATGAGCTAACTACAGTTGAAGTGGTGAGGCAATGAATGACAGGAACGGGATAGGAAATGAAGCAGTAGTACATTATTTGAGGTCATAGCGTAAGTGCAAGATGATAGAATCTGAGCATATAATTGTATGACAAATTGGGACAGGAGCGAGTGACGTTGAAGGTAATGCAAATGAGAAGTAATAGTGTATGCAGGGTAGGGACTAGTCCAATTGAGAACTGTACAGTAATGATGGCTTAGTTAGACGTAGATGCAAACTAACAAACAGTGCATGACCAAAGATGGAAGTCCAAGGCTGTTGATTGGCCAGGGAAGGAGATTGGATCTCATAATGGATGGCCAACTGGTATGGAGTTAACTGCAAAGTTTGCAAGTAAATACTGAGTTGGTTGCCAAGATTGGAAGGTCAATGCAAGCCAGAGGAATTAGCGGATTGCACCATTGATGTTGTGCTTTATTTGTGTCACGCTTTTAGACTGAGGTAGATGGTACTGAGGAGAGGACATGTCAAAGTGATGAAGACAATAATCCCTAAGTGCAAGGCATGAAAGAGAAGAATCTCTTGTCGCTGACGAAATGCGCTGATGTGCCGCTATCCATAAGTATGTTCTGGCTTGACATTACTTTTGATTCAATCCACTAGGTGACAAACGCGTGGTAGTGGGCTGACTTGGATTTTGTCTTCTTATTCTCTCTCCATTTGGCTTGTTTTTCCCTCCACCATTCCGGGGCCTTCTCTGGGTGAAGGTGGAAACACTCGCTTTCATGGTGATTCTTATCTTTTTTGGGGTTGTGGTAGCCTTCTAGGCAGCAATTTCTTGGCTGGAATTTGAATTTGTTCTTACTAGACACAAAGCGGTCTTAGGTACGGAGATGATATTGTAAGAGGACTCCGCCTTCACTTTGTTGTTGTACTGAATGAGGTGGTTACAGACAAAGTCAACTCCTATTGTTTTTTTGGAGTGCATGAGTTGGGGCTTGAGGTTGTGAAGAGTGACAGGGAACTTGAAGAGAATGAGGTAAGCCAGGATGTTTTGAGGGAGATTGATGCCAATGTTGTTCATTTTCTTGATTGAGGTTTTTATTTTTGTGATGAAGTGAGTGATGTCTTCTTCCTTGAAAGAGAAGTAGAGAAATTCATTGAAGATACAGGATTGATTGGAGGCTTCCAATGAGGAGTACCTTTCCTTGATTGCCTGCCAGATGGCTTTGGCTGAATTGAAATTGGTGGCCGTGATGATGTTGTTGTGAGTCACCAAGTTGACCTTGGAGATGACAATGAGTTGAATTTCTTTATTATCCAGTGAGGAGAGTTGATCAGAGCTAGATTTGAGGGTTGTCAGTACTCCTCTGAGTTGGAGTAGTCCATTCATCTTATCGCGCCAAATGCCATAATTTTCCTCTGAGAGTAGGGGGACGGTTTCCAGCGCGGTTTTGAGCATTGCCTGTTGGAATCCATCTCTGGAGAAGTTGTTGGAGGATTCCGCCATCGTGAGTGCCTCCGTTGGTTGTTGTGGTGAGCCTTTTGGCTTTTAACCGTGAAACTTTTGAGAAACTAGAGTTGAATTAAGACCAACAGAGGGACTAATGAGATTGAATCAGACACAGGTTTGAGACAAAGTAAATACAACGGAAAGGAAAGAGGATGACTGAGTTGACAGAAATGAGAAGTGACCAATGGGACCGGCAGAGACGCCTTGAGGATTGGCAGACGTTGGTTTACTTGGTAGGATGATCATGGGAAGGCTGAGAGAGTTGAGATTGGGAAGATGAGGGACAAATCAGAATGAGGCTGCAAAGACAATGAAGGAGAAACTCTCACCAGTCAGAATTGAGATTGAGGAGAAGACTGGATGAGTTGATTGAGGCCAAGTTGTTGGTGTTCTTGATCTGAGGAGCGTAGGTTTGATGGCGGTCGAAGTTGAGGCTTGAGGCGGATAGGGATATCAGTAGGAAAATGAGAAATAAGAAGAGACAAAGAAAGACAGAAGAAAAAGATGAAGCTCAAGCGGAGAGAACAAGAGGCTCAAGCTGAAGTGAAGATGATGAAAAAGGAAGAGCGGGAGTTGGGTTCCCCCAATTCTGAGTTGTAGGACACAAGCTCTGTGGTTCTCTCTAGGGTGCCCCGGATTATGTAAGCTTAAGGTTGAGTGCGGGAGAGAGAGCAGGGTAGTACTTCAACAGAAGTAATTTTTTTTATTATTAATCATACTTAGGCTATTCTGAATTTTATCATGATGCTGATTATCACTTCTTTTATTTTTTTAAATAAACCATTTTTTTTGAAAAAAATTATTTTAAATATATTTCCCTATAAAGGGATTACTATCTCAACAACCCCCCTTGCTTCTGTAGGGGGCAGAAACCTTAAATCATGACTATTTCTCTTTTAAAGAGCTATTTCTTCCTCATGTTTGACTTTTGAAGGTTTATAATATTCAATAATAAAGAAATATTTATGAGTATTTTTTTCTGCACTTTCTCTTCCAAAAATATGCTTACATATGATTCTTTCCTTTGCAATGATTAAAAGTTTATTTTCTGTTTTTATTTCAAAATAATTTGTCTGGTTTTTTATTTGCAGCTGAGATGGTTAATTCTTGGGTTCAACATTCTTCAACACATAATAAATAGAATCTTTTTCATTCATTTGTGATATAATACTAAAAAAGGATTCCAATTACCCTTCTCCTTTTTTAAAGATCATAATGATCAAAAAAATTTCTTCTAACTTGAAACAAAAAATTTTCATTATACTGAAAGGAGCTCTAATTTCTGCAATGCAAGTTTTTTTTTTTGGATAAACTTGGAAAATTTCAATTTTTGACTGGCAATGTCAGTTACCATGTAGCTTACTTGTAAGAATTTCAAAAATTCCTTGAAAATTTGTCTAGAGTGATTGATCAAGCTTGCTAGATACAAAAGCTAGATTGTAGGAGTTTGAACTATTCCCCACTGAGAGTTATACTTCCTCAGAAGTTGAATAAATTTAGTCATGCCAGGCAGACCCCGTCAGTCAATAACTCTACCAAGTCACCACATCAAGCTTGGTCTCCATCATTCCATAATTATTTCATTTTGAAATTCATATTTATTGATACCTTATCATTCATCTCTCCTCACTCTTATCCTGAGGACTCAATCCTCAAAACAATATTATACTTGAAAACTGTGCCAATGCACTAACAATCTCTCATACTCATAAATGGTGAGATTTCTTGTATCTTTCATCAACATCCCAACTTCAACCTCTTAATCTCTTGGACTCAGCCTCAACCCTGTCTCAACCTCAACCTTGCCACCTCATCTCATCTCAAATCTCAAATTCAAGCTGTCAAAGCCTTTCAGGACAAACCATTGTCATCTGAAACTCAAACACCTCAACTGTATCCTGTTTTTATGCGCATAATTTCTTCTTCAATCTCATTCCATTGATTGTTCATTCTTGATTCCAAATCTGTCCTCCCGATTTTCTGGTTTTAATAAATTGTAATGTTAAATTCACAACTTTTTGAGGTGTGTGGCGTGCTAAAAAACTAAAATAAAGTTGTGTATCCTCCAGTAAATAAGAAAGAATTAATAATAATTAATAATTAATAATTAATAATTAATGAATAATCATTAATAAATAATAATTAATAAATAATAAATAATAAATAATAAATAATAAATAATAAATAATAAATAATAAATAATAAATAATAAATAATAAATAATAAATAATAAATAATAAATAATAAATAATAAATAATAAATAATAAATAATAAATAATAAATAATAAATAATAAATAATAAATAATAAATAATAAATAATAAATAATAAATAATAAATAATAAATAATAAATAATAAATAATAAATAATAAATAATAAATAATAAATAATAAATAATAAATAATAAATAATAAATAATAAATAATAAATAATAAATAATAAATAATAAATAATAAATAATAAATAATAAATAATAAATAATAAATAATAAATAATAAATAATAAATAATAAATAATAAATAATAAATAATAAATAATAAATAATAAATAATAAATAATAAATAATAAATAATAAATAATAAATAATAAATAATAAATAATAAATAATAAATAATAAATAATAAATAATAAATAATAAATAATAAATAATAAATAATAAATAATAAATAATAAATAATAAATAATAAATAATAAATAATAAATAATAAATAATAAATAATAAATAATAAATAATAAATAATAAATAATAAATAATAAATAATAAATAATAAATAATAAATAATAAATAATAAATAATAAATAATAAATAATAAATAATAAATAATAAATAATAAATAATAAATAATAAATAATAAATAATAAATAATAAATAATAAATAATAAATAATAAATAATAAATAATAAATAATAAATAATAAATAATAAATAATAAATAATAAATAATAAATAATAAATAATAAATAATAAATAATAAATAATAAATAATAAATAATAAATAATAAATAATAAATAATAAATAATAAATAATAAATAATAAATAATAAATAATAAATAATAAATAATAAATAATAAATAATAAATAATAAATAATAAATAATAAATAATAAATAATAAATAATAAATAATAAATAATAAATAATAAATAATAAATAATAAATAATAAATAATAAATAATAAATAATAAATAATAAATAATAAATAATAAATAATAAATAATAAATAATAAATAATAAATAATAAATAATAAATAATAAATAATAAATAATAAACAAGATGGTTGTGTACAGGGGTCCAACAATTAAAAATGCGCATTATGGGCGTATATGCACCCCAGGGGTTGCGCGTGTTTAGAAAAACCCTTTGGAGTAGTAGTGTATTGGCCCTCAAACGTTGAGGAGCCCTACACAACTCCCACAGGTTGCGTGTGTCCCTAAACAACTCCCACAGGACTGCGGTTGTGAATGTATCATCAGCCAATATAAAATATGAAATTCCAACATTCAATTTGCGACCCATTCTGGGTGGAGAATGGCCATTCAAGACTAAGGTGGGTTTTAAATGCCCTTTTGCAACCCAGAATACCCATTTTGGGTTTTGAATGGCAAAAAAAATAATTCAATTATTTATTTCATTTTATTAGGGGGTATCAATGTTAACCAAACCCGCCATTGTTTAATGGCAAGTTTCAACCCAAATCCGCCATTTCAAACCCCCCATTAAAAATCAAAAAAACCCACTTATTTCACATCAGACGTGTCAAAGTTAACCTGAAATAAGTGGTTTTTTTCAAATAAAGTATTTAAATGCTTCCACCACCTGTCCGCGTCATACACCCCTGTCTTCCCACCTCCTTCTACCTCCAACCTCATCAGAAAATTTTTTACCCCCACCCTCCTCATAAAATTGATTGACCACTCTCATCACTTTATTGCTCTCATCACTTGATCACTCTCATCCACTTCATCACTCTAATAACTTCATCACCGTCATCACTTAACTGCTCTGATCACTTGATCACTCTCATCCACTTTATTGCTCTCAAAAACTTCACCACTCTCATCACTTTATTGCTCTCATCACGTGCGTAGCCCAAACTCTTTCAAATGGCCCCTCAGCGAACCTCCCCCCACAAGTCCAACACACCCAAGAAAACATTGCCAAGGAATTCCACAAAAAAAAATCCTCCCCCATCAGCTTCCAAGGGCTCATGTCAGCTCAAGAGAGCTGATCACATCATCCTGATAAGCTGGCTGAAAATTCCCTCCAACTACAATGCCTGCTTTGGATCTGACAATGAAACACGTGTTGGCCAACCTCAATCCTCTAAGGTCAATGGTTATCTCCTGATGGCCAATGAACTCAAGAAAAAAACAAAAGGTAGGTTGGATCTGTCATCCAAAGAGATGAGGGAGCGGTTCAAAAACTATTGAGCCAAGTACAAAAAGGCCCACTCCATGTCTATCTCCACTGGCTTTGGTATCACCAACTTGGACAAAGCCAAAGGAATCAACTCGGTGGTTGATAAGTTGGACTCCATTTGTCCTTTTTATATTCAAATGGATGAAATTTTTGGAAAGAAGGCCAAAATCACCCCCCTAGCTGCTTTTGATGCCCAACAATCCCATTCCGTTGATGCCAAGGACTTGGCTGGGGATGCTCAGCCTACCAACGGGGACCTTGATGAAACCTTGGCCTTGGAGTGGCCCCCCTCTGATGACAAGGAGGATATTCAAACACAATCGGCTCCAATCACTTCTACTTTGGTATTGATTGATCAGTCAATCCCAACCTTGGACCCCTCACTTCCTTCTTTTGATTGCTCTCTTCCTGGGGCAGAACAACTGGAGAACTTGCCCAATGAGGAGAATGTTATTCCTGGATCACCGTTGCCATCAACATCTGCTCAAGTAAGGAACTAAATTGTTTTTGATTCTGTCTGGTTTCTCCTGACTGATTTACATTGTAAAAAAACAGGCTCATCCATTTTTGATTGGCCAAAAACTCAAGCCAATGGGGCCTCCCACATTGCCTTCAAATACTAGTGAGGACTTTCAGACTCAAACCTCCTCTGCCAAGGGTAAGCAAAAGGCCTCCAATTCCATCAATGTCAACCCCAAAAGTCATCAAAAGAGGAGAAACACTTCCAGTTTTTCGGGCTTTGAAGAAATCATGGAGAAGCAAGATTCATGTAAGTTGATTGATTCAATATCCTTGCTTTCAAAATCATGCTCATTGCCATTCCCCTCCAAAAAACAGTGAAATCACAAATTGAATCAGATAGACTTCAGTTTGAAAAGCAAAAGTGGGATTGCCAATTGGCCATGGATGGTCAAAAGCAGCAAGCTGAGACTTTGGCTAATCAACAAAAATTGGATGCTGAGTGGAGGTTGAAACAAGCTGAGCTAGAGTTTCAAAAAGAGGAAAAGGAGAAGGATTGGCACCAAGTGCAACTGGAAAAGGAGAGGGAACAACGGGAAAACGAAAAAAAGGATAAGGTATCAGTAGCTTTGGCTTGAATTGGCAGTGTTAGATTGGTAGAAGAAATACAGCAGATTACTCAAATTCTGGGCTTGTAAATAAATTTGCATGGATGAAAGAAAAACAAATTATTTTTTACTACAAAAACGTTTGAGAGCATTCTTAACCCCACCAATATACAAATCTTTTTTGTTTTTATTGATATTTTTTCTCTAGAGTAAATTTGGCCGTTTTTCATGTCCCTACAAGTGCTCTGAGTTTTTTTATTAATTTGGAGTGACATGACCATTCTGGTATGGGTTGCTGTGTCCACAGCTGGAAAGGTACAGTGCTTGTACTTGTTACCCGCCCAAACCATTTTGACTATACCTTTTTGCTTGAAATCAATTCCAAAGCCAAGGTCAGGAAAAACAAATTGACCGTCCAAAACTTGATATTCATCTGTATCTTCAATAAGTTGACCATTTGATTTTTTGGTTGGGACCACAAGTAAAAAAGAATAGCCAGAGATGTTGCCTTTTTCAATATGAGGAGAATTGTAAAAAGAATCCAAGGTGAAAGTGAGGTGTGGGGAGCAATCAAAAGGTGTAGGCTTGGAACCAAATTCCAACAAAGAGAAAGAGGGGATGTTGCTGTCCTTCATGGTATCACGGTTTGATTCAAAGGCAAGTTTGGCCAAATTACAAAACATTTGTCCTAAAATTCGTGATACTTTGTCAGCCTTCAATTTGAGGACAGCGTAATCTTGAGGAGAAGATCTAATGGATGATTTCTTCACATAACGTCCAAATAACTCCAAAGGGTTCATCAATTTTTGCCAACCAACCACCCACATTTTTCCACCCCAAGATCTTGAGGGACCAACCGGGTTGACAAATTTTTTTGAACTGTGAAGGAATGTCGTCACAAAGTTGATATCTTTCTTATCTTGCTCAGATAGTCGATCCAAAGGCAAAAATTCAATGGCGGCAACAAGAGCATGGTGATTAGATTGGTCAAGAACAATAACTTTACCATTTTGGAAGAAGTGGAAAGCCCCAATTGTCTGTTTTGCTTGCTTAAATTCTTCCTGGGTGGGTTTTTGAGGGTTGTTTTTCTTTTCAGCCATGATAGCAGGGTACAGATCCAAAGGGCATAGCTTTCGTCTAGACCAGGCAAACTTTTCCTTGATCAAGTCGTCAGTCACTTCCAAAGAAATTTCCAAATCCCTCATTTGAGCCCTCCTTTTTCTACGATTGCTCTACTTGCCACCTCTCTTTATGTTTTTCATACCATCTCCTTCCATCTTTCTCCCTCCCAGGCACTTGCTGCACCCAAGGTGAGGATCAAGGTGAAATTTGAATGGATGTATAACATTTTGAGTTTGGTAGGCAGTGAAGGAATTGATATCAAAAAAGGGATTGGACAAACGAAAAGACCGGTCAAACAAACAAAAAAAAAAAACTGTCAGCAAATTTCTCATTATCGAAAATTTGGGATTAAAAAAATAAAAAAGAGATGAAAATCAACGATTCCTCTGCTTTCCACCTCTCTTTATGTTTTTCATACCATCTCCTTCCATCTTTCTCCCTCCCAGGCACTTGCTGCACCCAAGATGAGGATCAAGGTGAAATTTGAATGGATGTATAACATTTTGAGTTCGGTAGGCAGTGAAGGAATCAATACCAAAAAAGGGATTGGACAAACAAAAAGACCGGTCAAACAAATAAAAAAAAAAAATGTCAGCAACGTTCTCATTATCAAAACGGTGGGATTAAAAAAATAAAAAAGAGATGAAAATCAACAATTACTCTGCTTGCCACCTCTCTTTATGTTTTTCATACCATCTCCTTCCATCTTTCTCCCTCCCAGGCACATGCTGCACCCAAGGTGAGGATCGAGGTGAAATTTGAATGGATGTATAACATTTTGAGTTTGGTAGCCAGTGAAGGAATCGATAGATATCAAAAGAATAGAATTAGCTGGGGAGGAGTGGTAATGATGAGGAGCCGCAGCCGGCATCATACTAGGCAAAACCAGACTGTCCCAGGACGTAGCTTGGTTGGCGTAAGACTTGAGAGAATTTGTTCTGGCCAAGCTCAAAAACCTATAAAAAAAAGAAAGAAAAAATAAAGAAAAAACAAAGGGGAAGTCAGTTCCTGTACCCTACAAAAACCCTGCATCAATCGGCCCAAACAATTGGCCAATTGATCGCGAATTGATTGCTCAATTGATTGCCAATTGATTGCCAATTGATCAGGCAATCAATTGCCAATCGATCGAGCAATCGATTCGCAATTGATTGGCAATCGATCGCTTGATTGATTGCGAATTGATTGGGCAATCGATCGGCAATCAATTGCTCAAATCAATCGAGCAATCAATTGCGAATCAATCGCTTGATTGATGAGAGGAGGGATTGGAGGAGGGGAAGGGCTCACCTTGATGGATTGACCAATGGATCCAGGGGGGGACTATTGGTTGAATAATCAAAGGATCAGCAACTGGTGAGGGGAAGGAAGAGAAAGAGGGTGGAGGGGGCTTACCAGGATTAGGAGGAGGGGATTCAGTGAGTGAGGTGAGATGAGGTGGTGGTGGTGAGTAAGGTGGTGGTGATGAGTGAGGTGGTTTGGTGAGGAGGAGGCAGGGTTTGACCGCTGAGTGAGTGGGGTGGATCCAGGGGGGGACTAAATGTTGAATGATCAAAGGATCAGCAACTGGTGAGGGGAAGGAGAAGGAAGAGGGTGGAGGGGGCTTACCAGGATTAGGAGGAGGGGATTCAGTGAGTGAGGTGAGATGAGGTGGTGGTGGTGAGTAAGGTGGTGGTGATGAGTGAGGTGGTTTGGTGAGGAGGAGGCAGGGTTTGACCGGTGAGTGAGTGGGGTGAGGTTGAAGGGGTTGAGTGGAGAGGGGGAGGGGGGTGGCATTTGGTGAGTGGCAGGGTTTGAGGTGGAGGTGTTTTTGGATTCAAGTCCACTAAAAAAAAATAAAAAATAAAAAACTCAGCCTATGAATCTTGGGTGAACAACCAAAACCAAAAAAATACGGTGAAGGGAATTTTTACCAATTTCAAAATCAAAAATTACTCATCAAAGCGAGCAAGGGTGAGAGGAAGAATCCTCTCTCTCATAGAAGAAGATGAGGGACCAGATGAGACAGGGATGACTTGAGGCCGATCAGGAATAGCATCTTGGAATATTTTGTCCCATTCATCTTTGATGTCGGCCAAAAGGTTGTGAAGGATTACACAAGTGATAATCCAGTTGATGAGGAACCTCATATCTTTGGAACATTGGAGCTGGTTTTGCATCTCCCATAAGCTGGCCCATCTTCCTTTCAGAATTCCTATGGCATGCTCAATCCAAACTTGTGATTGGGCAAGATGATAGTTAAAATTGGTTTTTCCTGGATCATTGGACAAAACATTCCAGTATGCGGGAACTACATATTTCCCACTAGCATAAGGCGAATCAGCCAGAAGGTATTGATCTTGGTCAAAGTAGATCTCTGTTTGTTGGGCAATCCACATCCAATTGAAAACATATGAATCATGACAAGAACCTGGAAGGCCAGCATGGAGGGAGATGAACTTCTTGTTGTTATCACAAACAAGTTGTAGTGCCACGGAGTATCTAAACAAAGAGATGGAACATATTTGGTCAGTGTGTGACCCAAAGTTTTATCATAGCGATTGGAAAAGAAATGAATCAATTGCCTTTTTTTACAATCAAAATAGTGGTTGCCATCTAGGTTGGGTTTTTGACTCAAGGGAATGGTGGTTCCATCAACAAAACCAATGCAACCAGGAAAGCCTTCTGGCTCCATTACTTGAGATATCTCCTTGCGTTCTTCTTTGGTTGGCCATGAAAGGACCAAGCGACGGAAAGATAGGATAGCAATCATGACTCTTTTGGTGTATAAGTCAATGCTTCTGTAACTGACTGAGAATAGATTTTCCAATTGATGGATTGCTGCTCCATTTCCATTTGACCCCAATCTACAAAGAGAAACGGAAAGTTGGATGGCTGGATTGCGTTGAGGATTGCAAGAATTGTTCTGGAAGATGTGGTGGTCTTCAATCATTGCCAAAAATTTCATGAAAGAAGGCAACAAATTTTGGAACAGTTGCTGGAAGCTTAAGTCAGGGATGAGATGAAGCTTTTGCCTTTCATACATAGGGTTATGAGTGTGTATTCTTGGAACCATGTATTTCTTTGCCAACAGAGAATTCAAAGCTAACCAAGTTGATTCTAAATTGGAGTCTGAATCAGAGTCTGAATGGGAGTCAAACAGTAGCAAAAGTTCAGTCAGCTTTTTTGCGTTTTCAACTTGCTGGCGGGATGTTTGATTGGACATGTTGAGAAAGGTGGTGAGTGATGTGGGGTGATGAGATTATGATGGGATTTGTGTGAAAATGGGTATGTGAAGGTATGTGATAAACAATAGAGATGTGTGTGATGCAATGGATATGGGACCGGTATGGATTTGCTGATGTGGATGGTTGTTTTTGATGTGATGGATGGTGGATGGAAGATGATGCATGAATGGCGGGTTTAATGGCGTGTTTGATGATTGAAATCCGCCATTTTCATGAAACACGCCATTTTGAAATACACCAGTTAGGGGGTATGTGTATTTCAGAAACCCGCCATTAAAAATGGCGGGTTTTGTCAAAAAAAATGGCTGGTTTCTAATGGCGGGTTTGCTAACTTTGATACGCCCTATTGATATATATTTTTTTAAATAGTTTGATTTTTAATTTAAATCAATTAATTAAGTGATTTTTGATGTATATATTTATTCATTTATTTGATTTTATTTTAATTTCTTTATTTATATTTTTCTTATATTTAATTAATTTAATTAATTAATCTATACTTTATTTATTTCATTTTTTATTTTTTATATATTTTTTATTTAATGGATTAAATTTATCTATTTTCATTGATTTATTTATTTATTGAAATAAAACAAAGAAATAAGAAAAAAAGTCAAAAGAATGTTATATATATCCATTGGCAACTCAGATGTGTGGAAAATGGCATTTTGCGCCCATTTGAAACCCCAGGGTTGCAAATTTAACATTGGCCAAAATAAAATAGGGCTTATCAGAGTTAACAAACCCGCCTGTTTTTTGACAAAACCCGCCATTCTTAATGGCCTGTTTCTGAAATACACATACCCCCTAACTGGTGTATTTTAAAATGGCCGGTTTCATGAAAATTGCAGATTTCAAAAATCAAACCCTCTATTAAACCGGCAATTTATGCATCATCATCCATCCAAAATTCATCACCTCCAAAACACCTGTTGGAACATCCACCTCAGAAAATCAACACCAATCCCATCCCCATCACATCACACACATCTCATCTCCATTGGCTCACATCTACATCACTTCACACAAATCCCGTCATCATCTCATCACCCAACATCCAATCACCATCTTTCTCATCTCAACACGTCCAATCAAACTTCCTGGCAGAATTTTGAAAACTCAAAAAAGCTGACTGTAATTTTTTTACTATTTGACCCCCATTCAGACTCTCATTCAGACTGCAATTTTGAATCAACTTGGTTGGCTTTGAATGCTCTATTAGAAAAGCAATACATGGTTCCAAGAAGAAAAAATCTCCACAATCCTATGTATGAAAGGCAACAGCCCCATCTCCTCCCCAACTTAATCTTCCAGCAACTGTTCCAAACTCTATTGCCTTCATTGATAAAACTTTTGTAGATGATTCAAGACCACCAGATTTTCCATAAAAATGCTTTGAATCCTCAATGCACATCCAGCTATCCATCTGAAATTTGGTCTTTGTAGATTGGGATGCAATGGAAATGGAGCAGCAATTCATCAATTAGAAAATCTATTCTCAGTCAGTTATGGAACCGTTGAATTATAAACAAAAAGATCCATGATTGTGATCCTATCTTTCTGTTTCTCAGTCCTTTCTTAAAAGAAGAACGCAATGAGATATCTCATTTAATTTATACAGAAGGCTTTGCAGGTTGCATTGGTTTTGTTGATGGAACAACCATCCCCTTGAGTCAAAAATCCAAGCTAAATGGAAACCACTATTTTGATTGGAAAAAGAGGAAATTGATTAATTCTTTTGCTATGATTTTGATAAGACTTTGGATCACACACTGACCAAATACACTGAATCTCTTTTTTTTAGATACTCCGTGGCCCTAAAACTTGTTTGTGATAAAAAAAGCAATTTCATATCCCGCCACGCTGGCCTTGTGGGTTCTTGTGATGATTCATATGTTCTCAATTGGATGCAGACTGCCCAAAAAACAGAGAAATACTTTGACCAAGATCAATAAATTCTGGCTAATTTGGCTTTTGATTGTGGGAAATATGTGGTTCCAGCATACTGGAATTTTTCCTCCAATGATCAAGGAAAAAAAAAATTCAACTATCATCTTTCCCAATCAGGATTTTGGATCAAGCATGCAATAGAAGTCCTGAAAGGAACATGGGCCAGTGTAAGGGAAATGCAAAACCAGCTTCAACACCCCAAAGACTTGAAGTTCCTCATCAACTGGATTATCACTTGTGTAATCCTTTGCCACATTTTGGCCAATATCAAAGATGAATGGGACAAAATATTTGAAGATCATATTCTGGATCCCCCTCAGGTCATCCCTTTCTCATTTTTTCCCTCATCTTCTTATATGAGAGAAAGGATTGTACCTCTCACCCTTGCTTGCTTTGATGATTAATTTTTGATTTTGAAATAGGTAAAAAATCCCTTGACTGTATTTTTTTTGGTTTTGGTTCAACCAACAATCCTAGGCTGACTCACTTGGGGTTTTTTTTTTTCTCTTTATTTTGGTGGACTTAGACAAAAAAGAACCAACACCTCACCCCACCAAACCACTAACCTCACCCCACCAAACCACTATTCTCACCCCACCAAACCACTCACCTCACCCCACCAAACCACTCACCTCACCCCACCAAACCACTCACCTCACCCCACCAAACCATGGTTCCACTCTCCTCCTCACCCATCACCTCCACCTCACCCATTGCCTCCACCTCACCATCACCTCCATCCCAAAAACCACCTCCACCCCACCAAACACCACCCACCCACCACCACCACCTCCCCCACCATCACTGCCTCACCTCACCTCACTCACTGCCTCCCCTCCTCTTTTGTTTGGAAACCCTTCTAAGCCCCCTCCCCCCTCTTCCTCTTCCTGCCCCTAACCGGTTTCTGATCCTCTAATCAATCAAATGTTAGGTCAACCCTGAACATCTTGCTCAATCCCTCAGGTGATCCCCTTCCCTCCTCCCTCCCCCTCACCCCCTCTCCCTCCCTCTCAACTAACTCAGCTCCCCCCCTGTTGCCCCCCCCCTTGGCTTGCCAAATCTGATGGCCACCAAATTGCTTGCCAAAGCCAAAGGCCGTGCAAACTGCCCCTCTTTCCCCCCCCACCTTGGATTTCCAACGTCAAAAGCCACTGAATTGCTCACCCATGTCAAAAGCCACGCAAACCGCCCCCCCCCTTGGCTTTCCAACGCCATTAGACACCAAATTGCTTGCCAATTCCAACAGCCACCAAATTTCTTTCCAACACCAAAGGCCACCAAATCACTTGCCAACGCCAATGGCCATGCAAACCGCCCCTCTTGCCCCCCCCCCCCTTGGCTTTCCAACTCCAAAATCCATGTGAGACGCCCCTCTTGCCCCTCCTATTGAATTTTATTTCCCCCCCATGGCTTGCCAACGCCAACAGCCACCAAATTTCTTGCCCACGCCAACGGCCATGCAAAATGCCCCCCCTTTCCTTGCCAATCCCATCAGCCCCCCTATTTCTTGGCAACGCCAATGGCCTGCCCCTTTCTTGGGGACACCAACCACCCCCTGCCTTGCTTGCCACTGGCCCCTGCCCAACCCCCTGCTGCCCCACTGCCCAAGACACCCCCCTCCTCCTGCCCAGCCAATGGAGTCCCACCTCCTACCAAGGCAATCCCCCCAGCCTGCCCCATCCTCCCTGACCCACCAACCCTGGCCCTTTTTTTTCACACCCTGGTATTTTTTTTTCAATTATTGTTTTCATCAGGTGACTGACATGGTTTTTTTTAACCATTCTTTGGCCCCTTTTGCTTCAATTCTCTTTTTTCTCCCACCGCACTTACAATTTTATACTCCAAATTGAATCCCTTCTTGATCCTCACCCCAACCAGAGAATTTGCCTGGGAGGGAACAAGATGGAAGGAGATGAGGTGAGAAACATAAAGAGAGGGGGAAAGCAGAGGGCTTTGAAGAAAAAGAGGGATCAAATGAGGGCATCAGAATTCTCTTTGGAACTTGCAGAGGAGGGAATTGATGAAAAGTTTGTTTGGTATTGACAGAAACTAAAACCTTTCAAAGCAAGAAAACATAAAAAACACCCTTGTGGAACTTTCCCTCAAAATTACTGGATTAAATCCCCTTGCAATATTTCCCTTCTGCAAGATACATATAAAAGGCCAGTGGAAAATTTATCTAAAGTTCTCACATAAACTTATTTGCCCCTCCATTCCCCTCTGACTGAAAATTCTCAATTATAACCCATAAGTTGTGAAAGAAAGAGGGAAATACCCCTAACAGTTGTCCCAAGATCCAGAGTTATTGGTCCCAAGCGCCTTTAAGGAGCTGAGCACACTTTTCAAATTACTACCAAAGATAGAGAGAGAGAGAGATTATCCTTGCTTCCTTCCAGGCTTAGTGGGAGCTTTTCTCTATAAGCTATGGTGATCTATTTATAAATTGGAGTTTAGAGTTAGTTACAGGGACCTCCCTCTCAAACCTAACCTTGTTAAACAAACAACTAAGAAAAACCCTAGGTCCACCCTCTCCAAACCTAGCCGTCCACCTGCAATCCTGTCAATCCATATTTTACATCCTTGTGGTGAGAGCAGCCTGGCACTGGAAACACTTGGAGCCCCCCCCCCACACCTGTTTTCATCTGCCCAAAATGCCTGTTTTTGGGTTTCCTCCCTGGATATCCCTGTGCAATTGTCCTGCTCCTGCTTTCCCCAAACTAGAAATATCAGAGAACCCAAACCAATATGCTTTGTTTTGTGGTCCATTTACCAGGAGAGTATTGCAGACCGGCCGCATTTAATGCTTAGCCAATGGCAAACTTGATGCTGAGCCAGCCCCACACCCAATTATGAGCCTGCTTCATACCTAGATCTGAGCCTACAGGACACAATTCAGTTCCCAGTTCCACTGCTATATAATGCCACCACAATGCCCCCAGTGTGAGTTTTGTCCCCAGGATTTTTCCCACAACCTTCAAACCACAAATTCCCATGCTACCACCACATGCTTTCTCTTCCCACGTTTCCATCCCAACTGTCCATTGGCTTTTCTCCCCTATATCAAGCAGTCAGTTTGAAACTGCACCTCCCTGAAGCTTCTGCGTTTTCCATTTCTTGGCCTTCACCTTGCTACTTGGTTGCTGAGCTTGCCATCAACTTTTTTTTCTCAGAAAGGGTATGCCTCATGACCAAACTTGTCCTTTCTCCTGACTTTTCACTTCCAAGAGGGCCTGCCATGACTCATTTGTGGTTTCAAGCAATGATTCAGTCCCCAAGGAATTTTGGACCTCTTGCAGATCCCACTTATCCAGCCATTCTTGCTCTCCACCTCCAACTCCATCCAACAAGAGCCTCAACATGGCCTCACAACTCCTTCAGGCTGGTCTACAGCACAATGAGGAATTTGAAACCACCAAGGAATGGTGTGCGGCTCTTTGATACTGGGCAGGTTTCTTCTGTTCAAACAAGGGTGCAACAGAACCGTGCATTGAGGAACTCTTTTGAAGATGGACTGGTCATCCTCACTCCCCACCTCTGCATCATCCAACCCCTGGACCTTCTGCGGCCCCAACCCTGGCTTCTTCTCCACCATCCCCCTCATCTTCCTTAAGATTGTCATTGGAACTGGAGGACTGTGTGTTGTCTTGGAAAGTAGCTAAGGCAGCACCGCCATCCCCCAAGGAATTCATTATTTTATTTTTGCCACTGGCCAAACCTGCCCCTCCAAGTTACTTGTCTGAAATACTGAAAATATCATTGGGCTCAGCCCTCCTGGTGGGATTATTTAATATCTTTGCAGACAGGTCAACCTCAATGTTAAAAGGTTTACTCTCCATCCCTTGCACAAATGACACTGCTTTGCAACAAAAGCTAATGGAGGGCTTCCATGACTTGGTTTAAGAAACACTGGTGGAAATGGTGGAGGTGATGGAGAAAACCTAGGTTCATTTCCCCCCTTTTTTTCTCTTTTTTTACCTTTTATCCTATTATGTACACACCACCTTGCCTTTGAAAAAAATAGAATTTTTTTTCACACCTGATTTTTTATGAGAGATAACCATGAGAGTGGCCCAAAGCATGAGTGAGATTCTGAGAGTCTGAGTGGGAGAAAGTAATCCAGGTTTCAATCTGCGCCTTCATGCAAGTTCTTCCCTCCAGCAAGTGAGCCTTCTAAACCAACCAAAGTTTTTTTCCACACAATTTTTGCAGTTTAGAGAATACCCCACATCCACCTTGGCCTTCATCAGTTTCTGGAGAGGTACCTGGACCGCCCCAGAAGAGCTTCCACACAGTTCCCCAAACCCCTTCTGCAAACACAAACAAAAACCAGACCGCCAGAAAATACGCAAAAAAAAAACAGAAGAGAGCAGAGAAATTGGGAGATGGGAACTCTGGGGTTTCTATTTGTTCCAGCTGTTCAGACCTGCTAGAGCACCCCCTCACCAATTTGGACTTTATCCCCATTGAAGAAATACCACAGCAATCCAAAAATCTATATACAGAATTTTTTTATTTTTTTTCCTTTTTTGATTTGCTTGCATAATTCCTTGCCAAAAACTTGCTCTTTTTCCTTCTATCTCCATGCATGGCTTGTACTAATGTTTATGGAACCGGAATTGCGCTGCACCTGCATTTTCTGCAACAATCCATAACCCAAAGGCAGAAAAAATCCAAGGAACCAATCCAATCAGAAAGATAAGGAAACAAACATTCTGGGTCTTCCAGTTGTTCCAGCTTTATAGAACGGCTATAAAACCCCCTCAACAGTTCAGACTTCCTCATCCAAGCACTATCAAATCAATCCAAAAACCTTTATACAGATATTTTTTTCTTTTTTGAGTTCCTTGCCTACTTCTTTCCCCCCCACTGGCTCTTTTTTATGCTTCCTCCATGCACGGCTTGTCCTTGCGTGCATGGGACAATAATATGCTGAGCCTTCTTTTTCTGCAACAATCCATAACCCAAAGCAAGCAACAATCAAAGGAACCAATTCAATCAGAAAGATAAGGAAAAAAAAATTCTGGGGTGTCTAGTTTTTCTGGCTGTTGAGGCAGGCTAGAGCACCCCCTTCCCAAATCAAGCATAGCCCCTCATCCCCCACAATCTTGGAAGCTTTCTCCAGGGGTTTGTAAGCTCCTACTGCGCCAGAGTGGCATATAATGCATGGGCTTGTTGGAAGATGAAGAAAACTTTTTCTCCTTTTTGGCCTGCCCTGGAACCGCTCTTTTGTTTCCAGAGCTGCTGTCTTATCAAATAAGTTTGATCCCCACAAAAAGAAGCACTTGAAGTGAGAAGCCATGAACTTGCTTTGTGGTGGCATTTTATAGACATGGCTTTGTAAATGTTTGCAACCTGGGCAAGCAGACTCAGAATATGGGAAGCATTCTAAGCAATGAGCATGAAATTTATGAGCACATGGGCAGCGCTGCAGTCTCAGAAGCATCTTCTGCGTGCACATTCAGTTCATCATTGGGATTGGGTACCAGGACATTGCTATGAGAATGCACATTGCATTGTCACAGAAAAGCGTGGGGGGCTCCAAGTAGGTCACACCGGGGGAAATGAGAATGAAAAACCAGGAGGAGGTGGATGCACAAGCATTGAAAGTGGATTTTGGTGGGTACAGGGAGGTGCAGGGGCTCCAAGGAGGGCACTGAGAAGGCCATGAGAAGGAGAAACGGGATGAGTTTAAGGAAGTAATGAATACATCTTTTTACTCTCTCAATTCCCTCTCCCTCTCCCTGCCTCTCAAGGGCACAATGTCCTTCTTATGGAGGGTAGTAACAATAAATTCCAAGCTTGAGGGCAACTTTAGGGGAATATTTATCTCTTGTTTCCAAATCTGGGGTTCTTTACATGAAATAATATTTCCTTCTCAGTCTCTCAAATTTCAAAACAATACATCCAATGTCTGCTCCTGGATCTAACTTTCTGCCTGCTTTCCCTATGCAACTGGGTCAAAACGCCCCAAATTCCCCTCCATCAGCAGTTGCTCAAACTTCTAGGTTGGGTGTTTTTGCTTCCCCTTTGTCAGAGGGGGGTTCTTTTGAAGCATTAAAAGTTCCTTGGCGTTAATGGTTCAGGCTGTGGGACTTTCCCAATCTACGGTTCAATACCTCAAATTAGGAGAAATTCTTCACCAGCTTTAAAGGTACTGCAGATTCCAAGAGCAACAAAAGCAGATGAGGTCCATACTGCTGTCCTTGTCATCATGGTGTAAGACTCCAAATGGTGCTAAGCCACAGGCAGTTATGTGGATGGGAAAGGTGCTGTTTAGGATGCCCTCCTAAGAGTTACAATAATATTTAAATGTAACCGGAATTGAGGTCCAAGAACTTTTAAATAAGGAATCAATGTAAAGGATGAGTTCAGGAATAGTTGGTAGCAATGGAACAACACTCTCTGAGGGAAGATGGTGCAGGGAAAGACTTGAAAAAAATAATTCAAAGTTTTGTTCAGAGTTCAATGGAACAAGGCAGTTGTACATAACAATGCACACAAGCTAATAACTGTGGTTGTTGGTGGAAGATTAGGAAAGATCAACTCAATCCCAACCAACCTCCAGGCTTTCAATGAACCTGCCCAACTCTCCGCAATCAAGCGCTTGAAGGGTACCAGATAAATTCTGATGGCTGAACAAAACAAAAGCTATTTTTTATGAAGCTCTAGAAGCAAAGCAATAATAGATTCAAAAAAGAATAACCCAACACTTCTAAAGGAACTCAAGAGTAGCGTGGCTGAATTCAACTTTGAAGAATAAAGGGAGGTCTAACACTCCATGTTTCAAGCTTGAAGAAACTTCTCAGTCAAACGTGACTGGATCTGGAAAGATGATCAGGAAAGGATCAGACCAGTATGGTTGGAAAAAGGGATCAAGAGTGGTATAAAAAACTCAAGAATTCCAGGAGAAGGAATTCTCTTCAACCAGCAAGGCTATTTTTGGTGATAAGGATCAGAGTCACAGATGGATGGATCAAAGATTGAGCATGGAGGCTCAAAGGATCAGGGTCAATCAAAAGATATATCCAGCAAAAAGGTTCCAGTTCATGGGAAAGAGGCACTCCAGAATGTTTAGATTATTGATTACTATGTGAGATGTATGGATGCAAAAAGGCAGGTGAGAGCCCCTCCTTTTATAGAAAAGAGACCTGTAGACTATTTACAAGATATACTTAAAAATAAGTGCCAATTTCTTTTTTTTTAAAAAAAAATGAATATTGGCAACAGGAACCGCCTGAAATGGTGAAAAAGCAAAATAAAAGGTGAGGAGGAAGATGGAAACCTACCTGCGTTGGGGACAATGGTGGCAGTGGTTGATGGGTTTTGACTGGTCACGACTTCAGTTGGTCAAGGGAAGATTGATGATCATTTCCGCAATGGAGATGGTTGCGCACAACCCTCAAAGGTTGGTGTGAGAGTTCCAATGGCCGCAAAAGAAAATGTTGGTTTGCACGCGTCAGAGATGGAATGGGCAAATCCAATTGGTCCGGTTTGTTAGGGCCAATCGGTCAAAGCTAAGGTAGAGCAAGGTGGATGACAGTTGTTGCAACAAGCAAAGGCCTCATTGGTGTCAACATTGATTTTGGGTTGGTGCAAGGTCACCAATGGCAAGGATGGGGGTGAGATTGGTCATGGGAATGACTGATTGGGTCAGTTCACAAGGATTGTTCCCATGACCAATCTTGTGCGGGAGATCAGATGGATGATGGGGGGCTGGTCATTGGTAGATGGTGGCAAGGATGTATTGACTGATCAAGGGTCAAAGACCAATGAAGTTGATAGATCCATGGAGGAGAATGATTGGATGGTGGTTATGAGTTGAGGAGGAGATGGCTGATGCCAATGCTGGCAAGGGCCAAGCCAAGCTGAGATGGTTTTTTCCGCACGCTTGGCAAAAAGGGACTAGAGGATGAGGAGTGGGGAGAGAGGAACTTGAAAACCAGGCATAGGGGTCTAGAGACCTGAGAGATCCTCCTAGACAACTAAGAGAGAGGAAGGCTGTGAACTGAAAACTAAAATAGGGAATTATTCCAGAAAACATATAAGGGGATGTATGAAATTTCAAAAATTTCCATAATCCATGAGGTGTCCTGGATTGGTCACCACATCTCTCCCCAACTTACAGACTGTCCCTAGTCTGCACCTTGAACTTGAAGATATAAAGAGACCAAGAAATATAAGGAAATTGAACAGAAGATTGGCCATTTCTTGATCTTGAGAGGGGTTGAAGAGTTGTAAAATATGTTGATCCATCCAAGAGAGCCCCAGAAGAGGCAGAAATAAAGCACAGGAGGCATCCCAGGTGCTCATGTATGTGGCATACAGTATAGTTTACAACAAAAAATGCAGCAAATAACCCTGGTGGTGCACAATTGGGAGGACTTACTTCTGAGATAAGTTGTCTCCACAAAAATGAAACTTCTTTACTTGATCAGCAGAGAAATTTCTGGCCAGTTGAGTACCATCCAGCTCTTCCAAAATATAAGATCCACCTCTAACTTGTCAAACCACCCAATAAGGACCATTCCAACAATTTGAGAAAAGCTTGCCCCACTGGGTCTCCAAAGATCAGTTATGAGCTAAAACAAGATCACCAGGGTCCAAGGAGTCCCTAATTTGATTGGAGTGCTTATCCTCCAGATAATGAAATTATTTTGCTCTGGAATCCATCATCTTCTGATAAGCTTCATCACAAGCATCTTCAATTTTCTCCAGTTGCTTGGATCTAGCAACTAATAGATCAGTAGTGAAGGACACCCTGTCCCAAGGGATACCCAAGAAAGATTCCATTTCAAGATCCAAAGGAAGAACTGCTCTTTGGCCAAAGATGATTTCATAAGGTGAGTACCCAGTAGACCTTTTGGTTGAGATTCAATCAGAGAATAGAACAAGAGGAAGGAATTTGCAACAATTCTTGCCACTTTCACCAGCAAGCTTAAGAAGTGCAGCCTTCAAAGGAGCATGGCCTTGTTCCACCATGCCTTGGCCTTCAGGATAATAAGGAGTGGTAGCTCTATGTTTTCCAGGAAGATATCAAATCATTTCAGCAGGTTTGCCACCAAATTTGGAGCCACCATCAGTATAGTAAGATTGAGCAAGGACATAACGCATTGTCCATGTCTCATAGAGGAAAGCTGCCACTGATTCAGAGCTAAGATTCTGAAGAAATTTTGCTTGAAACCATCCAGAAAAATCATCTCTAGCCACAATGAGGTACTTAGCACCACCTGCCTGAATATGAACCAAATCCATAGCAATCCTTCCAAAGACCATGGACAATAAAGAATTTCAGATGGACGCCTAAGGTCACGTTTTTGAAAAACTTCACAACTCTTGCACCATTGAGAGACAGATTTCTTCAGAGATGGCCACCAGAATTGTTTGTATAATTTTTGATAATTTTTTTTTTCCCCACAATGACCAAGACCTTCATGGAGAATTTCAAGGATAGAATCTTGTTGAGTAGGGATATTAACACCAATAAGAGCACAAGGATTTTTTCTTTTCCAAAGCCTGGAGCTTTGGAAAAAGAAAATATAGGACTTTCTTTTAAGAGATCAAAATTCTTGAGCAGAGAGATCATGAGATTTTTGAAGATTCAAAAGTTACTGCTCTAGTTTAAGCCAGAAACCTTGTTGAAAGCCAGAATAATACTGAGAAGAGAAAGAGAAGAAAGGCTGGATTAAAGGTTTTTCTTCATTGAAATCAGTTCCAAAATCAGATTCATTGTCTCCAAGAGGTTGTTGAGATAAACCATCAGGCATAGTGAAAGATTTCCCAGGCCCGTGAACAATATAAAAGGGAAAAAGCTGGATAAAGGCCACCCACCAAGTCATAGGAGCATTTGGGAGGCTGGGAACATTGATCATCTCAACAATCAATCGAGCATCAACTTTCAGTTTGAAATGTTGGCCCAAGAGAACATTTTGAAGTTTCTTCATCATTTGAGCCACACCACAGAGTTCCAATTCGGGCTGAGAGTACCTACACTCTACATCTGAAAATAGCAAAGATTCATAAAGAGCAGGAAAGTCCCAACCATTTTCATCTTCCTGAGTAAGAACAGCCTCAACAGATTAATAACTAGAATCTACAGCCAGCTTGATCTTGCCAGCTCCAGGTCCAAAAGCAATCTTTTTCCAGACTATGTCTTTCCCAACCATCATTTTGAGCAACTGAAAAGAATGTTCACAATCCTGGGTCCAAATACATTCATCATCTTTCCTGGTTAGAAAATGTAAGGGTGCACATATTTTGGATAAATATGGGATAAAGATTCTAACATAAGTGACAACACCTAGGAAGCCCCTAACTTCAGTGGGATCAATTGGAATAGGCCAAGAGATGATCTTGTTGAATTTGGCTGGTGCCATCCTTCTTTCTTCCTTGCAGACTACATTTCCAGAAATTTCAAGAGCAGGGACACAAGCAGCTAGTTTGGATCTAGAGAAAGTAATGCCAGATTCCTTGATTTGAAACGTAATCCTTTCCAAAGTAGTAGCATATTCCCAGATAAAATGATGAATTCCTGAATTCCAAGGTAAGAGCTCATTCTCATAGTCAGAAACTGGACCTTTAATTCCACCATCATCAATAAAGATACCAGCATGATCAGGGATTTCATCCTGGAGGATCCACATCAACCAAGCCTGATATACTGCAAACAAATTGGTCCCACCTTGAGGCAATTGAGTAAGTTGAAATCAACCAAGTTGGGTATTGAAAGTTATAAGAGGGCAAGAAATAGGATGTAAGGATTGTTTTTCATAGCCACCCATAATGTCCCCTAGACCATAGCTAGCTCTCCCAGAGAAAGATTTGACAACTTCTTCAGTAGAAGGGGGAATACCAGTCTTTAATAGTAACTTTATTAAGAGTTTGAAGATCATGAACTATTCTAAGTTTACCATTAATCTTGAGGACACAGAAGACAGGGCTGGAAAAACTAGAGGTTGACTGCTCATACACGCCAGTAAAAACTCCTTCTTGGACCAACTTGAAAAATTTGTCAAATTTAGAAACAGGTATAGGGATCTTCTATTTTGCAAGGATCATTTTCAATCATCAGGAAGAAGCCATCCATTTGATAAAGGGAGAACCAGGAGATAATACTTTGCTCACATGTGTGGCACAAGTTAGGGTTTTAAAGATGATGGTAGAAGGTTTCCCTGGCAGTGCACAATTGGGAGGACTTACTTGTACCCCAAATTGCCTGCACTGAAGCCCAAATTTCACCATACCAAAACCACCAAGAATAGAATAAAGATCAGGATCTAGTTTAGAATCATGACAGAGATTTTGACCGGAAATGATAGAAGATTGATCAGACCTAAGAGTACAAGGACAAGAAGACACAACAGATTCAGAGAAAGAAGGAAAAGAAATATTTTTGGATTGTTCTGTTTTGAAAAGGTTTTGATTTTTGATATTTTCTAGTTTGGATGAAAAATATGAAAAGAACAAAAAATAAGCCTGGGGGATGAGAATTGACCCTTGAGTTTAAGTATGAGTCTGAAAAGAACTTTAACTGTAATTAGGATCATCTATTCCCATAAATCGTGAGAGGAATTGGAATTATCCTTCTTCTTCCCCTTTAAAGATGATTTAGAAGTATGACCAGGAAAGTCTATTTCCCAATGACCAGAATCCAAAAAACAGAGAGGGACTTTAATCTTTCTACCATCAGCATCATGGAGAAAAATTCTCTCCCCAACTTGATTGAAAAACATCAGATTAGCACCAAAATCTATCAAGAAAGGTTGTCCCAAGATATCAGGCCCTTCCAAACAAGTGATCCAAAAATGACAGGTTCCAACAATATTTCTACCAATCCTGACTGGAAAATATTCAGAAATACCAACCAATTCACATGATTTATTTCCTATCCCATAGAATGCTGAATTGAAGCTGACCCTAGGACTGAGTTTGAGTTTACAGGACATAGAATCTAAAAAGTACTCCCAGCAAAACTTGAGGAAGAGATAGCTGGAGGTTACCAAGTTTGAAGAGTACTACAGGAAGATTGGAAATCAAAGGAAGCAAGGGATTATTTCATTGGAGGTGGAGGCTGATAAGAGGCCACCACATGACAAATAGGGCAAGATGAATTGAAAGGGATCAGAGAACCATTAGGGAGAAAGAAATTGTTCCCCTTCTGCTCCACCAACTTGTCCTTTATATCCTTCTGGAGTTCCAAGGATCTTCCAGTTCCATGGACTTCCCTATGACAGTAGTAACAGAACAGGGTAGATTTGGGGACAGAAGTAGAGGTTTTAAGAGTAGCAAGAGGAGAAATATTTTTTTCTATTTTGTTCTCAAAAGCTTGAAGCATCTTGGTGATTTCATCAAGAGTAGTAGGTTCTCAAGTTAAAATAGGATCTGCTTTAGGTCTTTTATCTGCCATCATCTTATTTATAAGATTGTTGAATTGTTTAAAAGAAGGAAAATGAACTGGTTCAGTGGTTCCAGGTTTTTCAAAAGATAAAGGAGTTTGACCTTTCATGACTTCATCCACAGTACTCCCAAAGATAATGTAAATAGAAAGTTTGAATAGATTATCCCAGGTGGTTATCGTAGATCCAGATTTGACCAATTTGTCTTTAATCCTGCCCTGCACAGCCAGCAAAAAAGATTGGAAGAATCATGCTCATCATTTTTCCACTGAATCAATTTGATCATTTCAGAAAAGACAGTATTGGATAGGATCCCAAGACTTACTAAAATTTTGGTATTCAGACGCTGAAGAGACACCACCATTTGAGATCCATTGAGAGACAAGAGCATCCAAGTCCTTCAAAGTAAACCTAGCTATATCTATTTTACCCCAATATGCCAACATTTCTTCCCTCAGAAGCGTCCATTCATGGGATTCAAATCCTTTGAACAACTCAATTACTTCCATAAATTCATCAGAGGTGATAAAGAATTGTAACTGATAGGCCATGTTTTATCTGCTTGCTCCATCTACTTCAGCAGCCATTTTTTAAGAGTCCAAGAACCATTCAACATTTACCCCATTGAACCCTAAGTTCTTGTTCTGAGGTTTTATCTTGACCATCTTTGGTTAAGCAGAGGTTGTTGGGGTACCAGTAGATGCCATTTTGAATAACAGAATTCCAAGAAGATACAAAGAGCAGATTTCCAAAGTGGCTCACAAACATGGCAGGAGTAGGTTTTCACAAAAAACAACAAGTAACTTGCCCGGATGGTACACTAATTGTGGGGACTTACTTCTAGGAAAATTTGCCTTTGCGGATAAGATCCTAGAAGAGAGAGAACAGAGAAGAAAAAAGAAAAAGATTGGATTTGAAATTTTGATTCCAAACTTAGTTCTTGTCAGCTTGCTACTATCGCAGAGCAAGCTTCCAAAGTAAAAAGAATAATAATAATACAATTAACCTAAGGAGGAGTAGGGAAACCATAAATATTATTACAGAAATAGATTCTCCACCCAAAATTAGGTAGGGTCACTCACTGACCCTGTGAAAACTTAGGAGAGTTGCTCTGGTTTAGAAGTTCAGAAGAGGGAGGTGAGAGAGTCTGATGACGCAGAGACAGGCTCATCAAGGAATCTAATGAGGAAACTCAAGGGGGCAATCTGGTTCAAGGTGATTCAGAACTGATAGGTTGTCATTCACATGATGGCAGGCTGCTTTAAGTAGACTAGGTACAAGCAGGGCTGACTAGTGGTTGACATGATAATGGTAATAATGAATAATAAGTATTCAAGATAAGCCTTGGAGTCCGCACTGATTGGAGGACAACATAGGACAGGGTAGCCACTAGGATCTAAGTCAGAGGTGCAACTGGAACAGGAAATAATCTAGTAAAGTATAGAGTGCACACTGAACAGAGACACTCAAGAGCGGGATAAGAAAAATAAGGGTGAGGAGTCACACTGAGATGCACTAAAGATTCAGGCAGAACAAGCAGATGACAGAAATTCCAACACACCCGACCCTTGAAATCCAACTCCTTATATTTTTAAATAATTAAGGAAAGAAAAAGCAAAATGCCACGGCACCACCATTGAGCTTTTTGGCCAATTAAATATTTCGCGTGTATTGTCACGTATAGGTTTCACACCTAAAATTCAGTCAGAATTGAGGTCTTGTGTATACTTTAGGAGTTATGGACGGAAATGTGTTTTGTCACAATTCCTGCACGGAGCCGCGGCAGCCAATGCACCCAAGCGCAGCTGAGATACATCCCTGTCACTCCGTCAAGGTCTTGTACGCTGCCCCATGCCTCTGACAAGTACGCAGTTACAGGACTACGGGTTAAAAAAGTGACAGGCGGCCTGAGAAAGCTTAGGTACCATGTAAACATCCTACAACCCACATGGGAAAATTCGACATATGTACTAAATGTTCCTGTGGATAGTAGATAGTTTAAAAATACATAATAGGGCATATCAAAGTTAGCAAACCCGCCATTAGAAACCTGCCATTTTTTTTGACAAAACCCGCAATTTTTAATGGCGGGTTTCTGAAATAAACATACCCCCTAACTGGTGTATTTCAAAATGGCGTGTCTCATGAAAATGGCGGATTTCAATCATCAATCACGCCATTAAACCCGCCATTTATGCATCATCATCCATCCACCATCCATCACATCAAAAACACCCATCCACATCAGCAAATCCATACCGGTCCCATCTCCATCGCATCACACACATCTCTATTGTTTTCCACATACCTTCACATACCCCTCTTCACACAAATCCCATCATCATCTCATCACCCCAAATCACTCACCACCTTTCTCAACATGTCCAATCAAACATCCCCCCAGCAAGTTGAAAATGCAAAAAAGCTGACTGAACTTTTGCTACTGTTTGACTCCCATTCAGACTCTGATTCAGACTCCGATTTGGAATAAACTTGGTTAGCTTTGAATTCTCTGTTGGCAAAGCAATACATGGTTCCAAGAATACAAACTCTCCATAACCCTATGTATGAAAGGCAAAAGCTTCATCTCATCCCTGACTTAAGCTTCCAGCAACTGTTCCAAACTTTGTTTCCTGCTTTCATGAAACTTTTGGCAATGATTGAAGACCACCACATCTTCCAGAACAATTCTTGTAATCCTCAACGCGATCCAGCCATCCAACTTGCCGTTTCTCTTTGTAGATTGGGGTCAAATGGAAATGGAGCAGCAATCCATTGATTGGAAAATCTATTCTCAGTCAGTTACGGAAGCATTGACTTATACACCAAAAGAGTCATGATTGCTATCCTATCTTTCCGTTGCTCGGTCCTTTCATGGCCAACCAAAGAAGAAAGCAAGGAGATATCTCCAGTAATTGAGACAGAAGGCTTTCCTGGTTGCATTGGTTTTGTTGATGGAACCACCATTCCCTTGAGTCAAAAACCCAACCTAGATGGCAACCACTATTTTGATCGTAAAAAAAGGCAATTGATTCATTTCTTTTCCAATTGCTATGATCAAACTTTGGATCACACCCTGACCAAATATGTTCCATCTCTTTTTTTAGATACTCTGTGGCACTAAAAATTGTTTTCAATAACAACAAGAAGTTCATCTCCCTCCATGCTGGCCTTCCAGGTTCTTGTCATGATTCATATGTTTTCAATTGGATGTGGATTGCCCAACAACCAGAGATCTACTTTGACCAAGATCAATACCTTCTGGCCAATTTGGCTTATGCTAGTGGGAAATATGTAGTTCCAGCATACCGGAATGTTTTGTCCAATGATCAAGGAAAAACCGATTTTAACTATCATCTTGCCCAATCACGAGTTCAGATTGAGCATGCCATAGGAATTCTGAAAGGAAGATGGGCCAGCTTATGGGAGATGCGAAACCAGCTCCAATGTTTCAAAGATATGAGGTTACTCATCAACTGGATTATCACTTGTGTAATCTTTCACAACCTTTTGGCCAACATCAAAGATGAATGGGACAAAATATTCCAAGATGATATTCCTGATCTGCTTCAAGTCATCCCTGTCTCATCTGGTCCCTCATCTTCTTCTATGAGAGAGCGGATTCTTCCTCTCACCCTTGCTTGCTTTGAGGAGTAATTTTTGATTTTGAAATTGGTAAAAATTCCCTTCACCGTAATTTTTTGGTTTTGGTTGTTCACCCGAGATTCATAGGCTGAGTTTTTTTTTATTTTTTTTTTAGTGGACTTGAATCCAAAAACACCTCCACCTCAAACCCTGCCACTCACCAAATGCCACCCCCCTCCCCCTCACCACTCAACCCCTTCAACCTCACCCCACTCACTCACCGGTCAAACCCTGCCTCCTCCTCACCAAACCACCTCACTCATCACCACCACCTTCAAAACCTCACCAAAACACCACCACCTTCACTCTTTACCAACCTCACCAACATCCACATCACCAACAACATACCTACCTCCCACCCAACCTCCATCAACCATCAAAGTTGAGTCCCCTCCCCTCATTGAATCACCTTTCTCTTTTTTCACCTGGCTGATCTCCTACCATAACCCTCCCTTTGAACCCCCCAGGTCCAGCCAGCCCAGTCCCCCTCCCCCTCCTCATCCTCTGGTCCATCCTATGCCCTTGGTGAGTCCCCCCTCCCCTTCATCTTTTTCCTGCCATTGATTGCGAATCAATTGCTTGATTGATTCCCAATTAATCGCTCAATCAATTGCCAATCGATTGCCCAATTGATTGCCAATTGATTGCCCGATCAATTGCCAATCAATTGCCCAATCAATTGCCAATGGATTGCCCAATCAATTGCCAATCAATTGCCCGATCAATTGCCAATCGATTGCTTGATAAATTGCCAATCAATTGCCCGATTGATTCGCAATCGATTGAGCGATTGATTGGCAATCGATTTGCCAAAAAATCAAGCGATTGATTTGCAATTGATCGCTTGATCAATTGCCAATCAATCGCTCAATCGGGCAATCAATTGGCAATCGATTGCCCAATTGAGCGATTGATTTGCAATCAATTGGCTGATTGCTTGGGCTGATCGATGCAGAGTTTTTGGAGGGTACAGGGAACTGACTTTCCCTTTGTTTTTTCTTTGTTTTTGTTTCTTTTTTTTAGGTTTTCTAGCTCTGCCAGGTTTTGATTTTCATCTCTTTTTTATTTTTTTAATCCCACCTTTTGTTGCCAATAATGAGAACGTTGCTGACATTTTTTTTTTTTTATTTTTTTGACCGGTATTTTTGTTTGTCCAACCCCTTTTTTGATATTGATTCCTTCACTGCCTACCAAACTCAAAATGTTATACATCCATTCAAATTTCACCTTGATCCTCACCTTGGGTGCAGCAAGTGCCTGGGAGGGAGAAAGATGGAAGGAGATGGTATGAAAAACATAAAGAGAGGTGGCAAGCAGAGGAATTGTAGAAAAAGGAGGCCTCAAATGAGGGATTTGGAAATTTCTTTGGAAGTGACTGACAACTGGATCAAGGAAAAGTTTGCCTGGTCTAGACGAAAGCTATGCCCTTTGGATCTGTACCCTGCTATCACGGCTGAAAAGAAAAAGAACCCTTGAAAACCCACCCAGGAAGAATTTAAGCAAGCAAAAAAGAAAATTGGGGCTTTCCACTTCTTCCACCATGGAAAAGCTATTGTTCTCAACAAATATGATCACAATTCTCTGGTTGCCTTCATTGAATTTGTGCCTTTGGATTGACTATCTTAGCAAGATAAGAAAGATATCAACTTTGTGACAACATTCCTTGACTGTTCAAAAAAAATTTGTCAACCCGGTTGGTCCCTCAAGATCTTGGGGTGGAAAAATGTGGGCAATTGGTTGGCAAAAATCAATGAACCCTTTGGAGTTATTCAGACGTTATGTGAAGAAATCATCCATTAGATCTTCTCCTCAAGATTACGCTTTCCTCAACCTGAAGGCTGACAAAGTATCCCAAATTTTAGGAAAAATGTTTTGTAATTTGGCCAAACTTGCCTTTGAATCAAACTGTGATACCATGAAGGACAGCAACATCCCCTCTTTCTCTTTGTTGGAATTTGGTTCCAAGCCTACACCTTTTGATTTCTCCCCACACCTCACTTTCACCTTGGATTCTTTTTACAATTCTCCTCATATTGACAAAGGCTACATCTCTGGCTATTCCTTTTTACTTGTGGTCCCAACCAAAAAATCAAATGGTTGACTTATTGGAGATACGCATGAATATCAAGTTTTGGACGGTCAATTTGTTTTTCCTGACCTTGGCTTTGGAATTGATTTCAAGCAAAAAGGTATAGTCAAAATGGTTTGGGCGGCTAACAAGTACAAGCACTGTAACTTTCCAGCTGTAGACACAGCGACCCATACCAGAATGGCCGTTTCACTCCAAATTAATAAAAAAACTCAGAGAACTTGTAGGGACATGAAAAACGGCCAAATTTACTCTAGAGAAAAAAATATCAACAAAAGCAAAAAAGATCTGTATATTGGTGGGGTTAAGAATTCTCTCAAACGTTGTTGTAGTAAAAAATAATTTGTTTTTCTTTCATCCATGCAAATATATTTACAAGCCCAGCATTTGATTAATCTTCTGTATTTCTCCTACCATATACCACTGCCAATGCAAGCCAAAGCCACAGATACCTTATCCTTTTTTTTGTTTGCCCGTTGTTCCCTCTCCTTTTCTAGTTGCACTTGCTGCCAATCCTTCTCCTTTTCCTCTTTTTGAAACTCTAGCTCAGCTTGTTTCAACCTCCACTCAGCATCCAATTTTTGTTGATTAGCCAAAGTCTTGGCTTGCTGCTTTTGACCATCCATGGCCAGTTGACAATCCCACTTTTGCTTTTCAAACTGAAGTTTATCTGATTCAATTTGTGATTTCAATGTTTTTTGGAGGGGAATGGCAATGAGCATGATTTTGAAAGCAAGGATATTGAATCAATCAACTTACATGAATCTTGCTTCTCCATGATTTCTTCAAAGCCCGAAAAACTGGAAGTGTTTCTCCTCTTTTGATGACTTTTGGGGTTGACATTGATGGAATTGGAGGCCTTTTGCTTACCCTTGGCTGAGGAGGTTTGAGTCTGAAAGTCCTCACTAGTAGTTGAAGGCAATGTGGGAGGCCCCATTGGCTTGAGTTTTTGGCCAATCAAAAATGGATGAGCCTGTTTTTTTACAATGTAAATCAGTCAGGAGCAACCAGACAGAATCAAAAACAATTTAGATCCTTACTTGAGCAGATGTTGATGGCAACGGTGATCCAGGAATAACATCCGCCTCATTGGGTAATTTCTCCAGTTGTTCTGCCCCAGGAAGAGAGCAATCAAAAGAAGGAAGTGAGGGGTCCAAGGTTGGGATTGACTGATCAATCAATACCAAAGTAGAAGTGATTGGAGCCAATTGTGTTTGAATATCCGCCTCGTCATCAGATGGAGGCCACTCTAAGGCCAAGGTTTCATCAAGGTCCCCGTTGGTAGGCTGAGCATCCCCAGCCAAGGCCTCGGCATCAACGTAATCTGATTTTTGGGCATCGAAAGCAGCTAGGGGGGTGATGTTGGCCTTCTTTCCAAAGATTTCATCCATTTGAATATTAAAAGGACAAATGGAGTCCAACTTATCAACCACCGAGTTGATTCCTTTGGCTTTGTCCAAGTTGGTGATACCAAAGCCAGTGGAGATAGACATGGAGTGGGCCTTTTTGTACTTGGCTCAATAGTTTTTGAACTGCTCCCTCATCTGTTTGGATGACAGATCCAGCCTACCGTTTGTTTTGTTCTTGAGTTCATTGTCCATCAGGAGATAACCATTGACCTTAGAGGATTGAAGTCCGCCAACACGTGTTTTGTTGTTGGATCCAAAGCAGGCATCGTAGTTGGAGGGAATTTTCAGCCAGTTTACCAGGATGATTTGATCAGCTCTCTTGAGCTGACTTGAGCCCTTGGAAGCTGATGGGGGAGGATTTTTTGTTGTGGAGTTCCTTGGCGATGTTCTCTTGGGTGTGCATTTGAAAGAGTTTGGGCTACGCAAGTGATGAGAGTGATGAAGTTTTGAGAGCAATGTGGTGTCGTATTTATAACCCCGGATCAAGAGCTGTGTTGCAGGCTGCCCGCTCAGCAGTTGGGTAGGTCGGACTCAGCATCTGGTGTGCGCGCAGTCTCAGCAGTGCCTGCTGCGGGCTCAGCAGTAGGGGCTGCGGGGCTCAGCACCAGGTATGGGTTGGGCCTACCTTAGGCAGCGCCGGGCCGCGACCCGCCCAGGAGAAGTGGACCAAGTGATGGAGCCGGCCCGACCAAGCTCGCGGGTGGCTAGTCCAGAAGGCGAGGGCGGGGAGATCATGGGCTATACGTGCTGGGGAGGCCCGCGCGGGCATAAGCGTGGGCCGACCCGCGGATCGCAGGATCCGCACACGGCACGGACAGAAACACAGGGGGCTCCATGTAGGGCGGGGCGGAGGGCCGCGCCATGAGAAGGACAAACCGGGCTACGTTAATACCAAAGGGCGCGGGTAATGGCGAGTGATGGAGGGATAGGGTTGGGCTAGGGTTCTGCGGCTTAGGGTTGTATTTCATCAGTCTTTCTTGTTGTTTGTGGTTTTACTTAGGCTAGGGTTGAGGGGGAGGACTCAAGACCTCACCCTGAACTCCGGGTTGGGGAGGATCATCATCACCTTACGGGAGGAGAAGGAAGGAAAAAGGAAGATTAGGAAGGAATTTCATCATATCATCACTCTATCTTCTTAAAAACTCATCGCGCCCAATCATCTTACAGACGCTAGACCAATAACTTCCGGAACTCAGGACAACTTGCAAAGGTAACCCTTCTTAAGTTTCCACATCTGGGGGTCTGGCCAGGAAATCACCTTTTGTCTCAGTCTCTCGAAGATAGCGTACGCGATGTTGCCGACAACTACTCCAGGATCGACCAATCCGCCCTCATTTCCCCCCGGGCAGGATTCGGCGGACCAACACCTCCCCCACCTCCAACCACTCAGACCGGCGGCTTTGCCCCCCCTTGGTCGGAGCCTTCAGAGGCAGCCAAGGCCCCACAGCGGGTATGGCTTAGGCCGCAGAAATTTCCCCATCTTTGGTTCGACACTGCCGATATTGGGCGTTTTCTTGCAACGTTTGAGGATATCGCGGACTCCGAAAACGCGACGGGCGAGGACAAGGTCCGCACCGTCGTTCTCTTCATCACGGACGAAAGTAAGCTGCGGGATGTGGAGGATATGGCCGGTTACAAAGCTCGGGACTGGATTAGGCTCCGGGGCAAGATGATGGCAAGGTGGGGAAAGCAAGAACCCCTCTTCCGGGAAACGGATTTCGACCGGGCAGCGGCGGATGCGATCTGGCAAGGTGGAGTCCGGACACAGAACAATTTGTCCGAGTACAAATCTCTGTTTGACCGTATCTATAGTTATTTAGCAAAGAACCAGGTGGTGGCGGGTCAGACAGGAGCAATGAAACGGGCGTTCTTGGGTGGGCTTGCGCCACAACTTTGCGCGCGGGTTCATCGGCACCTCTTCGAGCACGGGATGGTATTGCGTTTGGTGGACCAGATTTTCATCCTTCTCCCGGACCTGAGAGCAATCAACAGGGCGGTAGAGAGCAAGATCAATCTGGAGGAACTGATTGAGGACACGGCTAGGGCGTTCCCGTCAGCCTCAAAGAGACCAGCGGCTTCCTCAGCCCCGCCTCCGACGCAGGAACTACACGCAGGCCCATCCACGACGAGTCGGCCGGGTACAATGGAGGTACCGGTGAATGAGATGACGGACATGTTGAAGGATCTGCGGATACTCCTCAATTGGGTAACGGCCGAGCCCGCGGCACAGCCCACGGCCCAGCCAAAGATCCAGTCAACAGCTCCGCCCCCGCCTCCTTGGGGCGATGAGCTGCCCCACGTGGTGGGGGGTCCTTGGCCTGGTAGCGGACCCTTGGGAGGGTTCACGGCCCAAATCTGCACATATTGTGGCGACAGGAGCCATTGGAGGTCGGGTTGCGCGGAGTTGACAAGGGATATGGACGGGGGATTGGTCTGCGCGTCCGGATCTACTTTCATATTTCCAACGGGTGAGCCGGTAAGTTTTGGGCCCAACCACCCGTCCCCATTGGACCAGGTCAGGGCAAGAGCGCAGTCTGCAGGGGCCGCTTGGGTGTCGCTTGGAATTGTCACCGGGCCCGGCACGTGGCGAGCTCTGCGAGTGGAGGCGGAGGTTAGGGCGTTGGCGGCGGACGAGCAAATCTTGTCAGAGAAGATGGAGAAAGACGTGAAGGAGCAGCTGACGACTCAAGCCCCGAAGACTGGTGCGCAAGGACTGTCGGGCAACACGCCGTCGGCCGGCTCCGGAGGGAGAAGGGAGGTTGCGGAAGTGGTGCGGTGGGTGATGGGGAGCAAGATGCTGGTCCCTCTCACGCTACAGGAGCTGGCTGCGGTCTCTCCGGTGGTCGTTGAAGAGATGGTGCAGGCGTTAAGGGAGTACGGGCGCGGCAGGGTTCCGGCAACGGTGCAGCGCGTGAACGCGGTGGAGGAAGGGGGGAAACGCGAGTTGTGCCCACCAAAGGCCGTGTCGGTCCCGCTTGCCTATGTCTTGATGAAGATTGCAGATTGGAAGGTGTGGGCGATGGTGGACAGCAGTGAAGGAATAAGAGACTTAAAAGGAGTTTAATTTCAGCAAGGGATGAACAAAGAAAAAGGATCAGAAAGAAAAGAAACATAGTTGAGTAGACACCTTAAAAGGACCAGATAGCGTGTTGACTAGACAGAGCGGTGAAGAAGAAGAAGAGGGGAAAAGAAAGAATAAAGGAGGATTGGTCCGGTGTAATGATCTTGGAGTTGGTAGTTGGGTGAGCTTGAGCTTGAGCTGTAGCGGTAGCTGGTGAGCGAGCTAGTTGATGTTGGGGAGGACTTGAAGTTGGTTGAAGGATGATGGCGCGTCCGGGTGAGCAAGAATGACGGTTTGAGGAATCCAGGGGAGTAGTCTTGCGGGCCTTCAGAAATGGAGCATTGGCAGCAGTTGAATATGAAGGACGCGCGGGAGGAACATGAAGGCAGCGGGTTGGGAACTTATAAAGAAATAAGGAAACAAGGTAAGGATGAAATAGAACAAAGATAGAATGAAATAGAATAGCATGAGCTAGAATAAACTCTAGAATAAAATACAATGATTTGAGCAGATACTTGAATACCAGCAGCCTCCCTTGCTCAAATCACTTTGAAATGTTTAGAGCTTCTAACGCGCGGCAAAGCGCCACCCTGTTTACCATTTTGGTGAGGAAATCCGCCAGATTCTTCTTGTAGGACACTTTCTGGAGCGTGATTGCGTTTTTCAGAATTTCATTGCGGACGTAGTGAAACTGCAATTCCATGTGTTTTTTGTGAAACGTGGCGTGATTAGCTTGGTTGAGCGCCAGTTTGATACAGCCCTCGTTGTCCTCGTGGACGATGGCCGGTTTCATTGCTTCTTCCGGCAGGAACTCACTCATGAGCAATTTTACCCAGCTTACTTCCTTTATGGCGTCGCCCAGTGCCTTGTACTTGGCTTCAGTGGTGGATAATGAAAGAGTTGGCTGTTTTCTACATTTCCAGGTGATGACACTTCCAAGCCAGCGGACGACTATCCCAGAGACAGACCTCCTCGTGGTGGGGCAGGTTGCCCAGTCAGCATTGACGTAAGCTTCAAGGCGGGGGGAAGAGGGGGAGGGGATGAATGATATTCCTTGGCTTGAGCTGTGCTGAAGATATTGGAGAACTTGTAAGGCCGCTTGAAAGTGGTGAAGATTTGGTTAAACAAGGAATTGGGCCAGGTAGTTGACCGCAAAGGTGATGTCGGGTCTTGTGCATATACTGATATGATTGATCTCACCAATGATCTTTCTATAGTTTGCGCCCGACTGCAGAAACTCGTGATGGTCTTCTTCGCTTGAGGCATATAGCTTCCCATGAGGCCTGAAGGGAGTTGAGAACAACTTGTGCGGCGGAAGCGCATATTGTCCACAGATTTGATTGATGTAAAAGCTGTGGGAGAGCTTGAATCCATTAAAAAGGTGAGTGACATTCATTCCGAGAAGAATGGTGGCCGGTCCCAGGTCCTTTATCTTGAATTTGGAGCTGATTTGGCTAACGAAAGCATCCGGGCAATCACTGAATATTGCAATATCGTCAACGTGGACGTAGAGGTAAGTGGAATCTTTCCAAAAGATGCATTGGTCAGCCTCACTCCTGTGGAAACCAAGGTCTACAAGCCAGCTGCTGAGTGTGTTGTACCAGGCCACTGGTGCCTGCTTGAGACCGTACAAGGCCTTTTTGAGCTTGAGGTGCTTTCCGCTTGCCAAGGAGATGTAGGTTGGAGGAGTGAGGTAGACCTCTTTGCGCAGAGGGGCATTTAGAAAGGCGGCCTTCACGTCAACTTGGTGTAATTTGAGTTTTAGATGAGCTGCCAGGTCAATGAGCATACGGAGGGAGATGTTGTCCCCAGTGGGCGAGAAGGTGGAGGTGAAGTCAATGCCATACTTTTGGCTGAAGCCTTGTACGCATAGGCGGGCTTTGAACTCGACGATCCGGTTTTGCTCGTCTTGTTTTTTCCAAAAAACCCATACGCATCTAAGTCCTAGCTTGCCCTTTGGGAGGTTGGTCTCTTCCCAGACTTGATAGTCAAGTAAGTTGAGTTCTTCGTGTCTCATCGCTTCAAGCCACTCTTCTTGGTATTTTGAGTTGAGGGCCTATTGGACTGACTTGGGATCTGAATAGCTGTTGTCAACAATGGGATAGATGGCGGGAAGACCTATTTTTGAGTTGAGACAACATGGATGGGAGATGATATTGTTGTGAGTTAGCCTGTCGTGAGACAGTTGAGGAGCGGGAAGAGGGGGATTGATAGCGGATGGGACGGTGGAGCCAGGAGTGTTATGAGGAGATACAGGTGCAGGGGTTGAGTTGGCGGGGGGGACATCAAGGGAATTTGGGGAGGGAAGAAGAGGAGTGGAGGCAAGATCCAAGGAGTTGTTTATGGGAGGGGAAAGAGGAGAAAAGGGGGTCAGTATGTGGTCGGAACTGGTAGGGCAGTGCAGAGGTTTTGAGCCAGGCAGGCAAGGAAAGGAGAGCTCGTCAAATGACACGTTTGCGGAGATGAAAATTTTGGAGGAGTCCAGGTCAAGCAGTCTAAATGACGAAAAGTCATTGATGTACCCGAGAAGAATCGCTCTTTTGCTGGTGGGGAGGAGTTTGAAAGTTTGATCAGCTCTGGGAATGATAGCAAAGGCGGCGCAACCAAAAGGTTGTAGGCAGTTGAGATTGAAAGATTGTCTGTGCCAGATGTTGTAAGGAACAGTGTTGCCACGAGTTCTTGAGGGGAGAGCGTTAAGGATGTGGGTGGCAGTATTGACGGCCTCGTCCCAGAACTTGAGCGGTAGATTACTTTGATTCAGCAGGCAGCGAGCCTTTTCCAGAATTAGGCAATTTGATCTTTCAGACAGTCCGTTTTGCTGAGGAGTGTAGGGGGGAGAGAAGTGCTGAGAGATTCCTTTTTCAAGGCAGAAGGCGTGAAGTTCGGAGGAGATGAACTCGCCGCCGTTATCAGAAATTAGAAGTTTCACGGAGTGGCCAGTTTGATGTTCGGCTTGCGCCACAAAGTCTTTGATGGCGGAGAGTGCCTTGCTTTTGAGTTTGAGGAGAGCCACGGAGCGATATCCGGAGAATTGATCTGTGAGGGAGAGGAAGTAGGAGAACCCCAAGTTTGAGCTGGTGGAGAAAGGTCGGACAACGTCCAGATGGACAGATTCAAGGAGATTGGTGACCCTTTTGAATTTATGGTTGAAAGGAGTCAAAACTTGCTTGCAAGTCTTGCAGATTTGGCAGACGGGAGATCAAGCAACAGAGTTATCAGAGCACAGATTGAACGTCTTGAGGGATTGGATACTAGCGTGCCCAAGACGCAGATGCCAGAGGTTGTCCGGAGCCTTGAAAAGCATTGTGGACTGATCCCATCTCTGGAACTTGGTTCCACAAAGTTCCGTTAATTTGTTGTTTGTGGTGCCCACAAAGCTTATCTTATCCAGCTTCACTTCAAAGCCTGAGTATCCAATTTTTGAGAAGTTTGCCTTGGAAGAGTTTAGTTGGGTGAGAGAGATGAGGCACCGGTTGATTGACGGAATAAGAAGAAAGTTTTGAAGGATGATGGATGAGCCAAGATGATTGATGAGCTTGGCTGATCCAGAATGCGTAGCTGTAAGGGAGTTGTTTGGGGAGCCGGTTCCCACCTCAAGATGAATTGGAGTGCAGTCAAAAATAAACTTAGGATCATTGACGATGTGGTGGCTTGCTCCAGAGTCCAGGACCGGAAGATGAGAGTCCTTTCTGTTGGATGACAGGTAGATTTGAGCGTTGAAGTGAAGCTCGGCACCTTTGGAGCTGCTTTTGTCCTCGGCGGGTGGGCTTTTGTCAACTGAGTGGAGATTTGATGAGGGAATCTTGTTCCAATCGGGTCTGAGGTGAGGGTGGACAAACCAGCATTTGCTCTCTGGGTGTTCGGCTAAGGGGTTGTGATGTCCTTTTGAGCAGGGGTGCTTGGGCTTTTTCCTTGTTGTGGACTTAGCTGTGGACTTGTGCAGAGCGACCAAAGGAGTCGTATCTGAAGGTGGGTTGACGTCCGGCAGTCAAGAGGATTTGAGGTGGAGGACCTTGCGGAGCTTATTCAAGATACCGGTTGGGTTTTGAAGTAGGGAGTCATTAAGAATTAGGGAGTCAACAATGTGGTAGAATGAGCTGGGGAGTTTGGAAAGGATGGTGTAGCTGAGGATATCGGGAGGAACCTCAAGTCTAACAACTGTTAGTTTGTTCATGAGTTTCCTGCAGTCCTTGATGTAGGTCGTCAGATTGCCTTTGAAGAGGTACTGGATGAAATTAAGCCAGATGCGACCATGGTTGTTGGAGGATTGTGAGGCGTATCGTTCAAGAATGGCCTGCCAGATGGGGTGGGGGTTACCATCATTGTCATCATTGACAATGGATTCGAAAGCTGATTCGCCAAGATGTTGAATGATTATGTCTGCGGCTTCATATATCTTCTTCTTTTAAGGCCCGGTCAAGGGTGAAGGAGGGGGTTCTACGGTCAACTCAAGAAGTCCTTTCCTGCGGAGATAACTCTTGATCCTGAGACTCCAATATGGGAAGTTCAAATCATTCAGAAGGGGAATGTTGAGCTTTGATGGGTTGAGTTGTTCTTCCGAGTCGGACATAGAGCCTATCTGGTCCAGTAAGTGATTGGGACTGTAAATCTGAAGGAATAAGAGACTTAAAAGGAGTTTAATTTCAGCAAGGGATGAACAAAGAAAAAGGATCAGAAAGAAAAGAAACATAGTTGAGTAGACACCTTAAAAGGACCAGATAGCGTGTTGACTAGACAGAGCGGTGAAGAAGAAGAAGAGGGGAAAAGAAAGAATAAAGGAGGATTGGTCCGGTGTAATGATCTTGGAGTTGGTAGTTGGGTGAGCTTGAGCTTGAGCTGTAGCGGTAGCTGGTGAGCGAGCTAGTTGATGTTGGGGAGGACTTGAAGTTGGTTGAAGGATGATGGCGCGTCCGGGTGAGCAAGAATGACGGTTTGAGGAATCCAGGGGAGTAGTCTTGCGGGCCTTCAGAAATGGAGCATTTGCAGCAGTTGAATATGAAGGACGCGCTGGAGGAACATGAAGGCAGCGGGTTGGGAAATTATAAAGAAATAAGGAAACAAGGTAAGGATGAAATAGAACAAAGATAGAATGAAATAGAATAGCATGAGCTAGAATAAACTCTAAAATAAAATACAATGATTTGAGCAGATACTTGAATACCAACAAGCAGGTCAATGGTTAACTTGCTCTCGTTGAAATTGGTGGACAAGTTGGGGTTGGTCCGGGGGAAGTGCGCCATGGGATTGTGGGCGCTGAACGGTTGTGAGTTTTGGGTGGACGGGGTGGTGGAAGTAGAGGAGGTGGAGGTTGCAAAGGTCCGGAAGCCTCTGTCATTCCTTTTGTTCAAGTGCGGCGACGTGATCCTGGGTCAACCATTTATGTTCAGGTTCCGGGCCCGGATGGTGTTCAACAAGGAGGAAGGGATGGAGGCGCTGATGGTAGAGGACGCGTACGGGGCCAGGTTCAAGAAGACGATCTCTGACCACGGGAAAGGGAAGTGGGTGCGGTCGGCGGCGGCTGGCGAGGAGACGGAATCCGACGGGGGAACAGCTGCAAGGGCCGCCTCATGGGGGATTTTGCCTAGTCGACCGCGGAAACCGCGCGGGACAGGCTCCGGTCTCACGCGGGCAGCCAACTAGGGAGGAGCAAGGGGGGGAGGGAAGCGCGCGGAGGGCGCGGGCGGCAGAAGTAAGTTCTTTTCCTCGGTATGCGTCACCGGGAGGTACCGCGTTTCAAAAACCCTACCATAGTGCCACGCTTGTGAGCAAAGGCAAAAGCCGCGGGTTGATTGTTGCCAGGATCCACAACAACAACAATGGACGCGTGCGGATGGTTAGGTGTAACGCGGGGCGGCATAAGCCTGTGGCGCGAAAGTTCCGGCCTTGGAATGAACCAATGCCGCAGGGGCTGAATGGGCCCCTGAGACAGATCATCTGGTCTCGGGATCCCTGGGTAAGTCCATTGAAGACGTCGGGGTGGGTAACCCGGTCGGCACGGATCACGGATGAAAGGATTGAGGCGCTTAACTTTGGGCCGGCGGGGTCGTTGAGTGCGGAGGAGAAGGATTTGCTGGCATCGGTATTGGTGCTTTGCAAGAAGGCCCTTGCCTTTGGGCCGGACGAGCGCGGATTGTTGAAGAGACAGATCTGCAACCCCTATGTAATCCCCACGGTGCTGCACGAACCCTGGAAAATAAAGCCAATTCCAATCCCTCGGACCGTGCGGGAGCCCTTTCTGGAGCTGGTCTGGGAGCGCGTTAGAACGGGTTTGTATGAGCAGTCCACATCGAGCTACTCTAGCCCAATCTTTGCGGTCGTTAAACAGGACGGGAAGTCGCTGAGGATCGTCCATGACCTGCAGGGGCTGAATTCATTCACCATCTGGGACGCGGGATTGCCGCCACGGGTGGACAAGTTCTTGGAATCAATGGCGGGGCGCGCGTGTTACGGACTGGTCGATGTGATGGGGGGTACAATCAGCGGGAGCTCCACCCCGATTTGCGGCCTTTGACCGGGTTCAAAACAGGGCTGGGAAGAATGCAGCTGACGCAGCTGCCGCAGGGTGCGACCATCTTGGTGGCAGTTTACCAGGCTCAGATGACGTGGATACTACGGGACGACATCCCGGATGGGGCTCTGATCTTCATTGACAATGCGGGGATCAAGGGGCCAAAAACGGACTACGGGGGCGCAGTGTTGGAGGAAGCCCCAAGGATTCGCCGCTTTTTCTGGAATACGCGAGGACATTGGAGCGGATCTTTTTCCGGATTGAGGAGGCGGGGCTTACGGTTTTGGGGAGTAAGTTGGTGGTTTGCGTTCCGGTGCTGGAGGTGCTGGGACATGTGTTGGGCGCCAACGGCCGGAGGCTCGCGGAGAAGAAACGGAACAAAGTCCTTGAATGGCCGACTCCACGGATGCCTTCGCATATCCTCCAGTTTTTGGGGCTGTGCAGCTACGTCCGCATGTTCATTGAGCGGTTCGCGGAGGTGGCGAGTCCGCTGCGGGCACTGACGTGTAAGGGTGCGGCATGGGACTGGACGGCGGGGTGTGACGCTGCCTTGGCAAGGCTCAAGGAGATTGTGGGGCGCAACATCGTCCTCCGGGACCTTGACTATGATTTGGGAGGGATCCGCCTGGCCTTCGACTCTAGCAAACTTGGTGCGGGAGGCGTTCTGACGCAGGAGGAGGATGGTAAGGATAGGCCGGTTCTTTATGAATCAGTAACCTTCACCGCGACAGAGAGTCGGTGTTTGCAACCGAAGTTGGAACTGTGCAGGGTCACCAAGATCGTGCGGAGGCTGCAGCATTTGCTTTGGGGGGTGAATTTCAAACTCTTGGTGGACGCGGAGGCTCTGGTGCAGATGATCAATTCACCGACGCTGCCAAACACCCCTATGACTAGGTGGTTCGCGTTCCTTCAGCTCTTTGCCTTTAGTGTGGTTCATGTTCCAGGGAAGGCGTTCACAATGCCTGACACGCTGTCGCGGTACCCGCGCAAGGATCCGTTTGAAGGAGCGGAACACTTGGGCGTGGAATCTCCGGTTATCCGGGTGGGCATGATGGAGACAGAGGTTGCCCTTCCGCTGCAGCAGTCCGGGCGTTACGCGACGTTGTGCTTCTTTCTGCAGGGTCTCCAATTTCCGGAAGGTACATTGGAAATGGTAATTTGGTGAGCAAAACGGCGGACAACCAACTTTTATTTGCAGGAGGGGAAACTGTGGCGGCCGTGCACCCCCGTGCCCCTGGTGGTTGCCACATTGAGGAGGGACCAGGAGGTGATTCTGCGGTGTCTCCACAACGACCTTGGGCATCGGGGAGAGATCAAAACGCGGCGGAGGGTGAAAGCAAGGTTCTGGTGGCCAGGGGTGGTACGCGCAGTGCGCAAGTGGGTGAAGTCATGCAAGGCTTGTCAGAGGCGGAGTTCTAGGCTCCCAAGGGAGGTGGGTCACCCTACGGGGGAGGACACCTTGTTTGGACGGGTCTCCCTCGACGTGGTTCACATCAAAGCGGGGAAGTTCGCGTACCTGCTGGTCGCGCGGGACGATTTGTTGGGTTGGGTTGAGGTGCGTCCGCTGGTCAAGCTGTTGGCAGAAAGAGTCGCCCAGTTTTTGGAGGAAGATTGGTTTGCGCGGTATGGTTTGCTCCGACTGGTCACCGTTGACAGGGGCGCGGAGTTCCAAGGCCGCTTGATGGGGTTGGTTCAGAGCTGCGGGGCTAAGTTTGGGCGGGTCACGGAGTACTACCCCAAGTGTGCCGGGATGATTGAACGCGGTCACCAGCCGATCAAGGACGCGCTGGTGAAGATGTGTGGCAAGGACGGGAAGCGGTGGCAGGAGACCCTTCCGGTGGTCCTCTTTGCGGAAAGGATATTGGTCAAGCGCTGGACGGGCTACTTGCCTTATGAACTCCTCTACGGACAGCGCCCGGTCCTTCCGGTGGACATCAAACTGGAGACTTTCTTGGGCATTGATTGGTGCAAGGTGAAGACCTCCGTGGAGCTCGTGGAGGCGCGCGCGGAACAGCTTCTCCGGCGGGACGAGACCCTGGCAAAGGCTGCGGATAGGTTGCGAAAGACCAGGACGGCGTTGGTGCGCTACTGGGACGAGCGCTGTTCCCATTGTCTCCAGGATCCGTTGCAAAAGGGGGACTTAGCGTTGCTGTACAACCGTAGTTTGGAGTCTCAGTGGGGTAAGCTTTTTGCCAACCAATGAAACGGCCCCTTCCGCGTGGCATCCAATTTCAAAGGTGGGAGTTATCAACTTGAGGAATTGGATAGGGCGCTGCTCAAACGGAAGGCCGCGGCTTCGCACGTGAAGCGCTTCTTTGCATGCGGCTCCACCTCCTTCGACAAGACGTCTGGCGATGGCGCCAACGCGCGGGACGAAGCCAAGGGTCCAGGATTGATGGGCGGGTTGGGTTTGTTGGTGGAGGAGGAGCCCATGCTTGACGCGCGGCCCCGGAGGAGTAAAAGGCTACGAGTCGCTGGGGACAGTCGTAAAGTGGGGGGGCGCCAGTAGGGCAAAAACCTGATTTGGTGAGGGGGTGTTCTAGCCGGTTCACAGCCGGGATGACTAGACACCCCAGAATGTCCGTTTTCCTATTTCTTGTATAAATTGGTTTTGCAAATTGGTACTGGTGTCGGCTATGTGTGGTTTTTAGGGACGCGGGCGCGGCGCAAGCCGGGTCCATAGACGCAAGGACAAGCCCCGCGGATGGGCAGGCGAGACGAGGAGCGGAGGCCCAATCATGAAAAAAAAAAATATATATATATATATATATATACTAATCTTTTTTCTTTAAGGTTTGGATCTTTTCTCTGTTTTTCTCTTGACCTGTTGTCTTGTGTATGGAGTAATGGGTGCGGATTATGGGTGGAACACGCGCGGGAAAAGTCTGATTTGGTAAGGGGGTGTTCTAGCCGGTTCACAGCCGGAACAGCCAGACACCCCAGAGTGTTTGTTTCCCTTATGTCCTCTTTCTCTCTCTTGGATAACTGTGTGCGCGCGCTGGTGTAGGGTTTTTTTGTTTATTGCAGGGTGGGTACGGGGAACTGTGTCGCAGTTTGGCTGGGGCGGACCAGGTACCTTCCGGAAAACTTTGTTGGCTCAGTGCACGGGCGGGGCGCGGATCTCAATTTTGTCTCATTCTCAACCTCACTCTCATTCTCAATCTCACTCTCACTCATAACGCGCATACGCGGAATTCTCTCAAGGCTCTCACAAGATGGCGCGGAAGAATCCGTTTCTTTGCAAAAGGGCGCGGAATAGGAACTATGGAAAAAATAGGAAAAGGGGGGGGCGATCCGTCTAAGTGAAGCGGGTCCTCATCATATCCTCCGCGTCCACGCGAGCCGCCGCGACCAGGGTTCAGAAGGCCGCCAAGATTTCCTGACAGTCATCAGTTGTGTGGGCTTGTGGGACCGCCAGGAATTGCCGGAGTAGCCTGTCTGCGTCATCCGCCATTGCATCGAACCTCGCAAGCGGGAGAGCCGGGAGGACAGGAATGTCCGGAATCTCGGGTGGGTTGGGGGGAGGCGGGACCGGGGAGGAGGCAGCCTCCGTGGGACCATCTGGACTGCTCGGACTGACAGGAGGCAACAACGGGATAATGATGGGTGACGCAGGCGGTTGAGGGGTGCCTCGTGGGGTCGGGGGCCTCTCGTCCGAGTCCGAAAAGTGATGGGAGGCCGGAGGAGGGGCCGGGCTCGGAGCCGGGGCTGGAGGAGGAGCGGGAGCCGGAGGAGGACCAGGGGCAAGACGCCAGAGAATCTCATCAAGGCACGGGTCCCTTGCGCATTGCGTCACCTGAACCCGGTCCGCCCAGAATTGCATGGCCGCCTGGTACGCCGCAAAGTTTGGGTAATTCTCCTTGCGGGGAGGTCCAGCGCGACGGTATGGAGAGGTGGAGTCGCGGTCCAAGCTTGGGGAGGGATGGCCAGGGGGCAATCCAGGAGGAGTCCACGAGTGCTCCAAGAAAAAGTCATCGTCCGAAACCACAAAAGAGTCCGGACGGGCCCTCTTGCGCGGCTGGGGACAAGAGCCTGATGAGGGTGGAGGGCGTGGCATACCCTCCCCCAGCGAGCAGTGGCCGTGACCGCAAAGGCAGGAACCACAGGCACGTCGACCAGGGACAATTGTGCAGACTAGCCTGTTCCAGGCACAGAAATCCCAGAGGATCATGGCAATGGCGGGGAGCGGAGGAGGAGCGTGGCTAAGACGGCTAGGGGTGGAAGCGGTTCGGTAGGTGCAGCAGGGGCGAGGTGATGATGGAAGGACCTCTGGGGACAGAACTCAACTTGGGGGGGGATGTGGTGTCGTATTTATAACCCCGGATGGAGAGCTGCGTCGCGGGCTGCGTGCTCAGCAGTTGGGTAGGTTGGGCTCAGCATCTGGCGTGCGCGCAGTCTCAGCAGTGCCTGCTGCGGGCTCAGCAGCAGCCGCTGCGTGCTCAGCAGTAGGGGGCTCAGCACCAGGTATGGGTCGGGCCTACCTTAGGCGGCGCCGGGCCGCGACCCGCCCAGGAGAAGCGGACCAAGTGATGGAGCCGGCCCAACCAAGCTCGCGGGTGGCTAGTCCAGAAGGCGAGGGCGGGGAGATCATGGGCTATACGTGCTGGGGAGGCCCCCGCGGGCATAAGCGTGGGCCGACCCGCGGATCGCGGGATCCGCAGACGGCGCGGACGGAAACACGGGGGGCTCCGAGTAGGGCACGGCGGAGGGCCACGCCATGAGAAGGACAAACCGGGCTATGTTAATACCAAAGGGCGCGGGTAATGGCGAGGGATGGAGGGATAGGGTTGGGCTAGGGTTGTATTTCATCACTCTTTCTTGTTGTTTGTGGTTTTACTTAGGCTAGGTTTGAGGGGGAGGACTCAAGACCTCACCCTCAACTCCAGGTTGGGGAGGATCATCATCACCTTACGGGAGGAGAAGGAAGGAAAAAGGAAGATTAGGAAGGAATTTCATCATATCATCACTCTCTCTTCTTAAAAACTCATTGCGCCCAATCATCTTACAGACGCTAGACCAATAACTTCCGGAACTCAGGACAACTTGCAAAGGTAACCCTTCTTAAGTTTCCACAGCAATAAAGTGGATGAGAGTGATCAAGAGATGAGAGTGGTTAAGTGATGACAGTGATGAATTTTTGAGAGCAATGAAGTGGATGAGAGTGATCAAGTGATGAGAGCAATAAAGTGATGAGAGTGGTCAATCAATTTTATGATGAGGGTGGGGGTAAAAAATTTTCTGATGGGTTGGAGGTAGAAGGAGGTGGGAAGACAGGGGTGTATGACGCGGACAGGTGGTGGAAGCATTTAAATACTTTATTTGAAAAAACCCACTTATGTCAGGTTAACTTTGACACTTCTGATATGAAATAAGTGGGTTTTTTTGATTTTTAATGGTGGGTTTGAAATGGCGGATTTGGGTTGAAACCCGCCATTAAAAAATGGCAGGTTTGGTTAACTTTGATACCCCCTAATATTTTATAAAAATACTTAAATAACCCTTATACGTATTTTTTATTGAATGTAATTCAAAGTACCAAGAATGTCGAAAATAAGACAATGACAGCTTCTAAAAATATATTAAAATACTTTAATATACGTATGTGAGAATTTCTAGACATCAATATCTTTGTGAAATACCAAGAAAATGAATGATGTAAAAATATTACATGAATTCCCATGACTTATATTTTTAAGTAATTATTTTAGTAAATCAACTGGAACTCAAAAATAAGGAGTAAAATCAATATCATGACTTTACTCCAGTTATTTAATACATAATGTGAACTCACCTGACATCAGGATGCCCATAGGAATGTCTATTAAAATAATCATTAACTTACTGGGAATATTTGCTAAGGATAATTAATTAACTAATACATAAATAGGACAGATTGGTGTTATTCACACTTCCTAATATCAATTATAAAGTAGAATAATTCCCATACCCTGAGGAATTAGATGCTACCCGTGCTACAGCAACAAGAACACGTGACAGGCTACCACTTGTTACACTTCTAGCCTTAGTTTCTGACCCTTTGAGCCCCTTTATTCCTCAGAAGGATAATATTGGGACTCCAAGCGCTATAAATAAAGAGCTCTTTTAAGGATATTGATGGGCAGAGACCCAGTTATATTTATATCCAGACACGTGAAAAGGTAATCAAGTGCTTATAAGAGATAATTAAGTGATTTATGGCTTATTCTGATCAATAATATCCGTCCTCAACCTCTTTTTATGAATTAGAACTGCTGAACAAACCTTGTAACCCCAGTATACAGGTTTAACCCATCAGTGCACATCCCAAACAGATACCCTAAGGATTTAATAATTTACTGGTGAGTTTTATTATCCTTTCTCTGTCGTGGAAGCTTGGTTACAAGGCCCTGCCACTCCACTGTGTATTTTATATAAATATTATCTTTGGGTAAAATATCCTTTAAACTAAAGAGCCCAAAGTAAACAGGACTACGTGTTTTCATACTGGAATCCCTGAAGAGAGGTGTTAAAGATCCCCAATATAATTGTGGCCCCTCCATAAAGATATTTAACTATCAATTTATTCATATTGATTTATAACAATAAACCATAACCAAACCAATTAACCTTCCAATAAGCTTAATCCAAATATTTTAAGAATTTTTGCTGCATTTATTAACTAATATATTAATTATTTATTCTATCACCTCTGGTAGCTAAAGGATAGCAAGGGTCTTGGCATCCAGGAGGCTGACAGTTCTTGGGACTGAAAATCCCAACGTTGCTGGTTCAATCCCAGCCAGGGGGACCAAATGTAAGACTCCAAATGGTGCTAAACCACAGGCAGTTCTGTGGATGGGAAAGGTGCTGTTTAGGCTGCCCTCCTAAGAGTTACAATAATATTTAAATTTAATCAGAATTGAGGTCCAAGAACTTGTAAATAAGGAATCAATGGAAGGGATGAGTTCGGGAAGAGTTGGTAGCAATGAAACAACACTCTCCGAGGGAAGATGGTGCAGGGAAAGACTCAAAAAAAATAAGTTAAAGTTTTTTTCAGAGTTCAATGGAACAAGGAAGGTGTACATAACAATGCAAACAAGCTCACAACTCTGGTTTTCAGCAGAAGATTAGGAAAGATCAACTCAATCCCAACCAACCTCCAGGCTTTCAATGAACCTGCCCAACTCTCCAGAAAAGTGGTATAAAAACTCAACAATTCCAGCAGAAGCAATTATCTTCAACAAGCAAGGCTATTTTTGGTGATAAGGATCAGGGTCACAGATGGATGTATCAAAGATTGAGCATGGAGGCTCAAAGGATCAGGGGCAATCAAAAGATATACCCAGCAAAAAGTTTCTGGTTCAAGGGAAAGAGGCCCTCCAAAATTTTTAGGTTATTGATTACTATATGAGATTGATCGATGCAAAGAGGCAGGGGAGAGCCCCTCCTTTTATAGACAAGAGACCTGTAGACTATTTACAAGAGATACTTATAAATTAGTGCCAATTTTTTTTTTTTTTTTTAAAAAAAAAAAAAAATGAAGATTGGCAACAGGAACCCCCTGAAATGGGACAAAATCAAAAGAAAAGTTGAGGAGGAAGATGGAAACAGGCCAGCGTCGAGGAAAATGATGGCAGTGGATGATGGGTTTGGACCGGCCACAACTGGGGTCAGTCAAGGGAAAATTGATGATCACACGCGCAATGGAGATGGTTGCGCACAACTGTCAAAGGTTGGTGTGAGAGTTCCAACGGCCACAAAGGACAATTTTAGTTTTCAGGCGTCAGAGATGGATTGGGCGGAGCCAATTTGTCCCATTTTTTGGGGAAAATCAGTCAAATCTAAGGTAGAGCAAGGTGGATGATGGACATTGCAACAAGCAAGAGTGTCATTGGTGTCAACATCAATTTTAAATTGGTGCAAGGTCACTGACGGCAAGGATGGAGGTTAGATTGATCATGGGAATGAACAATCAGGTCAGTTGACAAGGATTGTCCCCATGACCAATCTTTTGCCGGTGATCAGATGGATGATGGGGGGCTGGTCATGAGGTCACCAAAAACGGCAAGCAAAGCTTGCGGTCATTGGCTGATAGCGGCAAGGATCAATTGACTGATTGAGGGTCAAGGGCCAATGAGGTTGAGAGATCCATGGAGGAGGATGATTGGATGGTGGTGATGAGTTGAGGAGGAGATGGCCAAGGCCAATGCCCGCAAGGGTCAAGCCAAGCTGAGCTTGTCTTGCCCGCACGCTTGGAAAAAAGGGACTGGAGGATGAGGAGTGTGGCAAGAGGAACTTGAACACCGGGCACAGGGGTCTAGACACCTGAGAGATCCTACCAGACAACTAGTAGAGGGGAAGGCTGGGAAATGAAAAATAAAATAGGGAATCATTCCAGAAAAGATTTTTTTGTTTTAAAAAAATGCATTGATTGATAAGGGGATGTAAAGAATTTCAAAATTTACATAATCCATGAGGTATCCTTGATTGGTCACCAAAACAGAAGAGGAGAAGCTTCTGTAAGTGGTGGAGATGGTTGGGTAAATAACCCAGGATTGGGTAAGGTTAAAAGGATGATGTTGGCAAGGTGGGGAAAGCGCAAGCCATGGTTCCAGGAAACCAAATTTGAGCAGGCCCCAATGGAATCAAGCACGGGACAAGGGTTACAGACGCAAGGCAATCTGGTGGACTACATTTCATAGTTTGGATGGATCTATGGGTATCTGGAAAAGAACAAGTTCTCTGTGGGGTAGACAGGAGAAATGAATCAGGCCTTTTTTTGAAGCCTTGCACTGCAACTTTGGTTACAAGTGCAGCATCATCTGTAAAACCACTGCCTGTTCAAGAGGAAACTGGAAGGTTTAGAGAATCCTTTTTGATTAGATAAATAATTTAGGAAATAGATTTCTTGCAGTCCTTAAACGGAAACTTAGTGCACTTCTACCTCTTAAAATTAGCAGTAAGACTAAGATGGTTTGGAATTGCTTTCCCTTCTATTACTATAGTAAGTCTGAACAATAATTTATTTAAATTGATGGATTGTTTCTTCAAGACTTAATAAAGGTCTCAGATCATAAATAGATTAATTATTGAATTTTATTGGTAGGATTCGTTGAAAAATGTCCCAGATGTATTTAATTATTAGTTTTTGATTGATCAGATATATTTGACCTTAACCAATATCCCAACATTAAAGAGTTCAAGGGTTTATCAAAGGGATGGTTCAGGAGAGGACCCAAGGTTTGGTTTAACCACAGGGGGCTGGGTAGAGGAAAGTTTAGTGGTTTCTTTTTGTTTCAATATTTTTTTAAGGGTTATTTATGGATTTATGGGAGGATCTTCTTTAATTTGGTGCTGAAAATTTAGGTCACAGAAGAACCCTTCTTCAAGCACCTGTTGGTTGGTTTAATTGGTTAAAGATTGATTATGAATTTTTCTCTTATTTCCTGTTTATTTATAATTGGTTCACTGATAATATTTATCTGGGTAGGTACCACAGATGACTACTGATGGATTGGGTGATTTGGAGGCGAGAGGGAATTATATTTGAGGAGAGGTGGGTGATGATGATACAACTTGGATAGGGTAGAGAGGCCCTCCTTAACTAGAAAATTCCTGCCCCCACGGGTGCTCAAGGCTGCCCCTGAGGTTTCTCCCCGTTCTGGTGAAAAACAGTGATATAAAGTTACAGGAGACATTTCTTCTGGTTGGAGAAAGCATTTACATTCAAACAAGGCATTTCTTCTGGTTTGAAAAATCCTGTACAGGGGTTTCATGCATGCACAGCCCTGCATAAACTAATGTGTAGTTCAGATAAAATATATTACTGGGCCCTACTTGTGGCTGGTTTTGGTGCTAACTTATTCTACCTAAATATGTTTCTGTGCAATCCCTGTTGATTTTATTGGTGCTATCTGACTCTACCTTCAAGTATTTCTGTGAATTAATGGTGGTTTGTTTGGTGCTGCATGGTCTTGAATTCATGCATATATTTCTGGGTAGGCCTAGGGTGAACTTGTCCTTGTTGGTTGTTTGGTATCACATGCTTCTGACAAAATACATTTCTGTGTGGTGCTGTGGTGGGTTGGTGCTGGTATTTTTTTTTTGTTATCACATTTTACTGGCTGCATAAATTGCTGTGTGGTTGTGTGGTGGTTTGGTTCTGGTAGTTTGTTTTTTTCTGGTTGAGACTGGCTTCACTCCCTGCTGCTTATACTGTTCCTGTATACTTCTGCAAAGCCTGATGTATGTGTTTTCTTTTTTTTTTGGTTCTTGTTGAGACTGGTTTCACTTTTTCCTCCCTATACTGTTCCTGTATACTCCTGAACAGCCTTTTGTATGTATATTTTCTTGCATTCTTGGTAAGGTTACAGGGGCTGAACTATTTGCACTGCCTCCTGCATCTGTATTCCTGTATTCTGGCTGAGGTAATAGGGTTGGTGTATGTTCCTGGTGTTGAGGGTAAGCTGTTAATGTTATGTACTTGAAGGTTTCCAAGGTATGTCTTTGGGCCTTCTGCAGAGCTGTGAAACCTGGCTGGGTATGAGCTTTTCACAGTTGAAGGGTTATTGGGCTGTATCTTCTAATCCATGAGGGATAGAGTGGTACTTTGGATGAGTGAATTTAGTTTATTTTTGATTTAGAATCCATTTCTGAGGTTAATATGAGGTTTTAAGCTGTTTTTATACCATAGAAGTGAGTCTCATGGCTATAGGACGGGTTTAGTCTGCCACAACAGGAGTTTTTAAATACTTCTGGACCTAGGGGTCATCTGCCAAGCCATGGAAATCAAACTTGAATTGGATCTTATGGATGATATGGCTAGTTCATTCCTGGTGGGCTCAAAAAAGGCAGAATCCCCCTTGATGCCAACCCCAAATGTGGGCTTTTCAACATCCAGCCCCAGCGCAGTGCTCCAACAAGCAAAAGACCCACTGGTGCACAAGGTCACAACAATTGGATGATGGCGCAGTAGGGCAAGAATCCAACCCAAATTGCGGAGGATTTTCACCCCCCTATTGGGCCATCTGGTGGGTTCAAAGTTTGCTCCTGACCTACTGCAGGGATAAGGGAAATTGAAAGTCTGGATCCGCTGACCTGACTAAGGACATGAACAACGGCCCACACCTCCAGTTTGACATATATATTCCAAATGGGAAAGCAGATGGAATTGGGGTCTGGTAAGCTGCCTCCCTTGTAGCAGATGCAAGCATGCACAAAGGTTCTTGTTTATAACGCCCAAGTTTCACTTTGGATTGTCACAGTTACTGGAGCATGGGAGGCTCTGCGGGTAGGAGCTGAATTCAGAGTTTTTGCAGTGGATGAATTATTTTTAATGGAGAAGATGGATGTGGACGTAAAGGAGCAACCATCATCACCAAATGCAGTTGCCTGCGGTCTGGCAGGATGAATATTGCAGGGTGGAAGGTGTAGGCAATGGTGGATATAGGGTTAATGGTCTATCTGCTTCTGTCAAGGTTGGTGGATGAGCTGTGATTGTTTCACAGGAAGTGCACAATGGGGCTTTGGGCATTGAATGGCAGGGATTGTTGTGTGGATGTGTTGGTAGAGAGGGAGGAGTTTGAGGTTGAAGAGCTGTGGAAGCCCATATGGTTACTCTTTGTGGAGTGCAGAAAAATGATCTAAGGCCAGGAATTCATGTTTGGATTCCAGGCTCAGATGGGGTTTACACAAGATTTAATGGTGGAGGACCTATTGGAGCAGTTTTTGGGACAACAATCTGCAACCACACAAAAAGGAGGTGGGTTCAAAGACTGGTGATGTGCAGAAACATAAAATCCATGGGGTGTTGACTGTGAGGTTTAATCCGCGGAGGATTTTGCCTAGTTGGCCAGGAAAACAAATGGGGAAAGCTCCTGTTTATCACAGATGGCCAACAAGCAAGGAGAAGTTGTAGGTGGTAGATGTGTGCAGGGCACAGGTGGCAGAATTAATTTCCCTTCCTCAGTAGGCATCTGCAGGGGGTACCCCATTTTTAAAACCCTGTCATCCTGCCACATTTCTGAGCAAAGGAAAAAGCTTTGGTTTGCTAATTTCTAGGACTTAACAAAATTACAGGGTATGTGTATGGATGGCAAGGTGCAATGAGGTCAAAACTTGGAATGAGTCAATTCTGCAAGGACTGAAAAGGCCCCTGAAGCCAATTTCCTGGTCTCAGGATCCTTGGTGGACATCTTTGAGGAAGTCTGGTTGGGTAATTTTAGCTTGCTGCTATTACAGAGAAATCTGCAAAAGTGACAGAAAAAAAAAATACAAGAATAAAAATCAAAATACTTTAAGGAAGAGATAATCTTAAAAAATCATTTCAAATTCAAATTCTCCATCACATTTTAGGTAGGGTCACTCACTGACACCTGCCCCAAATTCCCACTCCTTACATTTTTAAATAATTAGTGAAGGATTCAAAGAAGGCACAGCTTTGAGATTTTGGCCATCTTAATAATTCACGTGAAACCCCATGTATAGGTTTGACAGTGAAAATTTAGTCAGAATCTTTTAATTCCGTATATTTGAGGAGTTACGCGTGGAGAAGTGATTTTTCACAATTCCCAGACACAGCCCCAACAACTAAGATACCTTCTGTGGAAATAGATTGAGTGTTTGGTAAATTCCCTGAAAAAAAATAAATTTCTCCACAAAAATCTTGCTCCAAGTTCCAGAAAGCCCACTAGCCCTTGATTTAAACTCCTTTACCTTGCCAATCGCTAATTGAACTCCTCTTCCATGCTCAAGCGGAAAACCACTAAAGCTAACTTGCAATGAAATAATAGTAAATAAACAAGACAAACTCCCCAAAAAGCTCCACACTTGAACTATTTCCCTAAATACAAACTCCAAGAACTCTTGCTGGTAACTACACTCCAAATTAAAAGAAGAAAGGAATAACACTTTCATACGCCTTAATAATCTCTGATAAAGGTAAACTATGATTGATCATGAATTCTCTTTTCTCTGTAAGCTCCACAAAATTGTCATAATTCCATCAACTGTAATCATTTTCCCGGCTATAAAACTAAAGAAAAGCTTCCTTATATATATAACAAAAGAATGCAAGCCACAAATGAAAGACCCAACTTGTATCTGTGCATTCCCCACTGACCCGCCTTTCCTACTCCAGAAAAGGAATGTAAACTGCTAATGAAAAACCCCTTTTACAACCGCCTCTGTGCATTTGCACTGATCCCCCTTACCAATACTCCAATTCTTACCCAATCCAATGATTTGCAGTAAATTTGGTGATCCTTTTTCCAATTCCCCCTAACAGTTGAGTCGTCTATCCAGAGATCCTCCTCAATCTTCTCTAGCAGATCATGAAAGGTTAACAGACTTAAAAGGAGTGATTTATTTCAGCAAGGAGTGTAAAAATAAAAGAAACAGAGTTGAATAGACACCTTAAAAGGACCAGATAGTATGTTGAATAGATAGAAGCAGTACTGGAGAGAAGGAAAAAGAAACAAGTTAGCATGTAAGAGAAATGATCCAATGTGGTACTATTGATGTTCGTGATGATTTGAGCTTGAGCTGTAGCGGTAGTAGTTGGTCATTGAAGTTGAAGGTAGCTGGTCATTTCCGTTGATGGCAACAAGTGATTGATTTTTTTGGTAGCTTGTAGTTCAGGAGTGGCTCAACTGAATCCGTTCATGAATTTCCAGGATCTGGGCACAGGACTTCAGGGTTGGAGCTTTGGCAGCGGTTGATTTTGAAGGACGAGCGTGTGGGTAAATGAAGTGACAGAAAGTGGAAGAGGACTGATAGAGACACATAGAAAGACATAAAATGGGAAATAAAGTAGAAAGAAATCAAATGGAAAATAAACTGAGAGACAAAAGAATGAAGAGAAAGAATATTATGAGATGAGGAAATAATTTGAGCATGTACTTGAATACCAACAGATCACTCCCAATCTCACATACGGCATAACTATGAATCCTCAACAATCCGCATGCCGCCTCCTCAACTTTAGCTTTCATTGTCACACAGCGCTCTGCAATCTCAGTGCATATCCAATAATTGGACTAATCTGTCCTACTTAGCTTTGATCACTTGCTTCTGCATTAGTAAACCCACCTCCATGGAGGCAAAGTTATGTTTGACCGTGAAACTTCCGCAAAAGGCAAAAATTCCGGCCCATTCTTGTCATTTTTCCCAAAAAAAGCGGGTTCCGCACCAATTCGGAGCCCTCAGCTATTGTACTCTGGAATAGAAATTCCAGCAATGCCCTTCTCTGAGCCCATTGTACTGCCAACTTCCACCCACAGCTGAGCTGCTCCAAGTCAAATGTCCAGTAGTGCACCCCACTTGTCTCCGTGTCTATAAATAACCACCACACCGCACAGGGTTGAGCAGCAGCACTGCTACCATTTCTAAAGAACATAAAAAGCCAGTTATGCAGTTGCAGGCATCTGAAAAGTACACAGCTGGGGGACTACAGACTGACTTGAAAAGTCTGACAGCCGCAAACCTGGGGTACTGCCTAAACATGCTTGTACCCACACGGATACATGTCACATATTTAATAATTATAAATGTCTCTGTTGGTAGAGAATGATCAGAAACAAACATAATAATTATAAAATTACCTAAAAAGTACCTTTTACAAATTTTTACTTAATATACTAATAAAACATGAGAATGTCAATAATAGATAACTGCAGATTGAAAAAACTTAAAAACTACCTTAAAGTGACAAATATGACTACTTTAAGTCTTCAAAATACCCGTGACAATCTGAGGAAAATGAATAAATAAAAATATTATATAACTTCCTGTATTGTATATTTTTAATTAATTATTTCAGGTAAATAAGCAGAATTTCAAAAATTAAGCCCAAAAGCATTATTATGATTTTGTTCCCATTTATTAATAAATAATGAGAACTACAATTAAATCAGAGTGATTGTAGGAAAGTCTAATAGGAAGAAATTTTTAAAATCTGAGAATATCTACTACGGATAAATAATAAAACAAAGATCATATGAATAAATAAGGTGTCATTCACATGACCATCAATCACTCAACTAGTAGAATAATTCCCTTACCCTGTGGAATTGGAAACTAACTGTGCTACAGCACCTATAGCACATGCGGCGCCAGCACTGGCTGCCCTTCTAGCCGTAGAACTCATTCCCTTGGGCCCCTAAAGCCCTCAGAAGGACAGAAATGGGACTCAAAAAGGTATTTATAAAGGCCTTTTTTTGAGGTTATTGATACCCCAGACCCAGTTATATATACATCCAGACACCGTGAAAAAGTTATCAAATACTTACAAGAGATAAGTAGGTTATTTATGGCTTTATTATGATTAATATTATTTTTCCCAAACCCATTTTTATCAATTTAAACTTCCAAAAAACCTTTTACCCCTGATAAAGGTTTAAACCCATCAGTACTTGTCCCAAAAAGGTACCTAAAGAATAAAATATTATACCAGTGAGTTTATTTTCATTTTTCTGTTGTTTCAGAATGGTCAAAAAGCCCTGCCACTCGACCATATATTTTATTTATATATTAACTTTGGGAAATACCTCCTTTAAGAAAATCAATTACAGGTTCCCAAGTAACCAGGTCTGTGGATTTCAAAGTAAATCCCTGGAATAAGAGGTGTGAAAGATCCCCAATGTATCATTTTGGCCCCTTTTTCTATTTATTTAAAAATCAGTTTATTAATATTGATTAATAATAAGCATCAATAACCAAACCATATTGCCTTGCATTTGCTTTATCAAAATATTTTACAGACTATTGCTGCAATCTTTTTAATAATATATTTATTATTTATTATATCACCTCTGGTAGCTAAAAGGTAGCAAGGACCTTGGCATCCAGGAGGCTAACAATTGGGGTTCTGGCTGGGAAATATTCCATTTTATTATATTTAATACCTTGGACCAGACATTTCACTTAACATAATTGAAATATATAATTTATCTGACATATGAATCATCATTTCTTATTGATTCCTTTTCACTGGACTTGAAAAAAAATGAAGATTTAATATCATGTTATTTAAATATTTTAAAAATAAGAAAAGAAGAAACTATTGAAAATTATAAAGTATCAGGTTGGGAAGATTTAACTCCAGCTGAACAACTTCAAATCTATTGGCACCATAAACCTGTTGATAAACTCTTTGAAAAAGAAGATCTATAGAGGCACATTAACTTTCAAGCCTTATGAAAGCAGCACAAAGCTTTGAAGAAATACTATACAAATCACTTCTTGAAATATAAAAGTAACTAAAAACCTTTACAAAATTATTTAATATTAAAATAATATCAATATAATTTGTTGAACAATAAAATCTGTCTCTTGCACCTTCAGGAGCGCTCCCATCCCATAAATTACTGCACCTTAAATTGACCTTTTGGATCAAGAGATACCTGAAATTTCTGGACATCCTGAAAACATAGATTGGACTGGAGAGGAACTCATTGGGATGCACCCAGATCCTGTGGGATTACCTGTCAAGGATAAATTTAATCCTGAAAAATTTTTAGTTCCTTTGACTATCAACTTGTGTAAGTCAATAATACTTTAATATTACAGATTTTTATTTGCAAGAAAAATACTTATAAATATTTTAATATGAATAGACGCAACACAAGGGCCTCAAGGAGAATTCCCTACTATGGATTGTTCCCACAAACCCTCACTAAACGTGAGGAAGCCAGTAATGACAACCATGAGGGGGTTAGAGCCAGTGAGTCAGATGTTGGTGGAAAACAGCAGATCCAAGTACTGCTGACATCCCTCAACCTAGTTCTAGATAAATTAGTAGAATCAAACCCCTCCCAGTTGCAATGCAATTCTCTACAGCAACCCAAGTAGAATCTGGCAAATGAAGACAAGATCAATGGCTTAGTCAAAGAACATGTGAGATTCTGGGAAGATTTCAAAGAATCCCAGTGCAAGGAGGACTTGGTCTCCATGAAAAATTTAATATCCCAAGCAAAGACTACCCAGATAGCTCTTCAGAAGATAATCCCCAGGAATGAGGTGGAATCCTTCGTAGACAAATGGAATAACTGGGATCAATTAACACACCTGAAAAGAAAAGGATCAGGAAATAAGAGATCCTCTTCCCATAAAAATTCAAAGGGAAATAAAGATTGGGATCAGATAATATCATTAGCTCAAAAGTGGAAAAAAGTGTACCACAATTAGCTTCTAATTCCGAACCTAGTGTCTTGTCTAAACCAACCTCAGATATAATTACTTCCTTTTCCATTGATATGCGTCATAATTTCAAGATTGTTTGTGGTAAATTGGATGGTATTTATACCCAATTAGATAAATCATGCTCAGTATTGGACAAATTAATTAATAATCAATGAAAAGCTGTGGAAATAACTGATCATAAGGTACGGACAAATTAATTAATGGAAAATTTTTAATTAAGGTAAAGCCAGTCACCATAAAACTATTGATAATATGTTTTCAAATATGCAAGAATATTTTATTATGTCCATTCAAAAATCAAAAGAAGAAATAAAAAATAGTACTAATAACTCTTTTTTACCCCTTAGTTCAAATTTGGATCTGCTTAATAATAAAGTGGACCTGCAACTTAACTTGATCAAAAATCATCTTAGGGACTTAAAAGTCTGTCTGACCAACCCCTTTGGGAGTACAACAGAGAAACCAAAACCTCTCAGAAAATCTACTAATCCTTATTCAAAATCCATAACTGGAAGGAAAAGGAGAGAAACTTGTTTGAAATAAAGGCTTCCTCTAGAACTAAAGATAGCTTTAAAACCAAAAAAAACCAGTGAAAAAGCTCTTCATAGGGCAGTCCCTGATAATAAGAAACCTGCTGAGTATAAGGAAAAAGAAAGAATAACTGGAACCAGTTGGAACTGCAAAAAGACTGGGCACATGAGGCAAGACTTCCATTACCCAAAATAAAAATAGAAGTCATGGAAGGAGAACTAGAAACTGAGGAAAAAATGAATTATGAAGAACTGCTGATACCAAAGAATCACTATTAGAGTGTGAAATGGTCATAACAATCCTATAAATGTAATAGAAGGGGATATAGGAACCTCTGAAGAGATCAAGAATATCCATGGTGACTCCAGTTTACCCCAGCAATTGGATCCTTCTATAATCCCTAAAAATATCACTGAAGCTAAGAAATTGACCTTCTAACCTATGAGTGGTAAAAGTTACACTGATGGGCAAACTTTCTATGCAACAGAATTGTATGGAGAGAAACCAGGAAGACTCTTACTTGATGGTGGGAATTTTTGTTCCTGTGCCTGTACTGAGTTCTTAAAAAAATGTGATCCCACTTCGAAAGAACACCTATTTCCCATCCCAAAAGCCAACATCAGCTCTTTTAATTTGACTATGAATGCTGTTGGAGTGTGGAATGCCCCTATAGTGCTACCTCATACTAAAGGATCTCTGAGGATCCAATTAGAATTTTTAGTTCTAATTAATGGACTATGTGACTACCTGATAATAGTTAATGATGCCTTGTGTCTATATGGCATAGATTATGTATTCAAAAGTAAAGGAATATATTTTACTGTAGGAGGTAATTGGGACAAAAATTTCAAAATATTTAATATCCAAACTAATGCTCCCAATGCTACTTTAAAGAAAAACGTAGAAGAATCAAACCAGGAATACTTCTCACACGCTGTTTTAAATGAGAAACTTTCTGAAGAAAAGAAGAAATACATACCAACAGGGTGTTTTGAAAACCAAAATACTTTCTGTACCAAATATCATCCTATTGGGAATATCAAAGGGCATGGCATGGCCCGAAATTATCCATTAAACCTCATTATCCACCCAACCTAAGGAGACCATCCTGTGAAAATTATGGCCAAAAATTAGCTTATTGGCAGTAAGAGCATTCATTAAATCAAAAGAAATGCTGCAAACCTTGTTTCTATAAACGCTAATGGGCTCTCACAATGGGGAAATACTTTGGATAATTGATTGGAAGAATTTGAATGAATAGGGATGGAAAAAAGAAGGGTGAAAGGCTCATTAAGTAGAAAAAATGGGTGTCTTGTGGGCACATGATATAACAGGTGGAAACTCACAATTTCAACCCCAAAAGGGCTCTACAGTCCCTATAGGCCTTGTTAATTGATTCTGGCTACATCAGCCCACATGGCATTTGCCCCTGAACCCTTTTGACTGGCCTGTTCCATTCAGTTTTGGTGTTTCCACCCTCATGGGTCAGAATAAGCCTCTTTTCTTTTCAATCTTTGGCTGGTTTTCTGTTACAACTGTCATGCTTCAAGCTTAACTGTTATTTTCTTCTTCACTTTCACATATCCTTCCCTCATTACCATTCACCTCAGGCCATAAGTGTGACACAAACAAAGCACAAAATCAATGGTGCCTTCCACTTACCTCCTCGGGCTTGCGTAACAAACTTCCAATCTTGGCAACTGACTTAGTATAAAATTGTGAACCTTAAAGTTAACTCTACTCCAGTTGACCATCCATTAAAGCTCCACGCTTTCACCCTGGGTATCATCATCCCCCTAAATTCCATTCTTGGTCACAAACCCATGTGTAGATAGCCACATCAACTGTATAGTTTGAAAATTTACTAGTCCCTTACCCTGCATAACCTACATCTTCACATTCACATTGTTTCACATGTCATTCCTTCCTTTCCCATCTGTTACATCCTCGTACTCTCAGATTCTATTTTCTTGCACTTAGGCTACAACCTTGGAAACAACTGTAATTTTTTCATTTCCCATTCCTTTCATTTTATTCATTGCCTCATTGCCTCCTATCTGTAGCCAGCCATCTATCTGGTTGTATCTATTCAACTTTGGATTACCTTATAAATGCTGTATTTTCTTCCAGAAGATTCCATCCTCAGTTAGTTAATCTCATACATTCTTGCATCTTGCTAAATCCAGTAATCATATTGGGCTTGGCTTTGGTTTACCTTTCATTGGAACATTTCTCCCCTCTTTCTTTTTGTTGAGTCACCCCATCATAGGTTTGCAATTTGCAGTTAGCCTTGCTACCTTGCACTTCCCCTTGCACTCAGTCTCCTCCTTTGAGCTCACAATCATCTAAGATTTCCCTAAAGTATGTGAGGTGGTTGTGTGACATTAACTTAACTAACTCAACTCCTCTACTGTAGTCTGCCAACCTAAAGTAGATTTTTTCTTTTGAAATTTCAAGTACTTTCTCAACTGGGAAGGCTTCCCTCATCCCTTAAAATGATGATATCCATTGGGTAGGGAGATCCAGCGTTTTTTGGGCCCAAAAAACTTTAGACTCTGTCCCTTCTTCTCAATCTCCTTTGGCTGAACCTCTCAATGATCCCCTTGCTCCTCAAAAGGAAGCTCTGGTGGACCCTGTTCAATAAATTGAAGATTCCAAACCCTCTTCCAATCAAACCTCAACTAATGTTAGATTAAGGTTTTGTACTAATGCTTCCAAGACCAAAGCCTCAACCTTCCTTTTGATCCTGATCCAGGCTCTTGACCAAAATTCCCTGAAATCTGGTCCAAGTGGCCCTAGATTTTGTAATCTGGGCATGAAGGAACCCAATCATTTGATGGGAGAGAACTCCCATCAACTTAGATTATATTTACAGTTGTGTAAAATCATATTTTCAAACAATCTTCATACTTTTCCTACTGATTGAAACAAAGTTATGTACGCATCTTCCTTACTCCGTGGAAGAGCCTCACAGTGGTTCAAAACCTACCTCAAATTATTATCTAATACCATTCCCACTTGTATCCTCAACAATTGGGGCAAGTTTGAGAAGCATCTGTGCACCCTTTTTTGCAACCCAAATGAAGTCCAAAACCCAGAATAAAAGCTTAATAATTTATTCATGAAAAAAATAGTAGAGTTTCTGTTTATATCTCCAAATTCCAAAATTTAAAGTCTTTCATCCAATGGAACAAGGCAGCTCTTTTATTTCACTTTCAAAAAGTTTTACTGGCATGCCTAATCAAGCAACTTGCAGTTGAGGACATAAGACAACCTCCCTTCAGCAGTTTACCAACCGGGTGATCAAGCTTGATAATGGCTATCACAAAAAGAACCGCTCTTGGCAAAAAAACCATGGATCTTCAAAATTGGCTCCAAATGCAGACTAATCTTCAAAGAAACACTAAAAGAACACAAAAAAAATCCAAACCAAATCCAGCCTCAAACTCCAACCCAAAAGGGAAGGCCATTGCCAAAACTCCCAAATTCTTGGAAAAAGAAACCAGGATGCTCCAGAACAAGGAACGTCTAATGAGGGAAAATAATTTTTTATTTATTTATTTTGGAGGAAAAAATTAGGTTAATAGTTGTGCAAAGCGGATAAGCAGTCAAAGAAGTAGCTTGTAGTTTTTCAAACACTTGCAAGGAAAACTACATATTATAAAAATTAAAGCAAGTCAATCTTTGCACTTGCAAGTCAGTTGGTGCTCCAAGTTCAAGATTTTTCCTCTTCCATTGCAACAATACTCCTTTATATTTTGTTTTATTCGATTCCAGTGCTAACGTTTTTTTTATAAGTGAATATTTTTCCACTTCCAAAAATCTTATGCATTCCAAGATAGAGAGGTTTCCCATCTATTTAGTAAGTAGTGCAACCAAGCCATCTCATTGGGTTTCCCAAAAGGAAAAATGGACCTTCAAATTTTCCAATTTACCCAGCCTTGAATGGGATTTATTTGTCTTGGATATCCCCAGAATGGACAATACCATTCTAGGCCATTGCTTTCTAGTTTACTGGAATTTGGATGTGAATTGGCAAGAAGGAGTAATGAAATTTCAAAACTTGCAACCCCAGGACACTAACTCTTGTGTGAAAAAGGAATTAAAAAGCTTAAATGACACTTTCATTGGGTTGGATTAAAATTTTCTGCCAGGAGATTTGCAATATCCTGTCCTTCATTCCCAAATTTGCTCTTCAGATTTAGGAGACCTTGCTTATTTATCTGAATTACCTCTTCCTTTTTTCTTCAATGAGAAACAGGCACCAACCAAACGGTGTATTTTGAGCTCCCTAATCCTCTTCCATCATGCAAGCACTTCAAATCAGGTGCTCAAAGATGAGGATATTGAATATTTAGAAATCTTTGAAGAGTCTTTAACTTTGGTTTATCATTACTTTGCTGATGTCTTATCAGCTTTTAACGCAGATAAACTTCCTCCTTCCCATTCTTATGATCACACAATTGAACTTACTGGCCCACCTCTGGAACCTGGACTATTCTACTCTCTCTCATATCAAGAATCAGGCACGCTTCAAGAATAAATTGCGCAAAATGTATCAAAAGGATTTCTTTGACCAAGGAAGTCAAGTAATGGCTTGCCTGTCCTATTTGTCCCAATGAAAGAAGGTGTCCTTTTCCTTTGGTTTGACTACAGGAAACTGAACCAGGTAAACCAAAATAATGCCTACCCAGTACTGCCTATGTTTCACCTCCTCACTCTCTTCCATGGAGCTGCTTATTTCTCAAAGTTAGACCTTCCAGGCACCTAAAACCTAATTTTCATTGCAAAAGTTCATTAGTATTTGACCACAATGAGAAAATAGTTTCAAAGTTATTAGTATACCCTGATGCCTTTTGGCCTCTGCAAAGCTCCTTCCACTTTTCAACATTTTGTCAATGAAATTTTTTCTGAACTTGTTGAGAAATGCCTTGTGGTGTATCTTGAGGATATAATAGTCTAATTGAGAACTCTTAAACATCACATTGCACATTTGAAAAAGTTGCTGCAGAAAATTTGAAATAATAACCTGTTTGCAAAAGCTTTGGAGTGTGAATTTCATACTCATTCTCTTCAGTTTCTAGGTTTCATAGTCTTGCAGCAAGGACTATTGATGGACCCAGCCAAGATTCAGCGCATATTGTACTGGCCCACATCTTCTTCAGTCAAATCCCTTCAAATTATGCTTGGTTTCAGTCATTTTTACAGGAGGTTTATTGAGCATTATGTTGGTATTCAAAAACATGCCCAAATCATTTCCTTACCTTCTTTATTCCATTTCATTGCTTTCCTTATCTTCCTGCGTCCATTCATTCTTTTCTATGTGTCTCCTCTTTCTTATGCATCTCCATTCCGTCCTTTTCCATGATTCTCATGCTGCTGTCACTAGGCCTGTGAACCCCCTTTCATCTCATTCATTTGCGCGCTTTTCCTTCAAAACAAACCGCTTCCAATACTTCAATCCCAAAGTCCCGCTCATCCACTCCCCCGCCTTCTCACCAAGATCCTGAAAGACCGCCTCACCAACTAATCAATGACAAGCTCTCATCAACCATCAACTTCAACTATCAGCTACAGCTACCACTCAAGATCACTCACCAGCTACCGCTACAACGCAAGCTCATTCCACCACCTTACCAAGAACAAGCTACTGCTACAACTCAAACTCACTCCACCACCTTACCAAGAACACCACGCCAGTTCAATTTTTCCTTCTTTCCACTCTTCATCTCTTCTCAGTACTATTGTTTTCTAGTCAACTCACTATCTGGTCCTTTTTGAGTTGTTTCTTCAGTCTTGTTTCTTCTCTTTGATTGCTCCCAGATGAAATCAAATTCCCCTTTTTAAGCCTGTTAAACTTTCAGATTCACAGTCCCAGGCTCATTCACTGGACCAGATAGGCTCTATGTCTGATTCAGAAGAACAACCCAACTCATCCAAACTCCAAATCCCCCTCCTAAATGACTCAAACTTCCCATCCTGGAGTCTCAGGATCAAGAGTTACCTTTGCAGGAAAGGACTTCTTGAACTTACCGTTGAGCCTGCTGCATCACCATTGACCGGACCTCAGAAGAAGAAGATATATGAAGCCGCGTACATTATCATCCAACATCTTGGTGAATCTGCTTTTGAATCCATTGTAATCAACAACAACAATGGAGATCCCCATGCCATTTCGCAGGCAATTCTCAAACAATATGCCTTGCAATCTTCAAACAATTGTGGCCGTATCTGGCTCAATTTCATGTGCTATCTCTTCAAGGGTGATCTGACAACCTACATCAAGGACTGCCAAAAAATCATGAATGAACTCACAGTTGTGAGACTCAAAGTTCCCGTGATATCCTCAGCTATACCATTCTCTCCAAACTTCCCAGCTCATTCTACCACATTGTTGACTCTCTAATCCTGAACAATGCTCTTCTCCAGAACCCAACCGGCATCTTGAACAAGCTTTGTGAGGTACTTCACCTTGAATCCTCTTGGTTGCCTGACGTCAACTCAACCTCAGACATCTCTCCATCAGTCTCACTACATAAATCTCCCATGAAGAAAAGGCCCAAACCCAAGCCTCCATGCTCAAAAGGACACCATAACCCTCTTGCCAAGCACCCGGAAAGCAAATACTGGTTTGTTAATCCTCATATGAGACCTGAATGGAATAAAACTCCCTCATCCAATCTCCACTCCATCAATGAAAGTCCAACCATCAAAGATGAAAGCAACTCCAAAGGCGCCAAGCTTCAATTTAATGCTCAAATTTACCTCTCATCCAATGGAAAAGATTCCCATCTTCCTGTTCTTGATTCTGGCGCAAGCCATCACATAGTCAATGATCCCCTGTTTCTGTTTGATCACACGCCCATCCATCTTGAAGTGGGAACAGGCTCCCCAAACAACTCTCTCATTGCTACACAATCCGGATCAGCTAAGCTTATCAATCACCTTGGCTCAGCCATTATCCTTTGAAACATCCTTCTTATCCCCTCCATTAATTGGTGTCTCATTTCTCTCAATCAACTTAAATTCTCAAAGGAGACCTTCTCTCAAGTTGGATACTCAGGGTTCAAGGTGGAACTGGATAAGATCAGCTTTGTAGGTACGACAAACAACAAGTTAACTGAACTATGTGAAACAAAATTTCTACAATGCAGCCAATCCACGTTGCTCCTCAAGGCTCCAGAAAATCTCTGGCATTTATGCCTTGGTCACGCTAGCGTCCAATCCCTCAAGGCTCTTAATCTGTGCTCCTACAACTCTGATGCCCAATCCACCGTCTGTCAAATCTGCAAAACTTGCAAGCAAGTTTTGACCCCTTTCAACCACAAATTCAAAACAGCTACTCACTTTCTTGAAGCGGTTCATCTGGACGTAGTCGGACCCTTCTATATCACCTCAAACCCAGGATTCTCTTACTTCCTCTCCCTGACGGATCAGTTCTCCGGATTCTGGTCTGTTGCTCTCATCAAACAGAAAATCAAGGCAACCTCCGCTATCAAGGAGTTTGTGGCACGGGCCAAGCGTTAAACTGGTAACACCGTGAAGCTTCTCATCTCTGACAACGGCAGCGAGTTCATCTCCTCTGACCTCCACTCCTTCTGCCTCAAAAAAGGTATCAATCAACATTTCTCCCCCCCCCCACACTCCTCAGCAAAACGGCCTAGCCGAGAGATCAAACTGCTTTATCTTAAATAAGGCTTGATGCTTGCTGAATCAAAGAAATCTACCGCTCAAATTCTGGGATGAGGCTGTAAACACCGCTACCCACATTCTCAATGCTCTCCCTTCAAGGTCCCGCAGCAACACTTTCCCTTACAAGGTCTGGCAAGGAAAACCGTTCAATCTTAACTGCTTACAGCCCTTTGGATGTGCCTCCTACGCTGGAATTGCCAAAGCAAATCAAACCTTCAAACTTCTACCCACAAGCAAAAGAGCCATTCTGGTTGGGTACCTCAATGACTTCTTGTCATTTAGGCTGCTTGATCTGGACTCCTTCAAAGTTTTTCATCTCTGCCAACGCGTCTTTTGACAAGCTCTCCTTCCGCTCTCCATCCGGTCCAACGCATCTCCCTGCTCTGCCGGCTCCAACCTCATGCTAAATCCATCTTCTTCTCTCCCTCCTCCCACCAACAACTCCTTGAAACCCCCTTCTGTTCCTCTCCCTTCTTCCCAGGACTCTTCCGCTGCTCCGCCTGCCTTTTCTCCCCTCGTCCCTGATTTCCCTCTTACATCCTCTTCTGTCATCAATCCTCCTGCCCCCAATCATCAACTGTCCCACGACAGGCTAAAGCACAACAACATCATTTCGTATCCCCAACGTCCTAACTCAAAAATAGGTCTCCCTGCCATTTATCTTATTGTTGACAATAGCTACTCCAACCCCACCTCAGTCCAGGAGGCCCTCAACTCCAAATACCAAGAAGAATGGCTTGAAGGGATGAAACACAAGGAGCTCAACTTGCTCAACTACCAATTCTGGGAAGAGGCCACCCTTCCCGACAACAAGCTAGGGCTCAAATGCATCTGGGTCTTTTGGGCAAAGCACAACGAGCATAATTGAATAGTCAAATTCAAAGCTTGACTTTGTGATCAAGGCTTCAGCCAGCAGTACGGCATTGACTTCACCTCCACCTTTTTACCCACTGGGGACAAGACATCCCTGCGCATGCTAATTGCTCTTGCTGCCCACTTAAAGCTGAAGTTCCACCAAGTCAACGTAAAGACCGCCTTTCTGAACGCCCTGCTGCGCGAAGATGTCTACCTCATCCCCCCTCCCTACATCTCCATCACCAATGGCAAGCACCTCAAGCTGAAAAAGGCTCTATACGGTCTCAAGCAAGCACTGTTGGCCTGGTATGAAACTCTCAGCTCCTGGTTGACTAACTGCGGCTTCCACAAGAGCAAGGCGGACCAGTGTGTGTTCTGGAAGGATTCCACTTACCTTTACGTCCATGTTGACAACATTGCAATATTCAGCGACTGACCGGATGCATTTGTCAGTCAGCTCAGCTCCAAATGCAAAATAAAGGACCTTGGGCCGGCCTCCCTGCTACTTGGAATGAACGTCAGCCACCTTCCAAACGGCTACAAGCTTTCTCACAGCTCTTAAATCAAACAAGTGTGCGCGCAATATTTGCTTCTGCCTCAAAAAACCTTTTTGACTCCTTTCAAACCTCACAGCGAGCATACGCCTTGAGCGAGGAAGACCATGAGGAGTTTCTTCAATTGGGCGCCAATTACAGGAAAATTGTTGGGGAGCCAAATCACATAAGCATATGCACAAGGCCCAACATAACATTTGCTGTCAACTATCTTGCCCAATTGCTCGTCAAGCCAAATCTGCATCACTTCCAAGCGGCGCTGTATGTCCTTCAATACCTCCAAAACACCCCAAACCATGGAATCAACTTCGTCTCCTCCCCTTCTGTCTCTCAAGTTGAAGCTTATGTGGACGCTGACTGGGAAACCTGTCCCACCACTAGAAGATCAGTCACTGGGTTGGTTGCACAATGGCTCAGAAGTTTTGTCACTTGGAAGTGCAAGAAGCAACGGACCCTTTCCCTGTTCACTACCAAAGCTGAATACAAGGCGCTGGGCGACGCCATCAAAGAGCTAAGCTGGGTGAAGTTGCTTATGAGCAAGTTTTGGCCAGGAGAAGCGGCCAAACCAGCCATCATCCACAAGGACAACAAAGGCTGTATCAAGCTGGCTCTCAATCAAGCTAACCACGCTAAGTTCCACACAAAACACATGGAGTTTCAATTACACTATTTACGGAGCAAAATTCTCAAGAATTCCATCAAGCTTCAGAAAGTGTCCTCCAAGAAGAATCTGGCGGACTTCCTCACCAAACCTGTAAGGTAAATATCACTTTGCCATGCCTTGGATGCCCTCAACATATCAGAATGATTTGAGCAAGGGAGGCTGTGGGTATTCAAAAACATGCCCAAATCATTTCCTTACCTTCTTTATTCCATTTCATTACCTTCCTTATCTTCCTGCATCCATTCATTCTTTTCTATGTGTCTCCTATTTCTTATGCGTCTCCAGTCCATCCTTTTTCATGCTTCTCACGCTGCTGTCACTACGCCTATGAACCCCCTTTCATCTCATTCATTTGCGCGCTCTTCCTTCAAAACAAACCTCTTCCAATACTTCAATCCCAAAGTCCCGCTTGTCCACTCCCCCGCCTTCTCACCAAGATCCTGAAATACCACCTCACCAACTAATCAACAACAAGCTCTCATCAAACATCAACTTCAACTACCAGCTACAGCTACCACTCAAGATCACTCACCAGCTACCACTACGACGTAAGCTCACTCCACCACCTTACCAAGAACAAGCTACTGCTACAACTCAAGCTCACTCCACCACCTTACCAAAAACACCACGCCATATCCATTTTCCTTATTTCCACTCTTCATCTCTTCTCAGTAATATTTTTGTCTATTCAACTCACTATCTGGTCCTTTTTGAGGTGTTTCATCAGTCTTGTTTCTTCTCTTTGATTGCTCCCAGCTGAAATCAAATTCCTCTTTTTAAGCCCATTAAACTTTCACATTACGCCAAGAAAACCATGACTTTTTCTAAACTTCTTTAAAACAAAACTTATTTTCTTTTTACAGAACAAGCTGCTTTGGAGTTCAAAGCTCTGAAGAAAGCCTTCACCACTTCTCTGATACTTGCTTGCTTCAACAAGCTAGCTTTCACTATTGTGGAAACAGACCCAAGCTACTATTGAATTTCAGGATTAATTTTGCAGTTTTCTTCCTCTCCCTCTCTTTCTAATCCTGAAGCTTTTTATTCTTGAAAATTTCTTGCTCCAGAGCTTGATTACAAGATTCATGAAAAGGAACTTCTTGCTATTGCTTAACGCTTGAAGAAATTGGGTTCATACTTTTTTAGCTTCATGGAACCCTTTGAGGTCTTAACTGATCAAAACTCTCTTGAATATTTAATGAGCTCGAAATTCCTGACACGCATACAGGCACAATGGGCCAAATACCTCTCTGAGTTCAACTTTAAAATCACATACCATCCTGGGGAAAAAGCGGTATTCCCTGATGCTTTATCACATTGGGACAAAGTTTCCCCAGGCGGAGCACTTTTTCCAAAGTGGCAACCAGTTTGGGACACCTCAGGAAAAGGGAATTTTTCAAATTTCTTTATATATAATCTTTTATCCAACATATTCCATATAAAAAAGGGAAAAAGAAGAAATATGCTCTTCTATCCCTATGGCAACCCTTTCATTTTCCTTTCCCCCAACTTCTTCCTTTCCTAGCAAACTAGGAAGGCCTCTCCAGCTTCTCAAATCCCCTGATCCTCTGTTCAACTCCTTCTTTCTGAGCTTTCTTCCTGACCTTTTGACCAAGCCCGCGCAAAGACAACCATTGTCATTGTTTCCAATTGATACCATCATCATTCTTTCCAAGCCTTTCCATCATAATCATCAAAAAATGACAAAAACCATCTTATTGTTCCCCCTTGGCCATCCTCATCCCCCATGCTGATGAGGGCAATTGCCACCTAATGAGATCAATGATGGAAAAGATTTCTGCCAATGATCCCCCTTGATTTCCCCCCTTGTTCACTTTCAAAAATTGCCTCTCAACTGCCATCATCCTCATTGCAAGAAAAAAAAAGATGGCCATTGATGGTTGATGCTGTTGCACACAATCCTCCCACCTAATCCACCTACCCCATCAGCAATGAGCCATGAGCCCTTTGCAAGCGGTTTCTTTCCAACCCAATCACCATCCAATCCTCCCTTGAATAAACAAAGCTCCCGGCTGTGCAACTTCTCCCACCTTGCCATCATCAAATGACCCTCTTCCCAACTTTGGCCCGTTGCAGCTTTCATCCGCAAACCCACGGAGTTATATCCACCTGCAGCTCATCTCCATTGTTCAGCTGGTTTCCTTTTTTCCTCAAACTTCTTTTTTTTCATCTTCCTGTCGCCATTTTGTTGTTTTTATTTCTATTTGGGTGATTTTTAATTCACAAATCTAAGTTGTGTGAAATTTGTGTAGGTCCCTACAGGGACCAAAAGACGCTTGGGGGCCCATACACGCTTCCAAGACACATGTGCGCGAAACAACACGCGTCTAGACGCGCCCAGGGGGTCTTCTCAAACACCCCCAACCCCCGGGAGGCCCTATAAGCCCTGTACATGTCATATTTAAGCCCTTTACCCCCATACACAGTAGGTTTGAGCCATGTTTGGGGGTATGCATCCCCTTCAGTGATTATTTTTATTTTTTTATTTACTTTTACTTATTTTTACTTTATTTCTTATTTTTTTTTTTATTTTTAAACCAAAAAATCAACTTTTTTTTATCTTTTAGTTGATTTCTGTTTTTTTTGTATTTTTATTTATTTTATTTAGGTTTATTTTTGAGTAAAGTCCAACCTCAAGCAAATTGTGTGGGGTCTACACAGCACAGGTGTAGCCGTGAATTTAACATGACCCTTACTATTTTCCCTCAATCCATCTTTCATAGTCCAAACAAAATATTTTTCCATGGTCATTTGTGTGACCTGCTTGTAAGAAGTCTACAGGGGCCTCTTTCCCATTGAAAGAGGGGCTTTTGCCTGCCTTTTTTGCGGGTATCATCATCTGTGATCATCACTATAATCAATCAATAAATCTGTGGTGCCCTTCCCCTATATCTAAGCATCCTTATCCTGGGTATATCTTTTGATTTCACCTTGATCTTTGAGCCTCCATAATTAAATCTTTCATCCATCCCTCTGTGACCTTTTCCATCATCACCCACCAATAGCCTTGCTGGTTGAAGAAGAATTAATTTGATTGGATTCTTGAGTGTGTTATACCACTCCTTGATCCCTTTTCAACCATACTGGTCTTGGTCATTCTTTTATTATCATTCTGGAACCACTCATGTTTGACTGAGAGTTTTCTTTAAGCTTGAAAACTGGAGTGTTAAACCTCCCTTTATTTCTTTAAATTTGAATTCTGCAAGGCTATTCTTGAGTCCCTTGAGAAGTGTTGGGTTATTCTTGTTCAAATATTTCATTTCTTTGCTTCGGGAGCTTCACGAAACAAATTTCTTTGTTTTTTGTAGCCACACACAGTTATCTGGTACCCTTCAAGCCCTTGATTGTGGAGATTTGGTCAGTTTCAATGAGAGCCTGAAGTTTGGTTGAGATTGAGTTTATATTTCCTAATCTTCTACTGACAACTATAGTCATTAGCTTGTGGGCGGTTTTACTTAGAACTTCCTTGTTATATTGAACTGTGAACAAACTTTAAATTATTCTTTTCAAGTCTTTTTCCACACCATCTTGCCTCAGATAGTGTGATTCCATGGCTTTAAAATACTATCAAACTCATCCCTTCAATTGATTCCTTATTTAAAAATTTATGGATCTTTATTCCGGTTACATTTAAATATTTTTGTAACAGTCAGGAATGCATCATAAAAAGCACCTTTCCCCTCCACAGAACTTCCTGCGGCCCAGCACTGTTTGGATTCTTACACTGATAAAAACCCTGAAAATGTTAGGAAACTTTTCTCAACCCAGTCTTCCCAACTCAGTTGGATAATAACTCACCTGCAAGACACAGATTCCAAACTAAAACAAGCTCAACTCAACAACACCAAGTGTATCAAACTTCACAAGAGTGAAAATCTATTAGATATTAGTTACAGTATTGATGATGATGGTTATTTGGTTTATAAAGACCGTATATTGTTACCAGATAATACTTGCATTAAATTAGATATCTTTGAGTCATGGCACGATTCTCCGCCTTCTGGTCATCATGGGCAGGATAAAACCTATCAACCAATTTCAAAAGACTTGTATTGGCCTTGTATGACCAAGGAAGTAAAAAACTGTGTTATTTCATGCTATGATTGTAATTGTAACAATTCCTTGAATCACCCAAAGTATGGTCTTCTCCAGCCACTTCCAATTCCACCTATTCCTTGGCACTTGCTGTCTCTGGATTTCATTTTGCAATTACCAATTCTTAGTGGTTCTGATACTATTTTGGTAGTAGTAGATTGCTTTTCAAAGATGCCTTTATTTCTTTGCATTAATTTGATGCCTCTTTGGAAGACTTAGCTAACTTATTAATAGAATATTTATTTTTGAAACATGGCCTCTGTGATAATATAGTTAGTGATTGTGGATCTTTTTTGTCTCTAGCTTCTGGACCTTGCTATGCCAACATTTGAATCAACAGCTTACCACCCAGAAACAGATGGGAAAACCAAGCAAGTTAATAAAATTCTCAGACATTGTCTTTTAATTTATTTTGCCTATCAACAGGGAAAATGGTTGCAATGGCTCCCATTAGCCTATTTTTCCTACAATAATTCCACTCATTCCTCCACCAAACATTTGCCCTTCCCAACTCTTTATGATAGAAAACTGACTTTTTCATCTATTCACGTAGAACCTTCTAAACCTGCTGCTGATTACCTTAATCACATTCAATCCCTTAAATTAAAACTTCAAACCAACCTCAAATCATAAAACCAGTGCTGCAAGGAGCAGCAGACTTACCTTGCACTATGGCTCCAACCCTTGCAGTACAGGATCAGGTATGGGTTGAGGCTTTCAACATTTTTAGGTCTTTCCCAATCCAAAAACTCTCTGAAAAAAAGCTTGGCCCCTTTAAAATTGAATCAGTAATCTCTCCCAAAACTTTTAAACTTACCTTAACTTTGAAATGGAAAGTTATCCACCCAATCTTTCATGTGTCTCTGCTAGAGCAAGCTTGAGTCCTATACCCGGGCAAGACTCATCCCCCTCCAGAACTGGTCAATTTCCAAGACCATTTAGAGTGGGAAGTAAGTTGTATTCTGGATTCCAGGTAATGCAAAGGAAAACTTCAATAAATTTTTGAATGGACAGGCTTCCAGTCCAACAAATATTGCACCTTCTGGGAACCAGCCCATCACCTTTGCAACTCTCCTGAGTTTGTTTGAGACTCCCATGCAAAATACCTTTGCAAACCTCACCAATCTTGATTTCATCTTTTCCAATCCCATTCCACATTTTAATTCCATTCCACCCCATCAATGTCATCACCTTTCCCATCTTATCCATTTTTTTCTTCCATTTTCTTAAAATATTTCTCTTTCACAATATTTTGATTTTTATTTTCATACAATGATAATATATATATATAATGATAAAATATATATATAATGATAAAATATATATATAATGATAAAATCTATATATAATAATAAAATATATATATAATGATAAAATATATATATAATAATAAAATATATATATAATAATAAAATATATATATAATTATAAAATATATATATATATAATGATAAAATATATATATAATGATAAAAAATATATATATAATGATAAAAAATATATATATAATGATAAAATATATATATAATGATAAAATATATATATAATGATAAAATATATATATAATGATAAAATATATATATAATGATAAAATATATATATAATGATAAAATATATATATATATATATAATAAAATACAAATAAAGTTACATAAAACTTTGCAGATTTTCCTTGATCTTCTTTTCTGCCTCTTCCAATTCTTGGGAAACCCTGAAACCATCAACCTGAACTCATTTGAATCCTTGTCATTTATTAGAGTTGATATTTGTGTTAAACCAGTACTTGTGTAGCCAAATGTTTCTCAAATATCTCCTTGCTCTTTGCAGTACAAGCCCTCTTTGGCCAGGCATTCAATCCACCTTCCTCCAAGAGCTCCTCATATGCCCTCTTTCTTTGGCCTATTGACAAAAATTCTCCAACATTACCAGTCAACCACCTCACATATATCTTGATTGGAACCACAAATCACACACAGTTCCCCTTTCCTTGTCCTTCCATCCCGTTCCCTTCCATTCCATTTCCTTCCACCATCTCCCTTTCTGTTCCAATTTCCTCCTCTTTTTGCGCTCCATTCCCTTCCTCCATTCTGTTTCCTCCCTCTCCTCTGTCTCCTTCTTCCCGTTCTGCTCCATTTCCTTCTTCAGTTTCTACCCACTCTTTCCTTGTTTCCTTGGATATCTCCACAGCTTTTCCTTCACCTTGCACTCTGCCTTGCCCCTTGGAATTCATCTAGGCCTCCTGAAATTTGGTCAACCGTCCAAAATACGGTGGTGGTGGTGGGGTGTATTGGTGGTGTATCTTCAGAATATTGGCACTGCTATGAAGAAAACAGTTACATTATATTATTTTCATTTTCTAATTTAGTCAAAGTCTCTAGCATTACTTACCTGGGTTCTGGATCCCCAACAATTCAATCTCCGGAACTGGTGGTATATGATATTTTTCCCATTCTTTTCATGTCATTCATTGACTCATTGCCTCCTAGCTGTAGCAAGCCATCTATCAGGTTGTATCTAGTCACCTTTGGATTATCTTATAGAGCTGTTTGGCCTTCAGGAAGATTTTCTCCTCAGTTATTTAATTTCATACGTTCTCACATCTTGCTAAATCCAGTCATCACATTGGGCTTGGCTTTGGTTTCCTTTTCATTGGAAAATTTCACCCCTCTTGCTCTTTGTTAAGTCACCCCATCATAGGTTTGCACTTTTCAGTTAGCATTGCTACCTTGCACTTGCCCTTGAACTCAGTCTCTTCCTTTGCTCTCACAATTATCTAAGTTGGCCCTATAGTATGTGTGGTGGTCATTTGACAACAACCAGCCCTGTTGATCTCATGACCTCACTTACCGGCTGGCCATCTCATGCAACAAGAGCCTGGCACATAAAAATGACCAGGTGGGACCCAGAACTCATCTGGGTCCATTCTCAAGCTTACAGGGGGGGTGTAACCGGCAGAAATGCCACTGTAGTGACCAATTTGGTACACCTCAAGAAAAGGAGCAAAATTTTAAAAAAAAATTCTTAGTTTTTTATCATTATCAAAAAAAAAAGTTCTGTGGCTATGTGTACCCTCCTTCTCTCACATCTCCCAACTTCTTCCTTTCCTAGCAGCCTAGGGCAGGTGCACAGGTGTCAAAGTCCCCAAATCTCCTGTTCAAATCCTCCTCATTATGCTTGCGGCCTAATTGTTTGGCCAAGCACATGCGCAAACAGCCATCCTGACCATCTTCATGTTCATCATTGTCATCCTTGTAATCATCATCATCCTCTGAAGATGAACATGAAGTCAAAATAATTGTCTTCAATCCTGATCAGGCTCATCAAATCCCTCCTCCCACTCTCATCCTTGGTCCTACCATCCACCTGCCACTCCTGTCAAAGCTTGCCCTCCAAATAAGGATAAAATAGCCCTTCCATCCAACCTTCCCCAAGTCAATAATCCCAATTTTCAGCATTGTGACTCCTCCATCCATAAATCTCACAAGTTTGCTCCCACCTATTCCTCTAGCCCCAAGGAACCTACCAACAGCCTGTTGGTTGTCTGCAAAGATCCAATCAATATTTTCCCATGTCACTCTAAGGAGTCTGATGATTCAAAATTTAGAGGCCTTGATAATGTTCCACTGCTAGCTAGACTCTGGAGGCTACGCAAAAAGTTTCTCAGTAAATACTTGTTAGGTCTAGGTGAGCGTGCAACTTGAGTCTTGGAGTGGAGGTCCCAGGGAACTACAATCTGCTCACCAAATCCAATTCAAAATGATTGACCATAGAACATCCGCATACTCTCAGGCAATTGATCTCCGCTTATTCCCACACCATTGATCTCCGCATACTCCCAGAACATCTTCATCACCCTCATCCTTCATCCCTGGCAGAAATCCTTTTCAATTGTCATCCTCCGGCCGATTCACTGATGGCCCTCATCAAATTTTCCCCTCTCAACATGTCCATCCACCTGCTGCTCATCTGCAAACATGCGGACGTTCATCCACTGGTGGATGTCTATCTGCTGCTTGCTATCATTTTTGATGCAGGCTGGTCTTTTTGCTTTCATTTTTTTCACATTTCCTATCTTTCTCTTGCCATTTTGGTGTTTTTCATCACTATTTTTCAACAATCCATCTTTCAATGCCAAAAAAAAAAGAAGAAAAAAGAAAAATTCCAATCTCATTTGTAGTTATCTATTGTAAGTAGTTTACAGGGCCTCTTGCCCTTAAAAGGAGGGGCTCTTGCCTGCTGTTTTGCATCATCATTGAATCACCCATATATTCATCATATCATCCATATATTGGGTATCATCATTTTCATCTGAGTCAATCAACAAATCTGATCCATCATCTGGTGAATTCTGTTGAGGTTTGAGTTAGATGCTCCGGTTGAAAGACTTAAAAGAAGGTGAGGAAAGATCTTGTGACGCCAGGAGGAGTGGATCTTTGGAGTCAAGGGGGCACTCCAGTTCAGTTTAGCAAAGAACAGATGGGTTTTCATTCACATGATAGCAGGCTGCTTTAAGTAGACTAGGTACAAGCAGGGCTGACTAGTGGTTGACATGATAATAGTAATAATGAATAATAAGTATTCAAGATAAGCCTTGGAGTCTGCACTGATTGGAGGACAACATAGGACAGGGTAGCCACTAGGATTTAAGTCAGAGGTGCAACTGGAACAGTAACTAATCTAGTAAAGTATAGAGTACACACTGGTCAGAGACACTCATGAGCAAGTATGGAAGGAGGCCACTTGGATTCAAAATAGAGATGATACTAGATCTATGACCATCGAGTATAGAATAAAGAACATAATGGAGATGAAAACTCAAGAGCTTATCATGAAAGAGGTGAACAATCTCAAGGTTTAGGCAGAACAAACTAAGACACCAAAAATATCAACAAATTCCTCCTCCATCTTTTAAGCTTGGTATATATATGATTTCCCGCTGATCCTTTAGCCTCTATACTCAAATTCCTGATCCTCCCTCTTGTGTCCCTGTTCCTTATCACCATTCAATAGCCTTTCTGGTTGAAGAATAATTCATTTTGTTGAATTCTGGAGTGTTTTAAACAACTCTTTTGATCCATTTCTCTGTTGACTTTGGTCTTGATCATTCATTTGATTGTCTTTCTGGAACCATTCACGTTTGACTGAGAGGTTTTTTTAAGCTTGAAAACTGGAGTGTTAAAACTCCCTTTATTTTTTTGAAGTTGAATTCCACCACACTATTCTTGAGTCCCTTGAGAAGTGCTGGGTGATTCTTGTTTGAATTTTTTACTGCTTTGCTTCTAGAGCTTCATAAAACAAATTGCTTTGTTTTTTAAAGCCACCCACAGTTATCTGGTAACCTTCAAGCTCTTTATTGCAGAGAGTTTGGAAGGCTCATTGGGAACCTGGAGGTTGGTTGTGATTGAGTTGATCTTCCCCAATCTTCTGCTGAAAACCACAGTTATTAGCTTTTGGGTGTTTTTACTTACAACTGCCTTGTTCTATTGAAATCTTAACAAAATTTTACTTAGTTTTTTCAATTCTTTTCCAACACCATTTTGCCTCATATAGTTTTGTTCCATTGCTACCAACTACTATCAAAATTCATCCTTTCCATTGATTCCTTATTTACAAGGTTCTGGATCTTTATTCTGGTTACATTTAAATATTTTTTTAATGCTCAAAAGTTCAGCCTCATTGGCACCTTTTCCCATTCACATAGCTACCTATGGCTCAGAGCATTTTGGAGTCTTACATTTGGTCCCCTGGGCCAGTATCTTACCAGCAAACTTGGGATTTACAGTCCCCATTACATTTGAAATCAACTTCAAAGTGTTCTTTTTTTCTCCGTTTCTCTTTTTCTCAGATCTGATACATGGAGGCTAGTTATCTCACAAGTAAGCCATCCCAATTTTGCATCACTTGGGCAAGATTCTTGTTTTTGTTTTTTTGTGAAACCCTACTCTTGCCACAATCATGAGCCACTTTGAAAAATCTTCCCTTTGGATCCTCTAGGAACTCTGTTATTCAAAATTGAATGCACTGGTACCTCCTCCTATTTTTGTGCTAAGATTGTCAAGATCAAACCCCTGAACAATAATATGGGCTTCAATGGGAAAAATGTCAAAAAATTCCTGGATTCTTACTAAATGGCTGTGGAAGTGGATGGAGCTAGCAAATACAATATGTCCTATCAATTAAGATTCTTTATTTCCTTTGATTAATTTATGGAATTTATCAAGTCTTTTAATGGATCCAAATCTCATAAATGGACTCTTCTAAGGGAAGCAATGCTGGTTTATTGGGGAAAAATAGATATAGCTTGATTTACACTACAGTACTTGGATGATCTTGTCTCTCTGTTGATCTCAAAGGATGGTATTTTTCAGCCTCTCATTATTAATCTGTCCAGGAATTGTGGGATCCTATCCAATCTTATCTCTCTTTAGAAATGATCATATTGACACCATGGACAAAATTTGAGTCCAATTTTCCCAACCTTTTTTGCTGGGAGTCCAGGAGCAAATAAGGGACAAATTGGTTAATTCTGGATCTATAATCACAACTAGGGATAATGGTTTAAATCTTCTTGCTTTTATTGTCCTTAGGAGTTCTGTGAATAAATTCATGAAAGTTCAAACTGCCCTAACTTTCAAAAAACCTGGTACCACTCCACCTGTTCCTGCTCCCTAATTTTCTGAGTCTAAAATAATTATGAGGAAAATGGAGGCCAGTCATTGTCCCAAATCAAATCCTCAGGCAAACAAAGAAACTACAACTATCAATGAAATCATGAAACTTCTCCAAGCTTTTGAACATAAAATGGATCAAAATATTTCTGCTCTTGCTGCTCCCAAATCTTCTAATTCCTTTCCTAGATCCACTCCGGTTTGATACTATTGTCATAGGGAAGGTCATGGAGCTGGACAATGCCCAGAACTCTGGAAGGATAAGGAGGAAAAATTGGTGGAACAGAAGGGAAATAATTTCTTTCTTCCTAATGTTGATCTGATCCCTTTTGATTCATCACTAGCTATCTGTTGGAATTATGGAAACTAAGCATCCTCATTCTCCTTTTTATTTAAATATAAAATAAATTACTAAATAAAATACTATAAAAATAATATATAAGACTGTTCTCCGGTATTATGGGCATCATAAAAGTAGCTTGTTATGATCAAATTGTCTCTCATGTCTCTAATCAGTTGTCCCTCCTACTTTTGAATATTTCTAGGTTAAGTCATGATTAAGTCTGAAAGAATGCTAGTTCAAGTAGTCTGATTTTCAATTACTGATCAAACTCTTGTAGTCATAGAACCCTGAGTCACTAGTTCTTTTAATGGACTTCTTATATCTAAGAACCTCCTTTCTTATCTTGATCTTTCTTAATTTTAATGTTTGTTGAATCACCAAATCAGCTTGAATTAACACCTCAGTTGTATTGTACTTGTCACTCTTCTTTTGATAGCTTTTATGTCCTTGCTTATGGCCTGTTGTGTCTCTCCCTTGTTGCATACTGTCTTTCACTGATTATGTGAAAGTTCTTTGGTTGCTTCTCATTCATTATTCATTATACTTGTTATTGTTAAAACCACATTTTGATCATGTTGATTATGGCTTGTATTTACTATTTAAATCCTGCCAACTTCAACTGAAATATCATCATCAGTTCTTACTCACCTTGAACTTGAGTGCCCCCCTTGACTCTCCGATCCGCTCCTCTTGGTGACACAAGATTCCTCCTCCTCATCCTCTCACTCAAATCTTACCGGAGCATTCTGCTAAATTTTTAACACTATCTGTCATGTGGTGGCCTCTTTTCAGCCATTTCCTCCCAATCCTCCCAAGAAAGCATCTTTGGCCTCTTGGTATTTTTGATCTTCCTGTGGTACTCTTCAACCATGGTATCCTTGTGCTATCTCCTTGTCTAGCTTCTCTGGAGCTTATCAAGCCAATCTGGCTAGGAAAAGAGATGAGGAACCCAAACCTCACAAAGATCCTCCTATGCCATGCACTATCATTTGTAAACCGGTCAAACATAAATAATCTCCTGAACCTCCTTCCTCTGTGGTAGAAGACATGGAAATAGAAAGGCAAACTCTGATGGAAAGGTTTCAAAACCACACTGATACTTCTCCTCCACCTGAAGAATCACCCCAACCTGCTGATCCTGTCATAATCCCTGCTTCACCTGATCATCCTCCCTCCACCCAGCTCAAAGTTTGGTTTGAGAGGGGAATCTCTAAAGACCCTCCCAATCCTGTGGAAGGGGTACTAAAGGAAAATCTCTGATCTGAAAATTTCTGTTGCTGAGCTCCTGTCAATTTCACCCTCTGTTTCTGAAGTGATGAAAAATGGTTCTCTTGTTGACCTGTTGAAATTGGCTCAGAAAAATTAAAGGTTTCCTCTGGAAAGTTGCTTGAGGACTCTGGAAGAACTGATCCTTCTTCAGATTTCAAGCCGTACTCTTGTCTGCTTGGTTTTCTTCCTTTTTTTCTTGGCAAACTGGATAAAACAGTTTCTCTCCTGGTTGATTCTGGTTCTCAAATTAACCTGATTTTGGATTCTATGGCCTGAAAACTCAAGCTCAGTCCTAGAGTTAGCTTCAACTCTGAATTGTATGGAATAGGGAATCAGTCTTGTGAGTTAGTTGGTATTTCTGAATATTTTCCAGTTTGGGTTGGCCAAAATATTGCTGGAAAATTTCATTTTTGGATTACTTGTTTGGAAGGACCTATGATTTTGGGTAGACCGTTTTTAATGGAATTTGGTGCTACCTTGATGCTTTCTGATAAAGTTGGTGAGAGAATCCTTTTGCCTGATGCTGATGAAATCAAATTGAATTTCCTCTATGCTCTTTTTGTTCTGAACTTTTGGAGAGAGATTTCCCTGGTCATCCACCTAAATCTGTTCTCAAGGGCAAGCAGAAGGAAACCGCTAATTCCTCTCATTTTTTTAGCGGAGTAGTTGATTCTACTGATAGTTGTAGTTCTTCCAGCCTCAGACTTCAAATCAAGGATCAACTCTCATCCCAGAGGCTTATTTTTTTTATCATCATCTTCTTCTGATCTGAAAATTATAAAAAATCAAAAACATGTCAAAATAAAAAATCCCAAAAATATTCCCTCTCTCTCTTGATCTGGTGTTTCTTCTTTTTATTGTTCTATTAATAATGTTCAATTTTCTTTTTGTTCTGGTTTTAATCTCCGCAATGATTATAAATTAGATCTCAATCCTAATTCTATTCTCAATGGTTTTGGTATGGAGGAAAATAGTATTCAATGGAGGCACTTTGGGGTAAAATTAAGTCCTCCCAATGATTCATGGCTAGCCCATTCTTCTACCATTACTTTTTAAACTCTACCTTGTGCCACACCTGTGAGAAATTTATGATCCCTTGGTTATTTTTTTATGTTAAAGGCACCCTTTGAGGAAATTCCAGAACATAGGAAATGGAAAATGTTGGAACTTGGTCTCAGTTTTCACAGTCAGGTTGCGCTTGTCAACACTTGGAGGAAGAGAGGAACTTCTCTTTTTTGCAAACAACTATAAACCAGTTGAAAAAAAGGTCCAACCCATCAATTGACCCATGCCCCTCAACCTTAAACCTCCTCTCATGCGCCCTCCCTTATCCCGTGATCCCTACTGTGGTTTATCTCAATATCTTGCTGGTCCCTTTGTGCCTTGTTTTCATCTCACCAAAGAAAGTCTGAACGTGGTCAACTTTTGTCCAGATGGATGGCTTTTTCCTGATTAGTTTAATTTGATCAAAAAATTCTTATCTCTGAGGGAAAAGTTTATTTCCATCTGTGAAGAAGAGAGAGGTCTTTTCAAAGAATCCTATGGTCTCCCTTACATTATCCCCATATGTGAGAACAATCCTTGGAAAAAGAAAAAGATTCCAATCCCTGCTGCTAAATTGAAAGAATTTATCAATTTGATCCGCAGACAAGTCCTTACTGGTCTATATTTCATTCAACTTCCATTTATTCCAGACCTGTTTTATGCTTCCTTAAAAGTAACGGTAAACTTAGATTATTCCACAATCTGAAACATTTCAACAAAGTTATGGTTAAAGACTCTTGTGTTCCTCCTGAAACTGAATAATTTGTGGAATCTTTTTCTTGGAGTGCTTGCTATGGTCTGGGGGACATTGTGGGTGGCTATGACAAAGAATCTCTACATCCTCTCTCTCCCTCTCCCTACTTTTGATACTCCTCTTGGTGAAATCCAGCTTACTTGATTGCCTCAAGGTGCCACCAATCTGGTTGCAGTCTATCAGGCTCAGATGGTATGGATCCTCCAGGATGAAATTCCTGATCATTCTGGGGCCTTTATTGACAATGGCGTAATTAAAGGTCAATTTTCTGATTATGATAACAAGCTCTTATTGTGGCATTCAGAGATTCTTTGATTCATTTTGGAATACATTGCTCCTTTGGAAGGATTCTGTTTCAAATCAAGGAATTGGGTCTGACTGTTTCTGGATCCAAATTGGCTGCTTGTGTCCCTACTTTTGGAATTTTTGGCCATCTGGTCTGCAAGGAAGTAAGAAGTATGGAACCATCAAAATTCAACAAAATCACTCTTGGCCAACTCCAATCAATCCCACTTAATTTACAGGATTTCTAGGTGTTGTAACTTATGTTCAAATCTTCATTCCATCTTTATCCAAAATCTGTGCCCCTTTGTGTCATCTAATCAGGAAAGAAGTTGAATGTATTTGGACCCAAGCTTTTTAACACTTTTTTCAGTTGCTCAGAACCATTTTTGGGAATAACATAGTGTTGAAAAAGATCTCTTATGGATGGGGAGCTGGCAAGATAAATCTGGCTGTTGATTCTATTTATGAATCTGTTGGGGCTTTTCTTACTCAGGAAGATAAAAATGGTTGGGACTTTCCTTCTCTTTATGAATCCTTTTTATTTTCAGATTTAGAATACAGATACTTTCAACCAAAACTGGAACTCTGAGGCATGGCTCAGAAATTGAAGAATCTTCAAACAGTCCTTTGGGGTCAAAATTTCAAACTACAGGTAGACGCTTGGCCCATCATTGAAATGATCAATTCTCCCAGCCTTCCAAATGCTCCTATTACTTGTTGGGTGGCTTTTATTCAGTGGTTCTCTTTTGATATTTTTCAAAGGCCTGGAAAATCTTTCACCATTCCTGATGGTTTATCTTGATGTCCTTGGGGAGATAATGAATTGGGTTTTGGAGTGTATTTTGATGATGAGGAACCTATAATTCAACATTTCTTCTCTTTCTCCTCTCAAAATTATTTTGGCTTTCAGCAGAGTTTCTGGCTTAAGTTAGAGCAGTAAATTTCAACTATCCAAAACCCCCCTGATTTTTCTGCCAAAGAATTTCAATCCCTTAGAAGAAATTCCTCTAATTTCTTTGTCCAAGGTTCTAGGCTTATGAAAAGAAGAAATCATTTTGCTCTCATTTTTGTTACTATCCCTTCTAAGCAAGATTCAATCCTTGAAAATCTCCAGAGGGTCTTTCTTGTTGTGGGGAAACCAAAACTTTTCAATGCATATCCAAACAATTCTGGTGGCCATCACTCAAGAAATACATCTCTCAATGGTGCAGCAGTTGTGAATTATGTCAGAAATGTGATCTTAGGCTCCCAGCTGAAATTTTCTTTCCTACTGGGAATTCCACTGTTGTTGGAAGGATTGCTATGGATGTGGTTCATATTAAGGCAGGTGGGGATAAGTATCTCATTTTGGCTAGAGAATTTTTTTTGGATGGGTTGAAGCAAAATTCCTTAAGAATATCAGCTCTGAATCAGTGGCAGCTTTCCTTTATGAGAACTGGACAATGGTTTATTGCTTGGCTCAATCTTATTCTACTGATGGTGGCTCTGAGTTTGGTGGAAACACTGTCCTTCCTCTTGATCTTGAAATGGAATATTTTCTGGGTATCTCATGGTTGCAGGCTTCCTCAACCACTGACCTATTAGTTTTCAGATCCAAGAAACTGGAGTAAAGTGAAGATATTTGTGACAAAGCTTATCAGAAAATGATGGGATCAAGAGAAGAATCAGTGCACTCTTGGGAAGATAAAAATGAAAATCAAATCAGGTATCCCTTAAATCCTGGAGATCTATTTTTGGCTTATAATCAATCCTTGGAGACTCAGCGGGGAAAGCTCTTTTGAAATTGTTGGAATTGTCCTTATTGGGTGGTCTGTCAATTCTGAGGTGTATCCTATGTTTTGGAAGAACTGGATGGTACTCAGTTTTCCATAAGGTTCTCTGCTCATGAAGTCAAGAGGTTTCATGGTTGTGGGGGCAATTTGGCGTAAAAGTAAGTCCTCCAAATTGTGCACCACCAGGGTCATCTTGGCTATGGGTACCCTGCTTCTCTTGCATCTCCAAACTTCTTCCTGTCCTAGTGGCCTATGGAAGGCCCAGTGGTTTTCAAATCCCCAGATCTGCTGTTCAAATCCACCTCATTGAGCTTGCAGCCTTATTTTTTGGAAAAGCGCAGGCAAACATCTATCCTCACCCTCTTCATCTTCATCATCTTAATCTTCATCATCTTCATCTTCATAATTTTCATCCTTGTTATCATCATCCTCCTCTGAAGATGAACATGAAGCCAAAAGTATTGCCTCAAATCCTGATCAGGCTCATCTGATCCCTCCTCCCACTTTCATCCTTGGTCCTACCATCCACCTGCCACTCCCGTCAAAGCTTGCCCTCCAAATGATCACAACATAGCCCTTCCATCCAACTTGAGCCAAGTTTGTAATCCCAATTGTCAACATTGTCACTCATCTATCCATAACTCTTACAACTTTGCTCCTAAATATCCCCCTAGCCCCAAGGGAACCTACCAACAGCCTCTTGGTTGTCTCCAAATTTTCAATCAATATTGTCCCATTTCCCTCTAAGGAGTTTGATGATTCTGAATTTTGCAGGCCTTGATAATGTTCTACCCACTAGCCAGACTCTGGAGGCTACACAACAAGTTCCTCAGTACATACTTGTTAGGTCTAAGAAAGGGTTCAACTTGAGTGTTGGAGTGAAGTTCCCAAGGAACTACAATCTGCTCACCAAATCCAATTCAAAATGATCAACCATAGAACTCTGCGTACTCTCAGTCAATTGATCTCCGCTTATTCCCACACCATTGATCCCCGTGTTGTAAGACTCCAAAAGGTTCTAGGCTGTGGAAATTCTGTGGAGGGGAAAGGTGATGTTTAGGCTGCCCTCCTGAGTGTTACAAAAATATTTAGATGTAACCAAGATCAAGGTCCAGAACCTTGTAAATGAGGAATCAAGGAGTAGAGGATAAAGATGATAGTAGTTTGGTAGCGATGGAACAGCACTATCTGAGACAAGATTATGCAGGGAAAAAACTTGAACAAAATAAGTTAAAGTCTGCTTAGAGTTCAAGGAACAAAAGCTGTTGTATGTAAACAACGCCCACAAGCTAATAACTCTGGTTGTCAGCAGATGATTGGGAATGATCAACTCAAACCCAACCAACCTCCAGGTCCTCAATGAACCTGCCCAACTCTCCGCAATCAAGCGCTTGAAGGGTACCAGATAACTGAGGGTGGCTGTATAAGACAAAGCACAATTTTTAAGAAGTTCTAAAAGCAAACAGTAACTGATTTGAAGCAAGGATAACCTCAACACTTCTCAAGGGACTCAATAGTAGGCTGGAAGAATGCAACTCCAAAGAAAATAAGGGGAGGTATAACACTCCAGGTCTTAAGCTTAATAAGAACTCTTCAATCAATTGTGATTGGCTCCAGAAAGATGATCAGGTATCAGGACCAGTATGGTCAGAGAAAGGGATCAAGGAGTGGTATAACACACTCAAAAATTCCAACAGACAGAATTTTCTTCAACCAGCAAGGCTATTGGTTGGTGATAAGGATCAGGCCACAGAGGGGCAAAGACTCAGGGTAAAAGATGGATGAGGTGGCAATCAGAGATATACCCAGGATAAGGATCAGGATTCAATTTCATGATAATGGGGGGACATAAGCACACACTCCCATGGATGATTCTTGGAAAAGGAAGGGGAGAGGATTGGGGTGAGTAAACGAGGGAAGGATAACTTAATCAAGGGATGATGATCAACAAGCAGTGATCAAGTCAAGAGACGGATCCTGGGAGGGGGAACTGGATTGGGTTGACAGATGTTCAGGATCATGGAAGATGCAAGCGGGACGAGGATATGGATCAAATCCAGCTTCAATCCAAGATTGCAAGAGAGACAGTTGGTCACAAGCAAAGCTTGTTATAAGGCGAAGAGGTAGATGGGATAGGATGGTGGGTGTGGATGTGATCTGTGGACTGTAGAAGGACACAAGAGACAGAGAAAAGGAAGCCAATCACAAACAAAAAAGAAAAAAAGACAAGCGAGTGGATCATATTTTTTTTTTTTTTTGATAATGATGCCTATGAATGATGATAAGGAAAAATCATAAAAAATTAAATTCTCTGCACTGGCCAGGGTGTCCAGGATGGGGCACCACATTGGTCACAAGCAAAGCTTGTTATAAGGCAAAGAGGGAGATGGGATAGGATGGTGGGTGTGGGTGTGATCCGTGGAGTGTAGAAGGACACAAGAGACAGAGAAAACAAAGCAAATCACAAACAAAAAGAAAAAAAGACAAGCGAGTGGATCGTAATTTTTTTTTTTTTTTGATAATGATGCCTATGAATGATGATAAGGAATAATCATAAAAAATTAAAGTCTCCGCACTGGCCAGGGTTTCCAGGATGGGGCACCACAGTGTACCCCCAGAACATCCTCATCACCCTTTTCTGTGATCCCCAGCAGCAATCCTTTGCGGTCATCATCTGCGGGCAAATTTTCTGAAGGCCCTCATCAAAATCTCCCCTCCCATTATTTCCATGCACCTGCTGCTCATCTGCCAACCCATGGAAATTCATCCACCCATGCATGTCCATCCTGTCAGCCTCCTGGATGCCAAGACCCTTGCGTTCCTTTAGCTACCAGAGGTGAAAGAATAAATAACAAATATATTATTTAATAAATGCAGCAAAAATCCATAAAATATTTGGATTAAGCTTTATTGCAAGGTTAAGTGGTTTGTTTATGGTTTATTGTTTTAAATCAATATGAATAAATTGATTATTAAATATTTTTATAGAGGGGCCACAATTATATTGGGGATCTTTAACACCTCTCTTCAGGGATTTCAGTATGAAAACATGTATTCCTGGTTACTTTGGGCTCTTTAGTTTAAAGGATATTTTACCCAAAGATAATATGTATATAAAATACACGGTGGTGTGGCAGGGCCTTGTAACCAAGCTGCCAAGACAGAGAAAGGATAATCAAAGTCATTTGTATATTATTAAATCCTTTGGGTATCTGTTTGAGACGTGCACTGATGGGTTAAACCTGTATACTGGGGTTATAAGGTTGTTCAGCAGTTTTAATTGATAAAAAAGAGGTTGAGGAAAGATATTATTGATTGGAATTAGACATAAATCACTTACGTATCTCTTATGAGTACTTGATTACCTTGGCATGGTGTCTGGATATAAATATAACTGGGTCTCTCCCCATCAATATTCTCAAAAGAGCTCTTTATTTATAGCTTTTGGAGTCCCAATATTGTCCTTCTGAGGGGTGCAGGGTATCAGAGGGACGGACACTAAGGCAAGCAGGGTAACCAGGGGTATCCTGTCACGTGTTCTTGGTTCTATAGCACGGGGGGCATCTAATTTCTCAGGGTATGGGAATTATTCTACTTTATAATAGGTATTAGGACGTGTGAATAACACTAATCGGTCCCATTTATGTATTATTTAATTAATTATCCTTAGTAAATGTTCCCAGTAATTTAATAATTATATAAATAGACATTTCTACGGACATCCTGATGTCATTTGAGTTCACATTATGTATTAAATAACTGGAGTAAAGTCATGATATTGATTTTACTCCTTATTTTTGAGTTCCAGTTAATTTACTGAAATAATTACTTAAAAATATAAGTCATGGGAATTCATGTACCATTTTTACATCATTAGTTTTCTTAGTATGTCACAAAGATATTGATTCCTAGAAATCCTCATAAATTTATATTGAAGTATTTTAATATATTTTTAGAAGTTTTCATTGTCTTATTTTCGAAATTCTTGGTACTTTGAATTATATTTAATAAAAAATACGTATAAGGGTTATTTAAGTAGTTTTATATATTATTATGTACTTTTAGACTATCTACTATCCACCGGAACATTTATTCCATATGTAGAATGTTCCTGTGTGGGTTGTAGCATGTTTACGCAGTACCTAAGCCTCTCAGGCCGCCTGTCACTCTGTCAACCCATAGTCCCGCGGCTGCATACTTGTCAGAGGCCCGGGGCTGCGTACAAGACCTTGACAGAGTGACAGGGCTGTATCTCAGCCGCGCGCGGGTGCATTGGCTTCCGCGGCTTCATGCGGAAATTGTGACAAAACACATTTCCGTCTGTAACTCCTAAAATATACACAACACCTCAATTCTGACTGAATTTTAGGTGTGAAACCTATACGTGAAAATGTGTGTGAAATATTTAATTGACCAAAAGCTCAATAGTGGAGCCGTAGTATTTTGGTCTTTCTTCCCTTAATTATTTAAAAATATAAGGAGTTATATTTCAAGGGTGGGGTCAGCGAGTGACACTACCTAATTTTGGGTGGAAAATCCATTTCTGTAATAATATTTTTGGTTTTCCTACTCCTTCTTAGTTTAATTGTATTATTATTTTTTTATGTTATTTTTGTTACTTTTGCAGCTTGCTTTGCAATAGTAGCAAGCTGAAAGATCTGCTGACTGCTGTCATTCATGAAGCAGGCTGGTCTTCTTCCTTTAATGTTTTTTTTTCACATTTCCTACCTTCCTCTTGCCATTTTGTTGTTTTTGATAACTATTTTCCCTCAATCCTTATTTTATTTCCAAAAACAATAAAAAGAAAAAAGAAAAAGAAAAAAAAGAAAAAGAAAAAGAAAAAGAAAGAGAAAAAAAAGAGAAAACAAATTCTGCTTTAATTTTTAGTAATCTCTTTTAAGTAGTCTACAGGGCCTCTTGCCCATAAAAGGAGGGGCTCTCCCCTGCCTTTTTGCATCATCATCAAATCATCCATATATTCATCATTTAATCCATCAGTTGGGTATCATCCTTGTCATCTGTTTCAATCAACAAATCTGATACATCATCTGGGAATTCATCCTCCATCTTTTAAGCTGGTTATAACTATGATTTCTGTTGAGATTTCACAGGAATGAGGGAGCCAAACTTTCCGTCAAATGGGGGAACTGCACCTCTACTACAGACCCCTGATCTTCAAAGCATCCCTGAGTGACTTCAGAAAAAGACCCAGGGATCCTGATCAGAGATACTTCTTGATCTTTCCTTTTTCATCATTGATCCTATTTCCTTTACCTCATTTCTTTTTCTTTCTTCATTAAAATTCATGCGTACTGCCTTTTCATCTCATCATTGACCAACATTCCACCGTTGCTCAACCTTCACACTACATAAGACATCTCTCAATGACTGCCTGGTGAGATTCAGCACTTCTCAATTTCTACCTTGTTTGATACACTCATCCAGATTGTGAACTGCCAGCCTCAACACTCCAACTCAAAAATCAACCTTGACTCAATCCAACTTCTTCCCTAGAATATCAGTTTCTGTCCAACCAAGTGAAGTCTCTTCCTGTTTGTGCATTCTGGTGTTCTCATTCCTTCTCACTCTGGTCCTTTAGCTCATCTTGTTGTTTCCATCTCAGCCTTCAGTCTTGTGCATGTTCTTTGCTCAATATAATATTTTTACAGTTAAAAGCCAAACGGCCTCTCCTTGAAATCATCAAATAACCAATACATGGACTGAGGGAGGTAACCTAACTGGCCAAGATGGATTTTTGTCAGACAATTCTGAAGACTGCCCTCGAAACAATCCCTCACCTTGGAGAAGAAAATTACGGAATCTGGAGAGACAAGATGGATGCAATTCTGGACGTAAGAGGATGCTCAACAGCAATCAACAACAAGACCTCTGTCTTGGAGACCGCAGTCAACAACAAACTCAAATTACTCATCATTTCCAAACTTGATTCAACTGCTCACAAAAATATTGTCACAGATGAAAACAGGAACTCTGCCAAGCTACTGTGGAAGGCTATTATTCAAAAATTTTTGTTGTTGCAGGCTTCCAATTGGGCTAGAGTGTTCAACAGCTTCCTCTATCTCACATTCAACCTGGACAACCTTGTCAACTTCATCACCAGGGTCAAGGTTTGTCTTAAAAAGATGGCAGAAGTTTGAATAAAACTCCAGGACAATATTGTAGCCTACCTCCTCCTCTTCAAATTTCCATCTTCCATGGACAACTTCAAGAGGCAAATCATGCACTCCAATAAAGAACTGTTGGTCAACTACGTCCTGAATCACCTCACTCAACTGAACAATGAGTCCCTGGCACAATCCTCCATTGCTAATTCAAGGACAAAGGGAGACGTTGCTCTGTTTGGGAGTAAACCTTCATCTCATTCTCATCAAACCAAGGGATCCAATCCTAAAAGTTGCATCAAAGGATATCACCATACTGGGCAAGACAAGAATCACTCTTCCGCCAACTGCTGGCAACTCCATCCAGATACGGCTCCTGAATGGTGGAGGTACAACCAAGCTAAATGAAAGGCAAAGAAAAGCAGACAAAAGGCAAAGGTGGAGTCACATTTGGCACATTACCTCTTGCTTCTGAATCATTGGATTGAATCCAGAGACCCTAATCGCCGGTTCTTACTCAATAGCAGAGCTTCTGTTCACATGTTCAACAACTCTTGCTACTTCAGCAAAATGGAACCTCACTCCCGCAATCCAATCAAAAAAGGGAAGGAAGGAGCTAGCCTAGCACTCAAGGGGAAAGGAACAGCTGTCCTCCACTGGAAGGATCTAACTCTCAAGCTCATCAACGCATTCTACATTTCAGATGTGACAATCAACCTAATCAGCGCAAGGGCCCTCAAAGCCAAGGGCTGCTCAATCCACTCCAGAAACAATCAATTCACTGTTTTGCATGGCGGCAATCTTATATTAAAAGGGACTTTCAATGACAACCTGTACACTCTGCCTACTCCATCCTTCAGCCTCTTGCCTTCTTTGAAGACCCATCTTGCGACCATTTCATCCTCATCTGAAGATGATCTCCTCAAGATTCACAGGAAATACGACCACGCTTTGATGGGTAGGTTGGCTCCCCTCATTCAACATATTCCCTACAACATTGTGGAGAAGTTTAAATGTGTGGAATGCGTCAAGAGCAAGATCACCAAATCTTCCTTCTCCCACTCTTCCACCAGATCAACAAAGGTAATCGACCAAATTCATCTAGACCTAATGGGTCCCATTCAACCATCATGTAAATCTGGTCACCAATTCATCCTGTCCCTTTTTGAAAACGCTAGTGGTTATCTAGTGGCCTTCGCAATCACCTCCAAGGATGAGGCTGCTGATATCATTATCAGTCTACTTGAAAAAGAACACCAACAACGTGGAACTTATCCTTTGGAGGTCTGCTCAGAAGGTGGAACCAAATTTGTGAACTCAAAGCTGTCTACCTTTGTGGACAATGTGGAAACCAAAGGGGCAATACCCCTGAAGTTGTCCTCAAGTTCTGGAAGTTATTGATCAAAGCGTCTGTAAGGAGATTGGATGCAGCTGGTCAAGAGAGAGAGAGAGAGGGAGAGAGTGAGATTGATAGAGTGATAATAAGATGAATTCCTTTGTTTCCAATCTAACCCAATCTGATGTGATGATGTGATGTGATAATAATAATGATAATGATGTGATAAATGATGATCTCATACAACCCGGAGTTGAGAGTGAAGTATTTAAGTCCTCCCTCTCAACCCTAACCTAAGTACAACCGCAAGTAAGTAAGAATGATGAAATACAACCCCTAAGCCACAGAACCCTAGCCCAACCCTATCCCTCTGTCCCCCGTCCCGTATCCCATGCTCCACCTCCTCTGCCCCATGCCCCGTCTGTGTTGCCCGCTGGTTTTTCCTTCTCATGATGCGTCCCCCCAACAACCCGTTCCGGGTATTTGGGGAGTACCTGCGCAATCCAATCTGCGCGTCTTGCAATGCGCAATCTGCTTGATCCGCGCAAGCCGTTGTGGTGTCAATATATAGCCTCAAATCGGGAACTGCGTTGCCGCCTGCGCGCTCAGCATCTGGTAGGTTGGGCTCAGCAGTTTGGGCGCGCTCGTTCTCAGCAGTGGCCGCTGCGGGCTCAGCAGAAGGCGCAGCAGGGCGAAGCACGCAGCTGCGGGCCGATTCTGACTAGGGGAGGCGGGCCGCGACAGGCTTGGGTGTCCAACCCAGTGATGGAGCCGGGCCGATCAGGTTCTTGGGCGGTTAGTTAGGGAAGGAAAGGGCAGAGCAATCGCGGGGCTATACCCGTGGACGGCCGCGCGCAAGCGCGGGCCGGCTACGGGACTAGGAAATTCACGACGGCGCGTCGGGCGGATACGGGCAATCGCGGTGAACTTTGAGAAGCACGCGGCGGAGGGCCGCGCCGCAGGGGACGAACCGGATGCGTGTAATGGCAGGCAAGCAAGCGGAATAGGATACGGACAGGGTACAGGTTAGGATATGGGATAGGGTTTTGGGCCTAGGGTTTCCTTCTTCATTGTTGTCGGGTTGTTCATGTGCTTGTACTTAGGTTAGGGTTGAGGGGGAGGCCTCAAATACCTTTCCCCTCAACTCCGGGTTGTAGGGGGGGCATCTTACCATTGTATCATCAGGAGGCGGGGAGCGGAAAAGGGAGCAGACTTAGGAAAACAGAATCCCTCCCCTCTTCTCTCCTTTTCTCCTCTTCAGGCTCTCAAAAACTTCTCTTTACGCTTGGTATCTAATCCTTACAGACGCTTTGACCCAAGAACTCCTGAAACTGCGGCAACTTCGTGAGGGATAACCTCTAAAGTTTCCACACCGTCCAATCCGCGCAAGCCTTCCAATCTGCACAAGCTTTCCAATCTGCGCAAGCCTTCCGATCTGTGCAATCCTTCCGATCCACGCAATCCGTCTGGTCCGCGATCCGCCCAATCCATCCGTCTCCCGTCTGGAGGTGCTGAGCCCAACCCAACCGCTGCTGAGCCTACCTGACTGCTGCTGAGCCCGCAGCGCGGCTAGCTGCGGCAAGGCCCTACCCATTGCTCAGGGTGCCGCCACTGCTGAGCCCGCCGCTATTGCTGAGTGCGCCGGCCGCAACCCTTTCCCAACTTGCGTCTATAAAAGAGCACCACATCCCCCCCAACTTGAGTTCTGTCCCCAGAGATCTCCCACCATCTCACCTTCCGTAGTTGCACCCCCTCCCCCACTTTTTGCGACTACCCCACTCCTTGCCAGCAAGTACACTACCCCCCTTCTCCCTTGCTCTCCCCCATGGCGTCCTGCACCTATTGCAGCCGGAACGGCATCATCTGCTGGATCATTCCTGGCCGTTGCGCATGCATCCCTTTCTGCGCCAGCCACGGCCATTGCTTGTTGAGTGACGGTATGCTGCGTGCTTGTCCGCGCGCCCAACCCCAACCCCGACCACGCAAGAGGGCCCGTCACAACTTGTTCATGGTTTTGAGCAACATGGAAATTTCAAGCCACAAGTCAACCCCGGACGGCTCCCCCAATGGCTCCCCGCCCCGCGCTCCTCCTGGCCCATCCTTGCGCAAGAGCCATGACTTGGGCTCACCATACCGTTGTGCTGGGCCTCCAAGACGCGGGGACTTCCCAAACTTTGTGGCATATCAGAACGCAGCTCAAACCTGGGCAGCCCGGGTCCGCGTCAACCAGCCTGCAAGGGACCCGCAAATCTTCACTCATCCGGCTGCTCCTCCGCCGCCTCCTCCGCAACCAGCCCCGGCTCCGCTTCTTTCCCCGCCACCGCTGTCACCATCCCCAGCTCCGCAATCCTCACCCAAGCCGGCCCGTCACGCGTCCCCTGTCGTGGTCTCTTCATTGCCTAAACGGCCTCCTGTCCCCGACGCCGCTCCATGCCCGGACCCCACTCCCCTGGCCGGTACTCCCAAGATCCCGGACTTCATTCCAATTGTTCCGTCTGTCCCGCTTGCAAGGTTTGACGCAATGGAAAACAATGCGGATGGACTCCTCCGGAGGTTCCTAGCTGCGCCGCATGGTCACAAAGCTGACTCCCGGCGCAAACTTCTGGCCTCATTATACAACTTGGTTGCCGCGGCTTGCTTGGGCGCAGTGAAGATGATGAGAGCTGGACCAACTTAGACGGATTGCCCCCCCTCCCTTCCTTTCCTTCTCCTATCCTTTCTCCTTTGTATTCAGCACCTATACACAAAAAGACACATGTTGGGAACAATTGAGTAGCCTTCGGGCTTGTGAGTCCCTTAGAGAGAATAAGAACCGCGCGCAAGATCTGCGCCTTGGAGACAGAAGATCCGCGTGAGCAAGAGAAATTGGAAAAGGTGAGAAATCGGCGCCAGTGAGAGTCTGAAAGTGAGAAATCCGCGCCAGTGAGAGTATCCGCAAGAGTACATGGGGAGAACTCAAAGTGCCAGCGCGTGTATGCAATCCTCAAGAGAGACAGGAAGAGAAAAAAAGGAAAAGGAAGAATGAATAGATAAGAAGGAACAAGAGAATTTATTTTTTTTTTTTTTTTGTTGAGCCCGCGTCCTGCGTCCCAACTCCAACCTCCCACCCCGCGCTAGCTTCCCCCCAACTTTGCTGCTGTCCTCAGCCAACCGCGCCCCCTATACTCATCACCAGATCCGCAACGCGTTGCCTCAACCAATCCTGCAGGGGTTCTGAGCGCAAATTTTTGTCCCAAACCGCCTAGGTGCACCTTCCCCCACCAAGACCCCCCTGCATCCTTTGAGATCCAAGCCCATCCGCGCGCAAAACCCAAACAAAAGCAAACACCCCCAGACTTCCTTACCACAACCCACCATGGAGGAGGAAAGAGGCTTCAAAACCCTTTCAATCCCAGCCCTCTCCTCCCCCACCCCATCCACACAACATTCCTTGCCCTTTGCAGTTCCCGCGGCCTTGTTCTCCCCTCTGGAGATTTCTGACTGCTCCCCACCTGCCGGACCGCGCGTGACCGCTTGATCCTTCCGCTCCGCCCCACCAACATGACACTCCTTTCCATTTGCAGTTCCCGCGGCCTTGTTCTCCCCTCCGGAGATTTCTGACCGCTCCCCGCCCTCCAGACCGTGCGTGACCGCTTGATCCTTCCATTCTGCGTCCATCCTCTCTTTTGCCGCCACGTCCTTCTGTCCCCTACTTGTTCCCCCCACCATCTAGGAGGTCTGGCTCTGGTCGCCATCCTTCAGTGCGTGGTTTGTCCCTTCCCCCGCTGCCCCTACCCTTTCCAAATGCACGCTCCCCGCTGTCGAAGAGGTCCGGCTCGGGTCGTGATCCTTGGACGCGTGGTCTGTCTCTTCTGCCGCCGCTTCTACCTTCTTTGTGAGGCCCGTCCGCCGCTTGCCAATTCCCAAACCGCACGGAGCATCCATTTCCCATTCCGTTGTCCTTGCCCGCTTCCTGTCAGTAGGCTGCACCGGTTCCGTCAAGTACCGCTTCCCCAACACTTACTTAGCCCCCACTGGGGAAACCAATTCCGCGTTCAAATCCGCTGTCCCGTCCCTCTGTCCCGTCCGCCAACAGTTGTCGTCCTCCCCATTTGCGCACACGCGGGGCGCAGACGCGCTGGGAGACTGAATACTCTCCAGATAGGCCTTGAGGCCCCTTGCCACCTCCACGAGTTTTCTAGCCCAAGGGATGGTTGCTGGTGGTGGGGCCGGAATGCACACTGCCCTGTAATACAGCTTGCGTAATCCAATTCCGCTTGCAACCGGATCCCGCCGCGCGCGCCTGCCTTGTAATCCATTTCCGCGGATTGCTTGAGATTGTCCTTCCAAAAGCAAGAACTGCGCCTCCTCCATCTTTCCAGCATATCCTCCTTCAGTTCCAGCCAATCCAGGTTCAGGTAGCCTCCCATCTCCTCTACGTCCCAACGTGCTTCCGCGTCCTTGATGAACAGGATGACATGGCGCGCCTTCTCAAAATCCAAAGCGCCTTCAGAGTCTGCAATCATTTCATACCGTCAGATGAATTGCTCCACTTCCGCAATGTTGAGTCAAATATGTGGGTCAATCCATGGGGTAGCGTGGAGGCCGTGGGAGGAGGAAGGAAGAGAAGCGGCTGTTGGTAGAATCCGTGAGTACCTTCAAGAGACTTTGACAAAAGATTGTTCCCGGCCAGACCCCCAGATGTGGAAATCAAAGGGGCAATACCCCTGAAGTTGTCCTCAAGTTCCGGAAGTTATTGATCAAAGAGTCTGTAAGGAGATTGGATGCAGCCGGTAAAGAGAGAGAGAGAGAGAGAGAGAGAGAGATTGATAGAGTTATAATAAGATGAATTCCTTCCTTTCCAATCCAACCCAATCTGATGTGATGATGTGATGTGATAATAATAATGATAATGATGTGATAAATGATGATCTCATACAACCCAGAGTTGAGAGTGAAGTATTTAAGTCCTCCCTCTCAACCCTAACCTAAGTACAACTACAAGTAAGCAAGAATGATGAAATACAACCCCTAAGCCATAGAACCCTAGCCCAACCCTATCCCTCTGTCCCCCGTCCCGTATCCCATGCTCCACCTCCCCTGCCCCATTCCCTGTCCGTTTTGCCCGCTGGTTTGTCCTTCTCATGATGCGTCCACCTGACAACCCGTTCCAGGTATTTGGGGCGTACCCCCGCATCTTGCAATGTGCGATCCGCTTGATCCGCGCGAGCCTTCCAATATGCACAAGCTTTCCAATCCGCGCAAGCCTTCTGATCTGTGCGAGCCTTCCGATCCACGCAATCCGTCCGGTCCGCGATCCGCACGATCTGTCTGTCTCCCATCTCCAGGTGCTGATCCCAACCCAACCGCTGCTGAGCCTACCTGACTGCTGCTGAGCCCTCAGCGGAGCTAGCTGCAGCAAGGCCCTACCCATTGCTGAGGGTGCCGCTATTGCTGAGCGCGCCGCCCGCAACCCTTTCCCAACTCGCGTCTATAAAAGAGCACCACAACAAACGACATATCACTCACCTCATTTCTGAACCCTAACACCCAGAAAACAACGTTAAGGCGGAACAAGCCAATTGAACAATTGTCAAGTCAACCAGGGCCACCCTCAAGGACAGTAGGCTTCCACCTTCTGTTTGGCACAAAGTTGTCAAAGGATGCTGCCTCATGCTGAATCAAATCCCGGCCAAAGGTGATGATACAACACCCTGGCTGAAAATTCACGGTCATGTCCTACCTTCCTCTTTCCTGAAGCCAATTGGGAGTCCCTGCGTTTACCTCATCAACAAACAAGCAAAAGGCTCAAAATTTTATTTTAAGGGAGAAGAGGGCACTCTAGTAGGCTTTAATCCCCTACTTCTTTTGTATTGCATACTAACAAAGTCAGGTTCTATTATCTCCTCAAAGCATTTCAAATTCATGTCCATGCCAAGACCAAACGCACCCGGTCTTGCCTGCGACTTGGATTCCCTGCCTGATAATGGTGATTGTTCACAGGCAGAAGATCTGGACCCTCAAACACCGGAGCCGGATCATCCAACACTCATTTCTCCTCAAACACCATGGACGCAATATTGCAACCAATCAAATGAATCGGTCAGCTTGATGGACAAAGTTGATTCAGTTGCTTGTTTTTCTTTGGAAGACCTTGCAAATCAGACGCCTGTGGAAAGGGCCAACTCAACCTCTCAGAAACCCCTGCATTCAGATTCCGCACCAACGGGTTGGGTTCTTAGAGATAGGTCTTGCATCAGGCAACCTCAGAGGTATGGCTTCTTTCACTATTACAAGCCAAAAACGTACAAAGACGCTCTTGGCTGAAATGAACTCCTCAAGTGGATTGGAGCAATGGACAAAGAGCCGGGCTCCATCAAAGATCTGGTTGTGTGGGAAGACTACAATGGTCCCGAGCCTAAAAATGCTCTCAAGACAACCTGGATTTTCAAAATCAAACAAAACTGTCACAGCGACCCTGTCAGATACAAGGCTTGGCTGTGTGTGCAGGGATTCAATCAGATTGAGGGCTTAGACTACACCATTACCTTTGCTCCGACTGGGAAGCCTTCCACCCTGCGACTGTTGCTTCTGTACGCGCTCAAGTCTAAACAACGGATTCAACAATTTGATGCCAAAAGCGCGTTTCTTCACTTGCCAATTGATGAGGAAGTCATCATTTGTACTCCCAAGGGCTCAAAGAGAACCTTGCCATATCTCAAACTCAAAAATTCTCTTTAAGGCCTGAAGCAGGCGCCAAAAAATTGTTACAAAACTCTCACAGTGTGGTTCAAAGAAGTAGGCTTTGAGGAATCATCATGCGACCCGTGCCTCTACCTGTCACGTGATGGTAAGTCCCAATTATTATTCCACGTAGATGACCTGATCCTCTTGGAGACGGAAAAAACTTTGAGGCAAAGTTTCTAAAGCGCTTCTTGGGGTCCACTGCAAAAAACCCCGACACCATCCTAGGCATGAAAATAGAGGTATCAAGCAACAAAATCTTTCTCAGCCAGCCTAAACCCATTGAACTTGGCCTCAGAGAACTTGGCCTGGAAGACACCAGGACAAGCAAGTCTCCTTTTACTCAGAATCTTCAACTCAAAACCGCCACCAATGAAGAGTTCAAGCAGTTCAAGGCTCTCAATGTCAACTATTGATCAGCAATTGGCCTGCTCAATCATATTGCCTGCTACTTGCAGCCTGACATCAGCTTTGCAGTCTCCAGCCTGTCAGGATTCAACATCAAACCTGGCCTACCTCACTGGAACAAAGTAAAGAAAACCTGGAAGTATCTGAAGGAAACTCCGCATGTTTGACTCTGCCTGAAAGTGAAAGATGCCAACTCTCCAATCTCGGCCTACTCTGATGCATCTTGGGCGGACAATCCAGACACTTGACGCTCTCAAACTGGCTATGTATGCGCTGCATATGGATGCATTGTGTCCTGGAACAGTTGCAAACAGAAGAATATCACCTTCAGCTCTACGGACGCAAAGCTCAATGCCTTTGTTGATGCTTTCCACGAGGCCACCTGGATTAGGGCTCTAGCGTGCAAAATTTTTTCAACTAAGTCAACTCCCATTGCAATTCACACTGACAACAGAGGCCTAATTGACAATATTGAGAGACTTGGATCTAACTCTAAAACTTTTCACCTGGACCTGAAAACCAAAGGGATGAGAGAAGAACTCAAGTCAGAGAACATCACAATCAAACTCATTAAGTCAGAAGAAATGCCTGCAGACGCTCTAACCAAAAGATCAAATCTGGCCAGCCTTGATCTCCTTCAATCATTCTTAGGATTTCTCATACCCATATAACGGTTTTTCATCTCTCCAGGCATGGGGTGTGTTGAGATTTCACAGGCATGAGGGAGCGGAACTTTCAGTCAAACGGGGGAACTGCACCTCTACTACAGACCCCAATCTTCAAACCATCCCTGAGTGACTTCAGAACAAGACCCAGGGATCCTGATCAGAGCTGCTTCTTTATCTTTCCTTTTTCATCATTGATCCTATTTCTTTTACCTCTTTTCTTTCTCTTTCTTCATTAAACTTCATGCGTACTTCCTTTTCATCTCATCATCCACCAACATTTCACAGTTGCTCAACCTTCACACTAAATACAACATCTCTCAATGACTGCCTGGTGAGATTCAGCACTTCTCAATTTCTACTTTGTTTGATACACTCATCCAGATTGTGAACTGCCAGCCTCAACACTCCAACTCACAAATCAACCTTGACTCAATCCAACTTCTTCCCTCTAATATCAGTTTCTGTCCAACCGAGTGCAGTCTTTTCCTGTTTGTGCATTATGGCGTTCTCATTCCTTCTCACTCTGATCCTTTAGCTCATCTTAATTTTCCATCTTGGCCTTCAGTCTTGTGTATGATCTTTGCTCAATATAATCTTTTCAATTTCCCCCTGATCCTTGAGCCTCCTACTCAAATTCCTGATTCATCCTCCGGTTTCCCTGTTCCTTATCACCATTCAATAGCCTTGCTGGTTGAAGAAGAATTTTTTTGGATGAATTGTTTAGTCTTTTAAACCACTTGTTTGATTCCTTTCTCTGACCACCTTGTTCTTGATCATTCATTTTATTGTCTTTCTGGAGCCAGTCACATTTGAATGATAGGTTTCTTTAAGCTTGAAACCTAGAGTGTTAAACCTCCCTTTGTTTATTTGAATTTGAATTCCACCATGCTATTCTTGAGTCCCTTGATAAGTTCTGGGTTATTATTGTTTAATTTGTTACTGCTTTGCTTCTAGATCTTCATAAAACAAATTTTGTTGTTTTTTGCAGCCACCCACAGTTATCTTTTACCCTTCAAGCTCTTTATTGCAGAGAGTTGGGCAGGTTCATTGAGAACCCGGAGGTTGGTTGGGATTGAGTTTATCTTCACCAATATTCTGCTGGCGGCCAGAGTTATAAGCTTGGGTTTGTTTTTACTTTCAAAAACCTTGTTCTATTGAACTCTGAACAAAATTTAACTTAATTTTTTAAAGTCTTTTCCCACACCATCTTGCCTCAGATAGTGTTGTTCCATTGCTACTAACTACTATAAAAATTCATCCTTGCCATTTATTCCTTATTTAAAATGTTCTTGATCTTGAATCCCGTTACATTTGAATATTATTTGAAAGCTCAGGAGGGAAGCCTAAACAGCACCTTTTTCCCCTCCAAAGGACTGCCTACAGCCCAGAACTGTTTGGAGTCTTACACCCCCCCCCCCTCTTTCCTACCTAGGTGACCAGCAGGGGTGGAAAAATCCTTTGCTGGTTTCCTGGGTAATGATTTGCCACCAACAGACAGTCAAAAAGGTGGGCTGGAGGGTGATTCATTCCCTCAAGCCATTGGTGCCTCTCCCTTGGTAAGGGGGGGGAAGAGCGCCATTTCACACACACAGGTGGGAGGGTGATGAAATCTCTGCCACCGCTGGTTGCCTTGATGAAACCGGCCTGGACTGTATCAACAGTTAAGTGGGCTGGGGGGGTATCAGCTCCCCCCAGCCCTTGGTGCCTCCCCCTTGGAAATGGGGGGGAGTACCCTGATTTCCATTTTTTCTGGGTCAGGGGGTGATGAAATCCCCCCCCCCAGCATGACCGGTCTCTGGATGGCTAGTCCCAGCCAGCCATATTCCCCCCCCCCCCCCCTCTGCAATGACTAGCAAGGGCAGGGAAGGGAGCCAGGGCCATTATCCCTGGCTCCCGCAGCCCCAACTGTTGGTTGCAAGTTGCTTTTTGGTTGTGACCAGGTTTGGGGGAATCCATATTGCATCCCTCTACCCCATACAAAAGCCCTGTGTGGGCCGTTGTGGTGTTGTTATATAGCCTTGGAATGGAAACTGCACTGTTGTGTCTTTACATAGCCTTGGATCAGGAATTTTTCCGTGGTTGGCACGCTCATTGCAGCCCACTTGGACTTTGGAGACCCAAGAATGGCGCCAGGCCAACCAGGTTTGCGGGAAGCTATTTTGGGAAGATAGAGCGGGGTGATTGGCAATATAGCAGCGGGGCAGCACTCAGGTGTTGTGCTGGCAGATATGGACAGCACGGGGGGATCCAAGTAGGGCTTGTTGGAGGGCCATGGCATGAGAAGGAAAAACCGGGTGTGTGTAGGGGAAGGTGGGCTGGAGGGTGATTGCAGCTGTCACGCTTTGCACTTAAGGATTATTGTCTTCACCACTTTGACATGTCCTCTCCTCAGTACCATCTACCTCAGTCTAAAGGCGTGACACAAATAAAAGCACAACATCAATGGTGCAATCCGCTATTTCCTCTGGCTTGCGCTGACCTTCCAATCTCTGAGACCAACTCAGTATATACTTGCAAAATTTGCGGTTAACTCCATACCAGTCGGCCATCCATTATGAGACCAAATATCCTTCCCTGGCCAATCAACAGCCTTGGACTTCCATCTTTGGTCACGCATTGTTTTTTAGTTTGCATCTACGTCTAACTAAGCCATCACTACTGTATAGTTTGCAATTGGACTAGTCCCTGCCCTGCATACACTATTACCTCTCATTTGCATTACCTTCAACCTCACTTGCTCCTGTCCCAATTTGTCATACAATTGTACGCTCAGATTCTATTGTATTGCACTTACGCTTTGACCTTGGATCTTTACAACTGCTTCATTTCCTATCCCGTTCCTGTCATTCATTGCCTCACCGCTTCAACTGTAGTTAGCTCATCACTAGGTTGTATCTAGTCACTTCAGATTACCTTATAAGGGCTATCCCCTTGCCTGATGATTGTCTCCTCAGTTAGTTAATTTCATACGTTCTTGCATTTGCTACAACCTAGTTATCACATCAGACTCAGGTTGAGTTTCCTTCTTCGGAACAAATTCCATCCCTCTCGCTGTTTGTTGAGTGGCATAACCAAGTTTGCACTTTGCAACTAAGTCTTGCTATCTTGCACTTTCCCTCGCACTTGGTATTCCTTTGCGCTCACAATCATCTAAGAATTGCCCTATAGTACGTGGGGTGGTCGTGTGACAGTAAATTAACTAACTCAACTCATCTATTGTAGCCCGCCAACCTATAGTAGACTTCTTATTTTCAATGTCACGTACTCGCTCAACCGGGAACGCTTCCCTTGCCCCTTACAATGATGAGATCCATCGGGTAGGGAGAACCAGCGCTCCTCAGGCCCAACAACCCTTAGATCCAGTTCCTCCTTCTAAATTGCCATCTGTTGAACCCCTCGATGATCCTTGGGCTCCTCCACGGGATGCTCCAACCGACCCTCTTGCAGAATTCGCAGACTCCGACCATTCTTCGGATGAAACCTCGACTCGTGGTAGACCAGGGGTTTGCACTACTGCTCCCGAGCCCGATTCTCTGACCCTGCTTTCAACATTGATCCAGGCCCTCACTCATGGTGCCCAGCAATCTAGTCCAAGTACTCCTAGCTTTCGCACTCCAGGCATGAAACAACCCAATCACTTTACGGGAGAACACCCTCATAAGCTTAGATCCTACCTACAGTCTTGTAAAATCATCTTTTCAAACTACTCCAACAATTTCCCTTCCAATAGATATAAAGTTATGTATGCTTTTTCCTTCTTAGGAGGTAGAGCCTTGCAGTGATTCAAACCGTACCTCAAACTTTTGTCCAACAACAGTCCCACTTGTATTCTCAACAACTGGGACAGGTTTGAGAAACAACTGTTCACCCTGTTTGGCAATCCCAATGAAGTTCAAAATGCCAAATACAAACTTAATAGTTTAGTTATGAAGGAGAATAGTAGAGCTTCTGTTTATATTTCTCATTTTTGAACCTTGCAGTCTTGCATCCAGTGGAACAAGGCCGCTCTTCTATTCCATTTCCAAAAGGGTCTACCGGCACACTTAATTGAACAGCTTGCAGTTGGGGGTCATCAGACAACCTTGCTTCAGAAGCTAATTGATTGAGTGATTGAGCTTGATAATGGCTATCATGACAAGAATTGCTCTGGGCAAAACAACCATGGACCGTCCACCTCGGCTCCAAGGGTTGACAACTCCTCAAAGCAAAACACGAGGAACCCAAAACCATCTTAACCAACCACAACTTCAAACTCCAACTCAAAAGGGAAAGCCGTTGCCAAAACTCCAAAGTTCTGGGACAAAGAAACCGGGATGCTTCAAAACAAGGAATGGCTACAAAGGGAAAAGAACGGGCTGTGTATGTATTGTGGAGGAAAACATGATGTGAACAACTGTGCAAAGCGGTTAGCGCGTGAAGCCGCTAAGCAGTCAAAAAATTAACTTGTATTTTTTCTGATACTTGCAAGGAAAACTACACATTATCTAAATCACCGCGAGTAAATCTTTGCACTTGCGAGTCACTAGGTGCTCCAAGTTTGAGATTTATCCCATTCCATTCCAACAACACTATCTATCAAGTATGACTTTATTCTGGCGCTAATGTTTCCTTCATCAGTGAATCCTTTGCCACTTCCAAAAATCTTACGCGTTCCAAGATAGATAAATTTCCTATCTATTTATTAAGCAGTGCAACTGAACCGTCTTATTGGGTTTCCCAAAAGGCAAAATGGACCTTTGCATTCTCCAATTTCCCCAGCTTTGAATGGGATTTATTTGTCTTGGCTATACCCGGAATGGATGATACCATTCTAGGCCATGATTTCCTATTTTACTGGAATCCGGATGTGAATTGGCAAGAAGGAGTAATTAACCTTCAAACCTTGCACCCCCAGAACGCTAACCTTTACGTCAATCAGGAATAAAACAGCCTACCTGACACTGTCATTAAGTTGGATGACACTTTTCTTCCAGGAGATTTGCAATATCCTGACCTTCATTCCCAAATTCCCTCTTCAGATTTAGGAGTTATTGCTTACCTATCCAGCTTACCTCTTTCCTGTTCGCTCAAAGAGAAACAGACACCAACCAAACGGTGTATTTTGAGCTTCCTAATCCTCTCACACCATGCAAGCACCTCAAACCCGGTGCTCAAAGATGACAAGATTGAAGATTTAGAAATCATTCAAGAGTCTTTACCTTTGGTTTATCATGACTTCGCTGACGTCTTTTCAGCTAAAAAAGCAGATAAACTGCCTCCATCCTGTCCTTAAAATCACAAGATCAAACTTACTGGCCCACCTCCAGCACCAGGACCAGTCTACTCTCTCTTGACGCAAGAATCAATTGCGCTTCAAGACTACATTGCAGAAAATGTAGCAAAAGGATTTCTTCGACCAAGCAATTCAAATACCGGTTCACCTGTCCTATTTGTTCCAAAAAAGGACAGCAGACTTTGCCTTTGTGTTGACTACAGGAAACTGAACCAGGTAACCCGGAAGAATGCCTATCCAGTACCGCCTATGTCACATCTCCTCACTCTCTTCCATGGAGCTACTTATTTCTCAAAGTTAGACCTTTGGGGTGCCTAGAACCCAATTTGCATTAAGGAAGGTCATGAGTATTTAACTGCAATGAGAACCCGGTTTGGCAGTTATGATTATACCGTCATGCCTTTTGGCCTCTGTAACGCTCCTTCCACTTTTCAACATTTTGTCAATGACATTTTCTCCGATCTTGTAGGTAAATACCTTGTGGTATATCTTGATGATATACTAGTTTACTCAAGGAACCTTGAAGATCACATCGCACATGTGCAAGAGGTGCTGCAGTGACTTTGCAAGAATGACCTGTTTGCAAAAGCCTCTAATTGCAAGTTCCATTCCTCTTCTCTTCATTTTCTAGGTGTTGTAGTCTTGCAGCAAGGACTATTGATGGACCCAGCCAAGAGCAAACGCATATTGGACTGGCCCCCATCCTCTTTGGTTAAATCTCTTCAATTTTTCCTTGGTTTCAGTGATTTCTATAGAAGGTTTATTGCGCGTTAAGACAAAAAAACCGTGAATCTTACTAACCTTCTTCAAAAAGACATTCCTTTTGTTTTTACCAAACAAGCTGCTTTGGAGTTTGAAGCTCTGAAGAAAGCGTTCACCACTGCTCCCATACTCGCTCACTTCAACAAAATAGCTTGCACTATTGTCAAAACAGATGCAAGCGACTATGCAATCGCAGGAGTAATCTTGCAGTTTTCTTCCTCCACTTCTCTCTTTCATCCCGTAGCTTTCGAGTCTGGCAAGTTGCTCGCTGCAGAGCTTAACTATGAGATTCATGACAAGGAACTTCTTGCAATTGTTTATTGCTTGAAAAAATGGTGTTCATACCTTTTGAGCCTTAGGGAATCCTTTGAGGATTTAACTGATCATAATTCTTTGAAGTATTTCATGAGCTCAAAATTCCTCACACATAGACAGGCACAATGGGCCAAATACCTCTCTGAGTTCCACTTTACAATCACGTACTGTCCTGGGAAACAAGCCGTAGTTCCTGATGCTTTATCACGTTGGGACAACGTTTACCCAGGGGGGGCAGCACCTTTGCCAAAAACAACCCTGAAAACGTTAGGATACTCTTCTCAACCCAATCTGCCCAACTCAGTTTGATCATCGCTCACTTACGAGATTTGGCTTCCAAACTTTGACACGCTCAACGCGACAACCCCAAGTGCATCAAACTTTGCAAAAGTGCGAATTTATTAGATAGTAGTTACAGTATTGATGATAATGACTTTTTAGTCTATGATAATTGTATAGTAGTACCAGATAATTCTTGCATTAAGTTAGATATCTTTGAGTCACGGCACAATTCTCCGCTTGCTGGTCATCATGGGCAGGATAAAACCTACCAATTGATTTCACAAGACTTCTACTGGCCTGGTATGACCAAAGAAGTAAAAGACTATGTTAGCGCGTGCTATGATTGCAATCGTAACAATTCCTCAAGACACCGGAAGTATGGGCTGCTCCAGCAACTTCCAATTCCGCCTTGTCCTTGGCACTTGCTGTCTATGGATTTCATCTCTCAATTACCTTCTTCTAGTGGATATGATGCTATTCTAGTAATAGTAGATTTCTTCTCAAAGATGGCTTTATTTTTACGCAGTAATGTGACGGCCTCTTCAGAAGACTTAGCTAACTTGTTCATAGAATATGTATTTTTGAAACATGGTCTCCCTGATAATATAGTTAGTGATTGTGGATCTCTGTTTGTCTCAAGCTTCTGGACCTTGCTATTCCAACATTTGAAGATGACTTGCAATTTATCAACGGCTTACCACCTGGAAACGGATGGGCAAACCAAGCAAGTTAATCAGATTCTCAAACAATATCTTTCAATGTATGTCGCCTATCAACAAGATGACTGGTCGCAATGGCTCCCACTAGCCAAATTCAACTACAACAACTCCACTCATTCCTCCACCAAACAGTTGCCCTTCCAAACTCTTTATGGTAGAAACCCAACTTTCTCGTCCCTTCATGTAGCACCTTCTCAACCTGCTACCAATTACCTTGAACAAATTCAATCCCTTCAATTGCAAATTTGAACCAACCTCAAAGAAGCAAACCAGCGCTATAAGGAGCAAGCAGACCAATCTTGCACTTTGGCTCCAACCTTTGCAGTAGGAGATCAAGTATGGCTCAATGCTTGCAACATTTGCAGCACTTTCCCAACTCGCAAACTCTCCAAAAGAAAGCTTGGCCCCTTTAAATTAGAATCAGTCATCTCCCCTAACGCCTTTAAACTTACTTTACCTGCAAAATGGAAAGGTATCCACCCGGTCTTTCATGTGTCTCTCCTAGAGCCAGCTCAAGTCCTATACCCGGGCAAGACTCATCCCCCTCCTGAACCGGTCACTGTCCTCAATAATCAAGAGTGGGAAGTAAGCCTTATTCTGGATTCCAGGTTACGCAAAGGAAAACTTCAATACCTTGTTGAATTGTCTGGCTTCCAGTCCGAAAAAGATTGCACCTTGTGGGAACCAGCCCATCACATTTGCAATTCACCCAATCTGATTCAAGACTTCCATGCAAGCTACCCTTGCAAACCTCGACAATCATGAATCTATCCCATCCAATCCCATTCCATTCCATTCCACATTTCATCCCATCCAATCCCATTCCATTCCATTCCACATTTCATCCCATCCAATCCCATTCCATTCCATTCCACATTTCATCCCATCCAATCCCATTCCATTCCATTCCACATTTCATCCCATCCAATCCCATTCCATTCCATTCCACATTTTTTCTTATTCAATCCCATTTCATCTTGCATTCTATCTCATCCAATCCCATTCCATTCCATATTCCATCCCATTTAACCCCATTTTATTTCACACCATCATTCCATCAGTTAATTCCTCCATCTCACCGTGTTATTCCTTTTTCTCATTTTTCTTTCATTTCTACTAAATAAAACTTCATTCCTTATTATTATTAAAAAAAAAATTCTATTTATAAATAAAAAAAGAAAAAGAAAATATATATATTTATAATAAATAATTACAAAGTATCCTTTACTTCCTTCTCCGCATCCTCCCAATTTGCCGTCAATTCTGCAACCATGGATTGAAAAGTATCCAGGTCTTCATTGTTGATTAATGCGGAAATTCTTTGGAGAACTAGCACTTCCGTTACAATGTGCCTCTTGAAGATCTCCTTGCACCTCACAACTCAAGCTTGCTTTGGCCGAGAATTCCATCCGCCTTCCTCCAAGAGCTCTTCATATGCTCTCTTCCTTTGGCCTCCCAACGTGCCTTCTCCAATATGGTCCGTCAGCCGCCTCGCATCCGTTTTGATTGGCCCTACGACTCGCACCGGATCCGTTTTGCCTTGGCCTTCCATTTCTTCTGTTCTGTCCACTCCATCCCTTCCATCTCCTTCATTTCCTTCTCCTAATTCATCCACTCCTTCTCTCCCTCCATTACCGTTTCCTTCCTCCTCCCTTGCTTCCTTGGTTATAACTCCAAATGGTTCCGCACAGGACACTTTGCCTCGCACCTTGGCATTCATCTGGGGCCCCAGGAGTTCAGTTGGTGGTGGTGGTGGTGTGTTTTTGGTATATCTTTGGAAACAAGGCAACACTAGCAAAACAAGAAAAATTAGTTATTATTTTATGATCATTAGTCAGTCCAGAGTAGTACTTACCAGGAACTTGAGTCCCCAAGTATTTGATCTCCGGCAACAGTGGTATCTCGTAGTTAACCCTTGGCGCGGACCTACAACTTTTCATCTCCCTTGTTGATTCTGCAAGACCCTTGACAGTTGACTCAACACTTATAGGAAAGTTACATGCAATCTTGCGAAGGCAACATTGCTTGCACTTGCCTCGAAGGCCTTGGACGGCAGTACTAGGAACACAACGCTTGTTGCGGCAAATACAGTTTTTGCAAAGGCGGGACGACAATGACAACATTCTATATAAATTATCAATCTATTGAATAATAAACCAAATAATGTATAAGGGTATACATTAATAATTAACGACTTGAAGTCAATGGGAAAATTTACCTGAACGCTTGCAGGAGCTCGCGTCTTTATACCGGAGCAACTGTCACGCTTTGCACTTAAGGATTATTGTCTTCACCACTTTGACATGTCCTCTCCTCAGTACCATCCTACTCAGTCTAAAAGCGTGACACAAATAAAAGCACAACATCAATGGTGCAATCCGCTATTTTCTCTGGCTTGCGCTGACCTTCCAATCTCGGCAACCAACTCAGTATATACTTGCAAACTTCGCGGTTAACTCCATACCAGTTGGCCATCCATTATGAGATCAAATATCCTTCCCTGGCCAATCAACAGCCTCGGACTTCCATCTTTGGTCATGCATTGTTTGTTAGTTCGCATCTACATCTAAATAAGCCATCACTACTGTATAGTTTGCAATTGGACTAGTCCCTACCGTGCATACACTATTACCTCTCATTTGCATTACCTTCAACGTCACTTGCTCCTGTCCCAATTTGTCATACAATTGTACGCTCAGATTCTATTGTCTCGCACTTACGCTATGACCTTGGATCTATACCACTGCTTCATTTCCTATCCCATTCCTGTCATTCATTGCCTCACCGCTTCAACTGTAGTTAGCTCATCACCAGGTTGTATCTAGTCACTTCGGATTACCTTATAAGGGCTATCCCCTTTCCTGATGATTGTCTCCTCAGTTAGTTAATTTCATACGTTCTTGCATTTGCTACAACCTAGTTATCACATTGGACTCAGGTTGAGTTTCCTTCTTTGGAACACATTCCATCCCTCTTGCCGTTTGTTGAGTTGCATAAACAAGTTTGCACTTTGCAACTAAGTCTTTCTAACTTGCACTTGCCCTTGCACTTGGTATTCCTTTGCGCTCACAATCATCTAAGAATTTCCCTATAGTACGTGGGGTGGTTGTGTGACAGCAGCATGGGAAAGGGTAAGGGTTAGGCTAGTGTTCTGGTTTTTAGGGTTTCTTTTCTATTTGTTGTTGGGCTGTCATTGCCATTGTGATTAGGATAGAGTTTAGAGGGTGGGCATTAAGTCTGTGCTCTCAACCACAGCTTTTAGGACATACATTCATATAGGGATGGATGGAGGGAAAAGGATAAGGCAAAGGATAAGGCAAAGTATACAGAAAGGAAAGGAAAGGAAGGAAATTAATCTCTATCTATCTATCTCTCTATCTCTCTCTCTATATATATATATATATGGCAGCATCCTTATCCTTACAGACGCTAGGACCATTGATTCCAGAACTTAAGGACAATTAGGGGAGTTCCAATCTCTTACTTTCAAGTGACGGAGTACTATCCAGAAGGCGCAGGGATGATTGAGTGCGGTCACCAGCCAATCAAGGATGCAATGGTGAAGATTTGCAACAAGGATGGCAAGCAGTGGCAGGAAACCCTTTCGGTAGTTCTTTTTGCAGATTGGATTTTGGTGAAGAGATCAACGGGTTATTTGCTGTACAAGCTGCAATTTGGGAAGGGACCCATACTGCTGATTGAAATCAAGCTGGAAACTTTTCTGGTTATTGACTGGTGGAAGGTTAAGACAGCTGCAGACCTAGTCAAGGCCAGCGCCAAGAAACTCCTGCAACAGGACAAGATGTTGGAGAAAGCGGCTGGAAGACTGAAGGCAACTCGCACAAAGTCTGTCCACTACTGGGACAAGCGCTGTGTGCATAAACTCCGGGATCCGTTGCAGAAGGGGGACTTGGTTCTGCTTTACAACCGGATCCTGGAAACTCAATGGGGTAAGCTTTTTTCTAATCAGTGGAACGGGCCTTTCTGCTTGCTGTCCAAGCTCAGCGGAGGTAGCTACCAGTTTGAGGAATTGGACCAAACTCCGCTCAAACAGAAGGCTGCGGCTTTGCACATGAAATGATTCTTTGTGCAGGGCTCAACTTCATTTGACAAGACAGCTGATTTGGATAGCAAGGGGGACAACAATGCAGATCCTTCCTCTGAGGATGAGCCCGCGCGCGCAATTTGCATCCGGCAAAGTAAATCACTGCAGACGGCTGGGGACAGGAGCCAAGTTGGGGGGAACAATGGATGAATAGGGGATATGATTGGATTTGGTGAGGGGGTGTTCTAGCCGGTTCACAGCTGTAATAGCTAGACACCCCAGAATGTTTTTTTTCTTATTTTTTCTTCTCTCTGAATTGGCTTTGGAAATATTTCTGGCTATGTGTGGTTGTCACGACTGCCCCTGGCGTGCAAGGGGCTGAAGGCACAGGCACTACTACTCATAGAACTCAAGGATGATTGATTGGATTTCAATGAAGGAGATGAAAGGAGGAGTACAAGTGATGAGAAGAGGAAGGATGAGAAGACCAGTCCAGGAGGTTGTTGAAGAGAGAGTTGTTGAATCCTATAAGAGTAACACCAGGAAGGGGCAAGGTGATATGAGTTGAGCAGGCTGGGTGAAGGTTGTCTTGTGCTGAGATGACACCTACTGGCAGAGGGACTAACCAGTAAGAAGTAGTATACTAATTCCTTGGGGGGAATTAGTCCAGGAGGGAAAAAGAGGCCAGTATATGTGAGAGCTGAGAAGGAGGCCTTGAGGGATGAGTGGCTGGTGTTGCAGGTTGGAGTTCCCATGGTATTACATGTTGACTGATTGGGCTGGAGGCTGCAGTTGACTAATTGGGTGATGGGCCTATCCAGGAAGGTTTGACATGTACTGATCTGGAGTCCTGGGAGTATGGGCTGAACAGACAGTGGAGAGTATGTACTATGTATATACTAAGTGTAGTATGTACTAACTCATATACCAATTGGGTTGAGGAGTGATGAAGGTTGTACCAAGCCATGGAGAGAGTGAGAGGTCCTGAGAAGGTTGGCTGAATCACATGACAGGTGAGGTGTACATGGACATAGAGCTTATACCATACAGGGAGAGGGTGAAGCTGGTGGAAGAGGACGGAGACTGCAAGAGATGCAGAGGTAGTACTATCTGGTGGAAGGTACAGGAGTAGTGAAGTTGGGTTTGATATGAGGGTGAGTTTGATGAAGAGATTGGATTGGTTTAGTTGAAGGAGTGTAAGAACTACGGTTATGACAATGGTTTCTTTTAGGTACAGGAACAGTGCAAAGCTGGGTCTGTTGACACGAGGACAAGCCCTGCATTCTGGAAGCAAACACATGGATGATTTGGGAACTAGGAAAATGCGTGGAGTAGAACAGATGTGGTTCAAAGAGCAAAGGAGTGGGCTTGGCAATGGGTTGGTGTTTAAAAAAAATCTCTTTAAGTTTTCTTGTTTATCTTATAGATGGAAGGTGCAAATAGGTTTGGGCAAATTCTTTTCTTTCTCTCTCTCAAGGTTGTGCGCGCGCAGATGGTTTTCTTTTTACTCTCTCTTTTCTTTAGATGGGTACGGGGAACTGTGTGGCAGTTTTTCTGGGCTGGTCCAGGTACCTTGAGCAGATACTTCTCACTCTTGCGGGTTCCTCTCAAAATCACAGATCTCACACGTGGATGTCCTCACTCTCTCCAGTTACCTTGAGTGGATACTTCTCACTCTTGCGGGTTGCTCTCAAAAGCGCGGATGTTGCGCGCAGATGTTCTCACTCTCTCCGGGATCTAGGGAGTCGCAGCTGGAGGGGATGCAGCAGCCGCGGGTTCCAGTGACAGCTTGATCACCACGGGAGACGGCGCACACGCGGGCTCCGGTGATGACCTGGGAGCAGGTGATGGTGATGGCAGCGGTGGAGATGACGCCGGAGGAGGAGTTGGTCTTGGAGGAGTGGGAGGACGCCGTGGCGGCAGAGGAGGAGTTGGCCTTGGTGGTGGTGGAGGAGGAGGGGCCAGATGACAAGGGATGCTTGGGTCCATCACTGGTACATTCATCCATACCCGCGCGGCCCACTCATGGGCGGTATTCCGGAAGGCCGCAAAGTTTGGAAAATCCTGGCGTCTTGGAGGTCCAGCGCGGTGGAACAGAAAGCCCAAGTTGTGACTTCTGCGCAATGTAGGATTTTGCAGGGCGTGTTGTGGAGGGTAGCAAGGTGAGCCGGGAGGGTTCCACTCATTTGTTGAGATCTCCTTGTTGCTTGAGATCACAAAGGAGTTGCAATGGGTCCTCTTCTGCGGGAAACCTTGGGGGTGGTTGCGTGGCATGACCTCCAATAGGGAGCAGTAGCAGTGTCTGGCTTGGCATGGGACACAGGCCCGCCAGCACAAAAGGCTGTTCTGGCTACAGTACGTGCAGGACATGATTGGTGGAGAGTGTTGGATGAGGTGTTTTTGTTTCTTCCTTTGGTCTGGTGAAGGGGTGTGGAGGGGAAGATGGAATAGCTTTGGTATGATTGGGGGTAGGTGAGATAGTGGTGGATCTCTGGGGACAGAACTCAAGTTGGGGGGATGTGGTAGTCTTTTATAGATGCCAGTCGGAATTGGCTGCGCGCTGTGCGCTCAGAAGTAGCGGTGGGCTCAGCAGGGGTATTGCGCTCAGCAATGGGTGCGGCTTTGCCGCAGCAAGTGGCGCTGCGGGCTCAGCAGCAGTCAAATTGGGCTCAGCATCTGGAGACGCGGGATGAATTGGATTGGATTGGATGAATCGCATGCGGATTGCGCGTTGCAAGCACAGATCCAGATTGTGCAGATATATCTTGGATATCTGGAATGGCGCATTGGGTGGATGCGGACATGCGCGGGGGGCTCTGAGTTGGGCCGGGCCCGGGGGCCATTTCATGAGAAGGACAAACCGGGTGGACTTAATGGCAGGTGGGCCATACAGATGGATATGGGATATGGGATATGGGATGGGAAGGATAGGATTGAGGCTAGTTTTCTGTGCTTGGGGGTTGTATTTCATTATTATTGCTTGTTTCTGGTTGTACTTAGGTTAGGTTTGAGGGGTAGGCTACTTAAGCCGCACCCTCAACCCAGATGGAGAGGAGGATCACATCATTGGATCATGGAGCAACACATTGGGTTGTCATAGGCTCTGGAAGGATATTTTACTCTCAATTCTTTATCTCTCAGTCAAAGGGTGAAACGTTGCACTCAGGGTTTACAGACACAAGGGATCAATAACTTTCAAACTTGGGAACCATTTAAGAAGAATTCCTCTTCTGAATTCCACAATGCGCAAGGGCACAGAATGGGCCTGGGGTTTGAAATGTGATGATGCCTTTGGCAAACTCAAGGAGATTGTCAGACACAATATTGTTTTGCGGGACTTGGATTATGACGCTGGGGGAATTAAGTTGACTGTGAATTTGAGAACGCTTGGAGCAGGGATGGTGCTGACACAGGAGGATGAGGGGAAAGATCAGCCTGTTCTTTACAATTCCGTTACGTTCCCCCCAATGGAGAGCCAGTATCTGCAGCCAAAGTTAAAGCTTTGCGGGGTCACTAAGATTGTTTGGAGGTTGCAGCATTTGCTATGGGGGATTCACTTCATGCTTCTGGTGGATGCAGAGGCGCTGGCATGCATGATCAATTTGCCAATGCTGCCAAACACGCCAATGACCAGGTGGGTTGCGTTCCTTCATTTGTTTTCTTTCACAGTGGTACATGCTCCAGGGAAAGCTTTTACAATTCCGTACATGCTGTCTTTGTACCCGTGCAATGATCCATACAAAGGCGCGGAACCAATGGATGTGGAGGCTTCAACAGTTAAGGTGGGAATGGTGGTAGTAGGTGTTTGGCTTCCACTCCAGCAATCCGGGAGTTACGCGGTCCTCAGTTTGTATTTGCGGGATCTTAGGTTTCTTGATGACATTCCAGCCGAGATTGTTAGATGGATTCAGCAGAGAGTGGGAAATTTCTACCTGCAAGAAGGACAGCTGTGGCCGCGGAGCGCGCCGGTACCGCTTGTGGTCAGCATGTCAAGGGGAGATCAGGAGGTAATCCTGGGGAGTTTGCATGACAATCTTGGCCATTGCAGCAAGGTTGAAATGCAAAAGCAAGTGCAGGCAAGGTTCTGGTGGCTGGGTTTGTTATGCGCGGTACAGGAGTGGGTACAGCTGTGCAAAGCGTGTCAGAAGCCAAGTGCAACACTGCCTTGCAAAGTTAGTATTCCCACCAGAGAGGAAGACTTGTTTGGGCTGGTTTCCTTGTATGATGTGCACATCAAGGCAGGTAAGTTGCATATCTCCTTGTTGCGCACAACAATCTGTCAGGATGGGTGGAAGCGCAGCTGCTAGTGAAACTCTCAGGGTAGAAAGTTGGGAAGTTGCTGGAGGAAGACTGGTTTGCTCATTACGGGTCACTTTGTTTGGTAAAGGTTGATGGGGGAGCAGAGTTCCAAGGAAGGTTGGCGGAGTTGGTGCAAAGTTGTGGAGCAAATTTTAGGCAAGTGACAGAGTACTATCTGGAAGGTGCAGGGATGATTGAGGGTGGTCACCATCCAATCAAGGACGCAATGGTGAAAATGTGCGGGGGAATGGCAAGCAGTGGCAGGAAACCCTTCCAGTAGTTCCTTTTGCAGATTGAATTTTGGTGAAGAGATCAATGGGTTATTTTCCCTGCAAGCTCTTATTTGAGCAGCAACCCATGCTGCCAATTGACATCAAGCTGGAAACCTTTCTGGGTATTGATTGGTGGAAGGTTAAGACGCCTGCAGACCTAGTTGAGGCCCGCACCAAGCAGCTCCTGTGACAGGACAAGATCTTGGAGAAAGGGGCTGGAAGGCTGAAGGCAACCCACATGAAGTCTGTGCGCTACTGGGACAAGCGCTGCGCACACAAACTCTGGGATCTGTTACGGAAGGGGGACTTGGTTCTGCTTTACAACCAGAGCCTAGAAACTCAATGGGGAAAGCTGTTTGCAAATCAATGGAAAGTTCCTTTCTGCGTGGTGTCCAAGTTTACCGGAGGAAGTTACCAGTTGGGGGAATTGGATGGAACTCCACCCAAACAGAAGGCTGTGGCTTTACACTTCAAAAAATTCTTTGCACAGGGATTGACTTCATTTGACAAGACGGCTGGTTTGGATAGCAGTGGGGATGATAACGCTTATCCTTTGTCCAAGGACAAGCCCGCGCGTGGTTCGCGTCCAGTGGAGTAAAAAACTGCAGACCGCTGGGCACAGAAGTCAAGTTGGGGGGGAAAAATGGATGAATAGGGGATATGATTGGATTTGGTGAGGGTTTGCTCTAGCCAGTTCACAGCCAGAACAACTAGACACCCCAGAATTTTTGTTTTCTTATTTCCTTCTCTCTGGATTGGCGTTTTGTGATTATTTCTGGCTAGGATATGAGTTTTTTTAGGTAGGGGCACGGCGCAACGCAAGGACAAGCCCCGCATTCTGGAAACAAATGCATGAAAAATTTCTGACAGATGATCCAGGGAACTAGGAAAGCGCGTGGCGCGGAATGGGTTTGGGTTGAAGAGCAAGGCGCAGGCTTGGCAATGGGTTGGTGCTTCAAAAAAAAAATCTCTCTTTAAGTTTTCTTTGGTTATCTTATAGATGGAAGGTATGGATGGGTTGGGGCAGATACTTTTTATCTTCCTCTCTCTCAAGGATGTGCGGATGCGGCGGGTTTTCTTTGTGCTCTCTCTGTTCTGTAGATGGGTATGGGGAACTTTGAGGCAGATTTTCTGGGGTGGTTCTGGTACCTTTAGCAGATACTCACAGTAGCACATATTTTTCTCACTCTCAGTCGATACTCTCAGTGGCGCGGATTCTCCTAACTCTTGTGGATTTCTCTCAAAGCACAGATCTTGGGTGCGTCTCTTATTTCTCTCAAGGTTCTCACAAGCCTGAAGGCTACTTAGGTTGGCGCAGCAAGTCCTTTTTCTTTGCAAGATAGGCGCAGGAATGGAAACAAGACAGAACAAAAAGGAGAGGGGGCAATCTGCCTACTTCAGCCAAGTCCTCATCACCTCCTCTGTGTCCGCGCAAGAAGCCGCAGCTAGGGTTTGGAATGCGGCCAAAACTTTTTGTTGGCATTGGTGGTGTGAGCATGGGGGACCGCTAGGAAACGCTGGAGTAGCTTGTCCGCATTGTTCACCATTGCATCAAACCTTGCCAGTGGGAGTGCCAGAATCAAGGGGATCTCCGGAATCTTGGGAGTGGTGGCCGTAGGAGTTTCAGTGGCTGGGGGTTCTGGTGACAACTCAATAACCACGGGAGTTGGCACGCATGCAAGTTCTGGTGACAACCTGGGAAATGGTGATGGAGACAGAGGAGCAGGTCTTGGGGTAGTGGGAGTACGCAGTGGCGGCAGAGGATGAGCAGTCTTGGGGGATTAGGAGAACGCTTTGGCCGTGGGGAAGCCGCGGTCAGACGGTTGAAGATCCTTGGGTCTGTTGCTGGTACATTTATCCGCACCCGTGCGGCCCACTTTTGAGCGGAGTTCCAATAAGCTGCTGTGGAATTCAGAAGAGGACTTCTGCCTCAATTGTTCCAGTTTTTGAAGTTATTGATCCCTTGCATCTGTAAACCCTGAGTACAACTGTTCACCCTTTGACTGAGAGATAAAGAATTGAGATTAAAAGATCCTTCCAAAACCTATGACAACCCAATGTGATCCTCATGATATCCAGGTTGAGGGTGCAGCTTAAGTAGCCTACCCCTCAACCCTAACCTAAGTACAATCAGAAACAAGCAAGAATAATGAAATAAAACCCCTAAGCACAGAACCCTAGCCTCAACCCTATCCTTCCCATCCCATAATCCACATCCCATATCCATCTGTATTACCCTCCTGCCATTACGTCCACCCAGTTTGTCCTTCTCATGACATGGCCTTGCGCCGCGCCCAACTTGGAGCCCCCTGCGCATGTCTGTATCCACCCAACGCGCCATTCCAGATATCCAAGATATATCTGTGCAATCCAATCCGCGTCTTGCAACGCACAATCCGCACGCAATCCGTCCAATCCAATCCAATCCAATCCATCCTGCATCTCCAGATGCTGAGTCCAATTTGACCGCTTCTGAGCCCGCAGCGCAACTTTCTGCGGAAAAGCTGCACCCATTGCTGAGACTGCAGCTACTGCTGAGCGCGCAGCCCGCAGCCCATTCCAAATCTTGTCCATAAAAGACCACCACATCCCACCCCAACTTGAGTTCTATCCCCAGATATCCACCACTATCTCACCTGCCACCAACTATACCCCAGTTATACCACCTCCAACTGCACCCCTTCATCAGACCAAAGAAAGAAAGAAAAACCTCATCCAAAACCCTTTACCAAATATGTCCTGCACTTACTGCAGCCAGAACAGCCTTTCATGCCGTATCCTTCCATGCCGGCACGCCTGTGTCCCATGCCAAGCCAGACACTGACGCTGCTCCCTTTCAGAGGGCATGCTGCGCGACCACCCCCAAGGTTTCCCACGCAAGAGGAACCATTGCAACTCCTTTGTGATCTCAAGCAATTAGGAGATCTCAAAAAATGAGTGGACCCCGCCTGGCTTGCCTCGCAATTTTCCGCAACGCGCCCTGCAAAATCCTCCATTTCCCAAGAGCCACAAATCGGGCTTGCCGTTCCGCGGGGCTGGACCTCCAAGGGGCCAGGATTTCCCAAACTTCAGGGCCTTCTGGAATGCTGCCCATGAGTGGACCGCGCTGGTACTGATGAAAATGCCAGCAATGGACCCAAGGATCCCAATCTGTCCAGCCGCTCCTCCTCCACCACCACCAAGGCCAACTCCCCCTCCGCCACCACCGCATCCTCCCACTTCTCCAAGACCATCTCCTCCACCGCCGGCACCATCTCTGGTTCCAAGGTCATCAGCAGAGCCCGCGCGCGCACCATCTCTGGTGGTGATTGAGTTGTCACCAGAACCCGCTGCTGCTGCAACCCCTCTGGCCGCGACTCCTGAGATCCCGGAGATCCCCCTAGTTCCAGCTCTTCCCTTGGAGAGGTTCAACACAATGGTGAACAACGTAGACAAACTCCTCTGGCGGTTTCTAGAAGTTCCCTATGCACACACTGCTGATGCGCAACGCAAGGTCTTGGCTTTTTTCGAATCCCTAGCCCCGGCGGCTTGCGCGGACACAGAGGATGGGATGAGGACTTGGCCAGCTTAGGCGGATTGCCCCCTTTCTCCCTTCTTTCATTTCATCTTGTATCCTCCCGCGCGCCATTGCAAAGATAAGGACTTTTTCCGTGCCATCCTGAGCAGCCTTTGGGCTTTGTGAGACCCTTGAGAGAAATAAGAGCCGCGCGCAAGATCTGTGAGAGTGAGAAGGATCCGCGCCACTCAGAGCATCCACGCGCAAGATCCGCAAGAGTGTGAAATCTGTGCCATTGAGAATATCCAGTGAGAGTAAGAAGTATCCGCTCAAGGTACCTGGACTGCCCCAGACAAACTTCCACACAGTTCCCCGTACCAATCTAAAGAACAGAGTTTAAAGAAAACCAGCCACGCACGCAGCTCCTTGAGAGAGAGAAAGAAAAAGAAAGTATCCGCCCAAAATCCACACCTTCCATCTATAAGATAACCAAAGAAAACTTAAAGAGATTTTTTTTTAACACCAACCCATTGCCAAGTCTGCCCCTTTGCTCTCCAACCCACATCTGTTCTGCGCCACGTGCTTTCCTAGTTCCCTGAATCATCTGTTGAAAATTATCCATGTGTTTGCTTCCAGAATGTGGGGCTTGCCCTTGTGTCAACGGACACAGCTTTGCGCTGTGCCCATACCTAAAAGAAACCATCCATAGCCAGAAATAATCCAAGAAGCCAATCCAGAGAGAAGAAAATAAGAAAACAAACATTCTGGGGTTTCTAGTTATTCCAGCTGTGAACCGGCTAGAACACCTCCTCACCAAATCCAATCATATCCCTTATTTGTCCATTGTCCCCCCCCCCAACTTGGCTGCTGTCCCCAGAAGTCTGCAGTCATTTACTTTTCCAGAAGCAAAGCACGCATGCAGGCTTGTCCTTGGAGGAAGGACCCGCCTTTTTGTCCCCCTCACTATCCAAACCAGCTGTCTCTTCAAATGAAGTTGATCCCCACGCAAAGAATTTTTTTGGGTGAAAAGCCGCGGCCTTCTGTTTGAGCGGAGTTCTGTTCAATTCCTCCGACTGGTAGCTACCTCCGGTGAATGTGGAAATCACGCAGAAAGGCCCATTCCATTGATTAGCAAACAGCTTCCCCCATTGAGTTTCCAGGCTCCGGTTTTAAGGCAGAACCAAGTCCTCCTTCTGCAATGAATCCCAGAGTTTGTGCGCGCAGCGCTTGTCCCAGTAGCGGAAGGACTTTGTGTGGGTTTCCTTCAGTCTTCCAGCTGCCTTCTCCAACATCTTGTCCCATTGCATGAGTTGTTTGGCACAGGCTTTTACTAGGTCTGTGGCCGTCTTCACCTGCCATCAATCAATACCCAGAAAGGTTTTCAGCTTAATGTCAATTGGCAGCACCGGTCACTGACCAAAAAACCGGCTTGTACGGCAAATAACCCATCAATCTCTTCACCAAAATCTGATCTGGAAAAAGAACAACTGGAAGGGTTTCCTGCCACCGCTTACCATCCTTGCTGTACATCTTCACCATTGCATCCTTGATTGGCTGGTGACTGCGCCCAATAATCCCCACACATTCCAGATAGTGCTCTGTCACTCTCCCAAACTTTGCTCCGCAACTTTGCACCAACTCCGCCAACCGTCCCCGGAAATCCACACCCCCATCAACTTTTACCAAACAGAGTGACCCATAATGCATGAACTAATCTTCCTCCAGAAACTGACCAACTTTTTCCGCCAAAAGCTTCACCAGCCGCCACGCTTCCACCCATCCCAAAAGATTGTCCCGCGCAACAAGGAGGTACGCAAACTTAACTGCCTTGATGTGCACAACATCCATAGAAAACCACCCAAACAAAGCGTCCTCCCCAGTGGGAATAACTTCTTTGCAAGGCAGCGTCACGCTTTGCTTCTGACATTCTTTGCACAACCGTACCCACTCCTGCACTGCGCAAACTACACCAGGCCACCAGAACCTTACCTTCACCCGCTTCCACGTTTCAAGCTTGCTGCAATGACAGAGATTGTCATGAAGACTTCCTAGGATTATCTCCTGATCCGCCCTTGATGTGCTGACCAAAAGCAGTACCGGCGTGCTCCGCCGCCACAGCTGTCTTGCCAGCAGATAGAAATTCCCCACTCTCTGCCAAATCCATTAAACAAACATGGCTGGAGGGTCATCTGGAAACCAAAGATCCCGCAAATACGCACAGAGGACCACATACCTCCAGGAATGCTGGAGCGGCAGTTGCACACCTGCTTCCATCACTCCTACCTTAACTGTTGGGGCCTCCACATCCAATTTTTTTGTGCCTCCGTACGGATAATCCGGTGTGGTGTCAATTTATAGACACGGATTGGGAACTGCTTCGCGGCTGCGCACTCAGCATTGGAGGCAAGCAGGCTCAGCATTAGGGTATGCAGAGTGCTCAGCAGTGGCAGCTGCTGGATCAGCAGCAGCCGCTGTTTGGCTCTGCACCTAGTGGATGGGTTGGGCTCAGCATTGAATGCGGCATGGGCGGTGATCCGCCCCGGAGATCGGATTCGGAAGGTAGTGCGCTCAACTAGGTTTGCGGGCGCGCCGGTTCAGATACGTAGGGGGGAGCAATCCGCGGGCTATAAAGCAACGGACGGAGCGCGCGTGCAAGCGCGCGGATCATGCCGGATAATACCGGACACCCACGACAGGCGCGGACAAACGGATACGGAAAGGCGGGGGGGCTCCAAGTAGGGCGCGGTGCAAGGACCGCGTCATGAGAAGGACGAACCGGATGGACGGAACAGTGTACGGACGTTGGGGGGATTTTGGTACGGAGGTGGGGAGGGGAGGCTAGGGTTTCTGTTTTGGGATTGTTTTCCGTTTCTTTGTCATACTGTTATTTGCGCGTGTACTTAGGTTAGGGTTGAGAGGTAGGACTTATCCTCACCCTCAACTCCGGGTTAGGGGAGAGGGGCATGGAAGGGAATCAGACCATCACATCATTGGATTGGATCAATCATCTCACCAAGAGATTAAAGGAACTCATACCGGGTACACATCCAGGTGGACAGTTCTTAGGATTGAAGGATTGGCAAATTCACTCTCTCTCTACTTTTCTTTATCTCCTTATCTCCTTATTTCAATCTCTCATTTAAGTGCAACTTCAGGCATTCTCATCTCCTTTCAGACGCAGGGAACTGTTAACTTCCGAACCTTGGGACAATTATAGGGGGATAACCCTTATTCTTTCCACATCTGGGGGTCTGGCCGGGAAGTAACCTTCCCTTTCTTGTCTTTTGAAGGTAACTGGGTGCAATTTCCTATCCATACCTCCCTACAGTTGCTTCCTCTTCTTCTTCTTCTTCCCCTTCCGTTTCCGGGTGCGCTACTCCAACCCCACTTGCTTCTTTCATCCCTCCTCCTCCCCCTCCTTCCGCTCAACCCAGGACAAGCTACGCCGTTCCCCCATTGGTCTCCAGTGACCATGAACCCACTTGTCCGGTTTGCATCAGGCTGCGCGACTACCCTCACATCCAATTCAACACTGCGGATGTGGAGCAATTCATCTCCAGATACAAAGGTATTGCAGATGCGGAAGGTGTGTTGGACGCCAATAAGGCCCGGCTTGTCGTCCTGTTCATTATGGACAAATAGAAGCTCCGGGATGTGGAGGAGATGGAAGGCTACGAGAATCAGGATTGGCCAAAACTGAAGGCGGACATCCTAACGCAGTGGGGTAGGCGCAAACCTCGATTCCGGGAAAGCGATTTTGACCACGTGGCCTTGGAGGCCAGCGCTGTGGTGTCAATTTATAGACACGGATTGGGAACTGCGTTGCGGCTGCGTGCTCAGCATTGGAGGCAGCGGGCTCAGCATTAGGGTATGCGGAGTGCTCAGCAGTGGCAGCTGCTGGATCAGCAGCAGCCGCTGTTTGGCTCTGCACCTAGTGGATGGGTTGGGCTCAGCATTGAATGCGGCATGGGCAGTGATCCACCCCGGAGATCGGATTCGGAAGGTAGTGCGCTTGACTAGGTTGCGGGCGCACCGGTTTGGATATGTAGGGGCGGAGCAATCCGCGGGCTGTAAAGGAACGGATGGAGCGCGCGTGCAAGCGCGCGGATCATGCCCGATATTACCCGACACCCACAACAGGCGGGGACAAACGGATATGGACAGGCGCGGGGGGCTTTGAGTAGGGTGCGGTGCGAGGACCACGTCATGAGAAGGACAATGTCACAACTGCCCCTGGCGTGCAAGGGGCTGAGGGCACAGGCGCTACTGCTCACAGAACTCAGGATAGAGATAAGAGATTGATTGCAAATGAGGAGGGGATGTAGAGTAAGGACAATGATGAGGAGATGAGTCCAGGAGTAAGGCTCTGAAGGATTTGATGAGGGAATCCTGTAAGAGTAACACCAGAGGGATAGGTGAGGTAAGTAAGGTAGGCTGGTTGGCTTTCTTATGCTGAGATGACACCTATTGGATGAGGGGCTAACCAATAAGAAGTAGTATACTAATTCCTTGGGGGAATTAGTCCAAGGGGAGAGGAGTGGCCAGTATATGTGAGAGCTGAGAGGAGGCTTTGAGGATTGGATGACTGGTGCTGGGTTGGGAGGTCCATGGCATTAGATGTGGACCAATTGGGTTGAAGGTTTCAGATTGACAGGTTGAGTAATGGGCCTGTCCAGGAAGGTCATGTACTGAGCTGGAGTATGGGTTGTCCAGCCAGGAGTATGTACTATGGTTTTACTGTATGTACTTCTCATGCTAGATAGGGTTTGAAGGAGACATGAGGATGCACCAAGCCATAGAGAGGTAGAGGGTGTGCCTGGGAGATTACCTAAAGGCTGCAGGATATGCAGGGGGATACTTCAGGATGTTCAGTAGTGGAGTGTGATTGAGCTGGGCTGAGGTTGGCTGAGGGCTGAGTAAGCCTGAGGAGACTGAGTCAATTTGGTTATGACAGTACCCCCCCAGAAGAGGAAGGGGTAGCTCCTGATACCCATAAGAAGAGGTGAGAGTAGTTTGAGATCTTCAAGATGACTGAAGTATCTTTTCCCCTACCATATCCATCACCATTTCCACCTGATACCTGTCCATCCCTTGCCCCTTACAGTAGATCTTCCACCCCCTCATTCAGTATGGAAATCACTAACGGCTATCACCCTGTCAACCAGTATTTTCCTCCTTGTTCCAGGTGTGCAGAGACTGACAAGATTTGCATCACTAGCATCACTCCCAAGTCTGGGAAGTGTGAGTATTGTCAACAATACAAAAGACCCTGTTCTGGAACTCACAACGCTGGAAGGAAGGTACTAGGACCTGTTGTTTGGGTGAAGGACAAGTTGTGCCCCAACTTCGAATTGAAGGAGGCGCTGGAAAATTTGAGCGTGTTGCTAGGCGTGGAGAGTAGGTTAGGGGCTTCAGACGGTGAGTGTTTTTTTTTTTTTGTCGTTTAGATAGGCTGACTCAAGCCATGATCTTACTATTGTAGTGGAGGCGCTGAAGGAGAAGATGAAAAGACTGGAGAAGCGCTGAACGGAATTGAGGAGGAAAGGACAGCTGGCGTTGGACGGTACGTCGAAGAAGGGAGCAACCAGTTTGAACGCGATGGACGTGTGTTGGGGGACCCCTTATTCATCTTTGATTAGTTTGATTGCGGATTCCAAGTGCGTAGGGGGTCAATCAAACCTTTGTCAAAGCCAGGCCAACCCGGTCAAAGACGGTCAAACCACCGTCAAAGCGGTCAAAGCAAGCCGAAAGGTGGTCAAACCGATTGAAGTTTGAAAAGGCCGAATTGAATCCATCAAAGTTCGACAATCAAAGGTTGAACCTGTTGAAGTTTGACAATTGAAGGTTTGTGCCGTCAAAGGTTGAAGTGGCCGAGGTTCAAAGGCCCGGGGTTGAACCCGTCAATGTTCGACGCAAGGTGGTTGAGGTGAATGAGCCGCGTAGAAGGGCGGTCAAAGCATGGGCAAGGTAGCGGAGAGGGGATTGAAGAGGTGTCGAAGCGTTGAAGAGATGTCAAAGCTTGAAATTTGAAAGTGGTTCGAACCGCTGGGGAGCCAACCGCCGGGAACGCCGCCGCCGCCTCTATCAAAGTCAAAGTTGAACCCGTCAAAGTTGAAGTCAAGGAGGATGTCAAAGCGGGGCAAGAGGAGGACAAGGATGAAGATGCTCCTGGAGAGCCTGACAATGATGAAGAAGAGGAAACAGGAAACATGGAAAGGGAAGGAGGTGGAGTGGAGCAGGGTAAGGGAAAGGGTAAGGAAGTTATAGAATTGGAGGATGATTCCCCCGGCCCTCAGTCTGTTGGAGAGTTGGTCGGGAGGTTACTGGCTGAGGATGGAGTGATAGGTGGATATAGGAAAGTGACCCAGGGGGATATTGGTTTTTATGCTTGCTCTGGAGGAAAAGTAGTTGGACCCATGGATGCTATTGAAGATGATCCAGTGGGGGACTTGAAGGAGATTGAAAGGCGTCTTGGGAGGTTTTCAAAAGATTCCAGGAGCAATGCCATTTTTGGGTGGAGTTTGAATAATGGGGAAGAAGTGGAGAAGAAGAAGGAGAACAAGGAGGCAAAAAAGGAAGTATTGGCAGAGCTAGAGGATTTTTTATCTTTTTCTGGTGTAACATATGAGTTGGGAGCTACTGCTAAAGATAAGGAGGAATATGAGGGAAGGAAGATAAAATTGGCTAGTGTTTGGGTAGCTAAAATTACTGATTTGATTGATAAGATTGAAAGGGAGTGGTAGATAGAAAATTTTTTTGTTTTCTTTTAATTTTCTGGATGTAGATGGATGAAATGGAGATAGGTTTGATTTGGTTTATTGTTTTGGGAGAGTGGGAGTGAATTTTTTTTTTGAATTATGGAGAAAGCACAAGGAAAAGGATGGAGTTGGTTGGGGAACCAGAATGGCGATTATGAGGGTTTGGGTTTGGAAGGATAGAGTGCGTGGAAGCCGTGGAGGAGGTCTGAACAGTTGGTGAGATTGGCTACTGGTTCCCATGAGGTTCTTTCAGATTCTTCTAAAAAACCTTTCCATTTGACTAAATAGAGGAGTTTGCCACGTCTAATCTTGGAGTCCAGGATCTGAGACAATTCCCACTCTTCCTGGCCATCAATCTCCACTGGTTCTGGGGGCGGATGGTGGTTAGGAGAGTCTGGGTCTGAGGAGTAGGGTCTGAGAAGGGAAGTGTGGAAAACGGGGTGGATGGAAGACCATTGATCAGGGAGTTGGAGTTTGAAAGCATGAGATCCTATACATTCAATAATGAGAAAAGGACCCAACCAACGCTCAGAGAGCTTCTTGGAAGGTCTGTTAGTATTGATATTCTTTGCAGATAAACAAACTTTATTCCCAGGAGCAATACCTTTTGGAATGTCTTTTCTATTACGGTCAGCATAGTACTTATACTTATCCATAGACTCTTTTAATTCTTTCTTTAATTGAATCTGTTTCTTCTGAATCTGGTCCAGGTAGTGACTGGCAGGTTGGTTTTCCAACACATGCAGGAAGTCAAAACTTGGGTGCCTTCCATAGAGGGTAAAGAAGGGTGATTGCTGGGTAGAAGTGTGGACACTGTTGTTGTAAGAGAATTCTGCCAAGGGGATCCAAGTATCCCATTCGTCCTGATGGTAACTGATATACATTCTGAGGTATTGTTCTAGTACTTGGTTGACTCTTTCAGTTTGACCATCTGTTTCAGGGTGGTAGGCTGTGGAGAGATTCCTTTGTATCTGTAATTTTTCACAAAGTGTTTTCCAGAAAGAAGAGATGAATAGGGAGCCTCGGTCACTTATGATGTCAGCAGGTAGGCCATGCTTGGAGAAGAAATGACTGATGAAAAGGTTAGCAAGTTCTACTGCAGTCAGTGTACCAGTTGTTTTAATGAAGAGGGCCATCTTAGAGAAACAGTCCACCACAACAAGGATAGAATCAAATCCATTGGAGAGAGGGAGTTGAGAGATGAAGTCCATAGAAAGAGAGGTCCAAGGGCCATCAGGGATTGGAAGAGGTTTGAGAAGTCCTAGTTTCTTTTCATGCCTTGCCTTGTTCCTGTTGCAAAGGTAGCAGGCTGAAACGTAGTTCTTGACATCCTTTGACATTCCATTCCAAGAGAAGGATCTCTTGATGAGGTTGAGGGTCTTCTGTTGGCCAGGGTGACCTGCAAGAGGAGAATCATGTCTTTGATAGATTATTTTTTTTTTAAGATGGTGAGCTTGGTCAGGTATGACCACTTTACCCTGGAACAGGAGTAAGCCACTAAAGGGGTCTAAGGAGTAATCAGTTACTTCTTCATTCTTATTCAATCTTTTAATGATTCCCTGAAATAACTTGTCAGCTTGTTGACCAGAAGTCAATTCACTCAGTTGATTTTCAAGTTTATTAGCAGAAATAAAAAAGAGTTTAGAAGCTTCAACTTCATTTTGTTTCAGAAGCTGTTGAAAATTTCCAGGGTTCTATTCAGAATATGGTGTTCCCCCCGCTGGATACACGTTGTCCCAATGTGACAGGATATCTGGGATGGTTGATAGTTTTCCAGGCCTGTAAGTGATCGGAAAATTGAATTCAGAGAGGAATTCTGCCCAACGGGCTTGTCTTCTAGTAAGGACCTTGGAAGACATAAAATACTTCAAAGAGGAATGATCAGTTAGCACTTCAAAAGGGTCAGTAACGCTCAAGAGGTAGGACCTCCATTGCTGGAGGGCAAAAACAATGGCAAGGAGCTCTTTGTCATGGATTTCATAGTTGAGTTCAGCACTGGACATTTTTCTGCTGTCAAAGGCAATAGGGTGTTTAGTGTTATCAGCAGTAACCTGGTGTAGGACCGCTCCCAGGGCATAGTCACTGGCATCAGTCTCAACATAGGTTCTCAGAAGGTGATAAAAATGGCAAAGGACTGGAGCTTGGTTAAAAGCTTGCTTGATGTTTTCAAATTTTTGCAAGGCTTCAGGAGTGAGGTTGAAAGGGGAGCTGTTTCCAGCGATAGAGGTGAGGTGAGAGACCTGTTTGGAGTAGTTCTTTATGAACCTGCAATATAAGTTAGCAAACCCAAGGAAAGACTGTAAAGCCTTTCTGTTTGTAGGAGTTGGCCAGGTAAGGATGGTCTTGACTTTGTTGTTGTCCATAAAGATCCCATCCCCTGAGACCACGTAGCCCAGATAGTCCACAGAGGGTGCATGGAAGTCGCACTTGGAGGCTTTTGCATATAACTTGTGTTTTCTGAGTCTGGTCAGTACTTCACACACCTGAGGGATGTGTTCCTGAAAGTATTTTGAGAAAACCAGGATATTGTCAAGGTAAACCACCACGTAAATTGTGAGGAGATCAGCAAGGATGTCATTTATAAGATTTTGGAAAGAAGCTGGGGCATTGGTCAGCCCAAAGGGCATGACCAGGTATTCATAGCTTCCAAACTGAGATCTGAATTCTTTTAGGTGTTTGTCTCCTTCCTTGATGCGCAATAGATTTTAGGCGCCTCTGAGGTTGATTTTGGTGAAGATGGAAGAACCTGAGAAGACAGTCAGTAAGAAAGTCATTGGAGGAAGAGAGTAACGGTTTTTCCTGGTGACAGCGTTAAGCTTGCGGTAGTCAACACACAACCGCAAACTCCCATCCTTCTTTTTAACAAAAAGAACAGGTGCCCCAGTGCTTGAAGTGCTGGAGCGGATGAAACCTTTCTCTACATTCTCTGCTATGTAGGCCTGTAGGGTTGCCTTTTCACCTTGAGATAGTGAATAGATGGGCCCAACTGGAGAGAGTGGGCCTTCCAGTTTTATGTGGTGATTGTAAGCGCGGTGAGGAGGAAGTTGATCTGCTTTAAACTTGGAGAAAACATCTAGGAAAGAATTTTAATCAGCAGGAACTTTCTCCAACACGGTTTCTATTTCTTCAGGGTCTTTGTCAATGGCAAACTTGTCCCAGTCAGCTGAAGCGTTCTTATGGGGAGTAACAGAAATGTTAGAAGAGGTGACCAATTGCATGATATGCAAGGATGAATCCCTAGGTTCCTCCTCCAGAGGAATGGTCAGGGGATCAATGAATATCCAAGCAAGGTGGGAAATTGTTGAACTCAATGGAAATTGGATGGGGTGTTGAGGATGCAAGGGTTCTGAAGTGAAGGGGAGTGCAATGGACTGCAGTGCCAGAGGCAGAGTGCGAGCGGAACCAGTTGAAAGTAGGTTGGCCATGTTGAGTTCAACGGATTTGGAAGAAGAATTGTCAGTGGGCTGGTGTCTTGGGGTGATCAGCCCCATTCTCCAGTTTACTTCAGGATTCCAGTGGTGAAGAAAGTCGATCCCCAGGATGAGGTCTTCTGAGAATGGTGCGTCGACAAGGAGGAATTCCCATTCAAAGCTAGGAAAAGAAGGAAGAGAGACCACCCAAGTTGCCTTGTGGGAGATTAGTTGAGAGGGTGACTCATTTGGACTAAAATTGAAAAGAGGAATAGGTTTGCCCAGAGGTATGGGCTGCAATGAAAACTTTAGAACCATGGTGTTAGCCATTACAGATTGAGTAGCACCTGAATCAATCAAAACACTATAACTCAAGTCCTGGTGAAAGAGAATAAAACGTAAGCCTTTGGAAAGTGGTTCAGAGTAGTCTTTTTGTATCTTTTGTACCCTAATGTCAGTGGGGTGATAATCCTGGAGTACAGCAGGAAAACCAACTAATTGTTTTTTGGCTTGGGGGTGGAGGAGGAGTTGGTATTGGAGGCAGGCTTCTTTTTGCATTTGTCTGTCTTGTGCTTCCCTGCACAATACATACACAGTCCCTCCTTCTCCCTTCTTGCCTTTTCTTCAGCCTTGAGCTTGCCATCAGGACCTAGGTCCAAGGTGGGCTTGGTCTGAGAGGATTGTTTCTTTTCAGATTTGTCTTTCTCCTTGGCCTTACCCTTGCCCTTGTCAGACTGGGAAGAATTGGCTTGGGATTGAGAGGAATTTTGCTGTTTAGAGTGGCTTGGATGGGAAGACTTCTCCTTGACTCATTCGTGGTACCTGGTATTGTAGTCCAACACTACATCCATAAGGTCTTGAAGGGTGTCTACAGAACCATCATAGCCGGCTAATTGATCCAGAAGTCGGACAGGGAGGCTTTGGCGAAAATGGAAGTAGAAGGCTCTATCCCCCCATCCAGAAACTTTTGTCATAAGGGAACAAAATTCTGTGATGTGGGTCGAGGCATACCCAGAGTCCTTCATCTTCAAGTTTGCAAGTTCCTTCTCTGCCTTGGCCGTTTCCAGACGATTGCCAAAGAGAGTATGAAGTTGTTCCGTGAAGTGTTTCCAGGAGTTGAGTAGGAATGAGGGCTCTTGATTGGTGAGATGGGCCAAGTAGGGTTGAATCCAACGGTTTGCATTCCCAGTGAGGTAGGAGACAGCAAACAGAACTTTTCTTTGATCCACACGGAAGGTCCCTTTGTCGTTTGCAAAGATGAGTTCACAAGCTTGTAGGAAGGGCCTGAGCTTGGTAGGGTTATTGCCTTCAAATTTGTCTGGCGGATTCATTGATGGGGCTTTGAAGGTTCCTGAGTAGGAGGTACTAGTCGCTGGGGGTTGAGAGAGTTTGGCCACTGCTGAAGTCATGGTTTGAAGCAAGGCTAGGAGAGTAGGGTCCACAGTTGTAGGTTGAGGAGGTTGAACTGGAGGATCTGGGGTTGCAGTTGAAGCGGAAGGTTGGGAGGCTTCTTCCTGAGGTCCAGAGGTTGGTGAGTTAAGGTTGCTAAGGATCCTTGAGTCAAACCCTGAGTCCTTGCTTTCTTCCTCCTCTTCCACATTCTCAGGGAGAGGGATTAGACTTGGATTGTACAATGGGGAGTCCAATCCATAACCTGCTTGGGGATATTGGCCAATCACTCTATTAATAAATGGTCTGACAACAGGAGGAGCAGGGGACAGAGAAGCTCTTGGAGGAGCTGGAGGAAGGATACCAGTGTCCATGGTGTTGGAAGCTGGTGCAGGGAGGTTGGAAAAGGTCTTCCCTCGTCCATGGGCTTGAGGAGTAGATTGATTGTGGTCTTGCATTTCTATGGTAGAACCACGTCCTCGGGCGGCCCTGGTAAGAGGTGGACTGGTGATGATGGAAGGTTGTGCACGTTGAGGAGGCATGTTTTCCAAGTATGCCGTAGGAGAGTGACCCAAGAAAAATACCCGGAGAAAATGAGGGAGAAAATTTGGCCGCAGAAAATATGTCTTGAACTTGTACAAGGTTCCGTCAAAGTCAAAGTGTCGAAGTCAAAGTGTTGAAGTCAAAGGTCGAAGTCAAAGTGTCAAAGTCAAAGGTCAAAGTCAAAGGTCAAAGTCAAAGGTCAAAGTCAAAGTGTTGTTTGAGGGCCAATTCCAGGAGAGGGGTTGAGGCAGATAAATTCCGCAGGGTGTACCTTTGGAAACGTGGAGGCCACACACTGTTTAGCTCTATACCACGCACGCCCACAAATATCGTAGGTAGTGTTATCCAGGAGATGAAATGATTCTATTGGGATATAGAGATGGGTAGTAATTGAGGGGAAGGAATTAGTATAATGTCACAACTGCCCCTGGCATGCAAGGGGCTGAGGGCACAGGCACTACTGCTCACAGAACTCAGGATAGAGATAAGAGATTGATTGCAAATGAGGAGGGGATGTAGAGTAAGGACAATGATGAGGAGATGAGTCCAGGAGTAAGGCTCTGAAGGATTTGATGAGGGAATCCTGTAAGAGTAACACCAGAGGGATAGGTGAGGTGATTAAGGTAGGCTGGTTGGCTTTCTTGTGCTGAGATGACACCTATTGGATGAGGGGCTAACCAATAAGAAGTAGTATACTAATTCCTTGGGGGAATTAGTCCAAGGGGAGAGGAGTGGCCAGTATATGTGAGAGCTGAGAGGAGGCTTTGAGGATTGGATGACTGGTGCTGGGTTGGGAGGTCCATGGCATTACATGTGGACCAATTGGGTTGAAGGTTTCAGATTGACAGGTTGAGTAATGGGCCTGTCCAGGAAGGTCATTTACTGAGCTGGAGTATGGGTTGTCCATCCAGGAGTATGTACTATGGTTTTACTGTATGTACTTCTCATGCTAGATAGGGTTTGAAGGAGAGATGAGGATGCACCAAGCCATAGAGAGGTAGAGGGTGTGCCTGGGAGATTACCTAAAGGCTGCAGGATATGCAGGGGGATACTTCAGGATGTTCAGTAGTGGAGTGTGATTGAGCTGGGCTGAGGTTGGCTGAGGGCTGAGTAAGCCTGAGGAGACTGAGTCAATTTGGTTATCACAGACAAACCGGGTGGACAGAAGGGCATACGGACGTCAGGGGGAGTTTGGTACGGAGGTGGGGAGAGGAGGCTAGGGTTTCTGTTTTGGTATTGTTTTCTGTTTCTTTGTCATACTATTATTTGTGCGTGTACTTAGGTTAGGGTTGAGAGGGAGGACTTATCCTCACTCTCAACTCCGGGTTGGGGAGGGAGGAGAGGCATGGAATGCAGGGAATCAGACCATCACATCATCAGATTGGATCACCCATCTCACCAGGAGATTAAAGGAACTCATACCGGATACACATCCAGGTGGAAATTTCTTAGGATTGAAGGATTGGCGATTTCACTCTCTCTCTAATTTTCTTTATCTTTTTATCTCCTTATTTCCATCTCTCATTTCAAGTGCGACTCCGGGCATCCCCATCTCCTTTCAAACGCAGGGAACCGTTAAATTCCAAACCTTGGGACAATTATAGGGGGATAACCTTTATTCTTTCCACAGCGCGCGCGGAGGAGTAAGAACTTGGGTGGAGCTGGCTGATTACACCTTGACATTTGATTGGATCTATCAGTACTTTTCAAAGAACAAGGTGGTGGGGGGACAGATGGGGGCCATGAAACGCGCTTTTCTGGGCGTTTTAGGCGCTCAACTCCGGGCAAGGGTGCAGCGGCATCTTTACAATCACAACTTGGTAAAGCGGTCATTGGACGGGAGCATTGCACTCCTTCCGGAGTTGGCTGTCATTTGCCAGGCTGTGGAGAGTGAGCTTGACTTAGAAGAGCTTATTGAGGATACCGCTAAGTCCTTCCCAGCGGGACCAAAGAAATCTTCCCCCCAGGTTTTGGCCCCGGTTCCACCTACTTCCACGCGTGTTCTGGTTCCTCAACCCGCGCCCCCCCCTCCGGTAAGTGAATTGACGGAACTGATGAAGGATTTGAAGATCTGCATGAGCCGTATGGGCCAGCAGCAGCCGCGAGGGCCTCCACCTCACATTGTGGAAGGGTTTCGGCCGCCCGGTACCTTCGTGCCAAGGGGGTGCTCGTACTGCAGGGCAAACAGTCATTGGCAATTGGCGTGCAAGGAGCTTACGAAGGATCTCAACGCGGGATTGGTTTGACCGGCGGGGATGGGGTACATGTTTCCAATGGGCAAACAGATTCCAATGGAGCCAAGCCAGCTGACCGCAATGCAGCAGGTGCGCACACAGGGTCAGGAGGCAGGAACGACGGCGCAAGCGTCACTAGGCATTGTTACAGGTCCCGGATTGTGGCAACCACCTTGGGTGGAAGCTGAGGTAAGGGTAGTGGCAACGGAAGAGAAGGTGGAGGTCTCCGATAAGATGGAGGTGGATGCAAAGGAGTGACCCCCATCAACCGTCCCAAAACTGGCCACACGCGTGCCCGGAATCAAGGCTCTGGCAGCAAATCCTGTAGGGAAGGAGAAAGCAGCGGACATTGTGCAAAGGGTGATGGGGAACAAGACTCCGGACCCGCTGACCTTGCGGGAACTGGCGGCTGTGTCTTGGGTGGTGGTAGACAAGATGGTGCAGGCGTTGGGGGATTGCGGTTAGGGCCGGGTACCTCAGACGGTGCAGCGGGTTCATGTGGCGCTGAAGGAGGAGGGGCGCAAGGAGTGTGAGTTGATATTGGTTTTGACTCCGCTTGCTTACGTTCCGATGGTCATAGCGGGGAGGAAGGTGTGGGCTATGGTGGACAGCGTTTCAATGGTGAACCTGCTGCTATCGCGGATGGTGGATGATTTGGGGTTGGTTTGGCGGAAATGCGTGATGGGTCTCCACGCGCTTAACGGAGGGGAGTGTTGTGTGGATGGGGTAGTTGAGGAGCAGGAGGTCAAGGTTGCAAGGGTCCGTAAGCCTCTTTTTTTTCTTTTGGTTGATTGTGGGGATGTGATTTTGGGAAGGCTGTTCATGTTTGGGTTCCGAGCACAAATGTTTTTTGATCCGGAGGCGGGAACAGAGGCGTTGACGGTGGAGGATTTGTCCGGCGGAAGTTTTGAGACAACTATCTGCAATCACGGGAAAGGAAAGCAGAGGAGAGTGTTGTAGTATGAGGAGGAACCGGACGCGGGGTTGGCCTGCAATGGGCAACCCTTGGAGGATTTTTTCTAGTGGGCCGAGGAGACTGCACGGAACAAGCTCCGGTTTTGTGCGGGCAATCAACTAATGAGGAGCAGGGAGGGGGAGGAAGGAAAGTGCAGGGCGCGCACGTTGCAGAAGTAAGTCCCTTTTCTCAGTATGCATTGCCCAAGGGTACTACGCTTCAAAAACCCTATCATTGTGCCACACTTGTGAGCAAAGGCAAAAGCCGCGGTTTTGTTCTGTGCAGGACCTACAGCAAAGGATGCGTGCGGATGATGCGGTGAAACGCTGGCAAGTACAAGCCGGTGTTGCAGAAGGTCCGACCAAGGAATGAGCCGATGCCCCAGGAATTGAACTGACCGCTTTGACCGATTGCTTGGTCGCCGGACCCTTCGGTCATGCCAATTAAGGCTTCAGGGTGGGTTACTAGTTTGGCGCGGATCACGGAGGAGTGGATTGCAGCTTTCAATTTTGGCCCAACGGGATGGTTGAGTACGGAGGAGCGTGAGTTGCTGGTTTTGGTTCTGGTTCTTTGGGAAAGAGAGCTCGCGTTTGGACCTGAAGAGCGGGGGCTTCTGAAAAACAATATCGGCAACCCCTATGTCATCCCCACTTTTGATCACGAGCCGTGGCAGATCAAGCCAATTCCAATACCGCGGGCAGTCTGGGAGCAGTTTCTGGAGTTGGTGCGGGAACGGGTGAAGACTGGCCTTTACAAACAGTCAACGTCTAGTTACTCCAGTCCGATATTTGCGGTAGTTAAGCAGGACGGAAAGTTGTTGAGGATTGTCCATGATCTACAGCGGCTCAACTCCTTTACAATCCGGGAAGCAGGACGGCCCCCTCGCGTTGACGAGTTCCTTGAGTCAATGGCGGGGCGCGCTTGTCATGGTTTGGTGGATGTGATGGGGGGATACAACCAGCGCGAGTTGGATCCTCGCTTGCGGCCTCTAACGGCATTTGAGACTGGGTTGGGAAGAATGCAGCTGACTTGGCTACCGCAGGGCGCGACCAATTCTGTGGCGGTGTACCAGGGGCAAATGGCTTGGATCCTGAAAGATGATCTTCTGGAGGGAGTCCAAATCTTCATCAACAAGGCGGGCATCAAAGGTCCAAAATCCGATTATGGAGGAGCAGAGCTGGTTGGAGTTCCCGGTGTCCGAAGTTTTGTGTGGGAATACACGCAGACGTTGGAAAGCACCCTGTTTTTCATCAAGGAGGCAGGACTGACGGTGTTGGGGAAGAATTTGGCGGTTTGTGTTCCGGAGCTCAAAGTCCTTGGCCATGTTGTTGCTTCTGACGGCCAGCGCATTGCAGAGAAAAAGCGGAACAAGTTCCTCGAATGGCCGACCCCGCAGACGGTGTTTCATATCCTTCAGTTCTTGGGATTATGTAGCTATGTCCGTATGTTCATCAAGAGATTTGCGGAGGTGGCGAGCCCGCTCCAATCACTAACGCGGAAAGGCGCGGAGTGGAATTGGGGAGAAGAGTGCAATAGTGCGTTCCAGAAGCTCAAGGAGATTGTGGGACATGACATTGTGCTCCGCGATCTTGACTAAAACGCAGGAGGAATTAGGCTAGCGGTCAATTCCAGCGAATTCGGCGCGGGGGGGTTCTCACTCAAGAGGACAATGGCAAGGATAGGCCGGTGCTTTACGAGTTGGTCACCTTCACTCCAATGGAAAGCCGGTACTCTCAGCCAAAGTTGGAGTTGTGTGGGGTCACCAAGATTGTGCAGCGGCTTCAGTATCTTTTGTGGGGGGTTCACTTTGAGATTTTGGTGGATGCGGAGGCGCTGGTGCGGATGATCAATTCCCCGGCGTTGCCCAATGCTCCCATGACCCGGTGGGTGGCGTTTCTTCAACTTTTTTTCTTTGCTTTTGTTCATTTTCTGGGGAAAGTGTTCACTATGCCCAATGCGTTGTCTTGGTATCCAAGGGACAACCCGTTCAAGGATGCGGAACAGCTCAATGTAGAGACCCCGGTTGTCAAGGTAGGGGTTGTGGAGGCAGGCGTTCAGCTGCCTCTCCGGCAGACCGGGTTGTACGCAATTCTTTGTGACTAATTGCGGGACCTTTGTTTTCCCGAAGGAACTACGGACAAGCACATGCAATGGGCAAGGCGGCAAGCGGGGAACTTCTATGTACAGGAGGGGCAGCTTTGGCGGCGGAAGACTCCGGTTCCTCTTGTGGTTACCACTTCAAGGGCGGATCAGGAAGCTATCCTCCAAAGCCTTCACAATGATCTTGGCCATTGAGGGGAGGTCAAAACACGGAGGCAGGTGAAAGAGCGGTTCTGGTGGCCGGGGGTAGTGCATGCGGTACGGGAATGGTTGGCGTCCTGCAAAGCCTGTCAACGACGGAGCGCAAGGTTGCCTAAGGAAATCGGAAACCCCACCGGGGAAGACACCCTCTTTGGTCAAGTCTTGCTTGATGTCATCCACATCAAGGCCGGTAAGTTTGCCTATCTGCTCATTGCGCGGGACAACCTTTCCAGTTGGGCAGAAGCGCCTCCGTTGGTCAAGCTCTCAGCGGAAAAAGTTTCTCTTTTTCTGGAGGAAGATTGGTTTGCGCGGTACAGGTTGCTTCATCTGGTTACAGTGGACAGAGGGGCCGAGTTTTGCGGCCGTTTGGTTGAGTTGGTGAAGAGTTGCGGAGCCAAGTTTGGCCGAGTAATGGAGTATTATCCCAAGGGGGCCAGCATGATTGAACGCGGGCATCAACCAATCAAGGAAGCCCTGTTCAAGATGTGCAGGGAGGACGGTAAGCGCTGGCAGGAGACTCTTCCAATGGTTCTTTTTGTGGATCAGATTTTGGTGAAGCGGTCGACAGGCTACTCGCCGTACGAGTTACTTTTCAGACAGCGCCCCGTGCTTCCGGTGGACATTGAGTTGGAGACGTTCCTGGGGGTTGAATGGTGGAAGGTGAAGACTTCCACCAAATTTCTCAAGGCTTGCGCCAAACAGCTCCTTTGACAAGACAGGATGCTCCCTAATGCCGCGGACCGGCTGAAGAAGACTCGGACGGCATGGGTGCGCTATTGGGACAAGCGCTGATCGCATTGTCTCCGGGATCCCTTGCGGAAGGGGGATTTGGTGCTCCTGTACAATCGAAGTCTGGAGTCTCAGTGGGAGAAGTTGCTTGCTAACTGGTGGAACGGCCCGTTCCGCATGTCGTCCAAGTTTGAGGGCGGCAGCTATCAGTTGGAGGAATTAGACAGTACTCGGCTGAAACGGAAGGTGGCAGCTTCGCATGTCAAGCGCTTCTTTGCGCAAGGATCTACCTTGTTTGACAAGACAGCAGAAGGGGGTGACGGATCTGACGAGGGGAGTGTGGAGCGCGGAGATGGTGTAGAAACGCAATTCGGGGATTTGTCTTTGGGAGGAGAAGCGGAAAACGTTCCATTGCAACGGAGTAGGTGGTTGCAACCAGCTGGGGACAGTGGCCAAGTTGGGGGGGGAGGTATGCTGCAACCTCTGCACAATCTTATTGACCCGGCAAAGCTCCAACTTTGGCTGCAAATACAGGCTCTCCATTGGCGTAAGCGTAACAGACTCATAAAGAACCGGGCAATCTTTCCCCTGATCCTCCTGGGTCAGCACTGCCCCTGCGCCAAGCTTGCTCAAATCCACAGCCAACTTAATTCCTCCGGCGTCATAATCCAAGTCCTGCAGTACAATATTGCACCCGGGAACTCCTTGAGTTTTTCAAAGGCAAAGTCACAGTTTGGATGCCAGGTCTATTCCGCGCCCTTCCGTGTCAATGCCCGCAAGGACTAGCAAACTCCGCAAACCGCTCAATTAACATCCGTTCATAGCTACACAATCCCAAGAATTGCAGAATGTGCAATACAGTCCTTGGTGTTGGCCACTCAAGGACTTTGTTGCATTTCTTTTCAATGATCCGCCTTCCGTTGGAAGCCCCCACATGTCCTAGAACCTCCAGTGCAGGTACGCAGACCGCTAACTTTTTCCCCAACACCGTAAGTCCCGTTTCCTTGATCTGGTAAAAGATCCATTCCAGTGTTCACACGTACTCCTAGAAAAATCAGCCAATTTCTGGAGAGTCTGTAAGCCTTTCCTCTCTGTAATCCGTCTTTGGTCCTTTGTGTTGAGTTGGACTGGGGAAGAGTTAGAAGGAACGCGGAAGGATTAATTGCATGATTCAGATAATGACATAAGATAGAATAATAAAAGAAAAGAATAGAAAATAAGAAAAGAATAAAAGAATAAAAGAAAGAATAGTAAAGGGGAGACATACCTGGGGCAGAGTGAGAAGGAACGCAGAAGGATGAGGAAAGCGTCCTTCTGTGATCCAGAGCTGCCCCAGGTATACCATACAACATGTGACATGTGTTTGACATGTGTGTAGTATACCGGATACAAGACACTCAACCCAACACTTTGATGCCCGCATTGTCAATGAAAATCTGAACCCCCTCCGGAAAATTGTCCTTCAGAATCCAGGTCATCTGCGCTTGGTAAACCGCAACCAAGTTAGTTGCACCTTGCTGCAGCCGTGTCAGCTGCATCCTTCCCAATCCGGTTTTTAAGGCAGTCATTGGACGCAAACTTTAATTGATTTCATGCTGATCATATCCGCCCATCACATCCACCAGCCCATAGCATGCGCTTCCTGCCATAGATTCCAGAAACTTTTCCACGCGGGGAGGTTGTCCCGCATCTTGGATTGTAAAGTAATTGAGCCACTGCAGATCATGAACAATCCGTAATGACTTCCCATCCTGCTTAATTACTGCGAAGATTGGACTTGAGTAACTTGATTTTGACTGCTTGTAAAGACCTTTCCCCACATGCTCACTCACCAGCTCCAAGAAGGGCCCCCAAACCGCTTGCAGAATCAGAATTGGCTTGATCTCCCAAGGTTTGTGCGGAACCATTGGAATCACATAAGGGCCTCCTATCTTGCTCTCTAACAGTCCCCGCTCTTCAGGTTCAAACGCAAGCACTCTTTCCTGGAGGACAAGTACCAACGTCAGCAAATCCCGTTCCTCTGCGCTTAACCATCCCGGCGGTCCAAATTTAAGGGCCGCAATCCGCTCATCCATAATCTGCTCCAATTGTGTTACCCATCCTGACACCTTCAGCGGAGATTCCCAAGGGTCCCGCAACCAAGGGATTGGTCGCAGTGGTCCATTCAGATCCTGCAGCATTGCTTTGTTCTGGAGATGGACCTTTTGCGCAACCGGCTTATACTTCCTGACATTGCACCGCGCCATCCACATGCATTGGTTACCATAGGTCCTAGTCAAAACCAAACCGCGGCTTTTGCCTTTGCTCACAAGCATGGCACAATGATAGTGTTTTTGTGAAGTACCTCCTGGCAATGCACACTGAGGAAAGGAACTTACTTCTGGCGCTCAGGCATCCTGCGCTTCCTCCCTTCTTCCCACCTGCTCCTCACTGGTTGACCGCCTGCACAAAGCCAGAGCTTGCTCCATGCATTAACCTTGGCCAACTAGTCGAAATCTGCCTCCGGACTGCCCTTGCAAACCAACTCTGCACCGGGGTCCTCCTCCTCCTCTCTTGCCAAATCCTGCATCCACTTTCCCAACCCCTGATGGCAGATTGTGGTTTCAAATTTACCTCCAAATGAATCTTCCACCATTAAGGCTTCTGTCCCCGCCTCTGGATCAAAGGTCATTTGCGCTCAGAACCCAAACATGAATGGTCATGCTAAAATAGCCTCCCTGCAATCAACCAATAGAAAAGAAAGTGTTTTATGGACCCTTGCCACCCCAACCTCTTCCTCCTCCACAACCCCATCAACGCAACATGCCCCACCGTTAAGCGCGCAAAGCCCCATTGCGCATTTCCCCCAAACCAATCCCATTTCATCAACCAATCTAGACAGAAGAAGGTTCACCATGGAACTGCTATCCACAATAACCCACACCTTCCTTCAAGCAATCTTCATTGAAACGTAAGGCATTGGAGTTGAAACAGATTTCATTCTGGCTAGCTTGTGCCCCGTGTCATCCCAATCCAAGTTAACCTGTGGCACTGTTAGAGGGATCCTATTGTGACCGCAATCCTTCAGCGCTTGAACCATCTCATCCACTACCACCGGAAACACCGCTGCCAACTCCTTCAGGGTTGAATGAATAGTTATTTCATTCCCCATCACCCTGCGCACAATTTCCACCTCCTTCTTCTTCCCCGCCGGATTCACCGGCCGTCCCTCCTTTTTGGGAATGCGCGCAATTGACTTAGGAGCTGCCGGAGGTACCCATTCCTTGGTATCCACATCCATCCTCTCCACCACCGCCAACTCCTCTGTTGCTAACACCCTCACTTCTTCTTCCACGCACGGTGGTTTCCATACCCCAGGACCAGTGACAATCCCCAGTAAAGCTTGAGCAGTTACCGCCAATTCCTGTCCTTGCACGCACACTTGCTCCATGACAGTTGGATTTCCAGTTTTGGAGGAGATCCGCTTGCCCATTGGGAACATGAATCCCATTCCCACCGGTCAAACCAATCCCGCCTTGAGGTCCTTTGTCATGTTATTTCACCCCAAACGCCAGTGTCCCTTGTCTCCCCAGTAATTGCATAACTGCAAAGCAGGTGGATTTTATTGCGGAAGTGGTCCCCCAAGAAGGGGAAGCAGATTGCGCAACCCCGACAACATTTGACTCAGAAAGATCCATAAGTCCTTCATCAATTCCATCATTTTGCTAACCTCCGGGCTCTTTGTTGATTGTGTGGCCTGAGCATGTTCTGTTTTTGAGGTTCCCATGGCCAGAGCTTGCGTTGGTGCTGATGGAGTGTGGGAAGCGGAATTCTCAGGCCCCATTTGGAACAACCTTGCCATGTCCTCCATCAGTTCCTCCAAGTCCAGCTTGCTTTCCACTGCGTGACAAATGACAAGGATTTCCAGAAGAAGCACAATACTCCCATCCAACAACCTCTTCACCAAGTTGTTGTTGCACAAGTGCCACTGCACCCGCCTGCAGAGTGGGGGATGGAGTCCTTGCAAAAACAACCCTCTTCATTGTGCCTTTCTGTCCCAATATCACCTTGTTCTTTTCCAGGTGGCAATAGATCCAATCAAAGATTGCTACATAATCCCCCAATTGCACCCATGTCCGGACTCCGCCATTTGCGCTTGCTTCCGCCGCAGCTTGCTCAAAGTTGCTTTCCCAAAACCATGGCTTGTGCCTTCCCCCCCACTCCAAGATTTCCTCCTTCAGTTTTGGCCAATTGAGTTCCTCATACCCTTCCATCTCCTCCACATCCCAAAGCTTCTCTTTGTCCATGATGAAGAGGACAACAAGCCAAGCCTTATCCAAACCCGTTGCACCTTCCGCTTTGGCAATTCCTTTTTATTGCGCAAGGAATTGCTTAAAATCCTCAGTGTTGAACTGGATGTGAGGATAGTCCCGCGGCCTGATGCAAACAGGCTTGTGTTTAGCGCCATTGTTGGAACAAGGGGCACCATATCCCGCCCCTGATGAGGGTTGCTTCCAAGAAGCGGGAGGAGGAGGAGGAAGAGGAGTGGGGGTAATGTTAGATGACCCTGCAATGGTAAATGGGTGGTACTGGGAAATTGTGCTTGCTAGTTTCAAGAGACAAGCAAAAAAAGATTACTTCCCGGCCAGACCCCCAGATGTGGAATTCAGAAGAGGAGTTCTCCCTTAATGGTTCCAAGTTCAGAAGTTTTTAATCCCTTGCGTCTGTAAAACCTGAGTACAACTGTTCACCCTTTGACTGAGAGATAAAGAATTGAGAGTAAAAGATCCTTCCAAAACCTATGAGAGCCCAATGTGATCCTCCATCCTCCAATCCTCATGATATCCAGGTTAAGGGTGCGGCTTAAGTAGCCTACCCCTCAACCCTAACCTAAGTACAACCAGAAACAAGCAAGAATAATGAAATACAACCCCTAAGCACAGAACCCTAGCCTCAACCCTATCCTTCCCATCCCATAATCCACATCCCATATCCCACTTTCCATATCCCATATCCATCTGTATTACCCGCCTGCCATTACCTCCACCCATTTTGTCCTTCCCATGATGTGGCCTCACGCTGCGCCCAACTTGGAGCCCCCGCACATGTCTGTATCCCCCCCACGCGCCATTCCAGATATCCAAGATATATCCGCGCTATCCAATCCGTGTCTTGCCATGCACAATCCGTCCAATCCAATCCAATCCAATCAATCCTGTGTCTCCAGATGCTGAGCCCAATTTGACTGCTGCTGAGCCCGCAGAGCGACTTGCTGCGGCAAAGCAGCACTCATTTCTGAGCCCTCTGCTACTGCTGAGCGCGCAGCAGGAAGCCTATTCCAACTTGTGTCTATAAAAGACCACCACACCGCAAAATTGGGAAATTCTTGGAGCTGTGGTGGTCCAGCCCAATGGAATGGAAATCCCAATTCATGACTCTTGCGCAACAAAGGGTTTTGAGCGGTGCATTGCGGTTGGTTGCAAGGTGAGCTGGGCGGGGTCCACTCATTGGTGGAGATTTTGTCATTGCTCAATACCACAAACAAGTCATGCCAGATCCTCTTGTGTGGACAACCTTAAGGATGGTCATGAGGCATTCCATTGGATAGGGAGCAGCGGCAGTGGCTGGCTTGGCACGGAACACAGGTGCCCCAGCCCGGAAGAATGCGGCAAGAGAGGATGTTCTGACTGCAGAACGTGCAGGACATCTTGGATGAGGAAGGATGAATGGGGTGCTTTTTTTTCCGGAGTGGGGTAACTAGGGAAAGCTGGGGGTAGGTGAGATAGTGGTGGATCTCTGGGGACAGAACTCAAGTTGGGGCGGGATGTGGTGGTCTTTTATGGACAAGAGTTGGAATGGTCTGCACGCTGCGCACTCAGCAGTAGCGGCGGGCTCAGCAGTAGCAGCGGGCTCAGCAGTAGCAGCGCACTCAGCAATGGGTGCGGCCTTGCTGCAGCAAGCCGTGCTGCGGGCTCAGCAGCAGTCAAATTGGGAACGGCATCTGGAGACGCGGGGTGGATTGGATTGGATTGGACGGATTGCACAGATGTACCTTGGATATCTGGAATGGTTTGTTGGGCAGATTTGGACATACGCGGGGGGCTCCAAGTTGGGCGCGGCGCAAGGGCCGCGTCATGAGAAGGACAAAATGGGTGGACGTAATGGCAGGCGGGCAATATGGATGGGATGGAAAGATAGGGTTGGCAATAGGGTTCTGTACTTAGGGGTTGTATTTCATTATTCTTGCTTGCTTCTGGTTGTACTTACATTAGGGTTGAGGGGGAGTTTTACTTAAACTGCACCCTCAACCCAGATGAAGGATGCATCGGAACACATTGGGTTGGAAGGCTCTTTTACACACATCTCTATTATTCTCTACCTCTCTATCTCTTGGTCAAAGGGTGAACAGTTGCTTTCAGGGTTTACAGACGCAAGAGATCAAGAGCTTCCAAACTTAGGAACCATCTAAGGAGAATTCCTCTTCTGATTTCTAAACCGCTCATCTCTGCCGCGGAGCTGTTTCCTCTTTTCAATTTTTTTTTTTTAGTTCATAATTTTTTTTGATGTAATTTTTCATTCAATTCAAAGTCTGGATTTTCTCCCTCATCACTGTCATTCATCATTATCCTTAAAAAAAAAAAAAAAAAAAAAAAAACTGCCCTCATTGGTAGTTATTTCTTGTAAGTAGTTTACAGGGTCTCTTTCCCATAAAAGATGGGGCTCTCCCCTGCCTTTTGCCAATGATCTATCAACTTATCATTGATCCATCTCATGGTATCCATCCATCATCTAACTTTCTGATCAATAAATAAGGGTATCCCCCTGTGTGTCTCAGCATTGTCTTCATCATCATCATAAAGCTGGATATATCTGTTGATTATCCCCTTATCCTCATCCTTATCACCAACCAATAGCCTTGTTGGTTGAAAATAATTCATTTTTTTGAAATCTTGAGTGTGTTAAACTACTCCTTTGATCCCTTTCTCTGACCACTTTTGTCTTGATCATTCATCTGATTGTCTTTCTGGAACCAGTCACTTTTGACCAAGAGTTTTCTTTAAGCTTGAAACCTGGAGATTTAAACCTCCTTTTATTTATTTGAAGTTGAATTCTGCCATGCTATTCTTGAGTCCCTGCAGAAGTGCTGGGTTATTCTTGTTTTAATTTGTTACTGCTTTGCTTATTGAGCTTCATAAACAAATTGCTTTGTTTTTTACAGCCACCCACAGTTATCTGGTACCCTTCAAGCGCTTGATTGCAGAAAGTTGGGCGGGTTCATTGAGAACCAGGAGGTTTTTGTGGATTTAATTTATATTTCCTAATCTTTTGCTGATGACCAGAGTTATTAGCTTGTGGTTGTTGTTACTTACAACTGACTTGTTTGATTGAACTCTGAGCAAACTTTAACTTAGTTTTTTCAAGTCTTTTCCCCCACCATCTTGCCTCAGATAGTGTTGTTCCATTTCTGCCAAATACTATAAAAATTCATCCTTTCCATTGATTACTTATTTACAAGGTTCTCAATCTTGATTCTGGTTACATTTAAATATTTTTGTAATGCTCAAAAGGTCAGCCTAAACAGCACCTTTTCCCCTGCACAGAACTGCCTGTGGCTCAGCACCGTTTGGAGTCTTACACCAGGAGGGCCATCTCAATCATAATTTGGGGGATCTTGGGCAGGCTTGATGGCAGAGGTTCAGGAAGAGATGGAGAGCCATGTTCAAGTCACACATGGGGTCTGTTCCAGGAGGAGGCAAGGAAGAAATGAAAAACCTCTCTGGAGATGGTGGGTCTGGGGAGTTTTCCTCTGGTTCTGTTGACAGTGAGGTAGGAGGGGCTGGGCCTGGCGGTGGAGGAGGAGGAGGTGCCAAGGTGCAGCCCCTGAAGATTTCCTTGGCGCATGGGTCCACTTCTGGATGATTGACACAAACGTGGTCAGCCCAGAATCAAAGGGCCCCCTTCCATTCCGTGGTGGTTGCAAAGTCCTCCTTTTGCAGTGGGCCAGCACAACAGAGGAGGAAGGAGGAGTCACAGCTCTTGAATGAGGTCAGAGGTGGCGGGTCTCTTTGATGGTGGGATGATGGGGAGCTGGGTGGAGTCCATGAGCACTCCAAGATTGAGTCGTCATCACTGGAAACCACAAACGAGTCACAGCGGGCCCTCTTGCACAGGCAAGGGTTGGGTACAGGACAAGTGCAAGGAACATCATTGACTGTGGCCCTGGCGGCAGGCAGTGAATGGGTGGCATCCGGGGATCAAAAAACATTTGTACCCATTACTGGTGCACAAGCTGCATGGTGTGATCTTGGAGTAAGAGGAGGGGGGGGATTCTTTTGGGTTAATACGCAAGAATGGTGGTAATGAGGTGGGAGTTCAAGTTAACAGTGATAAGACCTCTGGGGACAGAAATCAAAATGGGGGGGGATGTGGTGGCATTTTATAGACACAGATTGGCAACCCTTTGGGGCCTGCGCGCTCAGCAATGAGGGAAAGCAGGCACAGAATTTGGGCAGCGCGCTCAGCAATGCGCGCCAGACAACTTGGCTGCGGGCTCAGAAGCTTTTAATGCGTGCGCAGTTGGCTCAGCATTGGGGACCAAAACATGGGCAAGGAAGGCACATTGGGTGGTTATGGTAAGTGCAAGGGACTCCAAGTAGGGCGTGGAAGGCTTCACAAGAAGGAAAAACTGCGGGGATGGGGCGGAAACAGGAAAAGGGAGATTTGGGTGGCTAAGGACACAAATGGGGGGCTCTGAGTAGGGTGTGTGGGCGCCATGAGAAGGAAGAACCAGATGGATGTAGTGGTCCAAGTATTGGGGTAGGCAGATAGGGTTGGTTAGGGTTTCTGTTTCTCAGGGTTCTTTCCATTTGTTGTTGGATTTTATTTGTGCTTGTACTTAGGTTAGGGTGTGGGGGAAGGGTACAATAACTTCCACCACTGTGCTAGGGGAAGATTAGTGGAGGATACCACCACTTAATGAAGGAAGGAAGGAAGGAATTCACCCTTTTTTTATTACTCTCTCTTTTTTCAGGGAGCACCCCACACCTTACAGATGCTAGAACCATTAACTTCCAAGCTTTAGGGTAACTTTGGGGAGTACCGCTCTCTTGTTTCCACAACACAGGCAGGGCGCAAGCTGGGTTTGTACACGCAAGGAAGAGCCCCATGAGAGGAAGGCAGGAAAACAAGAACTTTGATTGAATGCAAAAAAAAATCTTCTTTTCTCTTTTATTTCTCTTTTTCTTTTTTTTCCAAGTCTGTTTTCTTTTTCTTACCTGTCTCTTTCTCTACGTACGGGTGCAATTGGTGCAGATGTCTATGGTTGGAGTGTATTGGGGGATAAGCTTGACTTGGTGAGGGGGTGCTCTAGCTGGTTCACAGCCGGGACAACTAGGCACCTCAGAATTTTTGTTCTCTACTGTGTCTCTCTTTCTCTGGTGTTTTGTGCGCTCCCTGGAGGTATGATGTTTGTTTTTTTTTTGCAGAAATTTAAATGGAAATGTGTGGAACTTTGTCTGGGGCAGTTCAAGTACCTCTCTGTGAGAAATGGAACAAAGGCTCAATGAACTTTGGAAACTCTGGGGGCACTCACCATTGCACGGTTGCATGCAAGGTGGATTGAAACCCTAACTGCTCTCAGGATTATTGGTTTTCACTCACTCACTTAAGGCTCAAGGCTGCTCTCATAGGGTCACACACAGATAGGTCCGTACGCAGGAACATTTATTTCTTAGAAAATCAAGAAGGCGCAGATAAAACAAGCAAATGAAGGAAAGGGGAGGGGAAGAGGGGCAAGAAGCTTAGATTTTCTTCATAACTCCAACCATTTCCAACCGCAACGCGCCAAGAAGATACCAGAAGTCAACCAAAAGTTTTTTCCAGGAAGCCATGTTTTGGGTGCCGGGGTCCAAGAGGAAGTTTTGCAGTAGAGCAGTTGATTGGTCTGCAAAATCCTCAAATTTTGCCGCTGGGAGAGCCATCAATTTTGGGATCTTGGGGATATTGGGCAAGCTTGATGGAAATGGAGGGGCCTCTGGTGGGCCTTTTGGAGGACCTTTTCTGGGCAAAGGCAATGAAGAAATCACCACCAGGTACGTCAGCAGGTCCTGAGCCACGACCGGTGGGATTGAGGCATGTTTCTCTGAGTCCAACAAGTACCTCAAGTTGGGAGCCAAGGCCCTGGCTGGAGGAGGTGTTGGGACTGGAGGGGGAGGAGGAGGTGGAGCTTGTGGGGAAGCTGTGCCTTGTCCAAGCAGTTCCTTGATGCAAGGTTCCCTCACACCCATCTCCCTACAAAGGGATTGAGGGAGAGGGAGCAAATGAGTGAGGGGGGCTCCAACAGCTTGGCCTTGGTAAATTGCAGGTTGGCTGTGTTCCAGAATCTGCAGTGCAACCTGATGTGAAAATCAAGCCCGCTGGGCACACATCCAAGCCCGCTGGGCACTGTGCCAAGCAAGACTTTGGATTGTTCCCAGAAAAGCTTGCCATACCATATGAGGCTGATTCCAGGCTTATCCATTTTTTGTTTTTGACATCTGATTTTTTTCCAGGGTGATGATAAATTCACAACACCCAGTTGTGTGGGAGTTTTTTTGGGCCCTACACAACCCATTTGACGCGTGGGGACCCATACACGGCTCCAAAGGGTTGTTCCAAACACAACCATTTAGACCCATGTATGGGGTACACAGCCACCAGGGGTTGTGTGTGTTTGGAACTGCCCTATGAATAAAGTAAAATAAAAATTTTGAAATTTGAATAAAATCAAAAAAATGTGCCCAAAAAAATAAAAAAAAAAGGAAAAAAAAAAAAAAAGGAAAAAGATAAATACAATAAATCCCTCAAATAAAATACAATACAATGTGATGTTTGAATAAGATAAAATCAAATAAAAAGATCAATATGATCTTTGAAGTCAGAGGGGGGGGCATGTCCACCGGTTACACCCCCCCATGTGGGGATGAGACTGGACCCAGGTGAGTCCTGGGTCACACCAATTCTTATTTCTTTATTTTAGTTTTTCATTCTTTTTTTTCTTTTTTTTTTATTTTTTTTTTGGCCTTTGTTTTTTTGGCCCACAAAGGTTGGTAGGCATGTGGCATGACACACGAATACATTTGAGCTATGTACAACTCCACATGACTCAAATGTAGTTGTTTGTTGTGCCACAAAACTACAAACCATCGTGTGGGGGCTAGACAACTCAATTGAGTTGTGTGGGGGCTAAACAACTCAATAAGAGTTGTGTGGGGGCTACAAAACTCAATAAGAGTTGTTTGGGGGCTATACAACTCAATTGAGTTGTGTGGGGGCTACACAACTCAATTGAGTTGTGTGGAGGCTACACAACTGAATAAGAGTTGTGTGGGGGCTACACAACTCAATAAGAGTTGTGTGGGGGCTACACAACTCAATAAGAGTTGTGTGGGGGCTACACAACTTTATAAGAGTTGTGTGGGGGCTATACAACTCAATAAGAGTTGTGTGGGGGCTACACAACTTTATAAGAGTTGTGTGGGGGCTACACAACTCAATAAGAGTTGTGTGGGGGCTACACAACTTTATAAGAGTTGTGTGGGGGCTACACAACTCAATAAGAGTTGTGTGGGGGCTACACAACTTTATAAGAGTTGTGTGGGGGCTACACAACTCAATAAGAGTTGTGTGGGGGCTACACAACTTTATAAGAGTTGTGTGGGGGCTACACAACTCAATAAGAGTTGTGTGGGGGCTACACAACCCAATAAGAGTTGTGTGGGGGCTACACAACTCAATAAGAGTTGTGTGGGGGCTGCACAACTCAATAAGATTTGTTTAGGGTGCCACAAGGCCCATTTGATTAGTGTACACTACTCAAATGGGTTGTGAAGTTAACATTAACCTTTTTTCCCTTAAACCCATTGGTTAATTTTTCATCTTAATAAAAATATATTTTTTGAAAATTGATATTTTCCAGAAATAAGGCAGTTAAATTTACAAAATTCTTAACTCTGATATGCCCTATTAAGCTTTTGGCCATGTCAAAAACTGCATGGATTCAAGGAAACATTTGTGATAAATTCAGAATCCTTCACAACACGTACACAACTCAAAACAGGTTAAGTGTCACATTTAACAACCCTTATGAGTTGTGTGGGGATCCCCACAACCCACAGAGTATTGAATGGCTGTTCACAACTCAAATGGGTCATGGGCTGTGCCACACAACCATTTTGAATCTTGGTGTCCCATTAATGACTTCTTCACAACTCCAGGGTTGTGGTCCAAAAAAAAAAATTGATAAAAAATTAAGCAAATCAAATCAAAAAAATTAAAAGATGAAATGAAAGATAGAAGCAAGAAAGGAGAAAGAAGGAAGAAAGGAGAAAGGGAAGGAGGCAAAAAGAAAAGAAAGCAAAAAGAAAAGAAAGCAAAAAGAAAAGAAAGCAAAAAGAAAACAAAAAGAAAAAGAAAGGAAAGGAAAAAGAAAGGAAAGGAAAAAGAAAGGAAAGGAAAAAGAAAAGAAAAAGAAGAGAAAAAGAAAAGGAAAAGAAAAGAAAAAGAAAAGAAAAAGAAAAGAAAAAGAAAAGAAAAAGAAAAGAAAAAGAAAAGAAAAAGAAAAAGAAAAGAAAAAGAAAAGAAAAAGAAAAGAAAGAGAAAAGAAAAAGAAAAGAAAAGAAAAAGAAAAGAAAAAGAAAAGAAAAAGAAAAGAAAAAGAAAAGAAAAAGAAAAGAAAAAGAAAAGAAAAAGAAAAGAAAAATAAAAGAAAAAGAAAAGAAAAAGAAAAGAAAAAGAAAAGAAAAAGAAAAGAAAAAGAAAAGAAAAAGAAAAGAAAAAGAAAAGAAAAAGAAAAGAAAAAGAAAAAGAAAAGAAAAAGAAAAGAAAAAGAAAAGAAAAAGAAAAGAAAAAGAAAAGAAAAGGAAAAGGAAAGGAAAAGGAAAGGAAAGGAAAAGAATAAGGAAAGGAAAAGGAAAGGAAAGGAAAAGGAAAGGAAAGGAAAGGAAAAAGAAAGGAAAAAGGAAAGGAAGGAAAAGGAAAGGAAAGGAAAAGAAAAAGAAAACAAAAGGAAAACAAAAGGAAAGGAGAAGAAAAAGAAAAAGAAGAGAAAAGAAAAATAAAAACAAAAACAAAAAGTAAACAGAAAAAGAAAAAGAAAAAGAAAAAGAAAAAGAAAAAGAAAAAGAAAAAGAAAAAGAAAAAGAAAAAGAAAAAGAAAAAGAAAAAGAAAAAGAAAAAGAAGAAGAAAAAGAAGAAGAAAAATAAATGAAAAATAAAAATGAAAATGAAAATGAAAATGAAAACAAAAATGAAAATAAAAATAAAAATAAAAATAAAAGAAAAAGAAAAATAAACATAAACATAAAAATGAAAAGAAAAAGAAAAGAAAAATCAAAATAAAAATAAAAATAAAAATAAAAATAAAAATAAAAATAAACATAAACATAAACATAAAAATAAGAAAAAAATGAAAAAAAAATTAAAAAAATTAAAAAATGAAAAAATGAAAAAAATGAAAAAAATGAAAAAAATGAAAAAAATGAAAAAAATGAAAAAAATGAAAAAAAGAAAAAAAAGAAAAAAAAGAAAAAAAAGAAAAAAAAGAAAAAAAAGAAAAAAAAAGAAAAAAAAACAAAAAAAACAAAAAAAACAAAAAAAAACAAAAAAAACAAAAAAAACAAAAAAAACAAAAAAAACAAAAAAAACAAAAAAAACAAAAAAAACAAAAAAAAGAAAAAAAAGAAAAAAAAGAAAAAAAGAAAAAAAAGAAAAAAAAGAAAAAAAAGAAAAAGAAGAAAAAAAAAAGAAAAAAAAGAAAAAAAAGAAAAAAAAAGAAAAAAAAGAAAAAAAAGAAAAAAAAGAAAAAAAAGAAAAAAAAGAAAAAAAAGAAAAAAAAGAAAAAAAAGAAAAAAAAGAAAAAAAAGAAAAAAAAGAAAAAAAAGAAAAAAAAGAAAAAAAGAAAAAAAAGAAAAAAAAGAAAAAAACAAAAAAAAGAAAAAAAAGAAAAAAAAACAAAAAAAAGAAAAGAAAAGAAAAGAAAAGAAAAGAAAAGAAAGAAAAGAAAAGAAAAGAAAAGAAAAGAAAAGAAAAGAAAAGAAAAGAAAAGAAAAGAAAAGAAAAGAAAAGAAAAGAAAAGAAAAGAAAAGAAAAGAAAAGAAAAGAAAAGAAAAGAAAAGAAAAGAAAAGAAAAGAAAAGAAAAGAAAAGAAAAGAAAAGAAAAGAAAAGAAAAGAAAAGAAAAGAAAAGAAAAGAAAAGAAAAGAAAAGAAAAGAAAAGAAAAGAAAAGAAAAGAAAAGAAAAGAAAAGAAAAGAGAAGAAAAGAAAAGAAGGAAAAAAAAGAAAGAAAACAAATTGCAAGCTTGGGCAACCCCCCAGGGGTTGTGGCAGCCCTGAAAATTTCTGTCCACGACTCCAAGGGGTCACCAAAGGCTTTTCAGGCCCATTGACAGCCCAGGGTTGCAAATTGATCACCGCCCCTCAAGCAAAACTTTTTGGATGTGGGATCTTCTGGGCACCTCAAAACCACATGGATATAAGGATTGGGTGTGTGTGTGTGTGTGTGGAAACCATGATGACTTATCCTTCTTCTTCTTCTTCTTCTTTTTTTTGTAAATTTTTTTTTTTTTTAAAAATTTTTTTTTTTTTTTCTTCATCTTTTGGTATTCAGGTTTTTGTTTTGATGGCTTTGAATTCAGTATTATCTATCTATGGTCTATAAACCAGGTCTGGGTGCCTGTCCAAGTTTGACTTGGTGTGCCCCCAGCAGGACTTGGACTTGGATAGCTGCCCAGAGGGCTTGATGGGGTGGGGCTTGCAGGTGTAAACACTTGTTGCCCAACCAAGTTTGTCTTGGCCCAGATCAAAGCTGGTTGCACCCAAATGACCAGCCTCCCTCCCTGCAACTTTCAACCATAGTTTTTTTTTTTTTTTTTTTTTTTTTTAATTTCAAGTTTATTTTTTTTTTCTCGTATTTGGCGGGTCAAAGCACCCAGCTTTGATTGACGCCCAAACCAACTTGGCAAGGCACATGGCCAAATTGGGCCATGTGCCTCCTACTGGCACTTGATAAACAAGACCCAGAACTTGACCAGGCGCCCAGACGGGCTTTATACACCATGCACACCCACACACGATTTTGAACCAAAGAACAAGAAATAAAACAAACACATTTTCTCCTCATTTTTGAGTTTTAAACGAAAAAAAAAAAAAAAAAATGAATCTGTTGGTCATTGCGAGCAGCTTTGATTGGCGCCAAGTGGCCCTTCCCAAAGCACCAGGATAATTTTGGACGTGCGCCAACGCGCGCTCGATAAGGCGCCCAAACGACTTGGCCAGGCGTCAAGTCAACTTTACAAAGCCCCATGCGCCCACTTAACCAAATTTTTGAATAACTTGGGATGCCGCTCAGACGGACTTGATAGACCAGATTGATCATTTCCCACGTATCACATTAACTCAGACTGGTTGGATTGTTATTGGGGAGCTTGGTTTCCACCACGCTCGTCAGACCTTTCTTTTGATTTCTATCTCTCGACGAGGGTTTGGATGGGTCGATGGGATCGAATCTTTGAGCAGTTTACTCAGTCCTCGATCCACCTGTAGGTCCTTGATAGTCCTTAAACCCTATCCGATCGGACACCGTTAATGATCAATCCGACGAGTCATGTCCGTCCGTCTGTCAGTCTCATCGATGGGTATCATGAGTACTTCAGATCTTGAAGTGTGCCTGGAATCCCAAACCAAAAGATTCAATGGACCGTTTCAGACCCCTGCAGCGAAGTCGGGGGAAACTTGTGAGTTGATTTGGTCTTTTTTTTTTTTTTTTTTTTTTTTTTTTTTCTTCCCTACTCAGGTCCTCACTTTCGACCAGGAGAGAAGGAGGGAAGGGGTGTCGGAAATCGTTGGAGTTGAACGTAAGTGAATACATATGGGCACAGTCATGAATTCCTGATGTACGGTGGCTGATGGCTCGCTCGCTCGCCGGGTTCGTGACACTAGCTGATCAAAGACGATGTATGTATACACGATGTGTATGAGACTAGAGAACCCGATCAAACATTTCCTCGACGAGGTTGTTGATCCGATTCCGCCAAGACTGGCGGGTGGAGGTGTCAGTCGGGATTGGGTTGTGAATCCATAGGTTGACCCCACCCCCCCCCCCCTGGATGAGATACTTGATAGACCGAGGGATGGATTCCATGGGGTTGGGAGCTTGAAAGGTATTCCCGGTTGCCTGAATAGTGTGATGATGAGTACTGCAGTACTCCCTCTTTACCGACTGGACTGGATTGTAAACGGAAGAATGAATCGTATGGATCGATGATCATCAATCGAGTCAAGAAGCCAGTGGATTGAAGGGGGCGGTGCGGTGAGTGAGTGAGGATGACTGGTTTGGAGATGAGAAGTTAATTGATGCTAAGAGGATACATATCTGAAGAGAGATAAAGGATGATGATACGGTGGAGTATAGTGTAAACCTGGGTCGTGTATATATATATCTATGAAGATAGAGAGTGAATAAGTAAAAAGCAGTTGGATGATGGGTCGAGCTCTATAACCCGTCAATAGGTTCTAGGGATTGAATGTAAAGATCAAGATGTTGATATGGTTACATATTATAAGTACTTATGAACACGTTTAGTCATTCATGCTGGTTGGTGACGGTGACGTGATAACCCGAGTCGAAACTCGGGGGATCTCGATGGTGGTTGTACGTTGGATGGATGGATGTGCATACATACCAGGGATGGGATGGAGCACGACGATGGTAGGATGATCGATCGGAAGAAATGAAGGAGATCGAGAATGAATGAAATCTTGAATCCCAGGGACGAGATACTCTCCAAGCCGGGGTGGAGGATGGTTAGTTTGAGTGAAGGACAAGGAATCCATCGAATGTAACTCAGCCGTGGGCGTGGCCGTGGCCGTGGCAGGCATGATGATGGTGAAGGGGATACCTATGCACGTATGTATATATTTAGATCGACATCGTTGATGACTCGCTCATATCGATGGCATCGCGGGCTTGGGCGTGGGCGGTAAGGATATGAGTAATAAAGAAATACTTAACTATAGGACGGATGGTGGGTGGGTTGATGGATGAGTAGTAAGCAAATCGTGAAGATGGCCTCACTAGTGGGGTGGGACCGGACTCGAATGAGGATTAGGATGGATTGGAGGCGCTGGTCGAGTTGCAAGATGATAAGTATAATCTACAAAACACGATCTGGATCACCTTTGCTCGAGTAAGTAAGTTTGTATTCAAGATGGCTCACGAAAGCCCTCTGGCGATGGGGATGACGAATGCTATCGATCGATCGATCGATCGATGGTCATCTCATCAAGCCCATCGGCATAGGGTAAGCCGCTGGAGCAGGAGGAGGAAGACATCCCTGGCCTAGAGCCTAGATCCAGCTAGGATGGTCAACAAGTAGACTTGATCATATCCTGAGATCCTTGATCCCCATCATCAGAATCCTTCTTGGTCTTGGATCAGTACACAACTCGGATCTCCAGTCTATTCGATCCACATCCACATCCACATCCACATCCATATCCACATCCTCATCCTCATCCTCATCCTCATCCTCATCCTCATCCTAGTCAAGATTTCCCCCTCCGCACCTCCAGTACCTACATCTTTATGAGATGACTACCATCGATCGATGAATGCTTTCCCTCTCCTTCCCCTTCCCCTTCCCCTTCCCCTTCCCCTTCCCCCTTCCCCTGGTTAGCTAGCATCTTCTATCTCATCTACTCACTCATCGTAAATATTCAAGTAAATACTTAGTTAATTCATCCCTTACTCCGATCAGTCTCATCCCGTTCTAAGGAGAACCTTTGTGCAAACCAAAACCCTCCCGTGATCCTCACCCCATCCCCTCATGAGCTCTCTCTCTCTCAATCATCGATAATTTATTGATAACCCCCCTTGGTGTGATCGATCGAGTGATTATTATTTCAAACACTCTCGCTCACCAAACACCCTCCTCCAACTTCGTGATGCTCAAGTTACCCTCCGTCTCACTTCCGTTCGGTAAGAGGTCTCAAACTCGACCTCAATCCAACTCGGCTTCAATCCCTCCATCCTCATCCGTCCCACCCAACGCTTCCTATCACACTCCCCAACAGCAACCCATCTTCCTCCACTCAGACTCACCCCAGGCTCATCGAAACACTTCCGCCAACTCGAACGAGCAGCAACCCCATCAAACCGATCACCCTCCCTCCGCAGTCTCGATCCCAGTCTCATCATCCATCAAACGTAAACATCTATCCCATCTGAAACACTTTCATCCTTCCAACCTCAACCACTTCCTATCGAGTAACAACACTAGTACTACTACTACTACTACTACTACTACTACTACTACTACTACTACTACTACTCCTACTACTCCTACTCCTACTACTACTGCTACTACCACCACCACTACATCAACCCCTACCACTCCCACTCCCACCACCTCTACCCCCCCCCCCTTCATCCGCCACCACCCATCCCCCTCCCCCCTCCAAACCAAAGACCAACTACGAACACCTTCATCCTCATCCTCTCACCACTTCATCATCCTCCGATCCTAATCCAACCACTACCTCATCTCATGCTACCATCACCCATCATCACATTTCCCCATCTCCCATCACCTTAGCCGATCATCATCATCCCCGTCAGCCCGCGAGGAGAGATCTCCCTGCTCCCGAGCACTCGCAAGACATGATGATCAACCTCAACCCACTCATCCCTCCCCCCTCCTCCCCGTCCCTAATATCCTCCGCCGATCGTCATCCCAAGATCCCAACCAATCTGCTCCAACGAGCTCCCGAGATTTCCCTACTCCGACGTCATCACACCCTTAGCACCACCGGCCCTCGTCTCGCTCGATTGGAGAAACAACAGGTCTTTGGTCGTATGGCCGAAGACGATCGGAGCTTCTACTCTCGTCCTCCTCCTGGCTCCTCCTCCGAGGCCGGCAGTCTATCGGGTAGTGAGACCTTGGAGACTCTATCCCTCGATAGTCTTCGCTCCTCCTACAACTCGAATCCCAACACCATATCCCATATCCCCACCACCACCACCACCCACAACCCTCAACCCGGTTCGACCATCCTATCCGATCTCTCCCATCTCTCCCTCCTTCCACCATCCGATCCATCATCTCATCCCACCAGCGTGACAACTACCTCTACCCCGGCTCCATCCTCCCATCAAACCTCGGGATTCCAGCTCATAAGAGCCTACAAGGGCGCCTCCCTCTCACTTCACCCCCACGGCCTCGGCTCTCCGACCGAGTTCAGTCCCAACAACCCTCGACGACAGCTGATCATCGACTACACTCACACGACTCTCAGTAACTCCGATCATCCTCCGCCTACTTCTGCCACCAACGACCCCATCCAGTCTCGATCAAACTTGATTCGACGCGTGGGAAATCATCTAGTTTCGAACGATGACATCCTTCCTCCCACTCTCAACAGTAATCATAGTACCAACCCTTCAGCCTCAACAATCCGTACATCCAACAACTGTTCAACATCTACGTCCACCTCAGACACACCTCCGACAAGGGCCATCTCCACGCCTAGTGATCATCTCCAGCGTCTTGCAGTCAATCGAGCCAGCCCCACCACAACCGCCGCCTCGTTAGAAGTAGCCTCAAGCTCACCTCTGTACTCCCAAGTCGCTCTCCATCGTAACTTCTCATCCCCTTCAAAACTCCAACATCAATCCAATCCATCGATCCCAGCGTCTCCAAGTCATCCCTTTCTACTCCCTCACAATAGCTGGAATTCCCTCTCCCTTCTCAACAGACCCTCTGATCTCATGGATCATCAACCACCCTCGGATTCTGCTCTCAAACTCCTTCAGACCATCCAGCTCACTCGCAGTCAGAGTGACACACCTCACTCCATCATTCATACTATCGAAGACTCGGAAGAACATGTTGATATACTCAATTGTAACAGCCCCGTGGTCAGTCTTCCAGTCTACACCATCTCCCCCTCTCTCTCTCTCATCCCTTTACTCCTTTGACCTTCCTCCACAAATCGGTTAGAGATTACCGTCACAATCCACTTTTTTTTGTTGGATCTGCATCAGTCAATCTTCATCACCCCTTGTTCCCGGCACACATTCTCTTCTGGTCTCCACCCGATACCACCAAGATGAAGTGTATTATTCTGTATAGAAGCTACTATCCCAATCATGAACTACTCGATCCGTCCTTACACTTCCCACCATTACCCTCCCTGGTCGGTTGGCTACATGAGAGAGTCATCCGACCTACGAATCTCACTCTCCCACCCAAGTGTTGCTCTCGATTTGTTATTCGGGATACTCATCAATTAATTAATACATCCCTCGCTCGAAACACTAAATCACTTAATTATGTACATCTTTCTCTTTATCATTGAGACTGATGTATGTCGTACATGCGTACATTACAACCTATCCTACCTGGCGTGCCCATTCATCCCAGATTACTCCTTCCTTCGCATGCCTCACTTAGACATCTCTCGTACACCCCAAGTACATAGATACCCAAGTGACATTCACTTTTCCGACGGTCAACTTCTCTAGTCTCCTTGCCCCGCGCTGAGAATCTTGTATGAGGACCGGCTGGTAACTGATAGAATCTGTTTTATCTTGTTACGAATTTTAAATAACACCGCAACCAAACACGTCCCCACCTGTCATCTTCTACCATAGGATTTTCCTCACCCTTCCAACCTTCAACGTGCCACCTCCGATCGTGTCTCGTCGACCGGCAGTCATCTTAACGCTTCTCACCCGCCCAGCTCGGGAAACTTGTCCCATTGGACCGACCAAACTAATCTGAGAAGGCATCAATCTATGAAATCCGATGGAAAATGGGGTGCCCGTATCGTAACTAGTCCTAACTGTCATGTTCGTTCCCGTAAGGAAACCATTCAGCAACCCCAAACCAACGATCTAACCGCGCGCAGTAAACTTGATACGTTCTACGAACTCGGTTCCTCTGTCGACGGCGCTCAATCAACGGATCTCTTGCGTTCCTCCAGTCATCGCTCATCCTCCTCCGCCTTCTCTGGATCTATGTCAGCCCATCCCTCCTCAACTGGAAACCTCACATCTTTCCCTTCCACTCAAGCCACCGGTATTGTCAATAGTATGAGTAGCCCCGTCGGTGTACCTGGACTCTCGATCAACCCTTGGAGTCCTTCGATCGAAGAAGCTAAGAAACTTCGAGAACCCATTCTTAGGCAGTCCAGTCTCGATACCCTTGCCTCTCAGAGCTCTACCCATTCTCGCCCGATCAACAAGTCCTCCAATTCGGATCTATCTCGATTTCGTTCGAGTTCCAACGACGATTCTAAACTTCACGACACTAACCTGTTTCAATCCAAGTTTTCGCGTCTCAATCTATCGGGCAAGAATTCTAGTGAAGAGATTAACCCTCGGTCAACCAACATGGCTTTGGCCCATCATCGCTCGGGTGTCAAAAGTCCTCTCTCTACCTCGACCTCCCTAGCGGATTTGAACGAGGGTGCGACGACCGAAATCGAAGCTTCCAAGCCTCATGATCAGGAGGTGGCTCCTCCCAAGAAGGTCGTCTTACCCCCATTGGTTACCGATTTTTCTTCCCGTGAGGCCTCGCCGAACGAAGCCATCCCTTCTTCGAAGAATCCAAATGATTCGGTTCGGCGGCCCTCTAACCGAGGTTCGATCGCCTTTCAAGGACCTGCTAGCGCGGCTGCCTTCGTACCACCGATTGGACATTCCATTTCGAGGAACTTGAACGATCCTTTTAGCTACCAAGAGAAGATGGCACTGATGGTCAACCATAACACTGCTGCTCCGGGTATTGGAGCATCCACCTGGCTCACTCAAAAGGAGCGCTTGATCGGTGAATCTCAATCCCGTCAGCAACCTGCTAGCGAATGGTCTTCTCCCATGAACCACTCCTCCCCTAGTTCTCAACCTCCATCCACAGCCTCTGTTCCCGCCTTACCTCATCAGATCCAACAGCAGATCATTCTCAATCAACAATTACAACAACTCCAGCAGCTTCAAGTCCAACAACATCAACTCCAACAGCAACAGGCTCAATTACTCAGCTCTACCATGGGAATCCCTCCGAGCGCTACTACGCCCGTCACCGGTTTCAATACACCCTCGATCGGTAACCTTCTCCAAAGCCATCCGTTTAGCTATGGTAACATATCCCCCCGCTACGTCGAACGTCCTCTTTGGTCCCTTAGGAAATCCCAATCCTACCGTCACTGGACCTGCTCCTCCTAACCCATCCCGCCTACAAACCACTATTACTGGTTTACCTGGCTTGGCCGGATTGAGTGGGACGGCACCGATGACGACAGCCTCTCATATGCCCTCGTCCGTCGGGATGGTGGGTAGCATGAGTGGATCGAACATGTATATGGCTAAAACCAACCCGTTGATGAATAACCTTAGTCTGACCGGACTCAACAGCTTTAGCGTTCAAGATCTCGTTCGTCGCAAAGGTTACAATCCGATCCATTTTGATTTGACTCCAAAGTCAGCCAGGTTTTTCGTCATCAAGTCTTATACCGAAGAGGATGTCCATAAGTCACTCAAGTATGAAATCTGGGCTAGCACAGACCTGGGTAACAAACGCTTGGATCGAGCCTTCAACGAGTCCCATGGATCTGGACCGATTTACTTGCTGTTTAGTGTCAATGCGAGGTACCCGCATACGTTTCTTCCAATATCCTTCTCATCGGTATCCCGGATCCCCTAACGCTCACGCTTTAATCATCGTTTGTCATCCTTTTATCATAGTGGTCATTTTGTGGCATGGCTGAAATGTTGACCGCCGTCGACTATAATACGACCAGTAGGTTTGGGCTCAAGATAAGTGGAAGGGTATCTTTAAAGTAAAATGGATATTTGTCAAGGATATCCCCAATAACGCTTTGCGTCACATTAAGCTCACCAACACTCCGGAAAATAAGCCTATGTACGTCCTGGTTTAGCCGAATTCTTCGGGTAGGAGGAGAGGGGGGGTCAATGATGACCGGGTCACTTTCGCTTGTGTTTGTAGTACATCCTCGAGAGATACCCAAGAGGTTCCACATGACAAAGGAATCCAAGTCCTTCAGATCATGTCCTCCTATCAGTCAAGGACTACTCTCTTGCAAGATTACGGTAAGCCTTGATCATTTGATCTTGGTTTGTATATCTTTTCCCTTCACGTCTAACTTGCTTCGTACCATGCCTCCCCCCATCCCCTGTTGGACCCCGAATGATCTTAGCTT